>CM077005.1:42181420-42781420 GCA_039090855.1 Macrothele yani | reverse complement strand
TGGTGATTTATTTACCTACAAAATGTACTCTGAAGGCTTATCAACGGAAAGGTCTGAGGACTCGAGGGGAAGAGTGGTAGTTGTTAAGTACGAAGAATTATTATCCTCTGGTCTTATACAGGACACCACTCATTTTCTCCCAAAAAATGCAAGCACTTTTTTAGGACGTTTAAACACTCTCTTAATTTTTTTAAGGACCATACAAATTGCAGGCGCGCAGATAACATACAGTATACATACAAATATGCTTTTACACATGATTCAACTACACAAATTAAAGTCTATTGATGAAGCCAGCAATATTGTTGCGTATAATTCAAGTTTGTGGATGCAATAAATTAGACTTTATGCAATATAAATTACGACAGTTCTGCTGGTGAAATCAGTTTCCATATACAACAAAAAAAAGTAAATCACTTTAGTTAAAGTTGCAATATCTAGATTTGGATATTGCACATAATTATTTCATGGCTTGAATTGTAAAACCAAAGTCAAAGTCAAATTCGCCATGAGTCACTAACGAGAGTTTCTCCTGCTCCTTGCTCTCCCACGGGCTTTCTGATGACGTCACACGGCGTCAACATAGCCAACCAGCAGCAAAAGTTGCACGCACTACATTGTAACTTCTGCATTACACGCAGGCAGTTAGAGGGGGGATAAGTACTTTTAAAGCACTTTGGGGAATTTCTGACATAAATTACTGACTTTTAATGAAAACATTTAAGCACTTTTTAAGGACTTAAGGATTTATAAGGACCGTGGGAACCCTGTTATCATAGGAAATTATCTGAGTGGAGCAAGTTGTAATTCCAGATAAATATTCCTAGAAGATTTATTGATGGGAATATTCTGAGAACTTGAGAAAAATATTAGTAGTTTTCGGTCTTAAAAAAATTTACTGAAGGTTTTTTACAACGGAACTAGAGGTCTGCACGGGCTGGGCTGACCTTTCAAGTCCAAGCCCAGCCCAGCCCGGCCCGGCCCGTGAGCCGGCTCGGGCCTTTTTATAGTTTAGAGAACAAAGCAACGGGCCGGATCGGGCCTGTTTTTAGTTCAGAGAACAAAGCAACGGGCCGGGTCGGGTCTTTTTTTAGTTTAGAGAACAAAGCAACGGGCCGGGTCGGGCCTTTTTTTAGTTTAGAGAACAAAGCAACGGGACGCAGACACTTACAGACGGGCCGAGCCAAGTCGTCGGCCCATTCTTTTCATCGCAACGGTAAAGAAAGAAAAAAATCGTGTTCCCCGATTTCCTGGTGTGTTTAACTGTTCCACTTCACCCTCTTCATTTGGCTTTACTGACTTTCATGACATAGCCCAGGCTGTAATCAGAAAGGCAAGGAGATCCACTCACAGTGCTTTTACCAATCTGTAGGTATTAAGATGGTAAAATCACTTTGGTGTATGTTGACAACAACAAAAAAAAGATTCAACCCCGAGCGAGTGTGTGTGTTGTGTAGAGTGGGGGACGGAGAATGTATGCAGTGGGGTGAGGGGGTGTGTTTGTATGAGAGAGAGGGACGACATTGATTTTTTTCTCCTATCCCTATTCTGTATAGGCATTTACTTTTGTAGTGTTACAGCTTACTAGTTCAGGGAAAGTGAGATTCTGAACGCTCTTAATCTTCCTTTTTCTCTCTTTTTAAAGGTTATATTTTTCGATAATGGTCAAAGTTTAGTTAATATTTTTAGGCTTACATTCAACTAAATATTTTCAATAATATCTCATTTTATTATTAAGTTTTCACATTTTAGTAAAATGCAATAGAAAGGCAAAATAATACCGAATTGTACATCACGGGCCGGGCCGGGCCTAAATGAGAGCTGCAATTGACGGGCCCGGGCCTTAAACGCACGGGCTTGAGCCGGGCCGGGCTTACCAAATTAGGCCCGTGCAGACCTCTAACGGGAACTACCTGAGAATCAAGCAAACTAGCAACAGTTTTAAGTCGAGTGAAAAACTTTGTAGTTTTAAGTATGAACAAACATCCACTGAAGCCTCTTCAACGGGATCACCTTAGAATTAAGTAACTAGTAGTTTTAAGTCAAGTAAAACTTAATAGTTTTAAGTCTGAACAAATATCCGCGGAAGCCGCCTCAGTCGAAATTACATAATAATCAAGCAAACGGGTAATTGTTTTAGTCCATTGAAAATCAAACAGTTTTATTTCTGAACAAATATCCACTAAAAGTCACCTGAGAATCAATCAAACGCGTAGTAGTTTTAAGTTCAAACAATTACCCACTGAACAATTGCCAACTGAAAAGCTTTGAGGGCACGAACATAATTGGTAGCAGTAGTCGCTATATCAGCAAACATCCATTGAAGATTTGCTAACTCCAAGTCCAAGGAAGGGTACGAGCGTGGTCGAGCTTGTTTGAAAGGAATTTATGTGGTGGCTTTTCTGCACGACACGCTGCTTTGCTGTGAAAACTATTTGCCAGGGGGAAAGTCAATCAGAGTGTGAGCTCTGCTACGGAAGGATTTCATTAACTTGAAAGACAGATTAAATTACTCCACCGTGCACTAACTCTACACACGAAGCTTCTGCTTCATTTACTAACAAAAAAGCATTTTTAGTGTGAATCTGAGGTTCATGACCAAAAAGTAATGTTCTCGTTGAAATTTCTTTCGTGTTCTTCTTCACTTATAAGACAAGTTATCGATTATTCAACACATTTTGTTAATTTAATCACCTCAGCAGTAATGAGATATGAAAATCTTGGTAAACAAAGAACTGAAAATATAATTTTTAAAATTAAATCAGACCCCAATATTAAAAGTAATACGAAAGCAAGGGGAAATTAGAAAGATCACCTTGAAAGAATGCCGAAGGAAAGAATATCTGGAAAATAATGGATTACAGAGCTAAAGGAATTAAAAACACAGGAATGGCGATGAAACGATGGACTAAGACGGGAAAAGGCCATCTGATCTAAGTTAGTGACAGAAAGAAGGTAACTTCACTAATTTAATTCGCTGTAATGCATTGTTGTACGCCGAGTGGTCACTGAATTACGACCATCCCTATCAAAGGTGAATGCGGCCCGTTGACCACGTGATTTCCGAGAGAAGGCGCGATTAGTCGATTGAGGTAGAATATATAAAGTGTGAGTGGAGCAGTAGATAGTAAAATTCGTAGCGTGATGGGTAAACGGAAGGATTTATTGGATTTTGAGAACAGGCAGAATGTGGGTGCTCGGAAAGCGGGTGCGTCGATTTTCCAAACGCTTGAACTGGTGGGGTGTTCGTAAGCGTCGCAGTTAAAGTGTATCAGGACTGGCGTCAAAATGGTTAAACAACGACCCGGAGATAGAAACTGCACAGGACAGCGAAAGGTTGATGTAAGAGGTGAGCGCCAGGTACGACGACTCGTACAGGTCAATAGGCGCAGTACTGTTCAACAGTTGACTACACAATACAACCGAAGTCAACCCGGAACAGTATCTGTCATGACAATCCGTTGCACGCTCGCACTATCATGACAATCCGTCGCACGCTGGCACGTATCATGGCAACGCGTCGCACGCTCGCACGTATCTTGACAATCCGTCGCACGTATCATGACAATCTGTCGCACGCGTCATGACAATCCGTCTCACGCATCATGACAATCCGTCTCACGCATCATGACAATCCGTCGCACGCATCATGACAATCCGTCGCACGCACCATGGCAATCCGTCGCACGCATCATGGCAATCCTGTCGCACGCATCATGGCAATCCGTCGCACGCATCATGGCAATCCGTCGCACGTTTCATGACAATCCGTCGCACGTTTCATGACAATCCGTCGCACGTTTCATGACAATCCGTCGCACGTTTCATGACAATCCGTCGCACGCTTCATGACAATCCGTCGCACGCTTCATGACAATCCGTCGCACGTATCATGACAATCCGTCGCACGTATCATGACAATCCGTCGCACGCTCGCACGTATCATGACAATCCGTCGCACGGTCGCAAGTATCATGACAATCCGTCGCACGGTCGCAAGTATCATGACAATCCGTCGCACGGTCGCAAGTATCATGACAATGCATCGCACGCTCGCACTCATCATGACAATGCGTTGCACGTTCTCACGTTTCGTGACAATGCATCGCACACATCATGACAATGCGTCGCACGCTCGCACGTATGTATAACAGTCGACGACCCCGACATCTCCTATCCACAGTTCACCGGCGCAAAAGACTCGCCTAGTGAAGATCATTCAGGTTGGACGCTGGATGACTGGAAAAGAGTGTGCTGGATTGACGAGACGCATTTTTTACTCCACTCTGTGTATGGTCGTGTACGTATTTGACGCAAAAGACATGAGTCACACAATCCATCCTGAATGGTCTCCACAGTGCAAGCCGCTGGTGACAATTGTACGATGTGGGGCATGTTCATCTGGCAAGAACTTGTGGAACAAAGTACGACTGGTGCCCACTATCATGAATTGCGTGCTGACTCTGTACAGTGTACACCCAGCAATGTTGCACTTTTTCCCGAATGGCAACAGTGCCTTCCAAGATGATAATGCCCTGAGCCACAGGTCCAATGTTGTACAGGAATGGTTTGAGGAACACAGTTGAGACTTCCAGCATATCGATTGGCCTCCGAATTCCCCCGATATCAATCCCACAGAGCATTTGTGAGACACCAATGAACGGCATATCAGGGGTCCGGAAACACCAATCAGCTCCACAACTAAATTGAAAGCCGCATTACACAAGGCTTGATAGGCCACCTACCAACTTCTTCCGGTATCTTATTGAATCGATGCCACGTCGGATAGCTGTCATACTTGGTGCGAAGGAAGAACCTATGAAGTATTAGGTAGATGGTCATAACTCAGTGTATATCTTACCTTCTAAGAAACTGTAGGAGGGCTGTGTTCATTAATTATAAGCCTTGTTGGGGTTCGATATTTAAGCCTAATTGCAGTTTTTCCCAGTTATTTGCTGTTTCGCATTTACTTTCTAATTCTATGTAACTTAGTCCGGAGACCAGAGAAAAGTGTTCCTTCTCAAATCATCCTGCGACATTTCTTCTCTGGGTCCTACCCCATTCTTACCGTGACCTCCTGTTTCCGACTGAACTTCTTTCCCCAAACACGAAAGAGAGGGTGTTTAGTCTGATGCTTCCTCTGCAATAAACTAATTTAGACGTCTCGATTGCGCCGTCCGGATAATGCAGCGTACCAGATTGCAGCGTAGGCCAGTAAAATAATAAGAAGCACTTAATGTTTTCCGAAGAGGCTCCTCAGTACAAAGAACGACTGCCTGGGAACACCTCTTTTACAACTCTAATTACCGATGCCGCCTTAGTAGCGTCTTCGGACATTCTTATGCTGAGAAAGATTTACCGCTAAAATATTCCTTACTCGGAAAAAAATTAATTCCAAAATGTTAAAAAAAAAACTCCTAAGCCCTTTTAGCAAAGGTTTTCTGGAATATAAATCCCTGACACCTTGTAAATATTCTCGCATACAATCTTTTTGTCAACAGCACAAATGCGTTTATCAAATGAGTATACTAAACATTTCTTTGCCTTATTGCCCTCACCTCTCCTCACACAATCTTCCCACCTAATATGTGGTCTTCTTAAAGGTTTCATACTACAAGATCTACAATCCAGCACAAGTCTAGTGAAGTTATTCCTTGGCATTCCAGCCATATATCCGGCCTAGTGCTGCCGCCTGGCCTTCATTACTTCAATTATGTCCCTTTTTTTTTTTCATGTAGTTCTTCAAATTCTTTATCTATGCCTTCTTTTCAACATTTCCGCTTCAGTATCAAATAAAAACGCTCCCTAAGATTCTTCTTTCAAAGGCCTTGAGTTGTCGTACATCTTGTTTCCGGGTGTTTCACATCTCGCATCCACACAAAACTACAGGTAATAGTAGGGGTAGATCCAGCGGCATTTGATGCCGTTGGGCGGTACCTTCACAAAAAATATTTTTAGCTCAAATGGTATCTTCACAAAAAAAAATTTTAAACTGCGATGGTGTCTTCACTTTCAGTAAAATTCTATCTTAAGAAAAATATTTTAGTGTGAGAGACATCTCTTAAGTATTGTTCTGTTTAACTGTGCCTTCTTTCCCTTTTCCTTTTTTTTTTTTTTTTTTTTCGTTGTTATGAACTGTTTTCAGTAAAACTGTCGGACGGATGCGTATATTCACTGCGTCATCAATGGCGGCAGCTGAGGCGAACCTCGCTGAAGGGAACCCCCAAAGCATTATGGGAGCGGTTTTTTGTTCCCCTCATGCATTTTCCAGCGCTAACTGAGAAGTAGGGATGGGTACTCATTCACAACTAAGAGAAAGAAATACCACTTCCCAGACTTGATACGTCGTACCCGTCCCGGAAGGAAGAGAAGAAAAACCTCAGGAAGAGGTGGAATCTCTATCCTACTTAAAAATAATAAAATAACAATAATAATAAATTTGAAATCTTAAATTCCTTAGAAAATGTCAAGCCACTGCATGGACAATTTCTAAAGAATATTGATAGAAAAAGTGACAACAACTTGACTTGGGCATGGCTGAAATTGGGTTCCATCAAAAAAGAAACAGAAGGTCTGATTTTTGCTGCACAAGAACAGGCATTGCAAACAAATGTTATGAAGGCTAAAATCCAGAAAGTCAGTGATAATCCAAAGTGTCGACTTTGTCAAGAAAAAGACGAAACTATGTCTCATCTTATATGCGAATGTAGAAAATTACACAGACACATTACAAAGCTAGACATGACAGAGTTGCAAAATTGATTCACTGGTCATTATGCAGAAAGCACAATCTGCCAGCATCGAAAAACTCATTGGAACATCAGGCTGACAAAGTCATAGAAAATGATCAAGTCAAGATCTTGCGGGATTTCTGAATTCAAACCGATCGACACGTAGAACATAATACACCAGACATAGAAAATCTAAAAGTCTGGATAACTGATGTAGCGATCCCTGGGATACCAGAGTCGATGATAAAGAACTGGAAAAAATGACTAAATATAGAGACCTGGCCATAGAAGTTATCCGATTACGGACTAAACACACAACAGTAGTCCTCATTGTCATCGGGGCACTTGGAACAATGTCAAAAAATTGTATGCATCATTTTGAAGAATTGCAGCTTTCTGATATACCACCTACAGAACTGTAGAAGACAGCTTTGCTTGGGACATCATATATTTTACGCCGATTCTTGACTGATACCTAGGTCTCCGGTGTAAACTCATATCAGCTCAACAATACCAGCCAATGATAATTTTGTTGTTTATTTTGTTTGTCATTATCTGTGATTCGTATACTACAAATAAAGAAGATAATAATAGTATATTTGCATATGCTAAAAGATTAGCGAAAGACTGATAGAAAAATTAAAGCCGGATTAAAGCCGGCAATCAAGTTATATGTTGAAAATAAGGAACCTATTTGTCTGACTATAACACTTACTGAAGCCGCTCACACAACACAAATTCGTAGTAGCTGAGCGAGCGAATTCTTTACACATCTTCAGGAAGCCATGATGTAACACGAAACTTTTTCATGATGATCTGCGCCGCCCCGATGTCGCAGTGGTCTAAGCGCTGGCTTATGACCGTTCGTCCGAGAAGGATCCGGGTTCGAATCCCAGTGAGGAGGTTGTGTTTGCCTTACGGCACTGGTTCTCTCCTTTCCCTGGAACTAGTGTCCCTAAATTAAGGACGAGCGAGAGCTTATAGCCCGCATGATTTGCTCACGGTTGTCGTTAAATGCCAACAACGACATGAATATCTGCCATAAGCCTAAATCTGAAGATCACTGCTCCGACATTGCCTATATGCTGGCAAAAAAATGTATTTCATTATTTGTACACACAACTGTTTTACGATAGATTGAATTTACTCGTTTGAAAATTAAGTTTTAAAACTCATTCCTAGAAGAGATACGTATTTCAAACAGAATTACCATCTGAATTCAATTTCCATATGTGCATTTATTTATTTAAAGAATTTCATAATTTGATATGAAAAGAACTCGAAAACTTTATGTAGTCAACGGCAGGTGAAATACTTGTTTCGCCGTACACCGGTTTAAAAATGCCAGTAGCAGCAGCGCATGCTCGATCGGTCGCAACTTTCACGTAACAGCACTTACGGTCGCACCATTACTTCTTCAAAGTAATGGATTACGCCGTGAAACTTATAAAGCATGACAACAGCAAACAGACCAAAATGGCACGTAGACAAATCAACAAGATTTACTCATAATGGGCAGGGCGACTGGCTGACGGCACATTTCTTCCCAGAAATAATCTACTTAAGTAAAGAGAATACAAGCAACGAGAAAAAAAATGTTTCCCGATCTAGCCTGAAACTTCTAAAATAATTAATCTTAATAACCAGGGAGAAAGTGTTCGTATTCTGTCGAGGAAGCAACAAACAAAGTGTTCGTATTCTGTCGAGGGAACAACTACGCTTTCGCCGACGTTTATTCTATTCTATTTGTCTTTCCATTTTTCTTAAAGACGTTGGCTTAGACTTTCTTAGCTACACACACACACACACACACACACACACACACACACACACACACACATCGCGAAAGAAGGCAAGCGGGTATCGCCGATCACTCGCTTCTAATTGGATATGTCTTACCGAAAACGACTCCCATTTAAAAAACTAAGAAACAGACTCTCATTTAGATTGTTTTCAAATAATTCGTAATAACAACTTGTAAGTTATTCAACTATATCACTCTCCTACCTCGAAAGGAATTTGCATTCGCAAAAAAAAAAAAAATCGAAGATCTTGGACATATTTCTCTTTGTTTGACAAGCAAATATAACTTACCTAATCCGTCTTCAACAAACACAGGTATTGTAAGACACACACTATTTATTTATTTATTTATTTATGTTACTTCTTTATTTATTTACACCAAAAAACTGGAAATCGATGTAAAGAAAAGCAAAAAAATATATCGAAAATTGTGAAAGTCTTACATCTATCCAATACACAAAATAATATTCTTTTTAATATTTTCTCCAGAAATAATGCTATTGTGACAAAAACAAATGACTACCGGGAGAAACTGGAAAATATAACTAACAACGGACATGTTATCTTCTTGCGTGTGATCTGAGATGAATATATCTGATTTATTTTCTATTTAAAAACAAAGAAACTTTGATACAAATATATCCCTTACCTGGTGGAAAAATTGTGCAGCACTTTGAGTTTTGATTTTTTTTTTACTTTTCTAGGTATACTGACGTTAAGACCTATCATCATACCAATTTTCAGATCTCTAGGTCATTTACAGTCATTTGCAATATTATTAAATTGGAGCGCATCAGTCTATTCAAATATATAAATCATTAACACCACAGAATGGATGGAACTTCGCTGGCGGGGAACGAACGAAATCTTTGCTCCATCAGACTTCCGTTTTTAGAAAATTTTCCTCCGTTTTCAAGCTGAAATTCAAATATTTACTGAATAAAATGATATTTAGCAACAATACTGAGCAGAAGAAGCATCGTGAGAAAAAAAAATTACAATCACGAGAAAAATCTTCACTCCGTTTGATTTCCGTTTTCGGCAATTTTGAACGATGAAATACCGTCCCCTCACCCAACTAATTCCCAAAATTCAAAATTTCTCTTCATTTTTGCATCGATCTCAAAAATGACCCAAATGAAGAGGAAAAAAGCAGAATTCCGTGAATCCGCGGAAGAATCTCATATATGTAAATTAGATATATATATATATGTAAATTATATATATATATATATATGTGTGTGTAAATAGAAGTATGTACTTCTTTTTGGATAATAGAGTAATCAGAACGCCGAAATGCAATATCAGTTTCCCCTATTTCCTTTGTTCCCCGTACAAAAATGCTTACAAATTTATTCTCCCATTAGGATAGTTTATCTACCAGAATGATGATACTTTCACACATGCTCCTCGTGTTAAACCATACACGACAGGTGGGTATTGGAGCTCGGGAAGCAAACGTGTTCTCATCGCACGGCATACGTGTGGCCGTAACAAAGAACACAGATCTCCACGGTGAATTATATCATTTTCTTCTGGTCGCTTTCATACCCAATGCATTGTCTGCTGCTACTCTGATCACGGTTGCTAGAACGGTGCTTAACACTTTACTGCCGTTTTGATGAGATACTTGCCTTGCATTTTATGTTCATGGGAAGTGAGTGAACAAAAAACATCGTTTGCAACATTGTGTTACCAGGCCTTAATATCCACACATAAAGAGAAAAATCACACAAAGAATATTTCACTCTTTAGAAGACGCGGCATGTACACTCAATAACGCTATCAGAAGAATTACCTCTTTTATAGCATATTTACGGAAGAGTTATAACGCATTACTCATTGCAGGGAGGAGACTCCCTTATGTGAAAATTATCCTTGCATCTGTTACCTATATTTCGCCGCATTTAATAAAAGATTGATCAAATCAGATCAGATGTAGAGGATTTCAGGAAGGGAGTATCTGACCCTAGGTATTAAACAACCCTTAAGAAATAGGAAGCTAGGAGATTCGGGCTACAGTGCCCGATAGGAAAGTGACACGGAAGCGAGGTAGAAAGGGGGAGGAAGACGCCCTTATTTATTACAGGGGGCCAGTACCCGGGGCCCGACGGCTTAACGTGCCCATCCGACGCACGGCGGATATTTAGTGGTTCGAGTGTTCGTACATGCGTGGGATCGAACCCTAGGTTTTCTTCCGTGGCAGTCACGAACGTTAACCACTAGGCCACCCGCGGTCCATATAAAAGATTGATGCCAGCAATTATTTCATATATACACGAAAACTTCTACTCAAACGGAAACTAGAAACGTTCTGTCCGTCTGTCTGTAGCACAAAAATGTGTCTTTTCTTATTCTTTCCAATTCGTCTACAAGAAACACTGGTGTCGTGATAAATAAGAAACATTCGCAAGCACAGGACCGCCGAAAACATTGTGTTGTACAAAAATATGAAATACGAACGTGAAATTTGGGGAATACGCACTAGAGGTCTACACGGGCCTTAATTTAGAAAGCCTAGCCAGGCCCCAACTT
Organism: Macrothele yani; assembly: GCA_039090855.1. Classification (NCBI taxonomy): domain Eukaryota; kingdom Metazoa; phylum Arthropoda; class Arachnida; order Araneae; family Macrothelidae; genus Macrothele; species Macrothele yani. The sequence goes on along the minus strand of CM077005.1, from coordinate 42,770,351 downwards.
TAGAAGCGCGGCCCGAACCCGTGGCCAGGCTCAGAATTTAAAGTTTACAGCCCGAACCCGTGGCTAGGCTCAGAATTTCCAGTCTGAGGCCCGAACCCGAGGCCAGGCTCAGAATTTCCAGTTTACGGCCCGAACCCGTGGCCAGGCTCTGAATTTCCAGTTTACGGCCCGAACCCGTGGCCAGGCTCAGAATTTCCAGTTTACGGCCCGAACCCGTGGCCAAGCTCAGAATTCCAGTTTACGGCTCGAACCCGTGGCCAGGCTCTGAATTTCCAGTTTACGGCCCGAACCCGTGGCCAGGCTCTGAATTTCCAGTTTACGGCCCGAACCCGTGGCCAGGCTCTGAATTTCCAGTTTACGGCCCGAACCCGTGGCCAGGCTCTGAATTTCCAGTTTACGGCCCAACCCGACCTGTTTCAGACTTTCATAACGCGTTCTCCGCCATTTCTTGCAAATATCAAAAGGCTTCTTCTAGAGAACGGGTCTTCAACCCGTGACCCACGGAGCATTTTGTAATGGCCCGCGAGTCGTTGTTCACAAAGGAAATAAATTCTAAACTGGAAAATTGAATATCCAGACAACTTGGGTACATGAAATTTGAATTCCGAAACCTGCTACGAACTGTGTAGCGATAAATGATATAATTTAAATTTTTAGAGTACTAAAAAAGGTGGACGTTTCATTAGAACTCTTTAAAAATTAAATTTCATTTTCTACTTCGGACTTCTTTGTAACATAGATCAGTGTTGCCATTCTACTAATTTTTCAGCAGATCTACTGATTTTGAGTCCTGTCTTCCGATAGATTTTCGTAATCTACTGATTTTTCTCTGCAGGCCACCTCTTGAATTTCTGATCTCAAAGACAACAGTCTTGCGACGATTATTTTTTCAAGTTCACTAAGGTTTCGCTGGGTATTGACCTAGCTTCATCAGGACAAATGGCACGTGAATATTCAAATTGTATATGACATCATAAACGGTGTTTACATGTTACGGGTTTTGGTTAGTTGCTTCCACGCGCTTCATAGAAATGGAGTGGATGCCATGTCATTAACAAGTTGCGAAGACTTCTGGTATATATGGAAAGCTTCCAAAATATTAAGTTTGGTGGTTGAATCTGGTTTGTCAATAAGTTTTGCCTCTTCAAAGAGAAATTTGTGGTCCTCTTCGTAACAGTGTTTAGCCATCGATGACTTCTTTAGGTCACAGTTCCGAATGTAGGTCTTGTGCTCCTTCAATCGAAAACGTAAGGCTCTACGGGTCTGTCCTATGTACGAAACGCCACATTCACATGGAATTTGATAAATTTCCCCACGAGTTTTTGTCTTCAACATAGTCCTTTGATCCTAAAATATCTCATTTTGTTTATGGGTTTAAAAATTACTTTAAAATTGTAAGTTTTAAGAATTTTTGAAATTTTGAAAGCAATGTCACAGGAAAATGGAATAATGGCAAAATTATCTCGAAATGGGGGCATCACAGGAGTTAACGTGGAGACAGGCTTCGGTTTCCGGAATTTTGTTAGAGCCTTGTCTACAATATAATGGAAGGATTGTATCCTCGTTGTACTGCAACACTTTTAAGGAAATAAAGTTCTTTTTCCAAACTGTCTTTATCTGAACATATATGTATTGCGCGATATACGCAACTGTAAAAGGCGCTGAATTTTTGTTGCCAAGGGTGATTGGACTTGGCATGTGGAGGTGAGAAAACAGCGAGAGGCTTCCGATAAATTACGGTTGCGAGAGATCCATTCGAGCGAGTAACCAGGACGTCAAGGAATGGTAGGCATCCGTTATTTTCAGTTTCGTAGCTGAATTGAATATGAGGATCAATGGAATTTATAAGTTTGACTAATTCCGGAATTTCAGAATTTTAATTCATTTTTTTAAGAATTTTAATTAATTTTTTAAGAATTTTAATTCATTTTTTTAAGAATTTTAATTCATTTTTTTTTCTAATTCCGGAATTTCAGAATAAAATTCTGAAATTCCAGAATTAGTCAAACTTATAAATTGCATTGATCCTCACGTTCAATACAGCTACGAAACTTAAAATAACGGATGCCTATCATTCCTTGACGAAATGTCGCAATAGACCCATTTTTCATCACCGGTGACAATCTTCCACAAGAAAGACTTTCCTTGAAACCTTTTCAGCAACGACATGCAGAAGCCCAATCGTTGACAAATATTACGCTTCGTTAAAGTAAGCGGCACCCACTTACCAATCTTCTGGATCTTCCCCAAGGCCTGTAGACGCCGTACCACCGTCGATTGAGACACTTTCAAACGTTTCGCTAGTTGCATCGTCGATTGTGTAGCATCCTCTTGCAACAGAGATTCCAACTCCTCGTCTGCGAGTTCTTGCGGTCTACCTGCACGTGGCTTGTCTTCTAAGCTTAGATCACCTTTCCTAAACCTGGCAAACCATTCTCGACATGTCCGCTCACCCATAACCGTTTCGCCATACGCCTGAAATATTGAACCGTTATGCTTCACTCGCACTTTTCCCTAAATTAAATATGAATAACAAACAGTGCTGCAAATGAACTTTATTCACCGCCATGCTTGTCTTCATGTACGAACTGACAGCACGGGTCGCCGGCCGGTTAGACTCCTACAGTGCCCACTAGCGGGGGCGGTGGAAACTTTTGCATATCCCTAATACAAATAAGGTAGCCTTCGATCCTAAATATGCAAACAAATACTTCTAACTTCCTCATCTCCGCTGCAGCAGTGAATCGCGCAAGTGGCTTGTTTTGGTTTCGTGAAGCTGAAAACTCTATGTAAATATTTCTCGGAAAAGAAAACAAAGCCACGTGTTTTAATCACTAAAACCAACGAAGTGAAAACGGAATTTGATTTCAACCTTTTTAGAAATAAACCTTCTCATTTCAGACTCATCTTACAGCCCGCCTTTCAGCTGTAATTAATCAATGCATCCAAGTGACCAATGGTGTCTTTTGTTTCATCAGTGAACTTCGCCATCTGGTTATTTAAACAGTCAGTCTTCATTTTGTGAGGTGAAAAGTTGTTCTTTAATGCAGGAGCAAAATGCTAAACATCCCAGCACAGGCACGGTTCGTGCAGAACTATAATACACACCTTCAAATGAAAGAAACTTGAATTTTTAGGTCCACCTTCAGGGTCTGGCGCTCAACGATTTTTTCTATCCTCTTTCCACGCCCGTATAGTTGAAAAATAAGTATTTTCTTTTTTTAGTTTTAACTATTATTTTATTAATGAGCAAAGTGCTAAAGATTGCAATTACCCGTTACATTACAAGAAAGAGACGGTCAAACAATGCTGATTTTTTAGCATAGTAACTGTCACAACAATTAATTTAGCACTCCTTTCATTCTTGCTGCATCAAGACTTTCAAATTCTCTTCCTCTTCACATAATCATGTCCAGTAACCCTCCCCGCCCCCTCTTTCTCATTTTTCCTCAACTACTTCCTTTGTTCTTTTCCTCCATGTGACTTCCTGTTCTCTCTCTCCGCACAGTCCCGCGTCTTTATTCCTCTCCCATCGTTCTTTCTACCGCTTTTTCTAGGTTCCTCTCTTTATATTTGCTAATTTCTCTCTACCTTTCTTTCTTTTGTCCCCTTTCTTGTCTTTCACGCTGTACTAGGGTCGTATTATGTCATACTGTGGCCCGGGACTGGCACCGAATTGCGGCACCTTCCAGAAAACATTTCCAATTTCTATAAGTTATTTTGCTATAATTATTTTTAGTAAGACGTTTCGAGACACTCATTCACCGTAAAACGCTTCGAAACTCAATACCACGAGTCATATATTTGTAATACTAATGGACGGACTGAGTGAACTGCATATTTTTCCTTATTCCTGCGTATAGAGGCATGAAATTTCAGCATAGCAACGTCATTGGATACCGTAAAATTCACCGACTTGTAAATTAGCTTAATACAAGAAGTATTCTGAGGTACGTATTTGTGAGGTATGGAAATCACTTTTTTTTTCCCCCAAAAAAAAATTTTAACCTCCTAAATAAGGAAAAATTACTTCACAGAGCAGAGAAATCGGAGTTTCTATTTGAGTGTGATAAGTAGTCTCTTTAAATGATTCGTATCTGTTCTAACACACAATGCTCTAAATTACCTGAGATCTTAGCTGAAGCGCTTCCCTTTTGCAAGTTCAATTTCCTTAACTGACTTTATTTCCCATTCTGCTTATTCCAGCCTTAACCTTTCTTCAAATTTTAATTATAAGCGTCGTTTTCCTAAATCTTTGTCGCCTTTCTCTTCCTTATTCAATCTTTAATTACTTCCAACTCAAAGTCGCACTCCATTTTCTCCCGCGCATAATTAACTCTCGAAAGATATTATGGTTAGCCTTGATATTACTCTCACACTTTCATTAACCAGTACTTCCTCATCAGTATTTGATCCACTTCCTACGTTATCGTAACTTTTTATTTGCTTGTTACGCGTTATCATCCTTAATATTCTCATTATTTTATTAATCTCAAGCTTATTAACATTAATTTCCCTCATTATGATAATAACAATCCGACCGATTAACATTTGCTTTTAAAAAATTAAACGTTGCGTATTCAAAAGTGTAACAAAATGCAGCAACGTCCTCCAACGAAATTTAAAACTTGCGTGGGAATAAAGCAACGTTTATGTAATTTCAAGGTAATCAGCATTTATTCGGTCCACAGCAGATTCGGTAACTCCATTTGTAGAAGAAATCCTCTAGCACTGTGCCGAAAGCGCTGTCACTTACCTGGACTGCAAGTATATGGCACTAGTTATTGTCTGTCGAGGTTTTCCTAAACTTCTGTAACTCCATTTGTAGAAGAAATCCTCTAGCACTGTGCCGAAAGCGCTGTCACTTACCTGGACTGCAAGTATATGGCACTAGTTATTGTCTGTCTAGGTTTTCCTAAACTTCTGTAACTCCATTTGTAGAAGAAATCCTCTAGCACTGTGCCGAAAGCGCTGTCACTTACCTGGACTGCAAGTATATGGCACTAGTTATTGTCTGTCTAGGTTTTCCTAAACCTCCTCATGTTCCTTCACCGTTCTGGGACATGTAAAACGAGCATATTCATGAAGGCAAACCAAAGTTGTTTTATACAAAGTGTTTTAAGTACGTTTGTTTCGGGTATCTTTCACTTCACCGAAAATCACAATACCGAAAGGTACATTTTACCGAAAGGCCAATTGATCGAAACTTTCATTTTAATGAAGGGTCACTTGATCGAAACGTTCCTTTTACCGAAGGGTCACTTGATCGAAAGATACTGTTGCTACACCCCGGGGCACCAGATTATCGAATAAAAATAAGCTTTAAGAATTTTGATGTCAGAATGTCAGGCAACGGCTGACGGCCCGGAGGTAGACATTACAATTACGAATAACTATTTGTGAGCTCTTTTTATCGCCAAAATCTTATGTACAGGTGAAAAGAATTTATCCTGCAATTTAGCCAATTAAAACCAAGAAATTCTGACACTCATTAATTATTCATGCAACTTCAGGACTGGCACGAGACAACAGACATTTAATCAATTTACAATAAAACCTGAAGATAATGATGGGCCGCCCCGGTGGCGCAGTGGTCTAAGCGATGACTTCTGATCATTCGTTCGGAAGGGGTCCGGGTTCGAATCCCGGTGAAGCATGGATGTTGTGTTTGTCTTACGGCACTGGCTCTCTCCCTTCTCTGGAACCAGTGACCCTAAATTAGGGACGGGCGACTGCTTATAGCCCATTGAGATGCTCACGGTGGTCGTTAAACCTCCAATCAAAAAAAAAAAAAAAAAAAAGATAATGATGAAGTCGTCTATATACAGAGGATTGTGAAGGAGGGGCGTCAAATAGACTCGCCCCTTTCGGGATAGCTCTGAGGCTCTGAATTTATCATTAAAGTCAATGATTACTTTATTGGCCTATACACAGTCCGGCTTTAAAAACAGTTCTCAGCCGACGGAAGTCTATTGGCTGACCGGAGCCAATTATTTCACAACTGGCATGCATACATAAATTCCGTACTTAGAGATATGCAGTTTCCTCGGGTATCCATGTTTAGTGCACTTACTTTGTTATGCACTCACTAACATTTTATGTGTTTTGGCTTTTAAGCGCATCTGTGTGATGACACGCCCATTTCAGAGCGCGCACTATAACCAATGGACAGGGGAGTCGAACCCCATCTCCCACTTTCTCTTGTGCACGGCATTCACCTGCATGAAATCAGGGACGCATTTATGCGCACAAATGTCGTGGTGGAATGAAGCCGCTGACGTGATAGAAGGATCCGTTCGTCTGCTCATCCCAGCTGATCCGTTCGTCTGTCCAAAGGTGATCCGCATACATCACCGGTCGTGCATCTCAGTCATTCGGTGCTGCTGCTAGCTTTCTCTTACGTGCAATCTAGCACCAGGAAAAGAGGTATCTTCCTCCCTCCTATTTCCTCGCGGTAACATCAACAGCTCAGCCGCTCTTTGTATAGCTGGCTGGCATCTTCGGACAGAATCTTTTCTATCCCCGTAAAAGTACCGCGCCGCAGGATCTCCTCTGGTCCTGCTGTATCAGATTCCAGTCCCTTCACGAGCTTCTTTCAGACTACCCTTTTTCGCTTGATCACATCGTCAACAAATTCCTTGTTCTCTCGTTAGAGGTCTGTTTTAACTCTCTTGTCAGCCTGAAAGCATTCGGCGAGAAAAAGAAGTCAGAAATGCCTGCCTCTGCATTCGGAATATGTGGTGGGTCCACTTCCCGAAAGTACGGAAAACACATAACTTAACTAACACTCCTTTGTCCTGCCAAAGTTCGGATTAGCAAACGCCATAAGTTTTCCGATCTGTTGACACTTTTCCCAGACATCCTACCATCTCACACGTACATGGCCGCCCAAACTGACCGACACGCACTTAGGGGCGACGCATCGCGTTCCCCACACCAGGCTAAGATTTCTCCCTTCCAAGAAAAGGGGCCCTTATCTCTTCTCTTTTGCAATGAGGGTAACCACTAGCTGTTAATTTTCACCCAGTAATTAATGCTGTTCCCGCTTCTTGCAAAACCTGCTAATCGAATTCATTACCGTACCCCTCAGTCGTAACAATACATTTCACCGAAGAGTTACTTGATCGAAACGTTCATTTTACCGAAGAGTCACTTGATCGAATGGTACATTTCAACAAAGTGTTACTTGATCGAAACGTTCCTTTTACCGAAGGTTTACTTAATCGAAAGCTACATTTCAACCAAGTGTTACTTGATTGAAACGTTCATTTTACCGAAGGGTCACTAAGGTACATTTCACTGAAAGATCATTTATCGAAAATTTTGTATTTTTCTACAGGTTTTATTGAAGTGTAGTGCGAGTTTGAAAAATTGACCACTGAAACGTTAGGGGAATTATATAAAAATTGCACGTTTGAATTCTACGGAATACCTCCCCACAGGTATAGGTCTTTTGACTTCTTAACATTAATTTTAAGGCTTAGGCTTGTGTCTTTTCAGCAAATTGTAATCATCCGTGCTTATGTTCATAGGTTTACAATACAAATCAAGTTAATTATGTTCCACTTTTACTCAGTTACAAAGCATTAATTTTTAGGCCCTATGGCTACATATGGGCCCCTTTGGCAGATTGTAACCTTCTGCGCTCATATTCATAAAGGTTACATAACAACTAAAGTTAATAATATTGCACTTTTACTCAGATCAAAAATTTTAATTCTAAGGCACTACGTCTAAGCCTCAATTTTATTGGTGACCAGATTTCCTGCGGGCCGCTTTCCTATGGCCACTTTCCTGTAATTGTGTTCCTTATAGCAAGTTGTCTGCCTTGTCTTTTGACCAGAAAATCATAAAAATGTCCGAGTTTATTAATGGTAATCAAATATTACAACATATTTTATGTACAATAATTATCCAAGTTGAGGGAAATTATAGCAACGATATATTTATTTATGCAGAGCAAAAAAAGCTCTCAAAATGCATGTGTTTCTCGTGGCTAGTTTTCCATACCCGCACTACACTTCAACAGAGCCTGTAACAAAACACAAAGTTTTCGAAAAACTGACCCTTCTAGGAAATGTACCTTTCGATCAAATGATCCTTGGGTGAAATGTACTTTTCGGTTTAGTGACTCTTCTGTGAAATTATCTTTTTGGTGAAGTGATTTTCAGTTAAGTGGCTGTTTGGTGAAATTATCTTTTCGGTAAAGGATTTTCGGCCAAGTGAGTCTTTGGTGAAATTATCTTTTCGGTGAAGTGGCTCTTTGGAGAAATTATCTGTTGGGTGAAGTGATTTTCAGTTAAGTGACCCTTCGGTGAAATTACTTTTCGATGAAGTGACTCTTCGGTGAAGTGATTTTCGGTTAAGTGACCCTTCGGTAAAGTAATCGTCGGGCAAATGAACTAGATCCGTTTGTTTCACATTTCAACCGCGATACCCAGGATTCGTTCACATTTACACAAAATAAATTCCAGGACTTTTTCCGGAGGTTTGCCATGAGTTCATCAAAAAATTCCAGGACCTAAAATGTTTGTTGAAATCGTACTGCTTTGTTCCATATTTTGCAAATTGAGGTGAAATTTACTATGCATTTAGAATTCTTATGAAGTTCTAAGCGTTCCGCTATGACAGTGTTATTCAGTGTGCGTTACATCTTCAATGAAGTGGCAAAATTTCCCAGTACAAAAATTGCGCTGTATAATACTATTACCGGATGGCCGAGCTACTTAGCGCGCAAAACCATCAGAACTTCTAACATCGGATGCAAATTCGGGCAGAGAATGAATCTTTGGATTAGAGCATCGCTTCTTTATTTTGGTAATCCCGCAGGCAACTCTGAACATGCAGAAAAGGGATGGAAATTCCATTTACAGAGTTTTATTTAAAAGCTCATCCGAAGCGATTTCTGTACATGGCTATTTGCATGAAGGGCCTTATATACGCCCATTAGTTTGCAAATATTTTCCTGCCCAGGAGTCGAAATAAGTGAAAGTCTCACTTACATCAACAATCCTGGGTGAAATGTGGGTATTATCCGAAAGGGAAAAAATGAATACAGCGCAATATTCCACAGCGTCCGCAGAGGCACTTTTTCGAATCACACGGGCTTTGAGGTTCTCTCTTTCTCGGAGGAGAGGATGGCACTTGCACACGACTGGCTGCAAAGCGATGTTCCAGCGCATCGACGGGATTTTTTTTTTTTCTCGGCGCCCGAGCACAGTCCTATTATCGCCCCATTGTCGGGCATCAGCGAACCACTACTACGTCTTATTCGCCGTAGTGGGGAAAAAAGTTAAAAAGGTCAAAAATTTAATTCTAAACAATTCACACCCAAAATTTCGCCTAGTGGTGTCAACAATGAATTTGGATTCCCTAAATAAGGGTCTCCAAGCTCAGGGTCGACAAATGCATCGCGTTGTGTTTCATATGAATTAGCTTGGGGTTTCCATGCTTATTCATATGCCGCAAAGAAGTTAAAATATAAAGTTGCATAAATAAGAATTTGAAAAATCACTAATTGAACTCTAATTAAATTTGGAGAAATGATCTGAGTGACGCGTGAATTAAATTTAACTGTTTATTTCTTTTAGAAGATGGTCTTAAAGCTAGGTACAATGTACCGGTGAGGTTGCTTGTTTTAGCTAAACAATTTAGTTATTTATTTCAAACAGGTATAATGCACTTAAATATTATTGACTTTAAACTTTAGTTACTGGTTTAGAACACGGCGCGGTGCGCCAGAGGAAAATTATCAATGCACTATGTGAGAGACTTTCGGGTAACTAGTCCTGCATAGCACATGCAAAGCAATGAGGCATGAATCAGAAATGCGTAAGATATAAGTCATCATATCCTCTTTTCCTTGGGAAGCCCCGATCGTGAAACTGGGTTGCCGGCTGGTCGTTTGAATCAGCCCTTCGTTCTCATTAGTTTTATCTGGACTACTTTAAAATACTAACTATCTCATCCTCTGTCGTGGAAACATATCTCCTCCGAAAACGCTAAGACCTCTCTTCTACTCAGCCTGGAATTTTTTTTTGCTTTGTGTGTTGAGTGTGTCGCTATGTCATCGAGTCTCTTCCTTCCTCATTCTGTTAATATTTTCTTTTTTCCATGTCCGGTGTCCATCTTGGGGCGTGACGGCCCGGCCATCCGAATCGCGTTGGGTTATGTCATTGGCCCTCGCAGATAGCCCTGCTATATGATTCGCTTGCTATCCGTTCAGTTCGGGTCAGTTTCCCAAAAATTGTGTTTTCTTTCAGCTGTCAACTTGTTCTCACACCTTTTTGCTAATTGACCGCACCTAGCTACTTGGAAGCGAAGATTGTCACGTAGGTATTTCCGGCGACGTGACTTATCCCGAATTTCGTCGCTACCCCGGACAATACAGAGATGCTCGCAAGCGTTGCTTGAGAAAAGGGGTGACGCCCCCAAAAGGATTTATTGCGCTCCTGCTTTTCTCTCGGCTTCGACGACGAGACTCTGCTATTATGCCTTTCCTTCCGTGCGTTCCGTGAGAAAAAAAAAGAACCGTGAATGTCTTCCTTTCTCTTCCTTCCCATCCGGGTATTTTCATCAAGTTTACGTGAAAAAAAAATATAATTTTCTTTTCTTTTGGCTTGAGTGCAAGTAGGACTGTTCTAATTATCAACCAAAACTTTCGGGTAGCATGGCTCAGCTTCACCGGAAAGTAATTTTAATCAATGATATTCTATTTTTGGCAATTTAAATATTTATTTCCTACCGCTCTAGAGTAAAAATAATAAATAAGCAAAATTATACGGATGGAATTTCAATGTTACGGGGATATAGAAAATTCCGCGGTAACAGTCCCAAAACAAGAAGTCTGAATCCTTTGGGGGTTTTCGCAAAACTGCTCCAGTTTCTTTACAGAGTTCTCCACCCTCTTTTTTCCATCATAGGTCTCAGCTGGTGCGGTCTTCCTTTCTCACCCGTGATCGAGGTACAACAGACATACAGTATTGCACTTTCCCTTTTAGTTTAAAGTGCCGGCGTGTTTACTACCTCGTAACGTATCGGTCTGTCCCCGGCCACCCAAACTGAAGGAATGCGCTCCTTAAGAGAGCCTTCTGTCTGTACGACAAATGAAAGCACTTTGATTCACTTTTTACACCAAAAATCCGTAACAATACTTATTAGATGAAGCAATCTGGAATTAGCACAATGATAATAAAACAAAACAATTTTGGCATGGCACTGAAGATTCCTTTTCCATAGTCATCTATTCCCATTCCCATTGCAGGAAGGGAAGGCCAGATATCAGTCTCCATTCAGTGTTGTTGTTTTTCAAAAACAATATTTATTATTATATAGATGGTTCCACCTCTTGTTGAGGCTTATGTCTTCCTTCCGGGACGGGCACGACGTACCAAGTCTGCGAAGTGGTATTTCTTTCTCTCAGTTGCCCGGGAACTTCCTTTCAATCCTACAAGTGTTCAGGATAGCTGCCTTCTGTAATTCCATGTAGGTGTAAGGTTGAAGGTCTAGTGTCTGTATAGAGCTGTGAATTGTCTCAGGTACAGCTCCTGTGACTGATATTACTATGGGGATGGTGGTGACGTTCTCCATTTGCCACATTTCCTTGATTTCGTATCGTAGGTCATTATACTTTGACAGCTTCTCTCCGTGCGTCTTCTGGATGTTGCACGTGTTGGGCACGGCTATGTCAATGAGGTATGTTGACTTCTCCTTGTCGACCAGGACGATGTCGAGCCGATTGTGGAGGATGGTCTTATCTCTTCTGATCGACCTGTTCCAGTACATCTTGTGGGTGTTATTCTCTAGAAGCGTTGTTGGCTCATACTTGTAGTAGTCGACAGGCTCAGTTGTAAAGAGGTGGTGCTTCCTTGCCAAGTTCTGGTGGACGATCTTGGCGACTTGATTGTGCCTGTTCGTGTACTCTGTGTGAGGACTCTGCACCCTGCTGTGATATGTTGGATGGTCTTTGGCGCTTGATGGCATTGCCCACATGTTTCGTTTTCCACTGACGTGTCCTTTAGGACATGCTTCCGGTAATTTCTGGTGTTCACAATTTGATCTTGTATAGCCATCAGGAACCCTTCGGTCTCGGGGAAGAGTGATCCGTTTGTTAGCCACGCAGTGGAGGCAGTCTTATCCACATGGTCGGATTGCAGGTCGTTGTAGTGCCTTCCGTGTAGACCTTTCTTTCCCCAAGCTTCTTTTTTTTTTTTTTTTTTTTTTTTTGGCTTCCTCGTTCCAATCTCGATATTCTGAATATTGAAGTTTTCTATTATTATTATTATTATTATTATTATTATTATTATTATTATTATTCAGATTTAGACGAACGTAGGAAACGACCCTGACACCGATTAAATGTGATGTAGCCACGAAAGTCTATCTACTCACCAGCAAGCTAAAATCTGACGTTAAAATACGGAGAAAAGCTGAATCGTGCAGGTGTGTTAGTGAGGGTGATTGGTAACTTTTGGTCTAGTACAGAGGTGAGGAACCTTTTCATGTTGGGAGGCCGCATTAAGTTAGCTGTAATCTAACAAGGCCGCACCTAACTTCTGACAGAATAAACCTACTTAACTTCTGACAGATAAGCTTACCTAATTTCTGACAGATAAACGCACATAGCGCCGTTGATTGTAGGCCAGTGTAGCGTAAGGCGAACGCACTCGGCAAGATATCGAGAGATCTGGGATACGATCCCAGCAGTGGCCTAATAGCAATTTTTCGGTTGCTATGTGTTGATAAACGTGGAAAGAGCGATGTATTTGTTTATTCAATTAGATATAGTGTACATTATTTGTAAAAATATTACTATGTACTACCTAACTTCAAAAATGAAAAACAAAATTGTTAATTCTAAAGTTAACTAACCTTTTAATGACTTTCTTGTGACTGCTTCTTGTTGAAAAGCATTTGAATATTTGGTTGCAAAATGGAGGTTCGCACTTTCAGCTGATCCTCAAAATGCGTACCCGTAATTTGTGACCTTAATGGCTTGATTTGGGTTAGGTAGGAGAATATAGCTTCGCAGCAATAAGTGGTTGAAAAACATTTTTCACGCATGTTGCCGAAGGCGTGGGTATTCTATTTCAACTGGATCTTTCTTAGCGTCAAATAAGGACTATTAAAATGTCATCTCCTGAGAGCTCAATAAATTCCATCTGTAGTTCTTTAGGAGTTATAAAACGAAATCATGAGCGTAGCAGGTGTCAAAATAGCCCTAAAGACTTACTAATGTTTTAATTGTGGCCGTCCGTCAATCGGGGAGCATTATTTCGTTGAATCTTCTTTTATTTACTCTTTGGTATTTTAAATACTGTCATTTTAAGATTAAAATAAAAATAATAAAAGAGAAACAGAAACATATCAATAAAGATAAAAGGATTTGTTTTGCAAAATTTGGATTCACTTAAAAGGCCGCACTTAATGGCCTAGAAGGCCGCAAGTTCTAATATATCTGCAGCTTAAATCACATAGTGTTATACATCATTTTAAAGCTCTCGCCAATAGACAGGACGCCAAATTTTGTTACGACGCACCGGGTTCGAGATATTTGACAAAACCAACCTAGGTGGCCACGGACTACTTCCGTTACCCATTTTCATAGTTACATCGAGCTTTTTTTATTTGGGATTTACTTTACCACAATCAGGAAAGATGCAAAGCATCAAAAAAGGGCCATGAATAAAAACTGAACTACAATAACGAATATAAAGAACAATGTCCAAAAAAAATATTTTCATTCATTAGATTTCCATATTCTTCGAAGAATTAAGTCTCTACGAAACTGACAGAATCTTTCGGAATTGCCGACAAAAAAAAAAAAAAAATTAAAACCGATCTCGCCACTGAATGCTGTAATCTCAGCAGGCCCTGCATAAACACGTTGGAAATAAGGAGCCCTGCACTCCGAGACAGTATAATTTTCCCATCAGTAAAAATGTCCCGGATGTTGTACCTTGTCGGACGGGACAACTAGAATTATGCACGCCGATAAGAGGCCGCCGCTGGTATATGAGTCCCCATAAACCCTTATGAGTCCAACTCTTCTTTTTTTTTTAAATCATTGATTGATTATTGCTTGTAGACTAAAGGAACGATGCATAATCGAAAGCAATTACTTTGCAAATGGTTCTTCTTCCCCACCCGGTATTCGTCCCTTGTTTTACAAGTATGGAATCATCACTTTCTTGGTTTGCCTTCCACCCTTCTTGTCATTTGTCAGTGAACCAAGTGAGTGCACTCTCGTCTGATTTTATTTCTCTTCCTAGGCCGTTGCCTAGCAACTGGCTCAGCTGGGTGCTCCAGATTATCGAACACTCCGGCTCTCTTCGTAAGATTCATTTTCTCTCCTTTCCCAAAACACACACACGCTTTTTCAATGATCTCCAGAGAACGAGAACTATACGAAATAGCGGTCGATTGCTTTTTTACTTTGTTCTTTAATGTTCCTTTCGTTCCACCTGCTACACCTAATCATGATTTGGTTCGGAGACGCCATGATCGCCGCCCTGTCTGTTGAATACTTGGCTTTGTTTCACTGTCAAATCCAATTTCAAACTCAGTTCAATTTATTGTCGACATGCACTCTAGGCATTAATACAATTTTCTTTTACCCAGCTCACTAACTATAAAATTATCGGATCAAGGCGGGATAAAAAAAAATTTATCGATATAAAATATAAAGGAAGGAAACGCTCTCAAAGCATGGCTGTTAGTGAAAATGTTAAATCTTTGCCCAGCTCAATAATTATGACAAAAAGTTATCACATAGAATCGAATTAAATTTTATATACACTGCTGGACACCCAAAACGCAACAACAAGAAAAACGCGAGATAGCAAAGCCAGATTTACTGGACACATAACAACAGATACAAAGATGAAACGATTAAGCTTACAGGCCCGTGCGACTTGCGTAACACGCAGACATCAATAGTTCGTGTGCCCCCCCCCTCATGGCTGGCAATAACGGTAGCTACACGCCGCAGCATCGAACGAAACAGGCTTTGGATTTTGGCTTGGGGTAGGTCGGTCCAGGCTGCTTCCACACGTTGCCACAGTTCATCAGGCGTATCCGCGGGTGGTGCTTGCCGGGCCACTCCGTTGCCGATCAGCTACCAGACGTATTCGATAGGCGACATATCGGGAGAACAGGCGGACCACGGCAGCAGTGACACCAAGTGGGCCGTGAAGAATTGTTGCATGATGCCTGCCACGTGCGGGGGCGCGCATTGTCCTGTTGAAACGTGGCCGCTGGAAGGTCCTGCAGCTAAGGGTGGACTACAAGCTCCAAAACGTCAGAGATGTAGCGGTGGCTGTTGAGTGTACCGGCGATGCGTACCAGAGGGGTGCGAGTGTCATATCCAATTGCGCCTCAAAACCACAACGACAGGCGACGGACCGGTATGGCGATTCCCAATGCAGGCATCATAGAGTCTCTCGCCGCAGTGACGCCACACGTGGATCCGACCATCGTGGTGTTGCAGGCAGAAGCGGGATTCGCCGGAGAAGACAATGTCGTGCCATTCCGCAGTCCAGGTGCGGCGTTCAACGGCCCACTGCCGCCGAACTCGCCAGTGATGTAACGACAAAGGTAATCGGAGCAATGGGCACCGTGCGACAAGTCCCCGCTCCTGCAGACGACGACGAACGGTACGTGCTGACACAGGTTGTTGCGCAACACAGCCTAATTCCTGCGCTAACGTTCGTGATGTGGCGGTGCGAGCCGTCAATGCCCGCCGCACAACATGCCAGTCCTCTCGTTCGGTGGTGTGCCGCGGCTGCGGCAATCTCTCACGTCGGTCCCTCCGTCTCTCCTGCACCCACCGAATCTATACTCACCTCACTGTGTCTGGATGTCGTCTCACACGGGCACCGATGTCTCGGTACGATAATGCGCTGACGCGATAAGCCACTATTCGTCCTCTGTCGAACTCCGAAACGTGCTGGAATGACTACCGTATTCAGTGACGAGACATCAGGAAGCTTCCCACGCACAGGTCCGGCAGCACAACACATTTCCACTACTTACACCCAGCCTTCGGTGCACCCTTCTTATAGTGCTTCTCGGTGGCGTGCCGGGCGCACATGATTTGCATATGCCCTGCAATGCTAATCGTTTGCATTTCATCTCGCGGGCGACGGATGCTTCGAATTTCAGGCCAATCGAATGCTTCCTTCTTGGTGTTGCATTTTGGGTGGCCAGCAATGTAGGTAAAAACGATACTTGTAAGGTGCAGTAGTTAATGAAAATGTCAATTCCTTACCTAGCTCAAGGAGGGAAAAGACATATACATATTATATTGACAAGACAAAGGCTTATAAAAACGTAGCTATTAGAAAAAATATTCTAATTTTTCATTCAACTGACTTTCTTTTTTTTTTTTTTTTTTTTTTTGCTTTGGGTGTAGCGACCACCATGAGCATTTAGCCACCCGCCCGTCCTAAATTTAGGGCCACGGTTCCAGAGGAAGAGTATATAGAGATAGCGCCAACACACAAGCACACCAACCATAACTTACTCGCACCCAGGCCCATCTCGAACGAATGGACAGAAGCTAGCGCCTCAGACCATTCAACCACCGAAGCGGCACCCGGTTCACTAATTATAAAATTATCGGATCAAGGCGAGATAAAAAAATTAATCGATATAAAATATATTTTAAATGAAACGTTTGCAAAGCATAGCTGTTAGTAAAAAAGTTAAATCTTTGCCCAGCTCAATAACTATAGGATTAACTGATCAAAGACGGAAAGATTAAACCTTATATTCGGGATTAAACCTTAAGTTTTCGCCGCTCCCACTAGCGGGCGCTGTAGGGGTCTAACCGGCCGGCTACCCGTGCTGTCAGTTCGTACATGAAGCCAAGCATGACAGTTAATAAAGTTGATTTGCGGTATTGTTTGTTATTCAGGTTTAATTTAGGGAAAAGTGCAAGTGAAGCATACGGGTCAATATGTAAAGCGTATGGTGAAACGGTTATGAGTGAGCGAACGTATCGAGAGTGGTTTGCCAGGTTTAAAAATGGTGATCTAAGCTTGGAAAACAAGCCACGTGCAGGTAGGCCGCAGGAACTCGCAGACGAGGAGCTGGAATTGCTGTCGCAAGAGGATGCCGCACAACTGGCGAAACGTTTGAAAGTGGCTCAATCGACAGTAGTACGGCGTCTGCAGGCCTTGGGGAAGATCCAGAAGATTGGTAAGTGGGTTCCGCATACTTTAACAGCGCGTAATACTGGTCAACGGTTGGGCATCTGCATGTCGTTGCTGAAGAGGTTTCAAGGGAAGAACTTCTTGTGGACGGTTGTCACCGGGGATGAAAAATGGGTCTGTTGCGACAACCCCGTACGCAAGCGATCCTGGGTCGACCCAGGCCAGCCATCGACATCCACTGCAAAACAGGATACCCACGGCGGGGGAAGTGCTGTTGTGTGTGTCGGGGGATATGCATGGAGTGCTGTACTTCGAACGATTGAAACCGGGCGAAACAATCACTGCACAACAATATGGCGATCAGTTGATGAAACTGTACGCCGCAATCGAGCAAACACGCCTATGGACAGATAAAGGACGCCCCCAGTCATCCTGTTACACGATAATGCCAGACCACATGTCGGTGCCACCACGAAATCAACCCTTGAACAGACACTGGGAGGTTTTACCGCACCCGGTTTACTCCCCCGACATTTCATGTTCATACTTTTATCTGTTTCGCTCTATATAACATGCCCTAGCCTAACAGCGATTCACCTCAGTTCCAGAGGTGGAAAATTTCGTCACTGCGTTCTTCAGCTCAAAACCTGAGTCTTATCACAGGGGCATTCATTTGTTGCCTGAAAAATGGCAAAAGGGCCATTGATGCTAACGTCCAATATTTCATTGAATAAATGCGTACTAGTTTCCCAATCGTTTGTCTCCTTTCTATTTAAAACGGTGGAAACTTTTGCATAGCCCTAATATATGTAAGAACGATACTTATAAGGTGCAGAAGTTAGTGAAAATGTTGATTCTTTACTTAGCGCAATAACAATAAAATTATTCAATGGAGGACGAAAGAAAAATATAAAAAGGCAAAGCTTACAAGACGTAGCTATTAGTAAAAACATTCTATTTTTTTATTTAGTTCACTGGTCTTGTTTGTTTGTTTGTTTCGGGGTTTAACGACCGCCATGAGAAACTGGCCTCTCGTCCTTAATTTAGGGCCTATGTCTGTAGGGTAGAATAAAAGATAGTGCCATCAGACAATTATTCAATCAAGAAAGGTTTAATTGGTACACTAAGCGGTATTAAGAAGACAAAGGTCATGTCAACTTCCATCCTTAGATTTTATAATTGACGGGGAGGAAATGGTGGGCGTAACAATTGTATTCTCTTTGGCTTCAGAATGGATAACGAGGGGTAGTCTGCTAGAGAAATAAGGAACAGATACCCAGGAAGAAAGAAATGACAAATTTAGTGGATATTATGAAGGATAAAGACATTTCAATGACAAAAAATATCAGAATTGTTAAAGCAACGGTCTTTCCTGTGGTGATGCATGGCTCAGGAAACTGGACATTGCGGAAGAGTAAAAAGATGCATGTTTCTGAATTATGGACCTGGAGACGGCTTCTTAGAATCCAAAGGACTACAAGAACTAATCAATCAGTATTTGACCAAATCAAGCCCAGCCGCTCCCTTGAAGGCAATGATCTACAAGCAAAAACTCATATTTGGGACATGTGATGCGTGCTAATAAGGGGTTTGAAAAAATGAGTCATTTTTTCAAGCCAATTAAATGGCCAGGCCTGACAGGTTGGAGGAAGGAGAAGGAGAAGAGAGAGAACAATATTGTTGGATGGAATCAATGGCGCTTGTAGAATGACCATAAAAGGTTTGCGAGAACTTGGTGAGAACAGATCGAGATCGCCAGCTTTCGTTCATAAAGTCACAAAGAGTCGAACACGATGTGATGGAGCCTAACGACAACAAAGTGGCCTATTTATTAGAAACAGTCTAACATTTTGAGAAACTGGGTGACACGTGGTCCGTTGTCATTGATTCGCCACGAGTACATAATTAACCGAACGGGAACACACCCGGTAGCAGCTCGGAATACGTTACAATGGGTTTAATAGGAAAGTCACGTGATCTAATTGACTTTGGGCATGGGATCACACTAGGTTCTCGGAGAAGCGGGCCGAGTATCAGCGAAACTACTGCACTTGGGAGGAAAAATTCGGCACGTGACCTGCGGTCGGAAACGGATAGCTGATGTCAGAGGTCAGCAGAGGACAGTAAGTTTTTAAGCTTTGTAGGGCCAACTAAAGAACAAAGCATTGAGTCCAGCAGCACGCGACTCGAACCAAGGACAATGTCAGACAGCACATAACCGGACGGTGCGCCATACAGTGCATCGTCTGCGTTACAACAACAGAAAACCTACCCGTACAGTAATTCCGTCTGCAGCGGACAAGTCAAAAAACGTCCCCATTGAGTTCGGGAATATCAGCGGTGGACACCAACTAATTTGAGAAGGATCGTGTGTTCCCCGAAAAGGGTTATCAAATATACCAACCCGATGAGAGTTTAAAAATTGGAAACAACAGCATGGATCTATTTTGCATGTGGTCGCCACTCTTCATGCTAACGGTGGCAGTTTAATAATGTGGAATGTTTTTTCGTGGAAGGCTTTAGACCCCATCATTTGACGTATGCCAATCACAGGGTGAGAATTTGGAGACAACAGCACTAGATCCGTCATGCAAGGTCACTACTCTCCGTGCTGACGGAATAAATGTAATGGTGCGGGATGTGTTTTCATGGGAGACTTTAAACACCATGATTCGGTTTATGCCAATCGGAGGATGGAATTTGCAGAAAACCGCATGAGAGTATGGATCCATCGTGTAAGGTCACGACTCTCTATGTTAACGGAAGCATTGTACGTATAATGGTGTGGGCCATGTATTCATAGAAAATTTCAGGCCTCCTTGGATTCGGGTGACCTGAGCCCAAAAGCCCATACGTTAAATGTCGTTACTGATTATATTCATCCAACCACTATGCGACAATAACCACATCGTCTCGGAGTGGTTTTCGTACCACGACTGAGAATATTTCCTGTTTCATTGACCATTTCTGTCCCCAAATCTGAATCCTATGGAGCATTTGTGGGATGAAGTCGAACCGGATATTGGACGTCTGGACCATCTGCATCCAATCTGCATAAATTGGAAAATGATATTCGATATGTACGGGCCAATCTTTCACCAGAATGTTAAAAAAAAGTGGGTCGAATAGCTGCTGTTCTTAGGCCCATATTTGTCCCAACATATTAGTAGGTAGGTGATTTTAATAAACTCACTACGTCAATCCTCAGCAATTATAAGTATTACAACTGTACGACCTAGCTGTTAACGAATACGCTCATTCTTTACCTAGCTCATTTACTACAAATTACGAATTGAAACAACCAGTGAAAAAATACCACAAATGAAACAAAATATACGCAAAGTAAAACGCTCGTAAGAAGTAGAATGCGAGTTTTACTTCTTTACCGAACTCATCACTACAAAAAGGGGTGTAAACGTATCTCGATATCTAGTATGTGAAATGCTTGTAAGACTCGGGGAAAATGTTAATTTGTTATCGAGCTCACAAAATCCACCGTTATCCTATCAAAGAGGCACGCAAAATTTAAGCAATGTACAAATTCAGACGTACTTTAACCTGTCCATATTCCATAAGGATTTTTAACGAAAGAACGACGCCACATTTTAACTATGTTTGTTAGTGCCAAAAGTGCTATCAACTTGAATGATTTAAGTGATCCGTGTTTTACACGGATCACTGTCGTGGTGCAGCTGCCTAAACGCCAGCAATGCGTTTTTGTGATAAGCGACAATTGTGAGTTCTGGATTTTTCACAAGAACATTGAATGAAAGGGCATATATACCTGGGATGAAACAACCTATACTGAGTATGAATTTTTGACCAAGAACCTGGAATGAAAGAGCGTCTGATATTGCATACGGATTTTGACGATAAACTGGAATGAATGGACATTTACTTGGAACTAAAGTACTGATACAGTAGATTAATGTTTGACGAGAACCTGGAATGAAAGGACATATATTTGGAATGAAATCATATACAGGGTGTAACCCAAAGTCCGGAAACAGACACATAACTGGTGAAATAATGGTCATGCAGGAACGAAACTGATGGCTAGGTATAGGTAAAGGGTCATGGCTGATCGCATGAGACCAACAGCAGCGCCCTCTGGTGGATATTTGCGGTACTTATGAAAACGAGCTTCGAAACAAAGTGAGATAGGGCAAGAAAAGTCAATTGCAAAGTTATAGAGAATCCACTGGTTAATAGGAAACGACACGTGGTTTGCCGGAAACCAGCAGGGAAACTCCTGTAAACGCAACGAATGCGAACGTTCGCCGGACGGTGTCAGTCGGAAAACCGTTGGCTACCACGTCACGGTTTGCAGACGTAATTGCAGTTTTATGTAATTACATAAAAATGCTTGCTCTGTTTCAATAGCGTCTTCATTCTTTTGTCTCTTATGCTTTATCGTGCGTGTTGCACGTCGGTTTCTGAGCACGGTTTTCCGACTGACACCGTCCAGCGAACGTTCGCATTCGTTGCCTTTACAAGCGTTCCCTTGCCTCTTTCCGGCAAACCATGTGTCATTTCCTGCTAATCAGCGGATACCCTACAACTTTGCAATTAACTTTTTTGCCCTACCTCGCTTTATTTCGAAGTTAGTTTTCATAAGTATGGCAAATATCCGCCAGAGTGCGCCGCTGTTGGTCCCATTCGATCCGCCATGGCCCTTTACCTATATCTAGCCACCAGTTTCGTTCCTGTACGACCATTATTTCACCAGTTATGTGACTGTTTCCGGACTTTTGGTTACACCCAATATACATGGAATGACAGGATATATACCTGGAATAAATGTACCGATACTGCATATGGATTTTTGACGAGAAACTGGAATGTGTGAAAGGACATATATCTGGAATGAAAGTACGGTGAAACCTCTCTTAACGACCATCCTTCAATACGAGTTTTTCTATGGAACCGATTTCAAAACGCATATCGCTAATAACCCTTCCCCCTATTGAAAGACCGCTTACCCCCTCTTACCGACCATCTTTGCGTAAGGACCACCGCACAAAAACTGCGTTATCCGGATTACCATTCCCGCTGAAAATTCTTTCTACACCCTGGAACCATTAAACAATAAATAAAATAAATGTGCGTTAGTAGGGGCAGCGGGTGGCCTAATGGTCAACGTTCGTAACTGCCACGGAGAAGACCTCGGGTTCGATTCCAGGCAGGTACGAATGCTCAAACCACTAAATATCCGCCGTGCGTCGGATAGGCAGGTTAAGCCGTTGGGTGCCGGGTACTGGCCCCCGGTTCTAGCTACCGCACGAATAAAGCTAGACAATGCCTTGGGCAGCTAGCTCCACTACTCCACCGGAGAAGCTTTCTTACAACACGGCACAAAGTACTGCTGTACAAGACGGTCGTCAGGCTGGTGCTTACCTACGCCTCCTCCATCTGGATTGGTATTAGTAGGAAACAGCGAGAGAGAATCGAGAGGGTGTAGAGCCGAGCACTTCGAATGATTACTGGGGCTCCCCCTTGGACCCCACTTCGGAACCTGAGGAACAGACTTGGAATCGAGAAGGTACATGAGTTTTCTACCAGACTCGCCGAGAAGTTCTTCAAGAAAGCGGAAACTTACCCTAATGAACTTGTTAGGGACGCGGTTGACTACAAACCCAGCGAATCCCTTTGGTATCCCAGAAATAAGGCTGCGATCGTTGACCCCCCCCCCCCCCCACCTTGACGGAGAAAGTAAGTATGCGAAAACTGGTGGGTGTTCGACAGACCACCACACCCTTCTTTTGCAGATTGGCATCGAGACGTTGAAAATGGATTCTACTCGGGCATTTCGCATTGGGCTCGTTGAGTTGCAGTGACCCCCTGGTGTGTCGGCGGTCGGGTGGTGTTGTGGTTCTCTGTGATGTTGTGCGGTGCTTGGTTCCCCTTGCCCCCTTCCCACTAGACTGGTGTTACGCTTCACAGTATGAAAGATGTTTCACCCTCTCCTTTCACCCAATTTTTCTGTTTGTCTTTCCTATTGAGTTCACTTACTCAGATCTCATAACTTCCTATTTCTAAGGGTAGTTTTAGACCTGGGGTCAGACACTCCCTTCCAAAAACTTCTTCAAATATTGTGCTATCGTGGCCCCCGGTAATAAATAAGGGCGTCTTCCTACCTCTTTCTACCTCGCTTCCGTGTGACTTTCCTAGCGGGCACTCTAGCCCAAATCTCCTAGCTTCCTATTTCTAAGGGTTGTTTAAGACCTGGGGTCAGACACTCCCTTCCTAAAATCCTCTACATATGATCTGATATAGTATGGAGAGGTCACTTTAAATGGTTAAGAAGTTTCCTCCTGCACGCGAGTGGGGGGGGGGATTAAAGTGTTCTCGGCGATGACAGGCAATTCTAATGGCTTATGTAGTAACGTATCACAGAGGCCCTATGGATCCACACTTCCTACAAAGGCTGAGAAAGGGAGTGACAGTTAAAACTCATCTTTACTTCACTCCGTTTTCTGGCCGGACAGAGGACACTTAAGAGGGATGACTTTCCTAAAGGGGGGGATTAAGAAACTATTCTATGAGCTGAAAGGAAATTAGAAAAAATCGTGCTCAAATAAAAGTCTGATAAATTTCATCAGACGGCATTACATTCGTTTTTCAAATTATTTTTTTAGATTACACTATAGGCACCTTTCAAATGTGTATGTGTACATATACTGTAGTATTTCTTTATTATTTATACACATACATACTGTACCGTATATAAACTGGATTGTATCATGTTTGGAATGTAGCAATTCAGAGTACATAATTTATAAAAGTTATGCGGAGTTTACAAAGGTTTAATAGCAAAACTGTTCATTGGATATGCCAACCAAACCTTTCAATATTTAGCGACCACCCCTCTGAATGACCGTTTTTGTTGTTGTTTTTCAGAAAAACCAGCAGTTGTCGTCTTAAAAAGGTTTCACTGTACATATACCTGGAATGAAAGGACATATACCTGGAATTAATGCACCGGTAGTGTATATGGATTTTGGCGAGAACCTGTAATGAAAGGGAACATATACCTAGAATGAAAATACAGGTATTGCATGCATATGGATTTTTGACAAGAACCAGAAATGAAAAAAAACGATTCTGCATATGCAATTTTGACGAGAACCTGGAATGAAACTACCGATATTGCATACGACATTTTTGGGGTTCAACTACCCCTACGAGGTTCTAGTGCCGTATAAGGAAGCCCGTCACTGATTCATAGCTACTGTTTCCGGGAAACGGAAAAAACTAGCGCCGTACGACAAGCACGCCCCTATACCTCATCAGGGTCTCAAACCCGGACGAGGCCTGAGCGATCAGCGAGAAGCCCGCGCCTCTGACCATTCCGCCATCTGGGTGGCAAGGCCTGAAATTGCATATGAGTTCTTGAGGAGGAAAATTTCTTAAGCATCACTAATGGTGAAAATTCATATAACACGACGCACGTTTCCCAAGCGTCCATTCGTGTTTGTTTCTTAACAACCTGATAATAACTTCGTATAGCTCCCCTAAAACAAAGAACTGTTTCAAGCCACGAGAAATCTCCTCCAACGACTAAGATTTTTTTTCGCAATATGTGATAAAACAAAAGATCTTTGATCGTTGATGAAATTCCTTCATTCGGACGCTGTCTATCGGTTTTTCCTTCCGCACAATTCCCTCTCCCTCCCCCTACATCTATGTTCTTAGCAGAAATTCTTGGCCTCCAGCAATATGTCCAAAACATAGAAGTTTCACTCAATACGTGCTCTCTCTCTCTCTCTAAAAGAAAGCTGTAGCATTCCACCTTACGATTTCTCCTTGTAAGATAGATATGGATGCTCAACAGAAAAATCACCCAATATTTAATCTTCATTCTCATTCATAATGGAAGTTCTTTTTTCTTTTAACAATCTTATTAAATGATTAGCAAGATTCTTCGCAATAACTCGTCTCCTCTTTACGATAGTACAGTAACAACCGGTTCTATAGATTCTAGATCCTAAATAACAAAATCTCCGAATTTTGGCATTTTCATTTGAATTTTGCAGGTGTCCCCAGTCTTCCCAATCTGCCGTTTCTTAAACTAAGAAAAAAATTCTGCCTCTTCCAAGCACGACTTTCTTAAAATCTACTTCACATGATTCTGGAGCAGCGGACAAGAGATTCATCGTCGGCGTATCTTCCTAATACTCGTTTTGACATTTCCAACGAGATCTTCCGGAATGCGACGTGCGAAATTTTCAGTATACAAATTCAGGAGCTGTGAAGTAATGTCGCGGCTTTACGATACTTATATTTTCTCCAGAGTTCCTGAAGTTTTTGAATGAACGTCCATTTAATACACTTCCTTTATCATCGATGAAATTGTTTTTAAAGGACATGTGGGCTGCAAAGAATGAGAGCTGTAACAATATCACACGACGATAATAAGTGAAAAAGCATTGCAGAATATTGTGAAGAGAGAAAAAACGATAATCCTGCCCTTTTCAAATATACCATGTGTTACACATCTATCTGAAGGGTTAACTTAGGTGGTGGGGAAAATGTGCTAGACCGCGCATTCTTCCCTCTGTTCGGTTCAAAAAAGGAATCTTGCAAAAAACCCATTTCCCTAAATACGAGCAAATCGTAAGAACGCACATTTGCGCCATCCCAACCGGAGGGGCACATCATGCACCGACAATTCTATGAAAAACATATTGATCAGGTTTAGACTCTACATCGCGAGAATTTTTTACTTTCGTCTCGTGCGATAATTTCAGTAATCTTGTTCACCGGAAACAATGGGAAATAAACGAATAACCTCTGTTATGATGACATGCGTTGGCATAGCAAGAAAGCAAATGCTAATTGCTGTCTCGCAGCATTATCAGCTGAACAATGTCGTGCTTGAGGAACTTCTTCAAACACAGTTGTATCGTGTGTCATTTCAGGCTTTAAATTCCCGCCCCAGACTCCGAGTGGTCTGAGAAGCTGGCTTCTGACCATCCGTCGGAGATGCAGAGGGAGGGTAGAGAACAATTACCCCAGGGTGCCATAAAGATACGAAATATGTGGCTGCTAAACTTGGAAGTGCGTCATGCCAAGTCATTTTATAATATAGAAACATATTTTTTACACGTAGATAGTTTCCCTGCAATTAAATATTCACCTCCACACCTCTTTTTTTTTTTTATTGATTCGGAGTTTAACGACTTTCATGAGCAACTCTAAGAAAAAATTTCCTGCAATTAAATATGACCATTCTTTCTCACAATCCTTCTCTAACAAAAAAATTATTTCTCTAACATAAAAATTTTCCTGCAATTAAATGGCCATCCTTTCTTATAATTCTTCTGTAACAAAATAATTTTTTCTCTAACAAAAAATTCTTCGTCTAGCATAAAATTTCCCTGCAATTAAATGACCATTCTTTCCCACAATTGCTCTCTAACAATACGATTCTTTCTCTAACAAAAAACTATTTTCTATTACATAAAAATTTCCCTGCAATTAAATGACCCTCCTGTCTCGCAATTCTTCTCTAACACAACAATTCTTTCTCTAATAAAACATTCTTTAAAAAAATTTCCCTGCAATTAAATATTCAACTCTCCCCCTCCCCCCTTTTTTTTTTTGTTCGGAGTTTACCGACTACCATGGACAACTCTAAGAGCTATGGGTGTCGTCCGTTTCTAATCTGTGGTCACTGGTCCCAGGGAGGGAGGAGGGGGCCAGCGCCTCCTCCTTCCCTTATCCTCACCCGGGCCCATCTCGGACGAAAGGTGAGACTTTTCCATGGCACTCAGAATTTTCTATGGATCAGATCATTTGTAGAGGATTTTAGGAAGGGAGTGTCCGATCCCAGGTCTTAAACAACCCTTAGAAATAGAAAGCTAGGAGATTTGGACTAGAGTGCCCGATAGGAAAGGCACACGAAAGCGAGGTAGAAAGTGGGAAGAAGACGCCCTTATTTATTGCCGGGGGCCAGTACCCGGGGTCCGACGACTTAACGTGCCCATCCGACGCACGGCGGATATTTAGTGATTCGAGCGTCCGCACCTGTCCAGTATCAAACCTGAAGTTCCTCCGTTGCAGTCACGAACGTTGACCACTAGGCCATCCGAGGTCCCGAATTTTCTATGGTAGCAACTGTTGGGTATAAATACGTGCGTTTTCAGAGATTAAAACGATTTGTTCTCTTTATTTCTACTTCTACACACCAATGGATCTTAATGAAAAAGTGTACGGAAAGTTGATCAATATGGTTTCATATTCCATGTTAGAATTAACCTTTAAGAAACCCCCACTTGTCAAATTTTCCACAGTGTCAAAGAATTTTCATAATTATCTTAAAAGGCTATTAAATTATACCTCTGTACTACATATCTGTGACAGCCCGAATTTCCTTCATAAACTTCAACCAAAACAACATAATGCTACAGAATGAATACAGAAGCAGATATGATAATCCATAAGTCTTCTATTAAGTCAGACATCAAAGAGATTTGCAAAAACGGAAAACATTGCCATTGTTCTCACTAATCTTTCTTTCTTTGCAAAATATTAGTTATTTGTCATATTAATAGGGAATCAACAAATAAATATTTTTTTTAATTTCTCAGTTTTAATTTCTAATACTCTAAATATCGACAGATATAACACACATAAAGGGAGGCTCTTTGTGGGTGTAAAGGGGTACGGAGACCAAAACATTTGATAACTGCTGCTGTAGACAAACAGATGTGTGCTCCATAATGATCTAGTGCTGTATGAACTCCAGATCAAAAGGCATGAAATCGTCAAAACATGAATATGGCGTGCATTTCGTCACGGTTATTAATCTGAATCAAATCTCTCTGAAATCAACAGGAAAAGCAACCAAGGAATTACGTTCATTTCCGGACGTCAAGAGAGGGCACGTCATTTTCATTGGACATCGTTGAGTTGTGTGCATGTGTTTCGTGCAAATGCATACGTCACGCCATCGTAGGAGAAGCTTATCCAAAGTCCGGGTCGCCGGGGCCGACTGGGCGCAAGACATCGACAGGAAGAATCCGTCTCGCGTGAAATGACGGGAATTTCCGCTGAATGGCATTCAGAAAGCGCTCTCTCTCTCTCTCTCTCTCTCTCTTAATCTGTGAAATGTTGAGTTATTCGATGACGGGAAATTCAACAGTAATTTATTTACGCCAATCCTAACAGAAAGTATTATTCCAAATACAGTGTGTGGGAGAAAAAATAAAGGATTCAGATGTGAATAGTATGTTTTTAGAAAAGTAAAAGACAAAAAACTGGGACGTTTTGTAACGTTCCTATATCAATTAAGTTTTGAAGACCGAGACACGGCGTTCAGAGATAGGTGCACTTTTTTTTTAAATAAAAATTAATGTTGCAGCTAGCTACATGAAAATTTTTGCAAACTTTTACGCTAAGAAAAAATTTAAAATCGGTATCGAAGCCTCTCTGTGTATCTCTCGCTCGCTCGCTCTCCCCCCCGATCAACAAATAATTCCTTGATATACCTATGCAAAAAACACATGTGAGAGATAGTACAGTATAAAATAAAGATGTATATGAGTTTGTAGCACAGTATAAACCCGTTTGTTTGCTGTACTGTCGTAAAACAATATACAGAAATCCACAAGTTTCGCTCTACAAAGGGAGGCATTTTTAAGTCAGAAGTTGGACACAAAATGCACATAATTATGAAGCATAAAAAACAATGATGATGTTTTAAAATATCGTAGGAGATATCGCGAGTGCTATTATGTGTATTTACCCGGAAATTACGCGCTGTCCTACGACGTGTTTTCATACTTTAATAATGCATGCCAAACTATTGGTGGTTTCCACAGGGATAGTTTTTATTTTCTTTGGGGGTTTAGCAACCACCGTGAGCACGACAAGCTATAAGCAGTTGTCCGTCCCTAATTTAGGGCCACTGGTTCCAGGAAAATGCGAGAGCCAGGGCCGTAAGACAAACGCAACATCCACGCCAAACCGAGATTCGAACCCGGACCCATCTCGAACCAATGGTCATAAGCCAGCGCTTAGACCATTGCTCCCCCATAGGGACAGCATCAATGCAGATTAGTTTGCTGGACAGGATTTTGACTTTTACTCCAACGGCAACCTCTCTGTTCGTGAAAGGGCAACCTTTCTAACACAGTCTGTAAGTGAATAGACTGCTTGTTTTGTTTTTTGTGTAACACTCATGTACCCCTCAATACAGTTATTTTTGCATAGCTGAGATTTGCCGTTTCTTAGATGCGTCCAAGTGCCCGTCTAAATCCCACTGACATGCCTATTTTAAAGTCTCTTACATTATGAGTCTTTCCTGTATCGACGCAGGACCATCTCCTCGCGGCTCACATCCACGAAAAACACCGAGGTGGACCTGGACGATGCGGGAGTATACACTATCCCTCTTTTATACCCAGACGGAACGACCAAAAGCTACGTGGGTATGACCAAAAAGCCCTTACGGCTAAGACTCCGGGAGCACCAGAGGGATGTCAAACAAGGACCGCTCACTACCTCACTAGCTCGTGATGTCGGCAGCCAATCAGCTACGCCTATGTGGGGACATATAAAGAAGATCACCCGACACACGACCGCCAAAGAATTGAAACTATTGAAAACACGTGCAAAATAATAAATAAACTTACGAAGATACATAATGATTTTAGAATTAATTCATAAAACAATTTGAACAAACAAAGAAGATTCAAGCAGAGCTAATTGCAAATGCAATTAAAACTGTATTCTCTAAAGAAGATACTAAAAGTAGTATTAAACGGAAATCTCAGGATATTACTGAGAATAAATATAATGAAGTAGCTAAAACAGTTAAACAAAATGTTAAATATATAATCGAAGAGGTGCCATTGCCAACAACAATTACAGAAATTTCTGAGACTTTAGTAAAATTACCCTACAAGTCGATTGAAGGATTATATTGGTATAACAGTGACAGACCCAGAAAAATCATAACATTTTATTCCTATGAAAAAGGAATTCCATATCATAATAAAGAACTTAAGATCGAAAAATTTTCTAGATTAAAATAATATAGTTATCTTCAAAAATGTGTATATTAATTAACATATTCTTCACACATGTGAATAAAAATAAATTAAGAAAATCCTTATTACAGAATGATGTAGTATTCTTAACACGTGTGAATAAAAATTACTCTACATATTATCTATCGTATTCTTTACACATGTGAATAAATAAAGAAAATGTAATGTCACATGTGTGAATAAAAATCTACTTAATATACACTGCTGGCCTTCCCAAAATGCAACACCAAGAAGGAAGCATCCGATTGGCCTGAAATTCGCAGCAAGCGTCGCACGCGAGAGGACATGCAAACGATTAGCATTGCAGGGCATATGCAAATCTTGTGCGCCCGGCACGCCACCGAGAAGCACTATAAGAAGGGTGCACAGAAGGCGGGGTGTAAGTAGTGGAAGTGTGTTGTCTGCCGGACCTGTGCGTGGGAAGCTTCCTGATGCCTCGTCGCAGAATACGGCAGTCATTCCAGCACGTTTCAGAGTTCGACAGAGGACGAATAGTGGCTTATCGAGACAGCGGTTTATCGTACCAAGACATCGGCGCTCGTCTAGGACAACATCCAGCCACAGTGAAGCGAGTATGGATTCGGTGGGTGCAGAAGGAACGGACGGACCGACGTGAGCGTTTGCCGCAGCCGCGGCCCACCACCTAACGAGAGGACCGGCATGTTGTGCGGCGGGCATTGACGGCTCGCACCGCCACAGCACGAACGTTAGCGCAGGAATTAAGGTGTGTTGCGCAACAACCTGTGTCAGCTCGTACCTTTCGAGGTCGTCTGCAGGAGCGGGGACTTGTCGCACGGCACCCATTGCTACGATTACCATTGACGTTACACCACCGGCGAGTGCGGCGGCAGTGGGCCGTTGAACGCCGCACCTGGACTACGGAATGGCACGACATTGTCTTCTCTGACGAATCCCGCTTCTGCCTGTAACACCACGACGGTCGGATCCGCGTGTGGCGGCACCACGGAGAGAAGCTGTATGACGCCTGCATTATGCATCGCCATACCGGTCCGTAGCCTGGCGTTATAGTTTGGGGCGCAATTGGATATGACACCCACACCACTCTGGTACGTATCGCCGGTACACTCAACAGCCACCGCTACATCTCTGACGTTTTGGAGCCTGTAGTCCTCCCTTATCTGCAGGACCTGCCAGCGGCCACGTTTCAACAGGACAATGCGCGCCCGCACGTGGCACGCATCGTGCAACAATTCTTCACGGCCCACCAGGTGTCACTGCTGCCGTGGCCCGGCAAGCAGCACCCGCGGCTACGCCTGATGAACTGTGGCAACGTGTGGAAGCAGCCTGGACCGACATACCCCAAGCCCACATCCAAAGCCTGTTTCGTTCGATGCCGCTGCGTGTAGCGGCCGTTATTGCCAGCCATCGGGGCCACACGAACTATTGAGGTCTGCGTGTTCCGCAAGTCGTACGGGCCTGTAAGCTCTATCGTTTCATCTTTGTATCTGTTGTTATGTGTCCAATAAATCTGGCTTTGCTATCTCGTGTCCTTCTTGATGTTGCATTTTGGGTGGCCAGCAGTGTATTAATTCTCGTATTCTTCACACATGTGAATAAAAATAAATTAAGTAAATTCTAATGATTGAATATTGTAGTGTTCTTCACACGTGTGAATAAAAAAGTCATCAATAGAAAATTTAAAATATAACTTTCACACTTGTGAAATTACTCATTTTCGAATGAAAACAAACTAAAAGACTCAAACTGTAGGTCATGTTTTTAGGATTCACGCTCTCGGTCACGTCACTAAAAATGCACATATATAACATTATAAAAATTTTCAAATATATGAATAGACTAAGCTAGTTTTTTCAGCAGGATTAATTAATGTATTGTAACTATAAAATAAATTAGTGCATCTAGCACTGATTGGCCCTTAAAAGAGAATAAATATAGTATTCTGTAAATAAATCTATTTTTCTTTAACCTCCGCAAACAAGTCAAATTAAGTCAATTCAACTGAATATTTTAATAAAAAATGATTCTCCAATAGAAACTCGATTACTAATAGACAAACTATTAAAGTAACTCATCCAAGATGGTATATAACAACTTTTATTGTTGGACTGGACTTATTGAACTTATTGAAATTATTGAATTAAATAATAATTTGGCAAGGAACGAATCAATATATTTTCTCCTCTGCTGAAAATATCATTAAATTACCTTCCACCAAATCAATTACGTCAACACGGCGCCAGAAGCATTTTAATTAAATTTTTTGCACTGATAAATGACTCACAAAATGGCGAAATTCACCCGAAATGACTTAGTTTGCTTCATTACTTAGCATTCAGCATTGAAGCGATGCATACACTCTTCTTCTTTTCTTCACCTTCTTTTCATTCTGATTTTTTCTTTGGAGCCCCTGCTCCTTCCTACTTTCAAAGACGGCTGGACCTACGGAGTCACGTCTTTTCCCGACTGAACAGCTGACAGCAGCCTACATGCAGTCGACTTCATCTATGTTAGGGGCAAGACACGCTAACCGTGTGCTAGGTTTGAACGATTGGGGTTGCCCCAATGTTTGAACCTTCGGTTCGTGTTTTGTGGATCGAATCCACGATCCACGACCGCCAAATCCACCCTCCTCAGAGATTCAAGATCCTATCCGGCCACGGGATATGCAACGAGGAGGCATCCATGTGCCTCCCGCATGTATGGCGCACGCTCCTGAATACGCGCACCGTTAATCTCGCATCTTGAATATGACGCGAACGTTCTCTTACGGCTGTTGCATACATCTATATTTTTGAATACCTAACTGGAATTCTTTGTTTTTGAATAGTACTACTGCCTGAAAAAGCCACCAGTGGTGGCGAAAGCTAGCGTTGTTCTAGATTTTGTAATATTACGCCAATAAAAACAGATATCAACGTTTGTTAGAAAGCAAAATTTGGTAGTATTTAAAAGCTTTTAAAATTGGTTTTCATATGATGAGCAGCATGATTGCATTTTGTCACAGAAAAAAAAAGTTTGAAGAACAAATGTACTTTGACATTGAAAACCTGTTTTTCGGCAAAACTAACTCATTTTCATAAATCAAATGAAAGGTAACACTAGTTTAGAAAATAAAAGTAAATGTTTGGTACACAAGAAAAACTGTATGGTCCTAATAGTAACTTTTTACGCTGAATTCAAATATGTTACTTGTTTCTCTTTATCACACAGCGATTTTTAGTGGCACACAGGTTAAATCTGAAAGAATTGTATATATTGACGCACATTTATAACATTATTCATACAGTATTCCCTAAAAAGTGACAGTTGATTTGTTTCTACATTTAGCATCTGGAACATCCCTCTTAAAAGTCCAACAATAAGCAGCAAGCACACTAGAAATCCACTTTCCCTGTTAACTCTTTTCCATGATCAACATATCTTGGTGAAATAGCCCGCCATGTTCTTCACTGACAGCACCAAGATTCTCAGGAAAGAAATCCGAGTGGGAGTCCAAGAAATGAATTTTAGCGGATATCTTTGATGAATGTAAGAGTTCATAATATCATCGTAGTCTTGTGTTTTAAAATTTCCCAAAAACTTTTGCGTAACACTTTTGAACGATCTCCACGCTGTGTTTTCAACTAATCTCCGAATTTTCCATCTTGAATCAAAGCTCTTAACTGACGGCTCACAGAAACGCCTTCTTTAATTTTTAGCATCATTTATTCGAGGAAACTTTTCCTTCAAATAAGCAAACCCAGCATCATTTTTATCCATGGCCTTAAAAAAGTTTTTAAAAAGTCTTAATGTTATATGAAGTGCGGGTAAAAATATATTTTCACGGTTGACCTGTAGAAGATGTGCAACACTTTTCTGTTCAAGAGTAAGTGATTCACGCTTTGGCTATTTCTTCTTGATATAATGACTCTTTTCTTGTTTCGACTAAACGACGCGCACAAGAAACAACAAAATTTAGTACAGCCGAGCTGCAAACCAAGTAACAGCGCAATAACTTTCAAATCGCCACGCAGATGTTCGAATTGTACTTGTCATACTGAATTTTTTTCCAAAATGAATTTTACGTTTTCGTAAGATTCTTTCATACTAGCGGCATACGCTGAAGCACAGAACGAAATGTGTCTTCATTGTGCAAAAGTACACATTTCAAACTAGTTTTAGAGGAGTCAATTATCACTCGCCACTCTGTTGTTTCATGTTCATGACCAAGAGCACCCATCACAGCGTAAATATTTTTACAATTAAATGAATCATTTTCTTGAGAATAATTTTTTTACACTCATCCTGGCGGTTACGAAAAAAAAACCACTGTCTCGCTGAATTAGATTCCAGCCTAGACCTCAAAAGTTCGACCTGTGTTTTGGACAAATTCAAATCACCTTGAGTTAACAGATGTGGCTCAAAAGAAGAGGTACTTGCTTCAAAAGTAGAATCACGTTGTTCCTAACGTTGAACTAGGCTAGCTGCATCGTTTTCCGAGTCTTCATCTTCTACAGTTACGTTTGTTGGAGGCTGTGGTTATAAGAAAGTCCTCACTGTAAGGAACTGGCCTGACAGTAGACGGCAAATTTGAGTATATCACTGTGTGTTTGAATTTGCATGTTATTCCTTTCACGTTTGTTAAACAAAAATAACAGTGTGATGAATGATCTTTGGGTTCCCTCCAAACCATGGAAACTGCAAAGCATATATGCCGGGAACCCTTTACCCATTATGTCAGACTCTTCATACAGGTCGAACAGCAGATATGAGGGGCCCAGTTCTTACCTCGGTCACCTACTTTACAGCCAAAATATAGCTCATGACATTTTTTAACGAATCGAGTGAAATTTTATCGCTGAGCTTTAAATGTCAATTCTCCACACACATAACAGAAGCCATCTGAATGATTTAAACACTTCCTTGGCATAATGACACAGTATTAACCACGACACAGTAGCACAGTAATTAATCACTAAACAAAAGAGAACTTAAACTATCTCGGGGCGTACACAGTGAATGTCAGTTAACTACTGGTATTGATGGCTTAGACTAATGACGTGGTGTTTTGTCGAGACACGCTGCATATAAATACTAACATACAATGTATATGCAGCATGTGTGTGTGTGTGTGAGAGAGAGAGAGAGAGAGAGAGAGAGAGAGAGAGAGATTACATAACCAACTTGACAAAATAGGTCAAATCTTTCAATGCATTTACCAATAAAAGTTTCACCACAGAAAAACTGTGGGTGATAAAAAAAAATTCTGATTGCATATTTCCATTCAGCGTTAAAAGCTATGTTAGAAACACCTTCATTGTCCTATGTGCCAAAAATCGTGTTGACCAGTGCAATTCCGAAAGCTTTCTACGAAAATCAATTTTTTATGTAAATTTGGAAGGGAGTTCTAATTTTCTATAACCGAAAATTAAAACAAAATGGTATTTTGAGCATTTTTGGACGCACTGTACTTTGGGAGCATTAAATAAAATAAAATAAAATTCGGCCCATCTTTATTTATCATGCCCCTCATGGTTTACCAATTTTTATAAAAGTCAGAGATGGTGAGGTAAATTTTTTCGCGTTTACTTTTTGTTGTTGTCGTTGCTTTGCCGCAGACATGTCTTTAGTCACTTCGAATGTTTTTGTAGAAACGCAAATTACCCTAGAAAAAACTAACTTAATAAATGGCAAAGGTGAAATGAATCTACACTTAGGTAACAGGAAACTGTTATCAATTTTTCACGCGCTGGAAGTTTCATCATCATCAAGTCGTAATTCTTGCATAAATTGTTTCAACCAAATACAGTCAAACCCCTATTTAACGGACTGCGATTTAACGAATTCCTCGATTTT
Organism: Macrothele yani; assembly: GCA_039090855.1. NCBI lineage: Eukaryota > Metazoa > Arthropoda > Arachnida > Araneae > Macrothelidae > Macrothele > Macrothele yani. The sequence goes on along the minus strand of CM077005.1, from coordinate 42,734,326 downwards.
ACGTACATTTTTATGGTCCCGAAAGAACCACATTGAAATAAATGCTTGGCGTTTCCCGATTTAACGAACACATTTCCTCAATTCAGCGAACATTTTTTTAATTTTTATTTTAACCACAAAACTATGTTAACCAGCATTTTCACGTTAAAAGTTAGCCCAAATGCAATCGCTTGATGTTTTCGATTAACAGAACCTACTAAATGCATCAGATTCTGGTGAAGAAGATGAAGCAGAACTGCAAGTTAGCTGCTTTAGTGATGCTGGTAACAGTATAGAATGTGCAAAAAAGGTACTTTATGCCCTTCGATATTAATCGTGCACTTCATAAAATTGAAGCTGCAATTTATTAAGCTAAACGTTCAGAAAAAACATAAGCAATCTTCTCTAAAGCATTTCTTTTCCACAGTGTAAAAAGGTAATCAACACATATTCTGTTTTTACAAGTTAATTAGTACTCATTGATGTTCTGTTTCATGCAGTTTTAGGATACTGAAATCATTATTTAGGAAACTAAATGCTCGGGAAAAAAATCAGCTATCGTATTTTTCATGCAATTTTAAAGTGCGCTTAAATTTTGATGCTACATATTGAAGTCTAATATCTACGAATTATGTATTTAATATGAAAAGTAAATGTGTACGTATTATAACATTTTTAATAATAAATTCGTAATTAAAAGTACTGTACATAATTTAAATTTTACTGAAACAAAGAGAACTTAGCTGCTTACGTATTCTGTTATGAACACTAGCTGAATTTGAATGTTTCATTGCGACCACTTATAACCCACGGAGTTGCTCGCGGTGGTCGTTAAACCTCCAATCTAAAAAAAAAAAAAAAGAAAGAAATGGTTCATTCGAAAGGCTTCCTCGATTTAACGAATTCCGCGATTTTACGTACAAGACTATTGTCCAAGTTCGTTAAATTGAGGTTTGACTGTATTTACAACATTCTATTCACATAAATCATCACACTTTTGTATTCAACGTAGTCTTTTTGTAATTTCTTTTGACCCACTGTCGGCGTTGCCAAAGTATACAAGCTGTTAGAAGTTTGAAAAGACATACTGTATATTTGTCCGTGACGAAGGTCCAATCCGCTACCCCTCACTCCGGTGTAAGTTGCTCCCCCTATTACCACCCCCTACTCGATGTGAGGGCGAACCATCTGCTGCGTCCTATTCGCTGCAGTGGGATTAATTATTAAGAAGGCCGTTAATTTTCGTAACTCTTTACTCTCTATTATCTTCCGCCTATGGGTGTCTACCGTGAAGTTGGGTTCCCTAATGGAGGGTCTCCAAGTTCAGGGTTGACGGGGTGCATTGTGTTGTGTTTCATATGGGAGAACATGGGAAACCCATATTCCTCCATATGCCGCTTGAAATTTAATAAACTCATGTCAGATTTGGACCTTTTATTTTCCTGCGACTGGGTTTGCTAAATGTTAAAAGTTATTTTCTTCTTAAAATCTTGGAGTTGTTACTCTACCAAAACTTTACGATTGTTCTACTTAATTATTCAGGTTAAAATAAACAAAGATTCACTTATTTTGAATTTTCAAAGATTTGAGAAACTCGGGTAAATTTCATTATAAAGTAAAGAATTTATTTTCATTAGTATTTCCTTAAAATCTATTACACTGATCGGTGGAGATTTCTATTAATTTAAACCAAAATATATTTTAAGTTCAGTATGCTTTTTATATTCGTAATCATATTTTAAAGTTCACCTTTCGCAAAATATAAGACACATTATGTTATTCAGCACGTGCAAGAGATTAAAAATATCTTTTCTACCGAGGATGTATAGGAGACAAAATCATGATCATGCTAACGAGATATTGGGAATTATGAAATTTTTCTCACCAAATTCTTTTCTTTTCATCACATTCGTTGTCGTCCGGTATTACTTATAGGTATAAATCCTATGGTTGGGACCTCATCCGGTCCTGCTGAATGCACACTGCCCGCATGAGATCACTCGATGCTTCACCCAAAAATTGCGTAAAATCCTCTCAGGGAAAAACATCATACTTCCCTTCACCTGGAAATCAACTTGCTCAATTTTTAGCGTCTTCTCAGGAGAAAAGCTCCTAACTAAATTTTCTCTGCGATATTCTGCCCAGGATTCATCTAGAGTCCATTCTGTCCTCTCTGCGTTCACCCAGAAATAGCAGTCATCATTCCATCCCGTGTTCTCTCCAAAATCATCTCCGCCTAAAAAAAAAAAAAAACTTTTTCTCTCGTCTATGTTTAAGGGGTTCGGGGTGTTCCTGTCCTACCCAAATGGTTCTCCCCTTATTGGTTGGGCCGCTTTTCCTCGCTTCGGCATTGGTTTACATCCTGTATGGGAATCCCTCCGATTCGTTGGCAAAGGCTTGAGAACATCGAGTTTTCTTGAAGATGAATATTCCTTTATCTTGTCAACTGCTCCGCGGGATGTCCGCGCTGCCTTAGAATTTTCACGTACGCTTCCTGTATGACTCTTTCTGTTGGTGTCAACCAGTTACGCCCACTACGAGAAATATGCCCTGTTCGTTGCCCGCTAGCGTGCGTAAAACGTGACTTCGTTAATAGCGAAAGGTCCAGTAAATTGGCCCCCACCTGTGATTGCGAGCATTTCATTCTCGTAGCGTTGCTTGCTAAAACCTCCGAGTTTTCTCTTTACTAACCTAGGGGTGTGTTTCGTGCGTATTCTTACTGGAATTTCCGGAGAGCTCGGGGAACACAAAATAAAATAAAAAAACAATTCAAAAGAATGATGAAAAAAAAAAAAATAAGGAATTTCCTCCTCAAGAAAGAAATCTGCTCAGCCAGGTCTTAGAAAAATTATGAAATAGGTATTATAATTATCCTCTTAGAACGCCTGTCCACATTATGCTTCTCGGATTTTCTTTCCCAATTCCCGCGCTCTCTAAATTGTTTACTTGGTAACTACTCTTCCTCGTTTAACTATTTCCTCGTACTATGCGATACCGTAGGAATTATTTGGTGAATATATTGCTTTCCCACACTTACTAATTTGTAGGCCCCTTTCCGAAATTCATACCTACGAAATCATGGTCCTCCAATGTTACACGATATTCCGGAGGACATACGGGTAACATTATCTCCCTCTCCCATAGGGTTGAAGAGCTTTGTCCCCCAAAGTTAGGTGCTGTGGATTCCTTCCTCTCTTGCAAGGCTGCTCGTTTTCGCTCATTTCAACATGCGATGAATTACAATCATTTGCGAAAACTTATGCGCATATATGATACATAATGTAATTATAAGCACATACAATAAGCATAAAACTACGAGTAAGATTATTATAACAATGTTCAATAAATATTAAATTCCTCCACCGAATCTAATTCTAAGTTTGACATTGACAGATAACATATGCACTGTATATATATATATATATATATGAATTCTTTCCGATAGTGACAGATTTCTTCAGCCGCCGTCTTCTCGGCGACACACAATATTTGCTCGGGTACGCGCCTCCGTTGGGCGATATGGTTTCGGTTTTGGGCGTTCCCATCTCTTAAGCACTCAGCTAGTTTCTCAGAGTTCCTTTGGAGATCAGCCTCCCAGACAGGAGTGATGTAGGCTAACACCATCTCCACGTTCAGTTCATAAGGGTGCCGTACCATTACGCCGAGGAATAGTTCCCGGTAACATTTACCGCCTGCAGCAAGTGATGACCGACGAAGCGATAAACAAAATTATTATTACCGCAGCGGCTCCGGCTGCGATTATTTTGAAAGCTCCGAACAGGGAAGTGCCGAAGGCGTTGAACAGTAGCCCACTGCTCCATTCGGGTGGGCCTGCTGGTTGCCAGTATGCGCTGGAGATATTAGGATAAGTCAGCTGAACTGAAGGTTGTTCTAAGCAAAAGTCTAAAGTGGTACAAGCGGTAACGGTTCGGGCCTTTAAGCAGAGTTTTTCGCTGTGGCACTTAGCGTCCGTCTTTAGATTTATCTTGATCGTTCGTCTTTCCGTCTGTAGTTTTACCGAACGAGAGTGCACCGTGAGTTTTTCGAAGTGAACGTCCACAATCCCTGCTGCGCACGATGAGAAAGCTTCGATCTCTACCGTAGCCAAGGGCTCGCATGCAAAACAGCCTGTTACCTTGATTTCTGCCTCCGTGAATTTTGGGCAGACAGTTCTGGTTTCGATCGAGTACTTGTACTTCTGGAATTGAAGATTTACCACTATAGGGGCTGAGTGTAACAGTTCCGAAACAAGTTGGCCATTTCCGTCAACCTTCAGTTGATGCCATGCTGATGCCATTGGTAAGGCGCTCTTTTTTGTTCTATCATACTCAGTAAATACGACTGTTGTCGGTGGCATTTCATAGAGTCCTCATAATAGCTACAAGAAAACATGCTTTCGTCGAAGATAAAATTTTTCGACATCGATTCGTTGCTCTGCGTATCGCCGATATGTCCTTTCATCGGTCGTGAAGGTAAGCTTGCCCTTTCAATATAACTCTCTTGAGGGTTTCCCACTCGAGAGATCAGATGGGTGTTCACGATTTGTGTAGGCTGGTCCAGTGATCCGACTACTTGCACTGTGATGCCCGTAGAGGTCGTGGCTTGGTTCTTAACCGTCAGAGTCTCTACGGTGTCGTTGTTGTGCTGTTGAATTAGTAGCTGATAACTACACTGCATCGATACTATTCTGCGTACGTCGTATGCTCGCAGGAAATCTGCTTCCAGCCATATTCGAAAGAAATGGCAATGTTGCGAGTCAATGATCCAGCATGACGTGGACCCACTGTCGGACAGCTGACACCCTGTGATGCCGGGCCAGTCTAGCGATTGTTTTGTCAGTGCGTCAAATTGTTTTGATCGCACACATCCTTTTCCCCAATTGCAAGTCTCGTGATTTGCACAAACCAATTGGCTGAGATAACGCATTGTAGTCACGTGCGTAAAATAGTCTCTCGTCGTGTGCCAGATACAGTTTGCCTGCTGGTAGGTTACTTTCAAGGAAAAAGTGTATGGTCATTTTCCTGGTCCGTAAACCATATGCATTGTTCATGCCCCAAATTCATTAGGGTTACCTGCGCATTAGTAGTTAAACGGCAGTTGTGCTCTACCTCTGAGTCCGTGCACTCCTTCACCTTTGATGCAACAATCGAATGTGCGTTACATTCCGCGGAAGTTCCGTTTACCAACAGAAATAAGCTCAAAAGTACCAGTCCGTGTAAAGGCGGTTGCGCCGCTGGACGGGCAACTTGCCTCTCCAAATATTCGTGCATCTGATTTACTCCGTTACGTAAAACATTTCCTGTTAGGGCTCCTGTCTTTACTGCCACAAACGTTGTTCCTCCGAGGAATCTATATGACTTCCAAAGAATTATTCCGACTCCACACAACAGCTTCCAGATGCTAATTACTACTTTCCTGGCATATAGAAAGGTTACCGCTGAAATTAAAACTAGCACAATATACACTACATAAGTGACTGCGTGGGGTAAACACTTTAGCTGTCGTAGCATCTCACGACACAGTATGCACTGTAGGGGTCTACACGTTGTTCTACCTACGATTTGCAAAGCACCCCTTAGGGTTTTTCCATCCGTGGTAACGAAAATCAAAGTTAGTTCCGCAGAAAGCTCTAGTAGTTCCGGTGGCAATGATGTCTGATACGGAGCGTTCCTTAAAGTGATAACCCGCTCCATACCTCGAACTCGAATCACCAGCCAGGGTTCCTGGAAGTGAGCTGGTGATGATTGGGTCGTTGTATGATACTTTGATATTTTCCCTTTGAAATACTGCCTCTTCGTCAGACAGCAAATGTCTCTGGTGACGGCGCCGAGGTAAAATATTAGTGCGCGGTTTTCCAACGCACTCTGTGAAGAGATCAGCGCTGGGTTCGAAATCCGTAGTCCTTCCGCTTCATGTATCAGTGTAGATACTGCTGGCGTCAGGCGGCAGTTGCACGTAGTGACGGATTTATTCACACAGCTCGCCAGTGCACAATATTCGCTCGTTCCACTGCACGGTGCATCGGCTGTGCAGGCACAGTGTAAACCGTCTCTTGTGCACTCCATTAATGAAAGGGCTCCTTGTGGGTTCGGTTCCTGCTGAACGAAGAAATTTCTCGGTTCGATAAGCTCATGGTTGTGCGTAATGAATGTCCTCCAGGCTTTCACGCACTCGTCGCATGAATGTGCATGACAAGCACTCCGCGGCATTCCTAGTTTCAAAAGTTCGGCACGAGATGCTACAGTGCACTGATATTTATCTCCTTGAAATGACAAAGTTCGTGATTAGCTAGCTACTCCGCTAACTGTCCAGATTACCACGGCGAACGCAATCACGTTCATCTTGTCCATTTTATTGACGAATGTCACTCTCTTCAAATACCCTAAAAGTGGTAATGGTTCTGTCAACACTTGTCGGCCATAATTATCTCAAAACAAACATACACATGAAATCACTCCTTATCACCTCGGTATTTCTCTTGCACATGCATTATATACGCTTTACATTAAGAACTAGTAATATTTCCTTCGAAAAGCTCGTTTCACTCTGACCTACGAGAAGTGAGGGGTTTTTATGTGCATATTTATTTATATATACATATATATTTTTCGAAATTCCGAAGCGCATTCCATCCCAGGCTTCCCTTTTCTCTAATTGTATTTTTTTCTTCCTACTTGTAGGTTTTCTCCAACAAAACAACAAAAATAAAAATCTCATCACTCGTGTTTCTTAAGCTTACTAAATTATAATTAAATAACGGTTGTTTACTTCCCATTTATCTCTTCTGCAGCTATTATTTCCATTCGCTGGTGCGTCTACTACTTCTAAAAGAAAAATTATTAATTTCCCTTTTCGTGTTTGTCGTATTGTCTACCAGGTATTACCCGCGTATAGTCGCTTATTTCCCTTTTACGTTGTTTAACTTAATCGTTAGTTCTTTGCTGAACTATTTCTTGCCATTTTATCTTTAGTGCTTTACTCTTTTTTTTTTCTTCTCTCTCTTTTTTCTCGCGTATTACCATTGTATTCTCATTCCTGGCTATTTCTGATTTCACGACCAGATGCTTTTCTCGTGTATTCGCAGGTGTGCGGCGACCATTTAAGGAACGCCGATGATTTCGGAAAATAGGGGATTTCCTCGAAAATGCTTGCGAGGGTCCCCTTTGGGCGATGTCACCCCTGCAAATTCGTCGATCCAAAAATTTTGGGTCGTTCCTGTGTTGACCGTTTCTCACGGCTCGAAATCTGAAACACCTGCGCTGATGCCTGTGGGTGTAAGTGAGCGCACAATAGCGTAGCCTCTTGCATGTTTTGCTTACATCGGAGGCTTCTTGTTTAGCCTATGTAGAAGCATCCACTTAGTATTCTGTTACCTGGGGCTAAAACTACCCCTCTAATTTCTGCAGGTCAGTGCTCAGTTCGCTGACGGATTTCATTGAAACAACACGCTTCTTTTGGTCTGGTGAACTTGTCATTCAAATTTCCTCTTCTGCTTTATCTCTTTTTTTTTTTTTTTTTTTTTTTTTTTTTGGTATCGTTGCACCATGTCTGCACGTATTAATCCTCATCTCACCTCGTCGCATTTTTCGCATGCTCGACGCCAGTTGTGGTTTGGGAGAATCTGCAACTGCTCCTCGTGTGCTGCGGTGGTAGAGGATGGGGAGCTGGGCCTGGTGAATTTGTCATTCACATTTCCTCTTCTGCTTTACTCAACCTCTAACCTCACGATGTACCTAGTGCATTTCTACCTCGATTTCATTTCTATACTTTTTCCTTCCGTTATACTTGCCTTCCTTATCAATTAAAACTGAATTTTCCTACTATCCACAAAACAAAACAAAAAAAATATAGTACCTTTGGATATTTCACTTCAAGGTAAGTGCTTTTTACTGTCATTTCGATAGGTTATGGTTAGGCTATGTTAGGTGACGTTTAGGCTACGCGTCGATCATGTTTGTTGCTACTTTCTTATACCATGTTTTGTTTCAGGTTCGCGTATTTTAATTGCTTTGAATACCTGCCATGGATACTAATTTTGAACCACTGCATTATCCGATACGCTGTTAATCTCATTGCATTCCGTCGGTGTTTCCGCACGGCTATTTCTCCGCAGAAGGTGCTTACGTTTTTTTTTTTTTCTAGTGATATATTACTCCGGCCTATGCTTCTGCTACAGAAAGTTTCGAGAGGGAAAAAAAAGTATTTTTTCCGTCGTGCTGTGCTCCCGTTTATATTTTCCATCCTTTGAAATGCTCGGCCTTTGCTGTACAAAATATTTTACTGAGCGTTCCCGTTCTTTTAACGATAAATTTTCCTTCTTTGCATTCTTGCTTCAAGATGGCGGCCCAAGATGGCGTCTTCCCATTCTTCCTTTTGCTCCTTGCCAGCCAGTTTGTGTACGGGGTTTCTCAAACTGGAAACACGGTCCGTCCGTTCCTCTACTCTTGCAAGCCCCGTGCATGAGCGACGTCATTCTGCCTACGATTACCTTCGCTTATCCTCCTACTGCCTATCATTAATAAAATTCGAGCGGAAAAATATTTTTTTTTTTTTTCAACAAAAAAAAATATTTTTTTTGTGAAAGGAATGATTGCTACCAGTACCGTTCAGTGTTTCCTCTGAAATAAAACATTGCTTCCTCCGCAGGTTTTTTTTTTTTTTTTTTTGCTGGGTGCTTAATTCCTGACCCATTCTTTCTCTTTTTACTTACGTAATGTATTTTCCTTACTTAATATTAATTTTCCCTTATCGTAGCAAAACAAAATTTTTTTTCTAGTTTTCCGTGGTTCGTGAACTCAAAACTGGAAAGATTGCGATGCACGTACTAGGCTGCGGTCCTGCTATGAATATTATTAATTACTTCCTGCATATTCTTCCATGTTTATACACCATCTTCTAGCTAGGCTCTCTTTACGAATTATTTTCGATTACTGATCAGATCGCAAAAATTGTTTTTTTTTTTTTTCTTTTTTTTTCACCTATCAAATTTATTTTCTGCTAAACGTTTACCGTGAAAATTCAGGGATCTTCCCTCTTATTGCGCATCGCTGTTTCCTTTTTTTTTCTTTTTTTTTTTTTCACAACACACACAAATTTTTTTTTTTTCTTCGCCCAGCGTTCTTCCTACTTCCTCGGCTTAAACCAATGATTCCTGAGGTTTCGCCACGATTTTCCTCCACTGTGGATAAAGATTATTGACGGGTGCTCCTTCTGGTGTCCCTGCGCTTAGGTTTTCTTGAATGCGCTGCGACAAATAGCGGTCGGCTAAATCGAACCAAGAGGTTCCCTCTGGATTATTGGGTTGACTAAGACTTTTCAACATTCTATTTACTAAGCTAGTATCTTCTGGCTGCTCAAGTCTTTCGGTCGAGTCGCTGACCACAATTTCCTTTGGGTACGTGCGATTCAGGCCTATTTCCAAAGTGTTGGGCCCTTGTGAATTTGCTGTGGGGTGTATTGCTGCTGTCAGCTGAATTCTGTCCTGCGAACGTAGTAGATATGGATCTCTAATAACCCTTTGGCGCGTTGCTTCTTGTGTTTGTCGGCTGCTACTTTCCTGATAGGAATCCTGTGACGGTATGGTCTCCTCCGTTGGTTCCGCGATTGCCTGTGTGCGCCTCGGCTCTTCAACATGTTGCGAGGGCAGCGGTACTTCCCTGCTTGTCTCCCTTCGCGCTGAACTCGACGTAGCGGGCGGCGAATTTATCGGTACTCTGATGTTGGGCGGTTGACTTACGGGCGGCATTGCTCTGCTGCTTGTCGGTTGCGGCATGACTACTCTGGGAAAATCGACCCAATCCAGATAGTCGTAGTCCTGTGTGCTTTCCGATCCGTCGTCAGAGAAATCCTGCGATTGTCTGGGTACTTGTACCTCTATATTGTCCTGTACCGGTGACTCTGCTATAAGCTGGGGTAGGCGTTCAGTCCGCTTAAAGACTCGATTTTTATGCACGGTCTGATATTTGTTCGGATTTTCGACTGACCTCAACTGAACATTTACTGGGGTGGGGAACGAAACTATCTCCCAATCTCCGCAGTTAGTTCGAGCTAGCTTACGTGATAAATGTGGCTGTGAAAAAGGGGTGTGCAAAAATACTCTGTCGCCTAAATGTAGATTCTTTTCCGCACCGTGCCTGTCTGCATACTTCTCTTGTTTCGCCGCAGCTTCTTGCAAATTTCCGTACATACTTGGTTGAATTTTCGCTAATCTGGTCTTCTTATTGAAGTGAATGGGGCGATTTGTGAGGTTAGCTATCAATACGGGTATGACGGCTGATTTGTCCAGCGTGTTTACTGAACGACCCAAGCGTACTTTTCCCTGGGCGTATCTTTCTAACGGCTGTACTAGCACCTGGTTAACCTGACATCCCGAAAATTTCCCACATCGGATCCGAATAACCTTTTCCGAATACGGTGGGATGAGTTCCTTATGGACGGTCCTTCCTATCCTGGTTACGTCGGGGTTAATGGGATTGGTCCTTTCCGCTGAAGGTACGGACAAGACCTGGGTTCGAATTTTCGACTGACGTGCTTTTCCTTTAAAATTTCTTTTCCGGTTATTCCTTAGTCTACCGTACTCTGCTCTAGCTAAATTTGCTCTGCTTTCCCGTTTCAAAATTCCTTTTCCTGCGTCGAATACGTATCCGTGCTCCTTCAATAGATCCCAGCCTAAGATTAGAGAATAATCTTGATGCAACTTCCGCTGAGTAACGTGATAGGGATGTAAAATTGTTTCTCCTCCGATTTCTACCGGTATCTCATAGCACTGAGATGTAGGTAAAGTGTTTCCAGTAATGCCTTTCACTAACACCGCTGATCCTAAGTCACGTATACGAATCTTTCCCTTTATCTCCTCTAATAGTGAAGCACAAAAGATTGAGATACATGCTCCGCTGTCGATGAGTGCAAACGCGTGAGTATCTCCTATCCTAACTTTCACTAACGGGAGTGCTCCATCACCTCGGACGTAACAATTTGTTAAAGTAACTCCACGGACCTTATTATAATTCCGGCCAAGGGCGGTCCCCTTATCTTGACCCGAAATTAGTTTAAAGGACGCGAATTTTGTCTGGAATACCTATTGCAATCTCTTCCTGGTGCATCCTCTTCGAAACGAACGCGGTTTTCTCTTCTGTTTCCTAAGTTCCTTGGATTCTGTGGGACGTGAGCGTCCTCTCGGTAAGTGGCGCTGTAGTTCCTGTAGGAGCGATACTGATTACCGCGGCTGTCGCCAGGGGAGAAGTTATTCTGCTGTCGCGGGTACGAAGGGTTGGGTGCCCTGTCCCATGAACCTCTTTCAGCTTGCTGCGATGGTTGCGTATAAGCTGCTCCTTCCCGATTGTTCCGATAACAAAATCGCTTGATATGGCCAAAATCGCCGCAGTTATAGCAGATGGCCGAAGTAATGTCTACGTCGGGTAAATTTCCCCTAGATTGATAATTAGTGCTTTGGAAATTTCTCATGCGATTTGCGTGCGTCCGATGCGAATTCTCTGCTTGCCTTAGCCTTTCCCTCAAATGACCTGCCTCACTTTTCAGAGCGTTCACCTGCATCTCATGAGTTGCTAGCTGCTTCGCCATCATAGAACACAAATCGGCTATCTGGTCCGTTGAATTGCTCTGTTGCCCTTGTGAAGTCCCTGGGATCGAACTCGATTCCTGCTGTGCATCGTAAGCGTTAACGTCCCGGTCTAATAAGAGATTGTGAGACTCTTCGGCCAGCGCTCTCTGAACTGCTGCCTGAAAATTTTCCGGGGCGAAGGATAAAACCGTGCGCCTCAATTTGGGGTTTAATCCATTCAAAAACTGCGACATTTTAGTGCTGTCTACCAGTCCTCGCACTTGCTCATTTTCTAAATCCATCGTCTCCATGTAGGAATAAGCTAAGCCGTTAAGACGAGCTACATACTCGGCCACCCGTTCTCCTGGTTTTTGTCGGCAAGTCGTAAATTTCTGCATTCTCACGGTAACCGGTTGCAATGCGTCGAATCTTTGTACTATCGCCTGCTTAAATCGTTCGTACTCGGTCTCCCTCCTAATATCGACGGCCTCCGAAAGAAAGTGACTGGCGGCTCCTTTGAATTTTGCTTTAGCTGATAAAATTTTAACGGCGTCGTTCCATCCTGACAGTTCGGCGGTGCTCTCCAACGTTTCGAAAAATTGACGTGCGGTCAGATTTTCATCCGATCCGCTGAATGTGGGGATATACGCCAACATTCCCGCCATTATTGGTACGTTCTGCGGGGCTACTACACAATTTTCTGACACGGCTTCCCCTTCTAGAGTGCCCTGAAGGTCGTTCTCCTGGTTCTGTTGATCAACTATGCAATTTTCCGAAACAAAATTCTGTTCACCGTTGCTCTGTTCTCCGTTCTGTTGGTTAGCCATATATTTATTCTTTAACCTTACTAACTTAAATTCCCACGGCTTCTACTATATGCTTCGTAATCTCGTAAAGTCGCATAAAATTAGAAAATTCCGGTGAAGCTACCACGTAAAAATAAAAAATTCACTCTAACGTAACTCGCTGCTTCGTCTGCTAACCCACTTGACTTATGATCAGAAAACAATTGTCTACGAATAAGATGATTAACGTTCCTAGCTTACTCCTAAATTGCATTCGGCTTTCAACTTAACTCTACCTAACTCGCGACACACTAAACAAAATTCCCTCAAAATATGCACATATACAACCAGCACTTCACACTAAGATATGTAATAAATTTGAACGTCTTAAATATATATATAAATACACTAGAAACACTTGAGATCAAATTATGCACTTGTAACAAAATTAATACGATAACCACTTTTTCAAGAAATTAGAACCACACCTCAAATACTTATGCTGACTTCCTAAATTCATTAAATTTTAGTATACTAGCAATAACCTCTGTCTACTTCCCTTGGTGGATGCAATCCCACATTTAAAGCACAATAAATCACACTTCCATAAACACTATTTTCATTTCAAAAATTTGTTCCAGCATTATCCAATTATTACTCCTACCAATTCTTCTTGCACTAGTCCTTTTTATTACTCTTTCCCAAATATTAATCCACTTAACTACTCTCTGTCTACACTCCCAAGTACCTCTACACATTTAAATGCACAATAAAACACACTTAGATATTACATTCCCTTTTAGTCTTCCAAAACAAATCAAGATTACTGCTTAACCTTCTATTAGCTCCTATATCTTGCAGAAAAAAAAAAATTAATTCCTCTTATCAATAATTAACCTGCCTATTCCTTCTTAAATTATCAGTTTCTTATCAATGCATCAACACACATAATAAAATCACACTTCAATAATAATGCACTTTTGATTTTAAAATATATATCACCACAACTTCTCATCACTACTCTTCTATCAGTGCCTCACCGTTAAATTATACATTCCCCAAGTTATCAATGAACCTATTATTCCTCCTAGTTACCGATTTAAAATCACAACACTCAAATGCACAAATAAACAACACATCAAAAATAATTTCACTTTGATTTGCAAGGAATTTTCCCTTGATTTTCAACGATAAATCAAAATTATTCATGAATTACACTTGTATAAATTTATTTTCTCCGTACTATTAATTTTCATGTATTTTCTGTAAGATTTCATCTATTCATTTGCTAAATTAGCAGTATCACTCTTATTTGTTTTTCTGCCTATTTCCTTAGAAATTTAAATTTATTTCAGCATAATCTGATTTCCTGCAACTTATTTACTTGCATTTCACCTTCACTATTTTTTTTTGAAGTTAAAATCTTGCTACAATTTCCTTAATTTTTCTATAAAACCTGCATCTTGTTACTCAGAATTGAAGGGGAGATAATAGAAACACATCGCATTATTCTGCTAATTCTGTATACTTGATTAATTATCCTGACCACCGAAAACAAATATTCTTTTTTTTTTTTTAAACCACAGGATCAAAGAAATCCTGGTCCTAGCACAAATTTTATATTAATTAACCAAAGAACTGAAAAATCCTGGTCACACGGCACCAGTTTTATATTACCACCCCCTACTCGATGTGAGGGCGAACCATCTGCTGCGTCCTATTCGCTGCAGTGGGATTAATTATTAAGAAGGCCGTTAATTTTCGTAACTCTTTACTCTCTATTATCTTCCGCCTATGGGTGTCTACCGTGAAGTTGGGTTCCCTAATGGAGGGTCTCCAAGTTCAGGGTTGACGGGTGCATTGCGTTGTGTTTCATATGGGAGAACATGGGAAACCCATATTCCTCCATATGCCGCTTGAAATTTAATAAACTCATGTCAGATTTGGACCTTTTATTTTCCTGCGACTGGGTTTGCTAAATGTTAAAAGTTATTTTCTTCTTAAAATCTTGGAGTTGTTACTCTACCAAAACTTTACGATTGTTCTACTTAATTATTCAGGTTAAAATAAACAAAGATTCACTTATTTTGAATTTTCAAAGATTTGAGAAACTCGGGTAAATTTCATTATAAAGTAAAGAATTTATTTTCATTAGTATTTCCTTAAAATCTATTACACTGATCGGTGGAGATTTCTATTAATTTAAACCAAAATATATTTTAAGTTCAGTATGCTTTTTATATTCGTAATCATATTTTAAAGTTCACCTTTCGCAAAATATAAGACACATTATGTTATTCAGCACGTGCAAGAGATTAAAAATATCTTTTCTACCGAGGATGTATAGGAGACAAAATCATGATCATGCTAACGAGATATTGGGAATTATGAAATTTTTCTCACCAAATTCTTTTCTTTTCATCACATTCGTTGTCGTCCGGTATTACTTATAGGTATAAACTCTATGGTTGGGACCTCATCCGGTCCTGCTGAATGCACACTGCCCGCATGAGATCACTCGATGCTTCACCCAAAAATTGCGTAAAATCCTCTCAGGGAAAAACATCATACTTCCCTTCACCTGGAAATCAACTTGCTCAATTTTTAGCGTCTTCTCAGGAGAAAAGCTCCTAACTAAATTTTCTCTGCGATATTCTGCCCAGGATTCATCTAGAGTCCATTCTGTCCTCTCTGCGTTCACCCAGAAATAGCAGTCATCATTCCATCCCGTGTTCTCTCCAAAATCATCTCCGCCTAAAAAAAAAAACTTTTTCTCTCGTCTATGTTTAAGGGGTTCGGGGTGTTCCTGTCCTACCCAAATGGTTCTCCCCTTATTGGTTGGGCCGCTTTTCCTCGCTTCGGCATTGGTTTACATCCCTGTATGGGAATCCCTCCGATTCGTTGGCAAAGGCTTGAGAACATCGAGTTTTCTTGAAGATGAATATTCCTTTATCTTGTCAACTGCTCCGCGGGATGTCCGCGCTTGCCTTAGAATTTTCACGTACGCTTCCTGTATGACTCTTTCTGTTGGTGTCAACCAGTTACGCCCACTACGAGAAATATGCCCTGTTCGTTGCCCGCTAGCGTGCGTAAAACGTGACTTCGTTAATAGCGAAAGGTCCAGTAAATTGGCCCCCACCTGTGATTGCGAGCATTTCATTCTCGTAGCGTTGCTTGCTAAAACCTCCGAGTTTTCTCTTTACTAACCTAGGGGTGTGTTTCGTGCGTATTCTTACTGGAATTTCCGGAGAGCTCGGGGAACACAAAATAAAAATAAAAAAAACAATTCAAAAGAATGATGAAAAAAAAATAAGGAATTTCCTCCTCAAGAAAGAAATCTGCTCAGCCAGGTCTTAGAAAAATTATGAAATAGGTATTATAATTATCCTCTTAGAACGCCTGTCCACATTATGCTTCTCGGATTTTCTTTCCCAATTCCCGCGCTCTCTAAATTGTTTACTTGGTAACTACTCTTCCTCGTTTAACTATTTCCTCGTACTATGCGATACCGTAGGAATTATTTGGTGAATATATTGCTTTCCCACACTTACTAATTTGTAGGCCCCCTTTCCGAAATTCATACCTACGAAATCATGGTCCTCCAATGTTACACGATATTCCGGAGGACATACGGGTAACACCCCAACTAAGCTACACGGACGGAATGAATCGCTGCAAATTGCCGTCTTGACACGTACCTCTGTAATACGTCACTTGATCTCCCTCGTATTTATTTATTTATTTATTTATTTATTTATTTATTTTGAAGCGAAGAATTAGTTTTTATTAATTCTAGACGATGTGTGGAACAAACATCACACATTTTTCGGAGTACCCAACGCCCAGTACATCCACTTTTACGTTCGGGCGTCAATGTGAAAACACAAATTTGTCCGCGGCCCCCTCACTCCGGAGTAAGTTGCTCTCCCAACTAAGTTACACGGACGGAATGTATCGCTGCATATTTGCCGTCTTGACACGTGCTTTATCTCTGTAGTATGTCACAGAAGTAATGTGCCGTTCAGTAAGAAAATGTTTAACAGATAAACAACGAAATTTACATAAGAAAACGAAAACTCAAAAGGGAGGTAAAATTTGAGGAATAAGTCACGCGTGGCATTTAACACTTTTAATTTTTAATTAAGAAACTTTCATTTCGTGCATATCGGCTCATTTTAAGATTGATACAGCTTTTTCTTCTTCTTTTTTTTTTTTTTTTTCAATTTAAAACAAGTTTGCGCAGATACCATAAAACTGGGTCGTCACGCATCGGGTGAAAACCTACAGCAATTCTCCCAGTAGTTGTTTCCCCCAATGAATGCGGCATCACAAGCATCATGTCACTCTGTTGTGAAGTGCCAGCAAGAACTACAAGTGTGAGACGACATAAGATTTAGTTGATTTTTGAAACGAAACGGCGGCAGATTAAATAGATACATGAAGAAAGGAAAAAAGAAACACTCTCTTGCAGAGAACAGAATACCGGGCGGACGGACTAACCAATGCGTTCTTCAAAAACATTACGACGGCCGAAATCAATGGTCGAAGAAATGTTTCCGCCGAACATGCCATCGTGCAAGTCACTGATAACGTGAAGCCTACACGCCTTTTCCATGTCGCCGGAAACCGAGACAAGATCATTCCCTTTTTACAAACAACTCCGAGATTGTCTCCTCTAAGAAAAACAGGTTGTTGGTAAACCCTCACAGCAGTTTTCCCCTCCCATGAAATTATTGACCGATTTCACTTCAACTACGTTTTTAATTTACGGATGATAACATAGCAAATTAAGAACGTTTCAGCATTTATTATATATATTCTTGACAAAGAAGTTCAATATAAGGTACGACAGCGACACTGGCGCAAAGATATTTTTTACGGAAGCGGCTAAACTTCGTTGTAATATACTAAAAGAAAAAAAAATATATGAACCGGGAGATTATAAAATAAGTTCTCGGGTGTATGTCTAGAAAAGCGAGAAATGGAGA
Organism: Macrothele yani; assembly: GCA_039090855.1. Taxonomy (NCBI): domain Eukaryota; kingdom Metazoa; phylum Arthropoda; class Arachnida; order Araneae; family Macrothelidae; genus Macrothele; species Macrothele yani. The sequence goes on along the minus strand of CM077005.1, from coordinate 42,717,014 downwards.
CGTCGCGACGAAACTTGAGAGGTAGTAGCTCAATGATCGCATAAAGTAGTGTTTCTCAAACATTTTAAGCATTTCTTTACTTATCGCGGACCACCAAGCGGGGGGGAAGGGGAAGTCTGGGGAACTTCCCTGCGCGAAATTTGAAACTTAAAAATACATTGTCTGAGACTAAGGTTGCCAACCCTGGTTACTAATATTGGACCTACCGGCCACCCTCATTGTTCGGTGAGTGAAGTCCCCACCCCCACCTCCCGTTCCAAGGAAAGGCACAACCAAAGTATCCCCCGATTTATGTGACTTATAAGCGGGCTTATAGATATGAGCTCCGGCTTGATTTACCCCCCCTCCCTCCTCCCTGAATTGTAATTTTTAGTAAGTTTTGTCTTCTTTTGGTAAATTTTAAGAATTTTTTAGCAAATTTTCAGCTGTTTTGTAATTGAAAATAATAACGTTCCTAAATAGGACTAGTAAGCAGTTTCCACCGGCCTTAGTCAGAAAATCGCCAAAAATTCCGACCAGGTGCTTAAGAATACCGGTCGGTTGCCAACCCTACCTGAAACAAAGTAATTTTTAGAGTACCTATATTTGAGAGAGAAAGAGCTTGGTGAGTTATGATTTTATTTTGTCAGTTGTATAACGAAAAAGAGATCATTCGCTTAATTAAATAATTGTATATACACTGAAGAGCAATTGAATTAGAGATACCTGTCTAGTTACGTGTAGCACCACCTTTCGCCCTGATGACGGCGGCGATTCGTCTCGGCATGGACTCTACAAGACACCAGAAGCGTTGGGAAGCCATACGGATCCACGACCCCTGAACAAGCTCCCACAGTTCACGAAGATTTGATGGAGGGGGTCAGAGCCTCGAACATCTCTCTCGATGGCATCCCAGATGTGTTCGATGGGATTGAGGTCGGGTGACCTAGCTTGCCACGGAAGAGAGGTCACGTCGGTGGAGTGTTCATCCAACCATTCAGATACAATTCGGGAGCGATGGCACGGTGCATTGTCTTGTTGCAGGATGAGGTCCCCAGTGGGATGTTGAAGACTCACAAACAGGAGCAAATGGTCGTCCAGGATATCGCGGTAACGTTGACCTGTGAGGGACGATGTCACACGTACCAGGGGTTCCATTTCAGTCCACGTAAACTGTCCCCAAACGAGAATGCCACCCCCACCAGCTTGAAGAGTACCCTGCTGGCAAGAAGGATCCATCGCTTCATGTGGTTTGCGCCGTACTCGTATCCTGCCATCCGCATGTACCAACGTAAATCTCGACTCATCAGTCCAGTCAACATTATCCCACATGTCTAGGGTCCAGTGGCGGTGTTCCCGCGCCCATGTTAATCCTTGCACCCTGTGATGTACGGTCAGCAGCGGTACCCTCGTGGGACGATGGCTTCTGTACCCCATAGCGAGGAGATGGTTCTTTATGGTGTGGCTGCTTACACGTTTTTGTGCAGCAGCGTTAAATTGCCGAATGATTTCTTGCACTGTGACCCATCTATCAGCTGTTACAATGCGAGCTAGCCGACGATGACCCCGCTCATCCACACGCTGTTGTCCACGGTAGTTGGCCCTTGCAGGGATAGTTTTACCGGATTCGATGTACTCACGGTGCACCCGTGACACAGTGGCTCGTGAAAATCCCAGTGCCTGCACGACTTCCGAGATGGAGTGACCCATTCGTCGGGGCCCCGACAATTTGCTGACGAACAAATGCGTGTAGATCCCTCGTTTTACCCATACTGCGTCCGACTCTTACTGATTCTCGTCGCATCACTCCTTATATTGTCGGATCGCTACATACGCCATGTCGTTTCGGTTTACAGGGCCGCCCACAGTGCCACATTTGCATAACGCCAGCTGTCTCTAATTCAATTGCTCTTCGGTGTAATTGGCAATGTAGTCACAGCATGGGTATAGTAAGGGGAGGGTTTTGATGGGTTCAAACCCTCCTAGAAACGTCAAAAAGTAAGATTTATAACAGGTATTATTTATGGAAAATTACCTGAACTTTCTCCGAAAATCGTACCTCCCCCCCCCCCCCCCCCCCCCCCATCTAAATTCTAGCTACGGCCATGAGCCACGGCAAAACATTTCTGCATACAATTCCATTTGCATCATATACAAAATGTTATATGGAAAATTATTCAGGGTGTTTCAGAAAATTTGATACCATTTGAGATGTAAATATCTGAGTAACTAAATGGTCTAGGCAAATGGAACTAAACAGGCTTAATATGTTGAGCAAAATAAGGTTTATTCATCAAAATTTGAATGAGAAATTCAAAGGTATGTGGATTTCATGAACAACTTCACAAGTTTTCAATATGCACACTGCCTGAGACATGGCACACGTCAAGTCGGTAGTCCAGCTCCTGCCAAACACGATGCAGCAAATCCCTCGTGTGCTCAAATGTGAGATTGGGATTTTCTTCGCCCCAAATGTGAACATTATGCTTGTTGACTTTGCCATTCGTATGAAATGTGGCCTCATCACTGACAACAAGACGATTTTCAAACTCGTCTTCTTCAAGTTTCTCTTGCATATCGGCACAGAATTGCTTACGCTTTTGCTTGTCATCTATCTTTAAGGCCTGAACCAGCTGTAGCTTGTAGGGTATCATTCGCAAGCGTTTCCTTGCGACACGCCAAACTGTCGTTGGAGGAATCTGGGTTTCCAGACTTGTTCTTCTTATGGACTTCCTGGGGCTTCGCAGAAATGTTTCCCGAACCCGCGCTCGATCATCTCTTCCGCTACAGGTGGTCGTCCAGATCCTTTTGCCCAGCACAGACAGCCTTCCTCTTTGAACTTTTCGTGCCACGTCCAAATCTGCATTCTAGTTGGTGCATTTGAGCACATGAGGGACATGCTGCATCGTGTTTGGCAGGAGCTGGACTAGTGAATTGATGTGTGCCGTGTCACAGGCGGTGCGCATACTGAAAACTTGTGAAATTCACATACCTTTGAATTTCTCATTCAGATTTTGATGAATAAATCTTATTTTGCTGCCTGTTTAGTTTCATTTGCCTAGACTATTTAGTTACTCAGATATTTACGTCTCCAATGATATCAAATTTTCTGAAACACCCTGCACTTTGATTTTAATACTTTTCTGAAAGTCCACGTATAAAGATTCGGTAATTAATAACAAAAATAATATAGTAATAATCATAGCACCTGTAAGAGGGATGATACTGCTTGTGATCTTTTACCAAGCTATCTACATCCGGTTGAATGAGCGATAGTCTGAGTAATAGAGTAGCTTCCACATCCAATCTATTTCTTTTCTTGCTTTTCATTTCAACTAAATCCGAAAATCCAAACTCACAGTTGAGGAAAAGGCTCTATCTGATAGCTCTAGATATTCGTGCCGAGCATGCACTCAAAATTTAAGAGGAGGGATTCTTACATTCTTCATTAATTTTACTTCTGAAATTTCCTGCGGCCACCGCGGACCACACTTTTAGAAACACTGCCATATAGAAACGATTTAGCGGGAAAAGAAATTTAGTTCGAAATTGCGCCGCTAGAAGGAATAATGGCGCTGCAGACGCAAGAAAAGAAGACATGTGTGCGTGAATTTACTCTTTATTGACAACGCAAATGTTTCTGAACAAGATCTGCTCAATACGCACAACAGAAGACAAACGATGAACAACACGTGACACGGCTTCTCGCAGCATGCCGGTATCGATGTTGACCACTTCAAGTCTGATACTCGTTTGCAGAACCGAGAAAAAGAGAGCATATACCGTCCCGATAAACTGCCTTTCAGCTATCCTCCAATGCCATAAATCACAAGGAGAAAGATCTGGTGAGCGAGCTGGCCAAGACCTCGGAAACCCTACAAACATTATATACGCTTATTGCCAAATGTAGCAATCAACGTTGTACGTTGCTCGACAGAATTAGCAAGGAGCTGCCGCGTGGAGGTAGGGGGGGGGGGGTAGTCAGAGTGCTAATTTTTTTATTTTGATTGGAGGTTTAACAACCACCGTGAGCAACTCAATGGGCTATAAGCAGTCGCACGTCCTTAATTTAGGGTCACTGGTTCCAAGGAGGAGGGGGAGCCAGTGCCGTAAGACAAACACAACATCCATGCCTCACCGGGATTCGAACCCGGACCCTTTTCGGACAAATAGTCATAAGCCAGCGCTTAGACCACTGTACCACTGTTGGGGTGCCTATGGTATTTGTTACCTAAGCTAGAGGTCGGCACGGACTTTAGTTGGTAAACCTGGCCCGGCCCGGCCCGGCCCGGCCCAGCCTGACCCAAGCCCGTACGTTTAAGGCCCAGCCCGGCCCGGGCCAGTCAATTGCATCTCTTTTTTCTTTCTTTATTTATTTATTTTTTTGAGGTTTAACGACCATTGTCAGCAACCTTGCAATAAGCTATAAGCAGTCGCACGTCCCTAATTTAGGGCCACTGGTTCCAGGGAAGGGAGAGAGCCAGTGCCGTAAGACAAACACAACATCTATGCCTCAGCGGGATTCGAACCTAGACCCCCGTCGTACGAATGATCAGAAGCCATCGCTTAGACCACTGTGCCACCGGGGCGGCATCTCTTATTTAGGCCCGGCCCGTAATGTGTCATTTGGTATTATTTTGTCTTTCTATTGTATTTCATTGAACTGTGAAAATTATACAATGAAAGGAGATGTTATTGAAAATATTTAGTTGAATGTAAGCCTAAAAATGTTAACTAAACTTTAACAATTATCGAAGAATATAACCTTTAAAGAGAGACAAAAAAGAAGACTAAGTTGGTTCAAAATCTCCTTTTCTCTGAACTAGTAAGTGGTAACACTACAAAAGTCAATCCCCATACAGATTAATGATAGGAAAAACAATCGATGTCTTCCCACTGTCTCATACCAACACACACGCGGGTACCCCACATCATTGCAGACCCCCCCCCAACTCCACACAACACACACACTCGCTCGGGGTCGAATCTTTTTGTTGTCAACAAGCCCCAAATTGTTTTTACCATCTTAGTACCTACAGATGGCAAAAATACTAAGTGCCTCTCCTTGCTTTTGTGATTACGCCCTGGGGTATTTCATAGAAGCATGTAAAGCCAGCAAAACATTTAAACAGACCAGGAAATTGGGGAACACGACTTTTTTTCTTTCTTTACAATTGCCATAAAAAGAATGGGTTGACTTGTGCCCGGCCCGGTCGTAAGTGCCTGCAGACCTCTAACCCAAATCCGGATTGAATAACTTTGCCGAGTTCTCACTCCCCATCCAGACGCAGTACGCAATTGCTGAAAAATTCTCTTTAACAACTAGAAAGAATAAAAAGTCTCGAATGCTAAATCATAAAAACTCACATTGAAAAAAAAAAAAGGAAAAAAATTCCCTTCCTCTCTCTCAGCACGAGATCGCTCGAGCCCGAACTCCAGTAAGTATTATGCAGCCCGAGCCGAGTTCGGACTCGACTTCGGACTTTCGGGTTCGGCTCGTCTCAGCACTGAAAGGCACGAAACCCATTACCGTCAAGCGTATTTTGTATTGTAAACACATCGTGTTCAAGTGTCATGTTTCTGATCACTCGAACGGGTTGTGCAGTGACTCGATTCCGGAAAATATATATATATATATATAGTGTGTGTGTATTTGCTTTGTTCCCTTTCCCGTACATTCAGATCCTCAAAACCCCAGCTGCCTGCGCTCTTGGCCATGAAACCCCAGAGAATTTCCATCATTCACCGCACGAAGGGAGGGATGTTATTGGGCTCGTGATGGCACTTAAATGGCCTGTCGGTGACATCGCCGAAGCGAAACGGCACCCTCAAGTGCTGCATCCATCATCTCCATAGTTAATACACATTTGAAACCTGCTATAAACGTCATGGTAATCTCAGAAACAGAAAATGCACTACGTAAATTCTTCTGTACATCGGACATGTTAGCTTTTGTTTACATGCCAAGAACATCCAATAATCGCCTGATATCTTTAAAAACATCAGAATCAATAAAACGGCGAAATCATGAAAGAAATACGGGATTACACCATATAATACAAATTTTGAAGATGACAATCCGATTTTTGGCATAAATGTGACAAGGATGGTAAGTCAGATAATATCCGAAAACTTGAAAATTTTTCATCGTCCTGGAGCGGGACTCGAACCCGCGTCTCCCAGAAAACGCCCGGGTATGCTAACCACTACACCACCCAGAACGACCAAGTTTCAAGTTTCCGATCAATTTGAATGTAACCATCACAGGATTCGCTAGTCGAAGCAACCGGCATTCATGTTTAGTGAATCTGGAGGTTAAGAATCTTATCCCGTGTTTGCCCGGAGAAGCAGATAAATCATGAAAGAAATACGGGATTACGCCATATAATACAAATTTTGAAGATGACAATCCGATTTTTGGCGTAAATGTGACAAGGATGGTAAGTCAAATAATATCCGAAAACTTGAAAATTTTCATCGTCCTGGAGCGGGACTCGAACCCGCGTCTCCCAGAAAACGCCCGGGTATGCTAACCACTACACCACCCAGAACGACCAAGTTTCAAGTTTCCGATCAATTTGAATGTAACCATCACAGGATTCGCTAATCGAAGCAACCGGCATTCATGTTTAGCGAATCTGGAGGTTAAGAACTGCGAAATTTAATCAGGATTCATACTCTTTTAGGGAAAAAAATTCCATGACTTTCCAATGACTCCGCGAAAAAATTCCATGACCTGCCCCATATGCGTGTAAACTGAAATTTCATTTATGTGGTCAGTAAGTCAAAGTAACAGCTAGTAAAAACAAACCTTAAAATTCAAAACAAAAGGTCGAACAGAAACTAAATACCTAAATTCAACCGATAGATAACTAAATTGAACCGATAGCTGCAAACAGAAACTTTGCAGCTATCGGTTGAATTTAGGTATTTGTACTGGAACCAATTATTTGTATTTCAACTTACATCTGCTATGCTTGTTTTGCTTGAACACTTTGGCTTTGTACGACAAGGCAAGAAGTACTTGTCTTTATTTGATGTCTACGATCTAAGTTAAGGTACCATGAGATAGTATACCAAATTTGGTGGTTCTAAATTGAAAACTGTAGATTTTACGGAAATTTTGTGGAGGGGGGCGTGAACCCGGGTCCCGACCTACCCTGGGCTCCGACCCCTTCCAAAAACCGTCTACGGTCTAAGTTAGGGTACCGTGAGATAGCATACCAAATTTCGTGGTTCTAAATTGAAAACTGTGAATTATTATTTTTGCCTATAAAAAATAAAGGGAACAAAATTTTTTCGCAGTAATACGTACTTTCATCCTGAAGAAGTTGACGTGTTTCTCAAGGAAATTAAAAATCCCCAAAGAAGCCTGAAGAGATGCATGGTTGGTGTAACCAGGAAAGATAAGAAGAGGAACTCCTGGATCAGGAAAATGACAAGAGTGGAAGACATTATGATCAGATAAAATCCCTGAAATGGCATTGGGCTGGAACGAACCACAAGAACGGATCATCATTAGGCAATTGAAATTTTAGACTGAACACCAAGAAAGAGAGAAAAAGACCCAGGAAAAGATCACATGGGAGATGGATGGATTAAATTCAAAAAATCCCTGAAATGGCAATGGGCTGGACATGTTGCCAGAAAAACGGACCACCGAAATTGTACACTGGATTCCACGGAATAGAAAAAGCCCCAGAAGAAGACCACACGGGAGATGGATGGATGAAATTCGAAATCATGCAGGAGTAACCTGGAGGAGAGTGGCTCTAGTTTTAAACTGTTCCATCAGTTTTAAACTTCAATCCGGAAGGTTTTCCTTTGAGGAACTAATCTCTGAATTTAAGATTGTTTGTTGTTGTTGATTAGAGGTTTAACGACCACCGTGAGCAACTCAGTGGGCTATAAGCAGTCGCCCGTCCCTAATTTAGGGTCACTGGTTCCAGGGAAGGGAGAGAGCCAGTGCCGTAAGACAAACACAACATCCATGCCTCACCGAGATTCGAAACCGGACCTCTTTCGGGCGAATGATCAGAGGCCACCGCTTAGACCACTGTGCCACCGGACGCCGCTCTGAATTTCAGAGAACAGTAGTGTGTGCATGTGCGCGTGCGTGCGTGTGTGCTGATTTCAAAGCATTTAGGAAATGTAATATAGTTGCCTAAACGAAAATTAATGTAATAAAGTAGCGTTATGGCGATGGTGGCCAAAAGTAAGATTTTAAACGTTCGCCATGAACAATTCTAACGGCTATAAGCAATCCCTCGTCCCTAATTTAGGGTCACTGATTTCAGCAATTTCAGCAAAGGGACGGAGCCCTTTGCTGAAATTTTTGTTTACGTCATCAGACAAGCGCACCATCATGGCTCATCCGGGACTAGAAATCCGGCCCATCTCGGATGAAGGATCCGGAACCCGCGCCTCTGACAACTTGACCTCTGGGACTGCATAAATAATCGTTAATGCGACTCAAGATTAATCTCATCTTCAAGTTGCCGTAGGATTTTTTTTTTTTTTACACAATACATATTTAGTAGTTTGGACAGTAATCTCTTAGCGCTGAAAGACCGTTCGATTCCATGATGAGGCCATATTATGGGCCGCCCCGGTGGCGCAATGGTCTAAGCGATGGCTTATGACCATTCGTCCGGGTTTGAATCCTGGTGAGGCATGAATGTTGTGTTTTTTTTTTGTTTGTTTTTTTTTTGATTGGAGGTTTAACGACCACCGTGAGCAACTCAATGGGCTATAAGCAGTCGCCCGTCCCTAATTTAGGGTCACTGGTTCCAGGGAAGGGAGAGAGCCAGTGCCGCACAAGACAAACACAACATCCATGCCTCACCGGGATTCGAACCCGGACCCCTTTCGGACGAATGATCAGAGGCCATCGCTTAGACCACTGCGCCACCGGGGCGGCAATGTTGTGTTTGTCTTACGGCACTGGCTCTCTCTCTGCCATGGAGTCAGTGTCCCTAAATTAGGGACGGGCGACTGCTTTTAGCCCATTAAGTTGCTCACGGTGGTCCTTAAACCTTCAATAAATAAATAAATATATATATATATATATATATATATATATATATATATATATATATATGTATGGTGCAGAGACGTGGACCTTAACTAAAAGAGACATACAAAGGCTGCAGACAACTCAAAGTGGCATGGAGAGGTGCATACTTGGTGTAACCAGGAGAGATAAGAAGAGGAACTCGTGGATCCGAAAAATGACAAGAGTGGAAGACATCATGATCAGAGTTAAATCCCTGAAATGGCAATGGGCTGGACATACTGCCAGAAGGACAGATCATCGATGGACAGCCGAAATTTTAGATTGGATTCCAAGGGACAGGAAAAGACCCAGAAGAAGACCACATGGGAGATGGGTGGATGAAATTCGAAAGTATGCAGGGGTGACATGGAGGAGACTGGCACAAGACAGACCTTTGTGGAGGAAACTTGGGGAGACCTTCATCCAGCAGTGGATTGATAATGGTTGACAATGATGATGATGATGATATATATATATATATATATATATATATATATATATATATTATGGTCCTTTGTATATCGTTTTTGTTGTTTTTTATTCTTTTTAGATGAACCTTAAACGAGGGGACCTTAAATCCTGCGCATAAGTTTTCATTTACACATAAGGAAAAACTATCAATAAAAATAATACCCGCATATTGGGTGTATTATCCGAAATTCCAGGTGGCGTAAAATTCCAAAGACGTACGAGCTCACGGTTTTTAATGCTAAAGGCTTCTCTATTTTGCTGCAACGAAGATTGTTCGTCAGTGGCAAATTTTGCCATGCAAAAGCCCATCTGAAGAGCACATCATTGAATATCAATTTTCAATATTGCAAAAAAAGTTCTAATAATGTTTGGCCTTCTACTGTTACTTTCTAATTCTAAAAATTTCCAAGAAAAAGTACTTTTCTTTATTGTTTTTTTCTTAGCTGTGATTTTAAATAATGCCGCCTAAACAGATGTTTTGGAACTAAAATTGTACAGTTGTTCTCAAGTCGTGTGTGTGTGCGCGCGCGTTGTGTTAAACCGGGAGCAAGTAATGGAAGAAAAAGTCAAAATAAAGTACAATTTTTGAGGTACAATTCTTTATTACTTTTTCTTTGTCCATGTTTTCACCAAGGAGATCATTGAAGAACAGAAATCCTCCTTAGTAAAAGAAAACAAGGTAAAAAAGGGTAAAAAGCAAAATACGAAACGAAACAAAAACAAAAACTTTTCTTGACTGAAAACTACGTTAAAAAAACGTACATAGCTGTTTCTGTGTGTTTACTCGTAAACTCAATATCTTTACTGACCATAACAAAACAAGGATGAAATTTTTACCATACTTTCTTTCTGCTTTAAGATCTGCTTGTGGTCTGTTTAACGTTTGATGATTAAGAAGCCTTTTTCTGTAATATGATAACAGAGTAAAAAGTTATATATATATATATATATATATATATATATATACATTTCTTTGTGGAAGTGAGAAAATGCAGAGTTTTTGCTGGTCCTTGATAAAGCCAAGGCTCAGTATTCTCGACACCTTCTACATTCAGTTGTTTTATTTTATTTTTTTATCTTTTCTCCTTTTACTCACACAGGTAGATACATAACCTTTTCTATGTTGTATTAGGTGTGAGTCAAAATTATATATGTATTTTTTTGCTTAGGTATCTTCTTTATAGATATATATATATATATATATATATATATATATATATATATATATTTCTAAATGCAAAAGTTTTCGATAAACTCTTGCACTGATGGTAGCGTCAGTGAAAACTTTTAATTGCTAAATTTTTAACAGACACATAATAGAAATGCACACACACAAAAAAAATGCTATTATCTTCTGTGAGGCAATGTGCTGAAGATGTTATTTGTGTCGTTACTAATGTAGCTTAAAGTGTCAGGTGTTTACGTCTAGCTTGACACATTCTTAAGCCGTGACCGAAAAAACAGAAAGAGGAATGATTCCCCACAGCTGTAAAATACATGACATATCTGACAAGAACACTGCCACCTCTTCAAGTCGTAACCGCAGAAAAAAAAGCATAAAGCTAACACAGTGTAAAATATACGATAAGAACAACGTACTGACCTTTTAAATTTTAAACGATTACACGGTGGAAACGCAATAAGTTACAGATTTTTTATCTTTTTTCGTCCTGTGAAACAATGAGCGATGATTTCTAACTCTTATTTTCGCTATCACACACACACAATTAATAGTAGTCAGTAAACATTTCAAAACGGCAGTGATGGTTGATGAAACTAAAAACGAATTTATTTCACATGAGATACACCAGCAATTATCCGTATTTGTTTGGAAATTTTAGCGCCCCTTGGAAAAAAAAACAATATTGTTTACGTTTTCAATATGTCTGCCAGTCTGTAGATATCATATCTCTGCAACTATTAGTCTGATTTAAAAAAATTATTTGTCATTGGGAAGCCTTTACTGAAAGCATGATGATCTTTCTTTTTTGGTGTTTCCTAGGTGCATAACTTCTTCGCTAGGAAACGTAAATGTATATGTTATAGAATTCGAAATATGATTTATTCCATATCACAGCTCCCAAAAATCAAACACATTTTTTTTATCCATCGATACGTTTCAGAACGAACGCCGCTTACGTACATTTCTTCTACAAATAATGAAATTTCCTTGCAGAGTAGAGCGCAAATGTATACAGCATTTTCTCCAATATCTCTGCATCTAACACTATTTCCTTTTGGGACGGATAGAGTTCATTGTATATAATGTTTTGTAGCTTTTGGAAGAAACAGCATAATTTTCAAGAGCAATATGCCATTATGTCTTAAAAGAAAAGTGTTTGATCAATGCATCCTTCCAGTGCTTACGTATGGTGCAGAGACGTGGACCTTAACTAAAAGAGATATACAAAGACTGCAGACAACTCAAAGCAGCATGGAGAGGTGCATGCTTCGTGTAACCAGGATAGATAAGAAGAGGAACTCGTGGATCCGAAAAATGACAAGAGTGGAAGACATCATGATCAGAGTTAAATCCCTGAAATGGCAATGGGCTGGACATACTGCCAGAAGGACAGATCATCGATGGACAGCCGAAATTTTAGATTGGATTCCAAGGGACAGGAAAAGACCCAGAAGAAGACCACATGGGAGATGGGTGGATGAAATTCGAAAGTATGCAGGGGTGACATGGAGGAGACTGGCACAAGACAGACCGTTGTGGAGGAAACTTGGGGAGACCTTCGTCCAGCAGTGGATTGATAATGGTTGACAATGATGATGATATAATTTTTAATTTTCCTTAACGATCAATTTTGTAACTACGGGGTATAAGATCATATTTCTGTTTCCGATCAATTTACAGCAGTATCTGCACTCCCCGACTGAAAAAATTGATTTAACATGAAAATACCAGCCACGTTATGGAACATTTCGCATATACTCTTCCATCACACTGCGCAAATCTGACGCTAGGTGGCGTTAGTCTGCATTTATATTTTTAACTTTATCTCTGCTTCTAAAATTCCTATAAAAAAATCCTTTTTCTACTGCATGATGTTCGATCCGATAAAGATTGCGAACATTATCTGCTTCAAATAATGCAGTTTTTCGGCTAAGGGAAGGTACATGGAAAAGTTTTTTCTCTTGCTACCCATCCTTCTGAAAGTAGTATTTGAATAAGTATTTTTCCATGGCATAGCTTTCACAGTAAAGAGCATTCAGTGCATATTTTCTACTTTTCCATAATTTATTATTCTGCCGCCATGAGCATTATTGTACTTCCTACTGAAAAGTTGTCTTTAAAGTGGTTTCACTTAAAATCTCTGCCTTATGTTTCCAATGGTAAAACTTCTTTACATATTTTCTTCGCAATTAATATATTCCCAAGGATGATAATTTGCACATCCATAAAACTAGCTTTAGCATGGGATACTTAACACTTGCTAAAACATAACCTTATTTAAGCAATCCAACATTTGTTTGTCTACTGACGTCATCAATGTACAGGTCGCGCCATCTATTAACAGGTCTGAACATTACTCAAAGAAAAAAGATTGATTTTAATATAATTACGGTTATGTTTTAGCAAGTATTACGTATCCCATGCTATAACTTAAAGTTAGTTTTATCAATGTGCAAATTTTCATCTTTGGTGTGAGAGCGAAAGTACTGGTCACGTGTCGTGGCTCCGCCTCCTACTTATGGATCTGAGGCGTCCACGCTCTATGGCTCCTCACAGACACAGGGAAGTGTTTGTGTTTCTATGAAACACTCCCTAACACTATTCGAGCGAACAAACGAAGCCTTCCCCACTTTAATATGAAATCTGTGATTCGGTAAGGCATATCGAAAACAGCTGAACGGACAGAATAATACTCACACTAAAATATAATGATATCGAGAGGAGTTACTTTTGGAAACACGCCAACATTTATTACGTAATCAATTAGGTTCCTGACGGAGGTGGATTACTCTTTCTCTAACATCAGGTTTTCCCTAAGGATCAGACCTGACAGTAGCGTGAAACACGAAAGCTAGGATAACCACTTCCGAAGAAAATCTCTCTAGACGTTGAAGTTCTAGAAAGAATCTACCTACTATCATGTAGATCTATATCTCTGATAATGTTATGAATAGTAGTCTAACTATACTACTCTATCAATACGTTTCAATCTTAGCCGGTGCTAAGATCGGATTCACTGTAGCGAAATACCTACTCACCAGCGGTATCCCTGACTAGGGCCTATACCGCTGCAGCTGAGCACTATCTCTTCTAGGATAGATGCTCGCTAAACTCAACCTGAGCGTCGGACCTCCGTGGCTTGCAGCGTCCCTCGGCTCACACAAAAAAAGGCAAACGCTTCGCGTCCCCTTTTACCGGAGAACTATTCCCTCCGTTGGACGAAAGCAGACTAACTAACAGATCCTCTTCAAGAGACCTGCTCGTCCCCCATCCTTAATGCTACGCATGCGCGAAGACCTCGGCGCTGACCTTTCCCTCTCGCTGACCTGTTGATGTGGCTCGCCTCATTCGGTCACGTGGATCCCCTTTCGCGCCCTTCGCCGACCACACCCCTGGGCGTTGGCTCGGCGCCTCGTTGATGGGTTTTTAATTCTACCTTCTGTGTCTCTGCGGCCTGTCATATCTTCCATTAGGACGTGAACCCTTTGAGAAAGTAATCCTACCGCCGAAGTACGTTCTTATAATAACACAATATAGATTGTTATGTTTATACAAAGGTGGATGGCTGTTTTCCAGACTTTTAGGCGTTTGGACGACACTGACAATGTACAGCGAAAGTCACGGTATCATTGAAGATGCTATCAGTTCGTCGAAAAAGGCCTCTCCCTTTCTAAGGCGTGAGAAACTAAAGTTCTTTGTTTGAGGCTCTCGACCTCTGAAAAATAAAAATCTTCACGAACTTTCTGTCGCCATCTTGGGCTTGTAATGTCTTTTTCTTCATGAAAAAGTAACATAATGTTCCGCATTATTATAAATTAACATAGTTAATATGTCCGTTTTTACACTTGGGAATACATTAATTGCGAAGAAAATATGTAAAGAAGTTTTACCACTGGAAACCTAAGGCAGAGATTTTAAGCTGGAACCACCTTAATTCTAAAAATCTCTTCTTAATCACCCTTCACTATAAAGATCATTTTGTCTCGATTTGCTTCTTCAAATAACGCAGCGCTTCCATCAAACCATTTTTTTTTCTTTTTGCAAAAACTAAGCTTTTGAAAGTTATTTGCATGTCGGAAAGGATTCAAACGACGTGTTCATTGCACCTGGAAATTCGGCGTGGTTTTTCTGATTTTAAAATAAAATCGTTCATATTTCTTAAGCCTTAAGCACACAAGCACATAGAAAATTAAATTTCAGCTAGTGTGGAATAGCGTTACACGACTGGTTTCCTACAGTAAATATACATCAAAAACAATTTAATGATGAATTTTGTTGATACGATTGAAACACCGATTTTGGTTTTGGTACTCAATACTCACCAAACTTTTCGTCTTTTTTTTTTCATTTAATCATTATTTTTTTAATATACAGCGCATGAGTCGTCTCTACGGAAACGAGCACGATGTTAACAGACATTCGGTAAAACGCATAAATTATTTGTCAGGTGCAGGAAGAGCAAATTTATTAGATTACAGATGCATTTTAAAAATGTATACAACCTTTTTTTTATCAAAAGCTACATATTATTACTTTTTCGTTATCATAAGTTATATATTATTACTTTTTCTTCATCATAAGATATGCAACTTTTTCTTTATCATAAATTGTCAAGTGATGTGTAGGCAAATCCATTGGATTGCAAGTGCATTTTAAAAATGTATGCCACTTTGTTTTTATCAAGAATCATTTTAATTTGAAAATTTAGGCAACTTTTTCTGTATCATAAGTTATATAATACTTTTTCTTTACCGTAAGTTCATTGAACTTTTTCTTTATCATAAGTTATGCAACTTTTTTTATAAGTTATGCAGTTTTTCTTTATCATAAGTTATGCAGCTTTTCTTTATCATAAGTTATGCAACCTTTTCTTTATCATAAGGTATTTGTCAAGTGCTGTGAGGGAAATCCATTAGATTACAAGTGCATTTTAAAACTGTATGCAACTTTTTTCTTATCACGATTTATTTTAATTTGAAAATATGTGTAATTTTTTCTTTATCATAAGTTATATATTACTTTTTTTATCATAAGTTTATGCAACTTTTTCTTTATCATAAGTTATGCAACTTTTTCTTTATCATAATTTATTTCTTACGTGCTTTAAGAGCAAATACCTTGGACTGCAGGTGCATTTTAAAAAAGTATGCAACTTTTTTCTTTATCGTAAGTTATATATCATTATTTTTTCTTTATTATAAGTTACTTGTCAAGTGTTGTGAGGGCAAATTAATTGGATTACAGGTGCATTTTTAAAATGTATGCAACTTTTTCTTTATCGAGAGTTATTTGTAATTTGAAAATGTATGCAACTTTTTTTATCATAAGTTATATATTATTTTTCTTTATCATAAGTCATATATTACTTTTCCTTTATCATAAGTTTATGCAACTCTTTCTTTATCATATGTTATTTGTTATGTGCTATGAAAGCAAATACACTGAATTAATGGTGCAATTTAAAATTTCACGTAACTTTTTCTTTACCAAGACAGATAATAATGCTGAGTATAGTGCATTTTTTTTTTCAGAATTATATGGTTATTTAATCGTATGTTGTAAATCATGTTACTTGCGGCAATGATTTTTCGTGCTGTTTTTAATAGATTTTTTTTTATTTCTTGTAGGTTGTGGAACCCTTTTGTCATGGAGCATTGGTAAAAGCGGCCATGAAGATCAAACGCTAAGGAAATAATGGACCTCCACGGTCCGACATGACAGGATCACGCGTGTTGCAGCTGTTTTTCCTGCTGCCGCCACTACTAACCCCTACGAACCCAGCAACCCTCAGTCCTTGGCCCGTCAGCTGCCCAGCAAAATGCCGATGTGGCGTACAGAAGCTTCCCCTCCTCGACGGGATCTCACTTCGCAACGTCAACTGTTCCAACCTGGAACTGCTCACTGTGCCACATGGAATACCGCCCGACACAGAGGCCCTGGCTCTGAACAGTAACAATCTAACCGATCTATACGGACAACTCCCGCCACTCCCAAACCTCAAATACTTGGATTTATCCAAGAATCATATCAAGCAACTAGGAAGAGGTGTCATCTTCCACAATTTCACTCAGCTGAAAGTGCTCAATCTCTCATTCAATGACTTCAGGACGGTGTTTAACGGAGTGTTCCGAGGAATCTACAACCTGCGTCATTTGACCATGACGCACGTGCAGATCAAGTACATCGAGGAGCACGTATTCGACGGTCTTCAAGAGCTACGGATACTGTATCTGTCTAATAATCAGCTTAACGCCATATTTCCAGAATGGTTTCAGGAACTCCCTCAACTGGAGGAGCTAAATATGGAGTTCAATCACATCGCTTACGTAAACAGTGGTTCGTTTGCTTCACTTAAAAGTCTGAAACAGCTGTCTCTGAGCAACAACAAAATTCGAGGAATCAGCGAGCAGGCGTTGTCAGGACTGGAAAATCTCGTTACTCTGGATATGGAGAACAATCAGCTTAACAAAGTCCCTTCGGCATCGTTTCAGGCGACTAAGAACGTAAAGGTTTTGAAACTAGGCAGCAATTCCTTCACACAGCTCCACACGGGAGACTTTGTAAATTTATCTATGGAGGAGGTTTCCATCGAAAACATAGAGGACTTAACACTCGTAGATCGTGGAGCATTCTGGGACCTGCCAAATCTCCGAGTACTACACCTTCACCGCAATCCCAGATTGCATTACATTGACACTCAGGCTTTCATCAAAGTGCCGAACTTGCAGAGACTCTTCCTCCACAAAAACAACCTGTCAGCTCTTAGCAAAGAAGTAATCGACAGCTTCGGGCAGCCTGTTGAGGTCAGCCTATACGACAACCCGCTGCTGTGCGACTGCAACATCCGATGGATACAAGAAATATTAAACAGCACGAACCAGTCGTCCCAAGTTACCATGGTGTACAGTGAGAGAATGAAGTGCGATAGACCGAAAGATGTAAGTGAAGTGCTTGTCAAAGACCTCCAAAGTACTCAAATACCAGACAGATGTCCTCCAGTTCTGGTCGGGTTGGTCAACAATACGGTGGACAAAAAGATCGGCGACAAACACATATTCCAGTGCCATGCGCACGGAATACCTCCCCCAAAAATACACTGGGTCTTACCAAGTGGAGCAGTTCTCAACGGGTCGTCCAATGACATACATGTTCAGCTTAAGCATCCGGGAAGTTTAAGCATTTACCACCTGAAACCTAAAGATACAGGAACGTACATCTGTGTCGCAGAGAATTCCCTCGGTGAAGCCACCAGTGTGACAGACTTGATAGTCGACAACATCGACATTAACATCTTTCCGCTGAGTGTGGCTGCGACGTTCATCACTGTTGTCTGGAATGGAACGGCCAGAAATTCGTTCCCGGAATACCAGATAGTGTACCGGGAGGAAAACGGTCGAAAGGAAAACCAGTCTGTGACAGTTAGTCAGTTCTTACGTTCCTACACCATCAATAATCTCCGGCCTCAGAGCACATACAGGTTCTGCATCGGCTTCAAAAACAAAGAAGACGAGCAATATGTCCAATTCTCGTGCACATCTGCCCGTACGCGAGATGAAAGTTTCATGTTGCAAGGAATCCACCGCACCAGTAACGTGGCGATGGCAGTTGTACTGGGAATCATAACGTCCATGCTCATGGTTGTGTGTGTCGTCACAGTCGCAGCTAGGAAATACAGGCAGAGGCATTACGACACCCCAGAGAAATCACTGGTCTGTAATATGGCGCAAATCCCCATGGAAAACCTTCACAGTCCGCTGATGTCACATGCTGGCTCCTAGCTAAGATTTTAAATGGCTGCATGGCCGAAATTCGTCTACGAAACGAGAAAATTCCATTTTAAATTACAGAACATTTCACTGCATTTTAATAGGGACAAAAAAAGTACGCGCAGCTCTTCGGCGGGAATGAATATCCGAGCAATATACCAGAATATGACTTTTATCTTCACAGAAACAATCGCACGGAGTTACTTTTCATAGTTCGTGCGTTTCTCACACACTTTGTGCGACTAGTTCTTCAAGTAGATCCGTGTGTTGCTCCGCTTTGTTTGCATGAAACCTGCGGTCACCCACCATCACGGGGCAAAGAAAGTAGCACTGTCGCTTTAGAAAAAAATGAAACAAAAACACGAATCGGAGTACTTTTTTCTACGGAAAACAATATATTTACAGCTTACCTCTTTTTTTTTTTTTTCTTGGATCATTTCTTGAACTGTGTGCACTTAATGGCATTCATTACCAAGCCAACAAAAAGAGAACGAAGATTCGTATAAAAACCTCACTACAAAAAAAAAAAAGCAGAAGATCGGCAATTATTCAGTGTTTTTATTTACGCCATTGTATGGAGATTTTAGACTCACATAAGTCATGTGTTATTTTATGAAGACGGTGAATCGTATTCGGTAATTCGGTGTAAAACAGTATTTCTGATATTTATTATTCACCATTTCATATAGCATATTTACAACTTATGTTCCTGAATCTATTCTTGAACTGTGTGCACTTAATGACGTTCATTAACAACAAGCGAGGAGGAGGGGGAATTATATTCGCATAAAAAAACTAAACTCAAACAAAAAAAAAGCACACCTTTGATATAATTTATTATTCAGTATTTCATTTATATAAAGCAAGTCTTATTTTACTTTGCAAAATTGCTACTTACAAGTGCAGAAACTACAAAGGGCCGCTGGTGGCCTAGTGGTCATCGTTCGTGACTGCCAAGGAGATAGCTCTGGTTCGATCCTGGCCAGGTGCGAACGTTCGAACCACTAAATACCCGCCGTGCGTCGGATGGGCACGTTAAGCCATCGGACCCCGGGTACAGGCCCCCCGGTAATGAATGAATAAGGGAGTCTTCCTTCCCCTTTCTACCTCGTTTCCGTGTCATTTTCCTATCAGGCACTCTAGCCTAAATCTTCTAGTTTTCTATTTCTAAGGGTTGTTTAAGACCTGGGGTCAGACACTCCCTTCCTAAAATCCTCTACATATGATCTGATCTGATCTGATCTGAAAACTTCGCAAGAAATGTAGCGGCTGCGTTAGTTTCTTTCACAACGGCGGTGCTACTTTCTTTGCTCCGTAATGGTGGACGTTCGCTGGTGTCATGTAAACAAAGGGGAGGGATACATGGAACTACTCGAAGAGCTAATAATCGGAGGGCTGTCCCTTTATGCAAAGCAAGAAATCAAAAGGCACAAAGCGAGCAGTAAAAGAACTCAGATGCAGTGAGATATTATTTACAATGCTAACGGAGCGCCGGCTATTCGCATGCATTAAAGAAGTTTCAAAACTGAAGATAATCAAGCAAATGGCACGAAAAATTTCTAGGTCATAAGAGTAAGAAGCCCTTAAAAAGGGAGCCCACACACATAAAATGATAAAGCTTTTGGAAGGTCATTGCACTCGTAGTATTCAAATGCCTGGACGCTGCAATGAAACGGCTAAGAACATACGAACAGTGCGATTGTTTTACGTTTTTTAATGTGTGATTTTGAATTTACGTAAAATTTTCTTTTAAAATTCCTTTTGAGATTTCCTTGTCCTGGGTAGTGTAATGACAAGCATGCTCGACCGGAAATCTGGAGGTGTGGGTTCGTTTCCCACTCCAGGACAGCGAAATTTTTCAAGTTTTTTGAATGAAGTAAATACATGGAATAAAGTGAAAATATGACAATAATCCGTGGAATATTCCTCTAGCTATGATTTGGTGATTGTGGATGTGTGCGGGGCACAAAACCAGCATTGATGATGCCTACCATGTATAAATGAAGAATTATTTCTTCGGAGAAATTCGTTTATTAAATATATGATCTACTTCCTTTAAAAAACTAAAAATATTACGTTTTTTGGACTGCTATATAGACTTCGGATGGTTACATTGTTACTAAATATGTTTTCAAAAACAAACGAAATGCACTAATATATACGAAAACGTATATGTCTGAAGAAGGGGACTTTGAAGCTGTCCCTTTAGGCATTCAGTTTCTCTTGAGATTACAAAACATTTATAAAATTGCTATGACACGAATTTTCGTTGATACAGTTATTTATTTTGCTATTTGGAGTATCAAGATCAGTTTGATATCAATCCAGATAATCCGACCTCTACAAGAACAACGTTTCAGTTTGAGTGTCGAAGAAGAAATTTCTTTCAAACACTCAAGCCTTTTTAAAATCCGACAATGAATCTCCACCGAACGTCAAGCAAACTTCGACAAGAACTCTCACCAGATTCGAAGTCATGATTTTCCCCAGCAAGAAGTGTGTGTGAATCAAATCATCAGTGTTCTACAACGCGCACGCTTGTGTTACCTAATACCACCAAATGCGACACAAATGAAATCCGCCTCTCTAGTTCAGCGCAGCTCCTCTTAGAACGCTTGCGCCAATCTCTAATGTCATGCACGTCCAATACGAAATGAAACTCTGACAGAACAATGAAGCTCTTGAGCACAATAATAAGCTTTGTATAAACATTAAGTCAAAGGCAGCTACTTTTTAAGCAGATTTTTTTCCCCTTCTTTTTATGTATACAAATGTGGCCAGGATACCGGTAGCAAGAACTCATTTCTGTTGTTTTCCTGGAAGACATCAGAAAAGAACCTGTACTCGCAACACGTCCGTACAATTAACGTGAGTCCTAACATCCGTACACCAAGGCAGCTAAATACTTTTTTGCAAATCAGTTAAATGAATGTGTACAATGTGTATAGTCATTTAGTCTGTAGATCTGCTTCAGATGACAAATGTAGAAAAGAATGCTTCAGAGTCTGAAATGCGTTATCATAGAATAGTTCGTAGTTGTAGAATAACTACGGCTGAATGTGAAAAATCGTTATGCACACGACCCCTGTCCGAAAAAGCACAAAGTAAAATAAAAATATACTTTGTTTTTGTTTTTTGGTACGTTGATGTGTGTGTATTTAAAATTGATTTAAACAGCCCAACGAAGTAAGCCTATTATACAATGCAATCGCAGACATCACTTCACCAATACCTAACTTTTACAATTGCAAGCGCATTGTTATTGATAGTTTCTGTTAGTTACACAAGGTGCAGAAAAAACCATTAAAAATCTACGCCAAATAAACAAACAATCTCTTACAGATATTTTATTTCCAGTCTGAATACATCACCAGCACATTTGATATCACACATTTCATTTCAATCGGGTAACTAGAAACCATGTTAATAGAATAGAGATACAGTAGAGGACCGATTAACCGGACGTCCAATTATCAGGACACTCTCTGTAGCACTGCATTCTACGCCATATAGAATGCTTTTTATCCGGCGTCTTCACCTTTAAATTCACTAAAAATTTCTTCCATCTCTGAAGTCCAACTTGTTTTAGTCAGCAAAAGTCCGACCACATTTTCCTTCGGGAGAGTTCCCCGTACTGCGCATGTGTTGAACATATGATAAAAAATATGGCTGACTGTGGTATGCAACAATCGTCACACTCTACTAGATTTACCTTCTGTACAAAATTTATACTAGTGTTTATGTTTCGCATTTTAATTTTTCGCGTTACTGCTGTCTTTACTGTCTTTACAAAAAAAAAAGTCCGATTATCCGAAATCCCGCACGCTTGATTGAACCGGCTACAATTGGGGCTTTATTGTACAGAAACGAGTTTTTTTTTGTTTTTTTTTTTGAGCACATCTTTTAGGGGCGAGGGAAGAGTTACAGATTAAAATATCACTTTCTTCGACCATGGACAAGACACCTCAGCATCAATAAACCGGATTCGAAAAATTCTTTATGATTTATGCCATTTCTGTAAATGCACCGCTAGATGGCGTACAGTTACTTTTGACGCGATATTGAGACTTCTAAAATTCGCATTGGATTCTGTTTTATTTTTATTTTTTTCTTGCTTTCCCAGAGCTGGATTTATGAGCAATTTTTCCATGCGTTTCTTGTTTTGCACGGCGCAGTCTTATCACGCCACTACACGGCGGAATTTTTTTTTTCACTATATCACTGCTTTTGAAAGTTCCGATCATAAAATGTACATTTCTTTTCCGATAATTACGTCATTGAAAAACTGATACAATTCTGAATCATTCTAATGTAAAATATTTCCGCCAGACAACGTAAATTCGTATTTTTACTTCAACGATTTATCCGCGTGGAAATGAAAAAGTATTTTAATACCGACTACGTATAACCATGATCTATATAATCCGTATGCTATTTCCAGGTATTCTACTTCCTTCGAGCCTGCGTAGCGGTGTGTCTGCATTTGGAATCACAACTATACTTCAAAACGTCCGATTAGAAACTGTTCCTTTTTTTCCCATCCGACTGCAGAAGCCACGACCGTAACTTTCAAGTTTTTTAACCCGGTCCTAACTTCTTTAGTCTAGGTGGCGTAAATATGGAACTTTCGTTCAACGGCACATCAGCTTCCACAGGTCTTATTGAATGTAAAAATTACCGTAATTTTCCATGCGTTGTTCAACTTCCGTGATGTTTAAATTTCCCAAAAGGTGGCGCAACAGCCATGTTCTTTTCTTATTTTTTTTTTTTTTTTTAGATAACGAAGAACTACTGATTGCATAGTTTAAAATTTTAAGAAGTACCTTAAGCACTACATTTAACTGTAACGTGAGATATGTTAAAAGTCGCGGTCACACCGGTAACAGGAAAAGAATTAATATCGATTTGGACTACCCTTTGCTGTTATCACACACAGATTCCACTCTGTTGGGAAGGCTTTCTCACTAGATTTTGGTAAATTTGCTGCGGGAATTGGCTTCCGTTCTGACACAAGAAAATTAGTCAGGTCGGTCACCGATGTCGGATGGTTTGACTTGGCTCGCAGTCAGCGTCCCAACAACACAAAAGTGTTCCATAGAGTTAAGATCAGGCTAGGTGCAGGTCAGTCACGTTCTTCCACACTGAAAACAATGCTTTGTAGATGGGGGCATTGTTCTATTGGTTAAGGACCTTTACCGAACTGTTGCCATAATGTTGGGAGCAGACTTTTCGAAAATGCCATTACAGGCCGCAGCGTTAAAAGTGCTTGGCAGTGGAAGTAAGATGCCCAGCCTAAGCCGTAAAAAAAACAGCTCCACTGCATGCAGGTACCGTTCACCTGACATTCTCCACACCTAGACTCGTCCGTAGGACTGCCACATAGTGAATCGTGATTCACTACTCCGGAAAACGCGTTTCTATTGCTCCATAGTGTCCTTTCTTTCTCTCTCTCTCTCTCTCTCTCTCTCTCTCTCTCTCTCTCTCTCTCTCTCTCTCTTTCTCGCTCTCCCTCTCTTTCTTTCTTTATCTCTCTTTCTATCTGTCTCTCTCTCCTTCCTTCTAACTCTGTCTCTCTTTCTCGCTCTACCTTTCTTTCTCGCCCTCTGTTTTTCTTTATCTCTCTATCTTTCTTTCCGTCTGTCTCTCTCCCTCTCTTTTCCCTCTCCCTTTCTTTCTCGCTTTCCATTTTTTTCTTTCTCCCTCTCTCTCTCTTTTTCTCTCCGTCTTTCTTGCTCTCTCTTTCTTTCTTTCTCCCTCTCTATTGCTTTATCTCTCTATATTTCTCTCTCTCCCTCTCTTTCTCTCTCCCTCTCTTTCTTTCTCTCTCTCTTTCTCTCTTCTTCTCTTTCTTTCTCTCTCTTTCTCTCTCCCTCTTCCTCGCTCTCCCTTTCTTTCTCCCTCTCTTTCTCTTTATCTCTCTGTCTGTCTCTCTCTCCCTCTCTCTTATTCTCTTTCTCCCTCTTTCTCTCTCCCTCTCTATTATTCTCTCTCTCTCCCTCTCTCTTTCTCCCTCTTTCCCTCTTTCTCGCTCTTCCTTTCTTTATCTCTCTATCTCTCTCTTTCTCTCTGTCTGTCTCTCCCTCTCTCTCTCTCTCTTCCTCTCTTTCCCTCTCTCCCTCTTTCTCGCTCTCCCTTTCTTTCTCTCCCTCTCTTTCTCTCTCCCTCTCTCCCTCTTTCTCGCTCTCCATTTCTTCCTTTCCCTCTCCCTCTCTCTCTCTCTCTCTCTCTTTCTCTCTCTGTATGTCTCTCTTTCTCTCTGTCTGTCTCTCTCTCTTTCCCTCTCTCTTTCTTTCCTTCTCTCTCTCTCTCTCTCTCTCCCTTTCTCTCTCTCTCTCTCTCTCTCTCTCTCTCTCTCTCTCTCTCTCTCTCTCTCTCTCTCTCTCTCTCGCTCTCTTGCACCGAGCATTACACCACTCCAACCGACGCCGCGTGGCACTAATCTTGCTGATGTTAGGTTCTCCCCTTTCTTTTGAACCAGAGGTTCTAAATTAGGTACGAGGGACTCATTATACTCAGTAAAAACATAAGTGGTGTGAATTCACGGAAAATTCCTGAAACTAACGTGCAGCAAAGTTGCAGGCAGGTCTCCGACTTTTAACGAAATTTCTGTTTCGAAAAGTTTAAGTTTCTAACCTCGGCATTCTAACAATTTCCTGTTATCTCTAATTCCGGTTTGTTTTTTTTTTTTTTTTTTTGTTTCTTGTTTTCAGAAAAGTTAGTTTCGAGTTTTTCCGTTTTCCCACAGAAATTTCCTCAAAACTTGGATTTATACTTTTTCAGTGCTTTTAGCAGACTCCTTTCTGTCGTACGAAGTGAAAGAATCCTGTCCATTTGCCCCTGGTGGAGATCCATCCCAGTACTGCTGAAACGGCAGCGAAGCGCGCTATTGACTGACCTAGAAAGACACTTATCTCTTGATCACGTTTAAGGCAGATATAAAAAAGAATCGAATCGTGCGATACTGAAATGTTCTTTGTTATGAATGCGGGCTAATTAGGCATTTTATTTTCAACAGTGGTATTATTTTCTGAAAAGGTTTTACGGCTTACTTATCACAAACTACATTTGTTTTTTCAACTGAATGTTTTGGAACGTGAGATTTTTCATCGTGAAAACCACTTACAATTATGTTTTTAAAAAAATAAAAAAATGTGAAATGTACTACTGTACTACTTCATGGTATTATTTCACAAAACCCCTAGATAGAAAATTTAATAATAATTTTACTTTTATGTAAGAGGAACTTACCACAAATTTTTTTTTTTCTCGTCATGACTTTTCGAAGCAACAGGGTGTTTCGGAAATCGAGATCTTTTTAAACTGACAACGACTTTCAAATATGTTTAAGAAAAGGTGAAATGTACTTCTCGGAGGGAAAGGGGGACGAATATCAGGTACCACGGTACCCTAAATATTATGTGTTATGCTATCCACAAAATTCGTTCTCGTTACGGCGCTTCAAAATCAGGTCTTATAAGCCATTCCTCTCGAAACCCTAGACACTGACAATAACAAAAGTTTATATGTAAGTTTTGCACTTAGAATTATTAAAAAGCGTGTCTATGAACATAAATATTATCTCAGGACCAACTCACTGACTACTGCCTTATTAAGATGTTGTACTGAAGAAAATTTCAGTCCCTCTTGGGAAGATACTATGCTATTAGACTCTCACAACACTCGGACCGAAGTTCTAACGGCGGAAAGCCTCCACATATACAATCTGGGCAGTGGGTGCTGTAACGACGATACATCTGTACAGATCCCGTTGCCTTGGAAGATATTGCTGAACCTTGTCAAAAAAGAATAACTCAATTCGAAAGGTCCTATTTTGGGAGCGATGTGGAGAGTGGGGGAGAGGGGAGGGGAGAAGTTTTTGTTGTAGTTTTCTTTTTTTGTCTTGGTCTTAGGGAGATTTGTTATTTATAGGTAGTGGCGAGGTTGTTGAAAGGTTAGTTTGTAAAGGAGGTGGGTAGGTTACTATTCATTATTTGTCGAAAATTTTTGCTTTGGGTAATTAAGCTGTATGTGTTGTGTCTCTAGTGTTGTGCGTGTATCTTATTTTTCTTGCATGCCCTTGCATCTGCGCACATGAGCTAAAAGTCTCTATTTGTCAGCTATATAAACTAGCACGCCCATGGCTATCATTGTAGTAATAATACCATCTGATGAAGGAACTCGCGGAGCTCCGAAAGAACTTTTAATGTAACTTTTATTTTTAACCGTTT
This sequence comes from Macrothele yani, assembly GCA_039090855.1. Taxonomy (NCBI): domain Eukaryota; kingdom Metazoa; phylum Arthropoda; class Arachnida; order Araneae; family Macrothelidae; genus Macrothele; species Macrothele yani. The sequence goes on along the minus strand of CM077005.1, from coordinate 42,690,332 downwards.
TTAAAGCTCATTGAAATTTTATTCGTCTCGTTCTAAGACGGTGTATATAGTTATTGGACTTCGTTAGTTTGGTTTTCTTTTTTACTTTTTTAGGAGGGGGTGTGTAACGACCACTATGAGCAATACGTTGCGCTGTGGGCAGAGGCCCGTCTCTAATCAAGGGCCACTGACTCCAAGGAAAAGAGAAGGCTAGAGCAGAAAGACCAACACATCGGCCACAACTTATGCAGTACTCGCACGCGGGACCAATTCGGACGAATATCCAATTGATGGATAAAAAAAATGGGTGCTGGACGATTATGTGCAAGAAAATTTCATTTCACTTTACACTGCGTCCGCAAGAGCTGAGAAATCTTGAGAACAACAGCAACAGGGGCGGATCCAGGATTTTCGTGAGGGGAGGCGCAAGTGTCGGGAATAACCGGGGACCTTCCTGATATTTTTCCTCAAAATGAAAAAGGGTTCTTAGTATGTCTATAAATTCTTCCAACGAATTGAGGAAAGTTATATACTTTTAAGTAATACTTCCTTTCACGAAAAATTATTCATTTTTTATTAAAACGTAACAAACCGAAGCTTTTACTTGGTACGGAGGGGAGGCCCCTGCCCCCATCTCTCTCTGGATCTCCGCCACTGAATAGCAATGACAGTAAAAATGAAAGGTACACAGTTGCCGTTGCGGAAACTAATCCGTAAACGCATGACTCCTAATGAAAACAACCAGAATTTTCTTCGTAGAATAAAAAAGTTATAGGGTTAACCTTAGTACGTACCTAAAATACAGGGACAATACCCAACGATTCGGCAAACCCGCGATTTACGTAAAGCCAAATGTGTATAGGCAGAAAAAAAAAACTAGGTTAAAAATAGAAACCGTAACTGTAACAATAAAAGAATTGCGACCAAGCTATAAGAGAAATCCGTAGAAATATCACATTAAAGAGGAAGCTGACTTATCTCAATTAATAAACTTCACTTTCCAACGTACATACACTATACTGACAAAAGTCACCGGACACCTAGAACAGAAACGCAACATAGCATTTATTGACATACATTTGGACGGTGTCGATCAACCTTTGGCCTTAATGCGTGCCCTGATACTTCGAGACATGCTTTCAACAAGGTTTTGGAACACAACGATAGGTATGCGCTTCCATTCAATACATAATGCTGTCGCTAACTGTTGCTTACTAAGTAGGCCTTGGTTCCAAACTTCTTACGCGCGTTCTAATTCATCCCATAGGTGCTCTATGGGATTAAGATCAGGGGTCTGTGCTGGCTAGTCCAGACATGATACGGAATTATCGTCAAACCACGCCGTAACAGTCCTTTCTTTATGGCTCGGTGCATTATTCTGCTGGTACCAGCAAGGTTCGGTTCCATAGTATTGCCACAGAGTTGGTAGGGCATAATTGTCCAGAATATCGAAGTAGACGTGCTGGTTAACAGGTTTGTCCACGATAACCAATGGGCCGGGACCATACCATGAAAAACACCCCCACACGAGTACACTGCCAGCTCCAAACTTGACCGTAGGAGCAGTACACTGTGCTAAATAGCGTTTCCCCGGCTGCCGCCATACTCACCCACGGCCATCAGACTGATGGATCGTGTATTTGGATTCATCAGTCCATAGAACCCGTTTCCATTGATCTACGGTCCACGATAAATGTTCTTTACACCATGCTAAACGACGAGTAGCATTCCGAGTGGAGATGAAAGGCATATGAGCAGCCGCACAACTATGGTAACCCATGGAATGAAGTTCTCTGCGAATGGTACGTGTACATACCGAGGGTCCAGCATTGTTAGTCACCTGTACACTGAGGTCTTGTGCAGTACTCCGTCGATTAGCTATAACGACTCTCCTGAGGTTTCGACGTCCTCTATCACTGATTTTCTTTGGTCTGCCGGTACGTTTTGCTGCTTCAGGCACGTCGTGTGTCTTCCATTTATTCTGTGCATCCAAAATAGTTGACTTGGGTATGTTTAAGCGCCTCTCGGTTTCTCTTATGGACAACCTACTAACATAACACTCAAAAACCTTTCCTTTCTCAAAGTCAGTTCTCTACCGCCGCGACATTTTTATTCAACCTCACAGTGCGATATTATCACGCTTGTTTTTATACCGTTTGCAGCTTTACCGCGCATCTTAACAGCGCAGCGGATACGTTCATTTGCTTTTGAAGGGGTGTTCGGTGACTTTTGTCAATATAGTATATCTTTCCACCACAATGAACAATAATTTTTATTAAAGATATTTATTTTTTCTAAACTTTTCTAAGGCTATTTTTTCTACGGCTATTTTGGTCATTGTAATAACAAAACACTACGCAGTTGGAAGTTTTTATAAAACCCTTCTCAGCATTTAACCTATAAAGGGTGAATAAGTTTGGTTGGTGTTTAATAACGCAGTGGTTCTCAAAGTGCGCCAAGTCCCACGACTTGTGATGGAAACAAAAACATCAAAACAACGAAAGGCACGTCACAAAAACATTACAGAAAACGGTTTAAATGGCCGATAATCAGAAAACAGACCACACAAAACGAAAAATACCTGTACAACGTAAAACTGAGAACACGGAAGACGACATTACAATGATCGTTTAAAAGGCAACCAAGGGTTTCAGGGTTGTTTGGTAGAATAGCAAAAAACAGAAAACGAGCACGTTTACGAACAAAAAAGACATGAACACAAAATATGGACAACAGACGCAAATTATATGTTTCACACATTGGAGCAACGTCGCTACACAGCCATTAGCGGTGAGCGAAACGACGTACTGGTGAGCTAAAATGCAGATTCCAAAATGAGGGAAAAAACCTTATCCAAGATTCACCCCAGACATCGTCTGGCACTCGAACTTGCCACTAGGGGACACGACAACGTACGTTTAAAACTTCCGTGGGGAAAAATTGAATAACATTCAGAAAATGGATATTTAAAAAGTGCTCCTTCTCCGATATTAGGATAAGCTGGAAAAGAAACTACGTCCAGATATGACAATGTACGAAAAAGCAGTCCATTGAATTTCTCTATTTTAAATGCTCTCCTAGTTTTTCCAAGTGGCTTTTTAATATATACAAGAGACTCATTAGCTTATTATATACTGTATATACAGTATTATTTATTCGATATTGGTACTGTATTTCAATAAAATCAGAGCCACACACACACACACACACACACACACACACACACACACACACACACACAAAGCCTCGCTTAACAAAAGAGGGTTCCTTCTCAGCAATTCTGTATTATTGGATAAAATTCTTAGTTAACGGGAATACCACAACATTATCGACATTCATGACGGAAGGTACGGTATCTACGCAGAAACCCGAAAGTACCTTAATTTATAGATAATTATGATTCATAAAATGTGAGCATACATACATATGGCAAAACCCAGACAGTGAACAAACACTGATAAAGGAAATATTTCTTCAATGAAATTATTTTTAAAAACCTTCTTTACTGAAGTGTTCTTCCTGCAGATTCCAGAATTCCCATTTACTTATTCGTAAGTCTCAAACGCGACCAACTAATTCTTCATTTTCAACAATGTTTAATTCTATTTTAAACTTACTCTATCAGTACGAATCACACGAATGGCCTCTCCAAGCGGTTTAGGAAACAACAAATTATAAAATAGTAGATCATCATCACATCGTAGCAATAAAGAAGCTATTCAAACACGTCGATAACTTGGAAATTAGACACTCGAGGCTGCGAGCTCGCTATTGGTTACACTAACTATCGTAATCACAGCGCAGAGTGCAAAAACCTGCTAACTTTCAAGAACTGAAAATCCCTAGAAATAGTTTGTGAACGTTTAATCGATATGTTAGATTGCCCGATGTGTAGAACGCATTGAGTAAATGTTCCAAACATATCGATTAACAAGCGATTTATTAAGCAAATGTCTGGCAATTTCAATCAACTTCATATGTTTAATAAAGACATTCACACTTACAGTGATTAAAATGCAATCGATGCTTAATCATCACATTCATATGCTACCATCGGGATTCATACACACATACAAAATGTTTACTTATAAACAAGAAATTATTGCACTGAGCGGACTGAAATCATAGGATATCTTCCTAATAACACTTTACGCCCGGATGAGGGCAGCAGTCACATGGTAAAGCACCGAGTCCACTATGGCACGAAAGCGTCCTACAGGTATCTTCACCCATGCTTGCTGCACAGCTGTCTATATTTCAGTAGCATTCCTGGATGAAGGATACAAAGCTCGAACGGACCTTTGCACAGCATTCCAAAGATATACCACAGGATTCACGTCCGATGTACGGGAATGCCATTCCAGGGTGAGAACTTCTGCGGAATGCTCCTCTAACAAAGTTCCAGTCAGTAGGCACCACGGCTGTATGGGAAAGTGCATTGTCCTGATGAAAGATTCCATTGCCCAGTGGGTGCATGATGACCATGAACGGATGCAGACGGTCTGCGAGAATGAACACGTGACGTGGACCGTTCAGAGATGCATCTAGATGTACATGAGATCCCAACGTGTGCCAGACAAAAACCGCGCCTTCACCATCCTGAACAGTTATTTGTTGACATGCCAGGACCATCACTTGAAGCGGTTTCCGCCAGATCTGCATTCTCCCGTCTGCGCGAAACAAATGGAAACGGGACTCATCAGAAACAGGAGATCCGTCTCCAATCATCTAAGATCCAATACCGATGCTCTTTCGCCCAGTTGAGAAGTACAGTCAGGTGATGTGGCGTTAGCAATGGGACTATGATGTGTTGGCGGCTCCCTGGCATCTCCCTCGTTGAAGTCGGTGGTGATTTGTGCTGCAGTCTCTCTTCGGTTGGTTGCAGCTATGCGAGGTAACATCGACGGCCACGTTCATTCACCCACTCCCAACCCCACCCCACCCCACCCCCTTCCCCCCAACAGCGCTGTCCACGATGCTATGTTATTCCGGAATTGGAGTATTCTTGCTAGACCCTTGATATTGTCGAACAGGGATACTACAATTCCTGTACCACCTTCGTAATAGAGTGACCCATTTGTTGGGCACCCACCATCATACCTCTACAAATTCTGTTAACTCACGACGTTTATCAATACTGACATCGAATTACTGTTTACATGAATGCTGCGGTGTCCTCTTACCTATATACCTCCCAAGCGGTGGATTCGTCCATTAACGATAGGGGTGACAGGTTCGCGTTGCCCAGGAGCCAGGAATTCAATCATTTCTGTCCCCTTAGAGCATAAATTGCATTAACTTTTTATTTGACTTAATTGAGATTTATAATTAACATTTTTGTGCCAACACATTAGAATAACTGTACAACAAATATTATTTTAAGTCTTATGTGAGACTCAAACTATTTTTTTCATCTCTCTCTCTCTCTCACACACACACGCACGCGCACACACACACACGCACACGCGCACACACACACACACACACTCACTTTTTCTCTCACTCTCAGCAATTACCACCAATACCTAATCTAACACAGTTTTTATAGAATATTTTCCGCTAAGCTGCCAGTAGACAAAAATGAAGATTGAAGATGTGTTAAATTGCGAGCAGTTAAATCAGAATACACACACGCTTTGGCCGCGGGAACAATTATTCTCCCTCGAAACAGTACTAACCAAAAAAACAAGAAATATGACACCGAATTTTCGGTTCTAATGAGCAAGTCTTTTGAATCCCTTACGATGCGAATAAAATTTATCAAGGAATTTGAACTTCAAGAGGAAGAATAATGGGAAAGTTGCAAACAGTCGAAAAATATTCTTCCCGAAAATAGCCACGCTAAGGAAAAACAACTTTTCGAATACGTCTCCCGGAAGCAGGGACAGCAAGAAAAAGGTTTTCCCCTTAACGCCCCCTAGCGCGAAACATGTGCATTATTCAAAGAGGATAATGCTCCACGTCGCTATTGTAGCGAATGGCACACTGGTACAAAGAAATTTCACAATAGTATTTTTAGAAGCGGAGATACACCTGCAAACAGAAGTACACAAACACCACCTAGCGACAGAACTACGAACAATAAAACACCTCAAATACAAACTCAAAATGTTACACAAGGTAAATGGAATCCAGTGTTGAAAGAATTTTTTAAATCGGACATGTAGAAGCAGAGAAACTGACAGAAACAGATTAAATATGTGCGTCCCCTAGCGGTGAAACTGTGCACTATTTTGGGTAGAAAATACATACATAATAGTTTTTATAGTTAGTAGTATTTGACCGAAAAAGAATTTTTTTCAATTGGATTTTTAGACCCGTAGATATTGCTGAAAAGGGAAAAGTGAACTCACGACCTCTAGTAACACACTAGTGCGTTAAGAAAGATTTTTAATTACACACTGCTGGCCACCCAAAATACAACACCAAGAAGGACACGAGATAACAAAGCCAGATTTACTGGACACATAACAACAGATACAAAGATGAAACGATTGTGCTTACAGGCCCGTGCGACTTGCGGAACACGCAGACATCAATAGTTCGTTTGGCCCCCATGGCTGGCAATAACGACCGCTACACGCGGCGGCATCGAACGAAAGAGGCTTCGGATGTGGGCTTAGCGTATGTCGGTCCAGGCTGCTTCCACACGTTGCCACAGTTCATCAGGCACAGCCGCGGGTGGTGCTTGCCGGGCTACTCGGTTGCCGATCAGCGACCAGACGTGTTCGATGGGCGACATATCGGGAGAACAGGCGGGCCACGGCAGTAGTGACACCTGGTGGGCCGTGAAAAATTGTTGCACGATGCGTGCCATGTGCGGGCGCGCATTGTCCTGTTGAAACGTGGCCGCTGGAAGGTCCTGCAGGTAAGGGAGGACTACAGGCTCCAAAACGTCGGAGATGTAGCGGTGGCTGTTGAGTGTACCGGCGATGCGTACCAGAGGGGTGCGGGTGTCATATCCAATTGCGCCCTAAACCATAACTCCAAGTGACGGACCGGTATGCATATTGCAGGCGTCATACATTCTCTCGCCGCAGTGCCGCCACACGCGGATCCGACTGTCGTGGTGTTGCAGGCAGAAGCTGGATTCGTCGGAGAAGACAATTTCATGCCATTCTGTAGTCCAGGTGCGGCGTTTAACGGCCCCCTGCTGCCGTACTCGCCGGTGGTGTAACGTCAATGGTAATCTGAGCAATGGGCGCCGTGCGACAAGTCCTCGCTACTGCAGACGACGCCAAACGGTACGTGCTGAAACAGGTTGTTGCGCAACACACCCTAATTCCTCCGCTAACGTTCGTGATGTGGCGGTGCGAGCCGTCAATGCCCGCCGCACGACATGCCGGACCTCTAGTTCGGCGGTGTGCCGCGGCTGCGGCGATCGCTCACGTCGGTCCATCCGTCTCTTCTGCACTCAGCGAATCCATACTCGCCTCACTGTGGCTGGATGTTGTCCCACACGGGTGCCGATGTCTCGGTACGATAAACCGCTGTCACGATAAGCCACTATTCGTCCTCTGTCGAACTCCGAAACGTGCTGGAACGACTGCCGTATTCTGCGACGAGGCATCAGGAAGCTTCCGTCGCACAGGTCTGGCAGCACAACACATTTCCACTACTTACACCCCGCCTTCTGTGCACCCTTCTTATAGTGCTTCTGGGTGGCGTGCCGGGCGCACACGATTTGCATATGCCCTGCAATGCTAATCGTTTGTATGTCCTCACGCGGGCGACGCATGCTGCGAATTTCAGGCCAATCAGATGCTTTCTTCTTGGTGTTGCATTTTGGGTGGCCAGCAATGTATGAGAAACATTTCGCATCATAAATGCTCTCCAACAAAGAAAGAAGTTTTTAAATCGGACTCTCAGGAGCAAAGATATCGACAAAAATATGATATACGTCTACGCTCTCTGGCGGAAAAAATATACATTATTTTAAGAAGAAAGTGTTCTGAAAAGGTTTTTCGAGGTGAGCGATATGGGCCCACGAAAGGATTTTTTCAATCGAGTTTTCAGAAGCTCAGATTATGCTGCAAATACTTTAAAAGCAGAAATAAACACTTACGCCCCTGGTGGCCAAACCTTTCTTTATTAAAAATCAGAAATTATATGCGAAACGTTTCCACATCAGCAGCTATATCCGATGCAGAAAGTTTTCAAATCGCAGTTTTAAAAGCAGAGATATCGGGGGGAGAAATGCTAGTTACCTTTAACCCCCCCCCTCCAACGGAAGATCTATACATTACTTGAAAATTTTGAAATTATATGATAAACATTTTGCACCGGAAGCACTCTCCAACAAAAAGAAAATTTCAAATTGGACTCTTACAAGCAGAGATATCGACAAAATAAAGTTATATCTCCACCACCTGGAGCAAAAGCTATGCATTAATTTAAGAAGAAACTATTCTGAAAAGGTTTCCTGGGGTGAGCGTGTCGATAAACGAAGGAATGTTTTCAACGATCTTTTAAAATCCTAGATTTTCCTGCAAATGCATCAGAAGCATAAAGAAAACCCTTACGCCGCCCCCTGGTGGCCAAATCATTTTTTACCAAAAATGAGAAATTATATGCAAAACATTTTCCATCAGGAGCTGTATCTTACACACGAAAAATTTTTCAAATTGGAGATTCAGAAGCAGAGATATCGGGAAAATATATAATTTATTATTACGCCTCTCTAGCGGGAAATCTATGCTTTATTTGAAAAAAAAAGAAAGTACCTAAAATAGTCTTCGATATAAATGGCATCGAAAGGTAAAAGAATTTTTTCAATCGGATATTTAGAAGCAAATATATGGAATAAAATGTATTTTGAATTCGATATCATCTGCACTTACGCCCTCTAGCGGCGAAATTGTGCATCGGGGTAAACCGGAATGCGAGAATCATCATTGTCACATTTCATGATTCCCAATAAAAGGAATTTTTCAAATCGCACAAAGAGCTACAGAGATATGGCATCCACAGGTGGACGGACAAACCGATAACATAAGTACGATATTTTTTTTACAGAAGACGTGCTAAAAAAATCAATTCGGTAAAATATGCCCGTAAAATTACCGTAAACATTTCTGAAATTTTACGGGTAAATCGTAAAACTTCGCAGCTACGAGATACGTTCTTAATTTTTCTTAGACACAATTTAGAGTTACAGATTTTTCCTTTTGGGAGGAAGGGGCGAGATATTTTATTGTTATCGTTGCCCTCATGGGTGGCAAACTGCCCAAAAGAGCAGGAGGCTATCCACTATGCATCGTTTACGATGGGCACTCTATTCAAATAAAAGGAATATAAGTATCATTTCCATTCTTAAGTTCAGCATATTTCTCAGCTGGCTCACTCGCATAACACGGACACTTTGTGACGTACAACAGAGGCGAAAACATGTGTCAAGACGACAAATCTTCAGCGAGACATTCTGTCCGCGTAGCTCAGTTGGGAGAGCGACTCACTTCGGAGTGAGGGGACACAGGTTCAATACCAGCGCGGAGGACAAACTTGTGTTTTCACAACTTGTGAATTCATTGATAACTGAAGTTCGTGTCATAGCGTTACGTATTTCTTGCACACGCGATCTGCTAATACAGTATGAAGAAGGTCAGTATTAAGTAGATAGGATTTCTCGATTATAGATTATACACTGAGTAGCCACTTTATTATGACCACCCCTCAGTACTTCGTTGGGCCACCTTTTCCTTTTAATACTGCGTCGATTCTTCGTGGCATGGACTCCACGAGATGTTGATAGGTGGTTTGTGGAATCTGAGACCATGCTTGATGAACAGCACTTTTCAGGAGTGTGAGATTGCAGGGTTGTGGATCCAGCTGTCTGATGGCTCGTTCAACTTCATCCCACAAATTTTCAATGGGGTTGAGATCTGAAGATTGTGGGGGCCACCTAAGCAAAGTAAACTCACCGGCATGTTCCTGAAACCAATCCTGTATAATACGAGCACTATGGCAGGACGCATTATCTTGTTGAAAGTAGCCATCGCCATTGGGATAAACCATCCACATGACAGGATGCACTTGGTCCGCAACGATGTTTAGATATGATGTGCCAGTCAGACGTTGATCAACACGAATTAAAGGGCCCAAAGCATGCCAGGAAAACATTCCCCAATCCATAACGTTGCCTCCACCAGCTTCAAGGGTTGTAGCAATGCATTTGGAGTCCATGCTGTTTCCGCCAAATTCTCACTCGGCCATCGGCATGGTGCAACTGAAAACGTGATTCATCGGACGACATAATTTGTTTCCAATTATCGACTGTCCAATCCTTGTGCTCCTGAGCGAACTGGAGACGGTTTCTCTTGTTAACTGCAGACAGCAAAGGTGTTTGAACAGGCCTTCGGCTACCATATCCCATCCGATGCAGTGTACGGCGAACAGTCCGTGCAGAGGTCATTTGAGGGGATCCTTGATTAAGATGGTCTGTAATTTGCGGCACTGTTGCCCTTCTGTTGCCTGTTACCAGTCTGGACATTCTCCGTTCCACCCGAGAAGTCACTAGTCAATGACGACCACACGTTGTAAGCAGAGACCCAGTTTTTTTGGCTGACAGTCCAGTCTTTAAACACTTTAACAACAGCTGCACTGGAACATTTCACGAATGCGGCGGTTTCGGTGATACTCGCTCCATGGCTCCGGGCTCCTACAATCATCCCACGTTGAAAGTCCGTCAAATCGCATTTTTTTAACCTATCTCGTCACCCAAAAATCACTTCTACTACTGTCGCAAGCACTAAGCTTTCCTTTTTTATACTAGCCTCGCCCTCTGGCGGCAACAGCGTGCTGCCATAGCTCATTTGCTTAAAACTGTCAGGTGGTCATAATAAAGTGGCCACTCAGTGTATAAGCAGTTTTTAACATGGGAATTTAATGCAATAAGTGTCACAAAAAAAGTTTTAACTTAATTGAACTAGTTTTTAAAATGAAGCAATATTAATTTTAATTCTACAACGGCCGTTCCATAAAAACAGAGTAAAATCATGCAAAATGAAGAAATATAGGTACAGCAAAATATACGGTATTCTTTCTCAAAGTATCTTCCCTCGGATGATATGCAACGGTCCCATAGTTCAGTCCACTTTTCAAAGCATGTGACGAAGGCATTTTGTGGAAGCTGCTTTAGCGACCCTGTACAGCTTCAATAACGTCAGCGTCTGTGTTGAATGTTGCGCCACGGAACTTCTCCTTCATTGTTGGAAACAACCAGAAATCGCACGGGGAGGGATCAGGACTGTAGGCAGGTTGTGGCATGATTTCAATACCGCATTTTATAAGAAACTGTTGAACACAAGCAGCCACATGTGGGCAAGTGTTATCTTACCCACCAGTTCCGGTCGCTGAATCGATATGTGTCGTCGCAGACGCTTCAAGACTGAAATATAATACTCAGCATTGACAGTAATTTGTGGAAGAATGCCATGCTGGTAGACTACAAGTTCATGATCAAAGAAAATTATTATTATCACAACCTTCCCAGTTGATTTGGTTTGGCAGACCTTTTTCGGAGCAGGCGAGACTGTGTGTTTCCAGACACTCGTTCCGTGCTTCGTAAGGGGGTCGAAATAGTGGACGCATGTTTCATCGGCAGTTATTACTGTGTTTAAAAAGTCTGGATCCCTTGCAATCATTTGTTTCCACTCATGACACACCTGAACTCTGGCTAACAATTGTTCTCTCGTCAGGTGATGAGGTACCCATTTGGAACACACACGATGCAGCAGTAATTTGTCGCATAGAAGGCGGAATGCCGACGTTTTTGACATGTTAGTTGACTCCGCTGTCTTCACACGTCATTCGTCGATCTTCTTGCAATATTGCCTAAGCAGTGTTAACAACACGCTCCGTAACAACACTTTCAGGTCGACCAAACCTAAGACCGAGTTCTGCCGACAAACGCTCTTTTTTGAAATCATGGTGCCATCTAAAAATCGTTGACTTACCCAAACATTTATCTTTGTAAGCTCTTTTCATTAAGTCAACTGTTTCTGGAGCCGTTTTACCCAAACGATAGCAAAATTTTATCGCACAACGCATTTCACTTCTTAACTCTGAATCACTCGCCTCCATAGTTGTACGGCGAAATGCAAACGTACCTTACTGAACTGCGCAATAACAAAACCAGAATCGTCTGCCACGGCTAATAACTGTTGCCACAGATACTTCCTTACTACAGTTAGTCGTCTGCGTGGTTATTTTTTTTCTAGGCACTGTTGCCGACTCAAAAAAATATTCTCAGTTACTGAACGGCCTTTGTATTTACGTTTACGTTCTGAGTTGCCCACCTAAAAAGTGCTGTTGAAATGTTTAATACGAAATAAGATGGAATTGTTGTTTTTTCTGTCAATGACTCATAACATTATAACTTATTAATTTCCCACATTTCTTTTCCTACTAGGAACTAGCTTTCAACCTCATGAGGGCGGGAGAAAGTTAAATGTGCTGTGACTTCACTGAGCGTCGCAGTAATGGCGGATCGAATGATCATTCACAGTGATGAGAGCGAACCATTCACCATTCACGAAAAAGAGTTATTCGTTGTGAACGAACCGTTCACGAATTGTCCATCACTATAGGGCAATAGTGTGTGTCGAAGTAATGGCGGATTGAATGATCATTCACAGTGGTGAGAGCGAACCATTCACGGTGAAGAGCTATTCATTGTGAATGAATCGTTCACAAATGGGCCATCATTAATAGTTACACATAAATCTTCACATCAAGACAGGAAAAATAAGTACATGTCCAATACTTAAGCACGAAAAATATTTTAACGGGTTGCTAATACAGGGTGTTTCAAAAAGAATGACCCGATTTCAAAGTAGTATATTTAATAAGGCAACTGTGGGATAGTTACAAAACAAAGAGCCAAGTTGAAGGAAGATCTAAAGTTTCACTCATCATAATTACAAATGCTCAATGTGCCCTCCACCTGCTGCACGGATAACATCAAGCCGATAGCTGAATTCCTCCCAAACGCGTCGGAGAGTGTCTTCAGTCACAGAATTTACCGAGGCCGTGATTCTCCTTCGGAGCTCCTCCAAGTCAGCGGGTAAAGGGGGAACATAAACACGGTCTTTTACGTATCCCCATAAAAAAAAAAGTCACACGGTGTGATGTCTGGAGATCTCGGAGGCCAAGCGTGTAGTGCCAAGTCATGGGGTCCTCAGCGTCCAATCAAACACTGAGGCCATCTGTCGATGTGGCGGTGCGCCGTCCTGCTGCAAAATGTAATGTTCAGAGTCGTCCTGCAGTTGTAGAAGTAGCCAGTCCTTCAGCATTGCGAGATAGGAGTTGCCCGTAACCGTGTTGTCCGCAAAAAAGAAAAGGCCATAAACCTTTCTAACAGAATTCGCGCAAAAAACATTCAGTTTTGGTGAATCGCGCTCATGTTGGAGAGTTTCATGTGGATTCTCCAGCCCCCATATGCGAACATTGTGGCGCGAAACTTTCCCGCTTACATGAAAGGTTGCTTCATCGCTAAAAATCAACCTTTGTACGACGGTGTCGTCCTCCATGTCCTCTAACAGAGTTACACAAAAATCTTTTCATTGTGTTTTGTCACCTCCACGAAGAGCTTGCACCAGTTGCAATCTATACGGCTTCAGCAGCAAACGTCGTCGTAAAACACGCCAAACAAGTCACATGAGGGATGGCAAGTTCGCGACTCGCACGACGAAGTAGACTTCCGTGGGCTTCGCTGAAACGCCTCGTGAATTCGTTGCATATTCGTCGCTGAGGTGGTTGGTCGTCCAGGATTCTTTCCCTTACATAAACACCCTGTTTCTTCAAATTGTCGATACCAACGACGAATGTTTTTGCCTACTGGTGAAGCACTGCCGTAACGCCGTTTAAACGCACGCTCCACCGTTATCACGGACTTGGTCTTGCTAAATTCGAGCACACAAAACGCCTTCTGCTGCCTCGACGCCATCTTCTTACTCACTAAGCGTAGCGGCTGTTTGGACGCTCGTGCTGCCATCTAGCGGTAGTCATAACAAACTCTGGGCTACGCCCGTAGACATGACACGAGTCGCATTCATCGGTGGTTCGTGGTTGCCGAGATATCCACTTTTCAAATCGGGACATTCTTTATGAAACACCCTGTACATGCATAGCTTAATTACTGATGTTTACGTACAGTAACACATGTCATTCAAGAATACAACATATCACATAGTTACCATTCATCTGACACTGAGTGCACGACATCCTGAGTATGCGAAGCTGGTACAACCGTCTGTAACGCTAAAGTCCAGAGTAGCGCAGAGATCTATCGTTTAGGACACCTACAGGTAACTCAATATGGGGTATGCCCTCCTCAAACAGATACGCACGGTTGGTACCCGTGTGAAGTACTCAGAACAAGATTGTTGAGCAGTTCTTGCGGCAGAGCTTGCCACTCCTCCATCAGTGCTCTTCGGAGCTCAGGAATCGTTCCTGGTGGCGGTGATCTCTCAGTTAGAGGTATCCCCAAAGTATCCTAAGAATTTTCTATTGTGTTGAGATCAGGGGAGTAAGCTGGCCACTCCGTTCGATGGATATATTCTTCCTCAAGGAGATCAGATACAGCCGCTGAACGATGGGGGCGAGCATTATCGTCCATAAAAACGAACTCTGGTCCGATAGCTCCACGGAATAGGCGAACATGACGGAAGGGCGACATCGTTACAGTACCGTTCACCGGTCATGGACCCTCACTGTATACCAGCTGCATCCCGGTACAGCCGTTGACCATAATGCCGGCACAGACCATTATTAACCCAACACAATTTCTAAACTATTCCACAATGTTCTCTTGACGGTACTGGGTACCACGTCCCCGCCAGATGTACTGACGCCCAGAATCAGACCTTAAACTAAATCTGCTTTCATCTATGAATAAAACAAAGCCCCGTTCTTCTTTCGTTCCATCCCTGTTCTCGACACCATCGCAAACGGGCCTGTTTGTGTCGGAGTTTTAAAAGTATACATTTAACAGGTTTACGTGCATAGAGCCCTCTAATATTCAACCGTCTTGCCACGGTTTGACGCCGCACGCGTGTCCTGGTACTGACAAACAGTTGATTACTCAATTGACTACAAGATTTCGTTTTGCAGATAGCGCCAAATAACGGTCTTTTGATGTTATGGTGCATCGTAGATGAACTCCCCCAACACGTCTAGAAGCATTTCCAGTTGTCTGGTACCTTGACACAATGCTGTGATCGATTCCCATTTCATCTGCAACACTAGTAACAGTACGGCACGGCCCGTCTTACTGTTTAGGGATGATTCCACCATGTTCAAGCTTCATCAGATGAAATTTGAATTATCTTTGTGTGCCATGTTTACTCCGACTTTCATGTATGTTTCCACTACACCTCAAAACACTAGTGAAATCACGGATTGCCCTGGCACAGCAACTACCCGCAGCAAGAGTTACTATTCATCAACTTTTTTCATGTGCCACTAAAATGGCACAATTTGGTGAGGGGTAAGTCGGTAAGAACGCTGGCATTCATCTGGCTGAGTATTTGTGCTGTGTACGGTAAATTTCCCCGTTTGTTAGGAAAAATCTCTTTCGTGCTTAAGTTTTGTAGATGTGTGTAAATCCAGTCGTTTTCCCACTAGCCAATAATGGATGCGAATGGGGACTTAAAGAAAGGAAAAACAAATGGATGCATTTGAAATGCAGCGCGCTATGGAAACCGTCGTAAAATAAATGAATGCGTCATTTTTTAAAAAAGTGGCCGTCAACCAGATGGAAAAATGGAGTCTGTAATCTCCTAAACATGGAGAATTTCTTATACTACATAGAGCTAAAACCGCGAAAGTTCGAGGAGTTGTGTCATAGCCACAGAAACTCTTGAAAGAATATTACCACAGAGATACAGAGAATGACTATCAGCTTCTAACAGAACAGGACGGAAGAAAAAACTGAGTACATTTGCCACAACGTAAAACAGTATCTAGGTCCGAAGAAAAGAAGTCTAGAATGAGGTTCTTTTACTTTTCACATATTACAGCGGGGAAAATGCACTGCTTTAACGAAGAGAAGGTCAAAATCGCGACGCAGCGAAACTTGAAAAGTTGGTTTGACGTATGATTAAAAACAAAACTGAATTTCTCTTAAAGAAATCGGGAAGTACGAGCGAAGGAAGCATAAAAAAGAGCATAGTAGCGGTTATAACAAAAGCTTCTGAGAGAGTAAAAAAAGTAAAAAAATAGAACTGCATTCATGACGAACAGAACAGAAGCGGAAATTGGCTCTCCCGGTCTCACGCCTGAACGTGATATAAACGTTGAACTGAAATCACCCATTATGTGATTCTGAGTATATCTGATCTTAAAAGACCAACTCCAGTTTTGAGAAATAGAAGACTTTGGAGTTGGCAGGAAATAAAAGAAAACGACGGGGAGAACACAAGTCAGCAGGCAAGACGATCAGCTTCATTCTGACAGATTATACAGCACATAAATCATTGTCTATGACAAATTAATGTTTAATTCACACTGCAATCATATCACAACATGAAAAAATGGGTGAAACGTGAAAAAAAATTCCCACGTCGTCCGTTGAACATCGAAATGAAAAACTCACTTTCAGGACGTTTCGGTTTTTGAAGATAAAGAAAAACTCTAATCAAAAACCTTCAAGAAAATAAATGAGAAACAGAAGAGAGAAAACGAGGAAACTTTACGAAAAGAAATATAAAAAAAAATATTTAATGATGCAAAATAAAAAATGAAAACTATCGCACAGGCTAGATATGACGTAAAAAATATTCCATTTCCATAAAGTGCTTTTCATAGAGATTTTTTTGGAGAAATTAGTGGGCAAGCCATAAAAAAAAAAACGCACAGGAATTTTCCAGAAACAAAAAGAGTTTTGTGAAAGCACGGGCGGTGTTCAGTAACTTAGCCTAATGTACCTGTACTTTTTTTTATTTTATGGGAATATTTTACCATTACCTTTTCTCATAATCTAAGGTAATTTCAAAGCGTGCAACGTATCCCGGTTCCAGACGCTAGAGGTTTGCACGGCCCTTATTTGGTGAGCCCGGCCCGGCCTGTCAATTGCAGCTATTATGTAGGCCCGGCCCGTGATGAGCCAATTTTGCATTATTTTGTCTTTCAATTGTATTTTATTAAACTGTGAAAATTAAATAACGAAATGAGATATTATTGAAAATATTTAGTTGAATGTAAGCCTAAAAATATGTACAGTCAAACCTCGATTTAACGAACTTCAAGGGACCAACAGTCTTGTACGTAAAATCGAGGAATACGCTAAACCGAGGAAGCCTTTCGAATGAAACATTCAAATTAAGCTAATGTTCATAACAGAAAACGTAAGCAGCTAAATTCTCTTTCAGTGAAATTTAAATTATGCACAGTACTTTTATTTACGAAATTTATTAGCAAAGATGACATAATACCTACACATTTACTTTGATTATTAAATACATATTTCGTATTTAGACTTCAATATGTAGCATCAAAATTTAAGCGTACTTTAAAATTGAAAGAAAAATACGATAGTTGATCTTTTTCAGAGCATTGCATTTAGCTTCTTAAATAACGATTTCAGTTTTATGCATAAACTGCATGAAACCGAACATCAATTAGCACTAATTAACTTGTAAAAACAGAATATGTGTTGATTAACCTTTTTACGCTGTAGAAAAAAGAAATGCTTTAGAGTACGTATCAGGGGATGAATACGTAAAATGTGTGTCCCCCTGACTTCACAGAAAGCTACTGCTCTGTCTGTAGCTGAAAACAAGAATCCCCAGGGTACTTCAGATTCCTTTCCCCATACCGCCTACCTATTTCCTGTTTCCCATCCATGCAAGAAAACGTTGCGCTGCTTTGCAACTTTTTGGTCATTAGCTTTCTCCTGTAAGAAGCTTACGCTTGATAGTTGGAGGAAAGGCGAACTGATTTATTATTCCATCAAGCTGTGTCACACGTGGTGTTCTTTGAAATGCTGGTTAACTGCATGCGTCAAATTTTCCAGTTACGCGAGGTTCTTTCTAGCTAACTTTTAACTTGAAAATGCTGGTTAACATAATTTGGTATAGTAAAAAGAATAAAAAATGTTCGCTAAAGTGAAGAAAATCTAAACAAAAGACAAAAACAGTATCGCTAATGTTGTAATAGTGGTAATTGTTAATAAAGTTTAATGATAAATTATAGATTAATTGACTAATGCAGTGGTTCTCAACCTTTAATGCTTCACATACACACTAGAAATGTCGGTAAACACTATAATTCGTGCATAAATACTAGTATTAAAAGAAATCCGTCTTGTTGCACGATAATATTTATTCAGCTAAAAAACGAAATCTATGGACAGTTTAAAAAACACATGAGCACTTTCGGTGTCACAGTGACACCTTCATCAGATGTGATTTCCATCATGTGGTTACATGCTAGTCTTAAATACGTGGAGCAAAGGTAATGAAAGGTAATGTCAGTGTCACATGATATACCAGATAACAAGACAGTCAAAAAAGCATAATTAGCCAACGAAAATGACTCAACAGAAACAATGGTTATTGTGGTGTCCTCCCCAATAAGATTGCTCCAGGGTTCAGGTAAAACACAAGGATAATAGTCATTACAGCAACGTTTGTTATTTACAGAAAGCCTCTATACTTCGGCTTATAATACACGTTGCTGTAATGACTATTATCCTTGTGTTTTACCTGAACCCTGGAGCAATCTTATTGGGGAGGACAGCACAATAACTATTGTTTCTGTTGAGTCATTTTCGTTGGCTAATTATGCTTTTTTGACTGTCTTGTTATCTGGTATATCATGTGACACTGACATTACCTTTCCCATGATGCATCTGCTCCACGTATTTAAGACACTGTGACACCGAAAGTGCTCATGTGTTTTTTAACCTGTACATAGATTTCGTTTTTCAGCTGAATAAATATCATCGTGCAACAAGACGGATTTCTTTTAATACTACTACACTAGAAATGTGTACATAACTGGCGTACCCTTGTGTAGATAGATTAAATATACACCGAAGAGCCATTGCATTACGACCAGCCTAGAGAAATGAGCGCGCCTGGAGACCGAACGGTGGCACAGGAGAAGTTCACATAGCAGTGTATATACAAACTAAGGACCGACTTTCGGCTAGTAAAGTGTTCGGAGTCAGAATGAGAAAAGCTGCCGATTTATCGGAGTTTGATAAAGGACAAATTGTGATGGCACGGCGCATCGGAACTGCGATCTCGGAAACGGATCGCCTTGTGGGTTGTTCCCGTGCCGCTGTAGTGAGCACGTATCAGAAGTGGTGCACAGATGGGCAAAAGGTGAACCGTCGTCCAGATATGTGTTGTCCGCAGCTCATTATGCCAGAAGGCGGCGGAGACTGTCGTAGCCGAAGACCCAGCCGGATCCCCAGGCTCACTGCAGGCCATTGCCAACAACGCATAAAATGGACCCAAGATCATCAAGATTGGACCGTGGATGATTGGAAGAAAATGGCCTGGTCTGACGAATCAAGATTCATGGTGCATTACGTAGACGGGCGAGCGAGGATACGCCGATTACCAACGGAGGCTATGGCTCAAAAAGTAGGAATTGTACACCAAATTATACTCAAAATAGTATAACTATACTAAAAATCCGAAAATTCTTGGCGTAGAATAGAAATAAAAGTTTCCAATCTTTCGCACATCAACCAGATGGCTTTCTCAAGTGACCTCGTTTCTTCGAAGTATCACGTTTGCTTCTAATCATTTATTGTCTAGTCCAGTCACCGCGTTCAAAATGTTGAAACGTTCTATTATCCAGTTTGCAGTTAGTTGTCTACCTTCGCAGTTAGTTGTCTACCTTCGCAGTTAGTTGTCTACCTTCCTTGAGAAAGCCATCTGGTTGATGTGCGAAAGCTTGGAAACTTTTATTTCTATTCTACGCCAAGAATTTTTGGATTTTTAGTATAGTTATACTATTTTGAGGAGGCTATGGCACCTGCATGCACAGGTGCCATAGCCTCCGTTGGTAATCGGCGGTAATCCCCATTATCCCAATAGCACAATCCCTGACAGCTGTCAGGTATCTGAACATCTTTGCGGACCAAATTCACCCATTCATGGCAACTGTGTTCCCTGTTAGTGATGGCTATTACCAACAAGATAATGTGCCATTCCATACTGTCAGAATCGTCAAGGAGTGGTTCAAGGAACATGCTGTTGACTTTCTGTTAATGCCCTGGCATCCGAATTTACCTGACATGAACCCAATCGAACATTTGTGGTTCGACTTGGAAAAGCGGGTTCGCGCTAAATCACCACCACCCCGAAATGTACTGGAACTGGAGGACCTGCTGTTGACATTATGGTACCAGATACCCCAGGGTACCTATCGCCACCTTACTGCCTCGCCGAGTGGCCGCTGTTTTGCGGGCTAAAGGGGGTCCTACAGGTTATTAGGTAGGTGGTCATAATGTAATAGCTCATCGGTGTAGTATAACAATCGGAATAAAATAAAACATATAAATAGTATATATATATATATATATATATATATATATACATTAAATTTTGTATTCATAAATTAGATATATCGATAAACACAAAAAGTGATATAAACAATTTAACAAATCTTATAAAATTATAAACATTTTACTGGGTAATCAGTGAGATCGTTGCGCTTGTTTACACTTGCACAGTTCGTTCACGTGGAACTGCGAAAAAGAAATCTCGCTGTATCTCTCTCTCTTCCCCTTGTGCAGTTCTCGCTGCGTACTCTCCAAAGTTTTACCTCGTAACCCACCTTGAGAACCCCTAGACTAGTGGATAATAATGTTCATTTTATGAATCTCTAAGGTCTTGTAAATACTCAGAAAAATGTAGCTAATAATGATTCATTTTAATTTGTAAATACTTAGAACTTTCCAGCTTAAGAATGTTTGCAATGCTGGAAATACGTAGTAATCTTTTTTTGTTTTAGCTTTTTTATTAGAATAAGCAAAACATTCAACGAATGTAAAAATTAAAGTAACTGCGATGCGAACATTTTGAAATTTTACCTGTTACATGTTACGTCGGATATATGAGTCAATTTTTGTTTTGTTTTATGCTTATCCTGAATGCTGTTTTAAATGTGTTTCAATTTCCTCTGAAGCTGTGGTTAAGATATTTCTGGATGCAAAATCAATTCTAAAATTTTCTAATCAGAGATTCACTTTACAGAAAGGCGGCGATTGAGAGGGGGACAAAAAAACATTTGCCCAGTTGTTGAATGTGCGATCAAAAAGTATCCAGATTGGATTTATTAAAGAAAAAGTACAACTCTTACACATTTGAAACTTATTCGCCTTCGGAAGTAGTCCCCCTTCCGAAGCCATACACTTAGCCCAGCGCTACTTCTACTGTAAAGATGAGTTCGGGCTCAATTTTAGGAGCCCGAGCCCGGATTCTTCGAAAATTTTGCTTATCAAGGCTTGCATTTATGCATTATACACTGGCCAAAGATATGGCCCAAGCAAGGATTAATTTAAAAATCATTAGTTTAAAAAGTTTACTTCAGTTAATCCACTTCACAATATTAATATGTTTCTAGAAATACTACGCATAAAGCCAAATGTTCTAAAATGTGGATTTAAAAATAAATAAATAATCAACGTGCCCTTCGACCGTATCAGGGGAATCAGTAATTTTGGTAAAAGCTGAAGAAAAGAAAATCGTTTAGAAACAAAAAAAATCCATTCGTTATTTCTTTTTGATTTCTAAATTTACTTTATTTTGAATAAATTGCATTATAAAACGTACAACGCCGCAAAGCCAGTTGCAAGTGTTTGAAATTTTGACTCTAGAAAACTAATCTTTGCAATATAATTTACATATATGCTAATTGGTAAAGGTAGTTTAGAGTGATGTAATAGAATATAAAAAAAGCATGTAGGGAAATTTCCAAAATTAAAAAAAAAAAGAAAAAAAGCATTCCAGACCAGATATTTCTGCATTTTGTAACATTAACAAAGCTTTGCGCTTAATAGTATAATAATCACAATATTATCATATGTGTGTGCGGTTTCCAGATCAAGTTCATCATGAAAGAGAGAGAGAGAGAGAGAGAGAGAGAGAGAGAGAGAGAGAGAGAGAATTGCATCTAATGCCTCAGCGCTTCAACTTGATCTTCTTTTCTCTAAAACTCGACCTGTTGCACTAAAAACCAACGTCACCCCAAAAATCGCGGGAGTGAGGAAATTTTAAAAAATAAATAACAATACTGCTAGCTGCACAATTTTGGAAATTAATACATCATTTTAAAGATAAGATACTTGGTTTTTAGTAAAATAAAAAAATGGGAATGTGATTTTTCCCAGTTTTTCTATACCAGACCTCCTTAAACTAATCCTTGCTTGGGCCATAACTTTGGACAATGCATAATGCAAGTCTTGCTAAACAAAACTTGTCTTGCAATGGCAGCTAGCTTACAAAATTTAAAATCCTTCCACCATGGTAACAAATCCACAATGAAATTCAACACGTATAATTCAACCGGGCTAGGAATTACACGTGTTGAATTAATTACAGTAATGAAATTCAAGACGTGTAATTCCTAGCCCGGGCCCGGGTATAGTTAATGAATTCTGAGCCCGTTCGAGCCGGACCCGAGCTCATCTCTATTCCACTGCTCGAAGCATTATTTTAAGTAATCCTTCGAAATTGCGAACAGTTGCTTCGTCACATTCTATTCTATATCATCAATGTCTTGAAATCCTTTTTTAACGCTTTGCAACCTACGGTTGGAAAGCGTATATGCTCCAGCTTTGTCCGTCAGTCTGTCTGTTTGTTCGCATGATAACTCGCGTAAAAATGGTTCGATTTCGATGAAATTTTACTACGTGGTAGGAGACCTCCTGGGGACGAACCCAATTGAAAATGGACGAGATGGGGTCAAACGTCAGGACACAGGAGCGGAATCTATTCCATCGCCTTTATGCGTCATAACTTACGTAAATATGCTTCGATTGCGACAAAACTTTATCATGTCGTTCCGGAGGTATACTGAACCGGTTCTGTTGAATATCATCGAAATTGGGTCAAAGGTCAGGACACAGGAGCGAGATTTATTCCACAGCCATTACCCTCATAACTTGCGTGATAACTTGGGTAACAAGTTAGTAAAATCATGCAATGCATTGATTATGAGACGCTTTCCAACATACCAGAAATCATTACTCAAGCTATGAGAACAATGGCTGTGGAATAAATCTCGCTCCTGTGTCCTGACCTTTGACCCCATTTCGATTATATTAAACAGAATTGGTTCAGTATACCTCCGGAATAATATGCTAAAGTTTTGTCGCAATCGAAGCCTTTTTATGTAAGTTATGACGCATAAGGGCAATGGAATGGATCCCGCTCCTATATCCTGACCTTTGACCCCATTTCACCCATTTTCAATAGGGTTCGTTCCTAGGTGGTCCCCTACCACATACTAAAATTTCATCGAAATCGAACCATTTTTACGCGAGTTATCGTGCGGACGGACAAGGCTGGAACATATACGCTTCTTCAACCTACGGTTGAAACATATACGCTTCTTCAAACTACGGTTTGTCTGCGAGCGATTTATGGTATGTTGGAAAGCGTATCATAATCAATGCATTGCATGATTTAACTAACTTTTCTTTTCAAGTGGTATTTCATTTTTGGAAAGATAAAGTCGCACGGAGTGTGCTCTGGCGAATAGGGTGGCTGTCGGACATGAGCAATGCGGTGTTTAGCAAGAAACTGCAGCACAAGTTGAGATGCATGGGCAGGCGAGTTGTCATAGTGGAGTTGCCACTCGCAATCCTCATGCAATGCCGGTCTTTTGCGACGAACTGATTCCCTCAAATGCTGCAAAACTCGACAGTAGTAGACCTTGTTGATTATCTGGCCTGATGGAGCGTATTTGTGATGCACAATTCCCTCATGATTGAGAAAAAAAAGTAGTCAGCATCTACTTGACATTGCAGCGGCTCTGTCGTTCTTTTTTGGGTCTGGCAGAGTTTGGAGTTTTCCACTGTGAAGACTGGGCCTTGGTTTCCGGGTCATACCTATAAACCCAGGTTTTATCACCAGTTATGATAGATTTTTAAAAATTTTCGACGCACTCCAGCAGATTAATAGCAGCTGAAACACAGGCCTGTTTTTGCTCAGGTGAGAGCAGTTTTGGCACAAATTTACCTGGCACGAGTCTCGCACCTAAATCGTCCGAAAGAATCGACCAAACTGAACTGAAACTTGTACTAAAAAGGCTTCAGATAACTCATGAACAGTAATTCGGCAATTTTTCCTGCACAACTGTGCGCCCAAGTGTGACGTGTTTTCACTTTCGCTGGTTGAGGGCGTCCAAAACCGTTCATCACTCTCAACACCTTCATGACCATCTTAAAAAGTTTATATCACTCATAAATTTGTGCAGGACTCATACACTGAAGAGCAATTGAATTAGAGACAGCTGGCGTTATGCAAATGTTTCGCTGTGGGCGGCCTTGTAAACGGAAACGACATGACGTATGCAGCAATCCGACAACATAAGGTTTCAAAATCGCTTTATTATTATTCATCATAAGAAAACATAAGAGGGAGACGTACAGCGTTGGGCGTCTCACTGGGAAATAATACAAAACTGTTAAAACATGATGGTATATACACTCCAATGACAATGGGGATGAATAACAAATGCTGCAAGCAAAGCTTATTGCAAAAAAATTGCAGAAGTGACAGAGAGAAACACATCGTGTCACATGACATTGGCTGAGCATGATTTAGGAGTGATGCGACGGGAATCAGTAAGAGTCGGACGCAGTATGGGTAAGACAAAGGATCTAAGCGCATTTGATCGTGGGCAAATTGTCGGGGCCCGATGAATGGGTCCCTCCATCACTTAAGTCGTGCAGGCACTGGGATTTTCACGAGCCACGTGTCACGGGTGCACCGCGAGTACATCGAATCCGGTAAAACCATCCCTGCAAGGGTTAACTGCCGTGGACAACAGCGTGTGGATAAGCGGGCTCATCGTCGGTTAGCACAGTGCAAGAAATCACTCGACAATTCAACGCTGGTGCACAAAAATGTGTAAAACAGCCACACCATCCAGAACCATCTCCTCGCTATGGGGTACAGAAGCCATCGTCCCACGAGGGTAACGCTACTGACCGCACATCACAGGGTGCAAAGATTAGCATGGGCGCGGGAACATCGCCACTAAACCCTAAACATGTGGGGAAATGTTGCCTGGACTGATGAGTCGAGATTCACGTTGGTACATGCGGATGGCAGGATACGAGTACGGCGCAAACCACATGAAGCGATGGATCCTTCTTGCCAGTAGGGTACTCTTCAAGCTGGTGGGGGTGGCATTCTCGTCTGGGGATTGTTTACGTGAACTGAAATGGGACCCCTGGTAGTGTGACATCGTTCCTCACAGGTCAACGTTACCGGGATATCCTGGACGACCATTTGCTCCCGTTTGTGCGTCTTCAACATCATACTGCGGACCTCATCCTGCAACAAAACAATGCACCGTGCCATCGCTCCCGAATTGTATCTGAATGGTTGGATGAACACTCCATCGATGTGAGCTCGCTTCCTTGGCCAGCTAGGTCACCTGACCTCAATCCCATCGAGAACATCTGGGATGCCATCGAGAGAGATGTTCGAGGCTCTGACTCCCTCCATCAAATTTTCGTGAACTGTGGGAGCTTGTTCAGGAGTCGTGGATCCGTATGGCTTCCCAACGCTTCCGGTGTCTTGTCGAGTCCATGCCGAGACGAATCGCCGCCGTCATCAGGACGAAAGGTGGTGCTACACGTTACTAGACAAGTATCTATAAATCAATTGCTCTTCAGTGTACAATCGTGCACATAGACTTTTTGTAACCTTAGGTATGTGTCTGATGCAAATTCGTTGTTCATTTTTTTCCGACGTTACAAATGCAACGAACAGCTTCACACACGTAAGAACAAAGCACTACTGTCAAAGCACTGACCAGCAGGGAAGACGTGAGTCATGGCACACGCGTAGTAGGTCCCAAGGTCAACCTGTGTCGCGCGATTCCGACATTATGCAACCAGTCTGGATACTTTTTTTTTATTGAAGGTTTAACGACCACCGTAAGCAACTCAATGGGCTATAAGAAGTCTCCCGACCCTAATTTAGGGCCACTGGTTCTAGGGAAGGGAGAGAGCCAGTGCCGTAAGACAAACACAACATCCATGCCTCATCGGAATTCGAACCCGGCCCCATCTCGGACGAATGGTCAGAGGCCATCACTTAGACCACTGCGCCACCGGGGCAGCGTACTTTTATCACCCCTCGTATGTTTAGCAAGCGTGGAGGAAAGGGTAGCGGGAGGTAATAAAAAATGCAGCTGAAATATTCTTTTCTTCATGCGAATATACTAATCTGTAACAGGAAAAAAGAGGTGTTGCAAACAGCAGGTAATTTGTTGTTTTCCTGTGAAAAAAAATAAAAACAAATCTGGGTAAATGCTACTTGTTTTGTTTGCTGACAACCGTGCTGAACTTCTTTATATGCTGTTTCCCTCAAAACTTTTTGCTCCTAATATACGTTTAAAATTACAAGGAAGTATATGACGAAGTTCAAGGGGTCCATAAAAACTTCAGTTTATGCAGAACTTCGTACTGTATCGTGCGAATGCGTTAATGTGGGTTCGACTTTCAAATCATTATGATCAACGTTTGCCTCCGTATATTTTTATAGAGGAATTCAAATTATTGTTCAGTTGCAGATAAAGCACAAAATTTTGGGGACATGAAATGAAGTGAAACCGACAAAAATGAATGTATTTCGTTGCATGAGTTACCTAAAAATTCATTACAAAGCATAAAAAAAAGGCGAAAACAGAAGTTCAGTCTTAGAGGACACAAAAGAAAGAGATCTGAGCAGCCTCTATACGGAGGAATGGGATCACAGTTTCTTGAGAACTTTAGATGCTGTCAGAAAATCCCTACGACATCCGGAGAAATAAATTTCACAGCGATGACAGGCCGCTCGCTTCTCCGGGGACCACGTGCCACTGAAGAGCTTATACTTCAGAAAGTGATTAATTATGCAAAAGTCAAAGCTAAAATATGGCGAACGAAGAGAAATGGATTATGTATGACAAAAGCTTAGTTTTGAAAAATAAACTATGACAAGAGTCGCCCTTTCGAAATGTTTGGAAAGGGACCAAAACTCGTCTTCAACGAGTGAGTGGCATGTTGAGTCACAACAACTTCACATGCCAGAACCGAGGTTGAATGTTTTTAAGCAGCACACACACACACACACACACACACACACACACACACACGTGTGTGTGTGTGTGTGTGTGTGTGTGTGTGTTCCGTGCAACCAATGGCCCACAATTAGAGTGGGCGACTGCGTATAACTAATTGAGTTCCTCACTGTGGTCATGAAACCCACAAATAAACAAAAACATGCACACAGTAGTTGGAAAGACAGACGGCCCAGTGACGTAGTGGTCCATGAGCTGCACTGTAAAAAACAAGTGGTGTGAATTCACAGAAAATTTCTGAAAATAACGTAAAGCAAAGTTGCCGGTAGGTATCCGTGTTTTTCAGTAAAATTTCCGTTTGTAAAAGTGCCCGTTCATTTTAACTTCCGTATTTTCACAGATATTTCCGTAGACAGAAATTCCGTTTATTTCAGAAAAATCCATTTCAGGGTTTTCAGTACTTAAATTGAAATTCCGCAAAATCAACAAACCTGCACAGCCCTTACCTGCAAAGGTCAGGATCGAACACCCGACGTTATAGCTCGCCGGACAGGCAACTTGGGCCTTTACCAACTGGGCCACAAACGCTCGGCAACCTGACTCACGTATGTCATAAAACGAATCGCACGACAAAGAAATTTTGTTTTATGTCATTAATGTGAGTGATTTAGTCATTTTATTTTCTGTTGGAACTTATTATTTTTCTGACTAGGTTTGTAATTTATTTATTTTGTTTCCTATAGGAGGACTTTTCAAATATTAAGCATTTTTCATCGTGGTTTTTAGAAGCAACATGATTTTTTTAAACTGACAATGGCTCATTTATCTTTAAAAAAAGTGAAATGTGCATTTTATAGTATTATTTCACACAAACAAAAAAACTAAATATGAATTTACTCTCGATAGCTATAATAGCTTTTGTCTTAAGTTGTCCAAAGACTGATACACAGACATGGTATAATCATCTGTACAACAAGTACCCGGTTTCTTACAGTAACACAATATATAATAAGTAGCTGGTGCACCAAATAGGGGAAAGAAGAAATATCCTGGACCACAAAAAACAAACAAAGTCTATGTGATGTGCTATCCACAATATCCGATCTTGCTACGGAACTTCAAAATTCGATTGAAATTTGAAAGTTAATTAAACCTCAAGTATTTCCACGAATCGCTACTATAAGAGGAAATTTCTCGTCATACGGATACGGAAAAAGTGAGAACGGAGGTTTTCCGTTACGAAAGAAATTGCGGAAAGGTTTCTGAAAATTCAGAATTTTCCGTTAACAGATCTCTAAAACGGTAATTTACCATTAATATAAGAAAGAAACTGCGGAAAGGTTTCTGAAAATTCAGAATTTTCCCGTGGCACGAGAAGTCCGTTAAATTCAGGTTTTTTTCCGTAATTTCACGGAAAGGTAGTTTCAGAAACATGCTTCGTTAATTCACGAAAGAAATGACGGACACTTGTCCGTGAATTTCAGAAAATTCTTTACAGTGTAGCCTCTAAGGAGTGGGAGCGAGTCGGAGTCCCCGGATGAGGCATGGATGGTGCGACTTCCTTCCAGCAATGACTTTTCCCACTTCCGGAGTCAGTCGTCTCTAATTAGGGACGAGGGGCTGCAGACTGCTTCTTATAGCCGTTAGAATTATTTACAGTGGTCGTAAAACCCTACAAAAAAAAAAAAAAAGTTGAAGGGCGCAATATTTTGTATAAATACCTAGATACGCATTTGCGTAGAAATTTTGTGTGTAGTCGACTTAGTACACTTTGCGAAATTCCTAAAGCAGCAGTCACATCGGGATCTGCCGTACACCTGTCTGTAATATGCCAACTGCCTTATTTCTCTTGTCAATGCTTAAACGTCGTCAGGACATCAAGTCAGGTGAATCCCACACTGAAGGTAATACATTCAGCGAACTTCTAGACCAAGCGGTGAAACTACCCATTTTATACTTCTCTCAGAATACTTTTATCGGAGGTTCCACACCATGTGTTGTGTTGTCATGATGCTAGTTTACGCTTTCTAACCGTAGGCTGAAGAAGCGTATATGCTCCAGCTTTTTCCGTCCGTCTGTCGGCACGATAACTCGCGTAAAAATGGTTCGATTTCGATGAAATTTTAGTGTGTGATAGGGAATCATCTGGGGACGAACCCTATTGAAAACGGACGAAATGGGGTCAAAGGTCACGGTATAGGAGCGGGATCCATTCCATTGCTCTGTTGCGACATAACTTGTGTAAATACGGTTCGATGTCGATGAAATTTTATTATATTGAAGGGGACCACCTGGGAATGACCTCTATTGAAAATGGGTGAAGTGGAGTCAAAGGTCAGGACATAGAAGCGGGATGCATTCCATTGCACTTATGCGGCATAACGTACGTAAAAATGGTTCGATTTCGATAAAATTTTAGTATGTGGTAGGGGACCACCTGGGGGTGAACCCTATTGAAAATGGACGAAATGGAGTCAAAGGTCAGGACATAGGATCGAGATCCATTCCATCGCCCTTATCCCATACTATAAAAGGAGCAATTCTTGTATGTATGTAAACTTTATTTTGAAAACGGCTCTAAGGATTTTGATGAAAGTCGTTAGCCTACCGTTTTCTGGTGCTAGAAATCCATTTAGCTTGATCTCGACTTTAGGAAAATTCGTTTAGTGTGTAAAATAAGCACCCCGAATTACCAAGTTTTTAGTGTAACATAATGGCGTCCTATTAATGTTACCCATGCTTAGAAATCGTATGACGTCACAATCTCACGATTGAAATGCTGGCGCGCGGTCACACTATCTGTCTCATTACGTCATGCGTTGTGTGTGGATCCTATTAAAGTTTTATGACGTTTCACTCTTGCGAGCAGATGGTCGCGATTCTCATCTCCCTCATTATGTCACGCGTTGTGTGCGTATGTCCGTCCGCACGATAACTCGCGTAAAAATCGTTCGATTTCGATGAAATTTTAGTGCGTGGAAGGGGAACACCTGTGAAGGAACCCTATTGAAAGTGAACGAAATGGGGTCAAAGGTCAGGACATAAGAGCGGGATCCATTCCACTGCTCTTATGCGTCATAACTAACGTAAAAAAGGTTCGATTTCGATTAAATTTTAGTATGTGGTAGGGAACCAACTGGGGACAGACCCTATTGAAAATTGGCGAAATAGGGTCAAAGGTCAGGACAAAGGAGCGGAATCACTTCCATCGCCATTATGAGTCATAACTTACGTAAAAATTCTTCGATTTGGATAAAATGTTAGTATGTCGTAGGGGCCTGCCTGGGAACGAATCTTGTTGAAAATGAGCGAAATGGGGTCAAAGGTTAGGACACAAGAGCGGGATCTATTCCATAGCCCTTATGCATCATAACTTGCGTAAAAATGCTTCCATTGTGACAAAACTTTATCATGTTATTTCGGAGGTATACTGAACCGGTTCTGTTGAATATCATCGAAATGTGATCAAAGGTCAGGGCACAGGACTGAGATTTATTCCACAGCCATTATCCTCATAACTTGAGTGATAACTTGAGTAATGATTTTTGGTATGTTGGAAAGCGTATCATAATCAATACATTGCATGATTTTACTAACTTGTTTACATATGACGTAGCTACCCCCGCTGTTAACCGATGTCTAGTAGTCGATAAATTTGCATAACACCACGTTTTCCCCTCGAAACCGCAAAATCCCTAATTTTTTTTGACCAGTGTATAGACATTGTTTAATCACCCGTACGATACTTTTAAGTATTCAATTTATTATGGCAACACAATATACAGTACAGAAGCAGGTTCACAAACTTAGGGTGTGAGAGTACCCGTTGTCACAATACCTAAATACCATATGATATGTCATCCAGAATATCCTATACAGAACTTCAATATTTCAAAATTAGATCCTCCGACGGACGATTGAAATTTAATAATTAATCAAACCTCAAATATTCCCACGAACCGCTCCTACGACCGGAAATTTTCCGTCATATGAGTACGGAAAAAGTGAGAACAGAATATTTCCTCCCATACAGGAAAGCAATTGCTGAAAGGTCCCTAAAAATTCATAATTATCCGTTAGCACAGCGTAAAAACAGGAGTTTTTCGCAATTAACCGGAGAAAGACAAACAGAAATACCAAGAAATGCATCATCATCATCATCATCATCATCATTGTCAACCATTACCAATCCACTGCTGGACGAAGGTCTCCTCAAGTTTCCTCCACAACGGTCTGTCTTGTGGCAGTCTCCTCCATGTCACTCCCGCATACCTTCGAATTTCATCCACCCATCTCCCATGTGGTCTAGTTCTGGGTCTTTTCCTGTCCCTTGGAATCCAATCTAAAATTTTGGCTGTCCATCGATGGTCTGTCCTTCTGGCAGTATGTCCAGCCGATTGCCATTTCAGGGATTTAACTCTGATCATGATGTCTTCCACTCTCGTCATTTTTCGGATTAACGAGTTCCTCTTCTTATCTCTCCTGGTTATACTAAACATGCACCTCTCCATGCTGCTTTGAGTTGTCTGCAGCCTTTGTATGTCTCTTTTAGTTAAGGTCCACGTGTCTGCACCATACGCAAGCACTGGAAGGATGCATTGATCAAACACTTTTCTTTTAAGATATAATGGCATATTGCTCTTGAAAATTATACTGTTTCTTCCAAAAGCTCTCCAGGCAAGTTTTGTACGCCGATTAATTTCTTCAACAATGTGACCCTCACTTGATATCTGCTGTCCAAGATAAACGTACGTGTCTGTTATCTCCAGCTTATCTCCATCAATCGATAAATCTTCATTTCTTGTAAAAGCATTGAACATCACTTTTGTCTTCTGAAAGTTAATTTTTAATCCCACTTCTTGTCAGCAAGTTCCTGGATCATACTCTGCAGCTCTGATGGGGTAGTTGCAAAAATGACTACGTCATCAGCAAAACGAAGGTGGGTTAGATAATCTCCATTAATCTTTATTCCTCTGTTTTCCCACTTCAGTGATTGAAAGACATTTTCCAATATGGCATCAAAGAGCTTCGGAGATATGGTGTCACCTTGTCTCACTCCCCTTCCAATTTTTATGTGCGTTGTATTTTCAAACAGCCGAATCTTTGCACTTGCATTTTCATACATGTTATTAATAATTTCTATGAAACTGGATATTTTCCTAGATATTATTAATAACATCTATGAAAATGCAAGTGCAAAGATTCGGCTGTTTGAAAATACAACACACACAAAAATTGGATCATATAGCGTATTAAGTCCCTTTATTTTTGTGGTGTAATAAGCACATTTTTATGTCTACCATTGCCTTGAAAGAGCCTCCCAGTGGAGTGCGAAAGCTTGGCGAAACTTTGTGCTTATTACACCACAGAAATAAAAGGATTTAATACGGTATATGCGTTTCTTGAGTATTCACGGTCTGGTGGAACATTTAAGACAAACAGAAAAATTTCTGTCGATTAACATATGAAAAATCCGCGAAATTCAGGTTTTTTTCCGACATTTCACGGAAAAGGTTGAATTAGAAATATGCTTCCTTAATTCAGGAAAGAAATCGGGGGAATGGGTCGTTAACATCAGGCAGTTTTTTTACGGAGATGCCACGAGAAGCATTGATTTGCTTCGAGTAGCGCAAATCTCAAGTCGGTTCAGATTCTTAAAGCTGCAATTGCTTAGCTTCAATTGCCTGGAATTTCACTCTCCTGCATCGCGTATCGGTAGCGTGCGCGAACAGAAATCGGGAGATGCGAATTCGATTCCCAAGCTCTAGGGCAACGTAAATTCCGAGTCTTCTGGAGAGATGTTACAAGTGAACTAAAAATAATACTGGATTGCATATGTATTTATAAATTATGACTACCTACTAAACTTGTGGGGTTAAAATCGAATAAAAGTAGCAACGTTTCTCTCACAATGAAATGTTTATTATACACCGATAAGCCACTCCATTATGATCACTCCCAGCCAAGATAAATGAGCGCGCATGGAGACTGAACGGTGGCGCAGGTGATCAGGTCATCATATCATATGAAGAGGATTTTTAGGAAGGGAGTGTCTGACACTTTGAAATAGGAAGCTAGGAGATTTGGGCTAGAGTGCCCGATAGTAACGTGACACGGAAGCGAGGTAGGAAGGGGGAGGAAGACGCCCTTATTTATAACCGGGGAGGCCAGTACCCGGGGTCTGACGGCTTAACGTGCCCATCCGACCCACGGCGGGTATTTAGTGGTTTGAACGTTCTTACCTGCCCAGAATCGAACCTGGGGTTATCTCCATGGCAGTGACGAACGCTAACCACTAGGCCACTTGCGGCCCTTTGTACGTGAAGATCCCAGAGTAGTAAATATACACTATCCACCAACAAGTAATTCGACACCCCTGCAATCGACGATATCTGCGGTCCTAATACACGTCACGGCAGCCGCCGTTAAATATCGTGTGAGAAACAACAACGCAACAAGTCGCATGCAAGATGCCACGCATTTCGGAGCTCTCCGATTTCGTGAAAGGTGTAATAGTTGGGTATCACAGAAATGGTCGATCTATACGTGACATATCCAGCGAGTTGAAGTACCCAAAATCGACAGTGGCCTACGTGATTGGCAAGTGGAAGATGAGAGGTGACTGTCGGAATGTGCCCCGACCCAGCAGACCCACAAAACTGGGAGTAACAGATCGACGGGTGCTGGCCAGAGAAATTCGGAAGAACCGCACCAAATCGATGGGCCACATCCGCGAGGAGTTTCAACAGGCATCCGGGAGTGTTCTTTCGATGAATACCATCCGTAAGGAAGCCCATCTGCTCGGTTATCATGGACGTGCTGCCGCCCACAAGCCTTTGATCACCAACTCCAATAGGGCTGCTCGACTAACGTGGTGCAAAGAACGTCGACAGTGGACCGTTGAACAGTGGAAACAGGTTCTCTGGACCGACAAATCAAGGTTCACCCTCTACCGTTCAGATGGGAGGGCCTGGGTTTGGCGTCTGCCTGGAGAACGCCTCCTGCTGGAATGTATTGTGCCAACTGTGAAATTCGGCGGCGGTGGAATAATGCTATTGGGGTGTTTCTCCTGGTATGGCACGGGACTCTCGGTCGCAATTCCTGGTAGACTCAACGCCGATACCTACTGCACCATTTTGGATGACCATGCGCTTCCTACGTTGTGGTAGTTTTGCGGGGTGGACCCATGTTACTTTCAGGATGACAGTGCCACCTGTCATGTTGCGAGGTCCACCATGGCTTGGTATGGTGACAATGGAGTTAATCGAATGGACTGGCCTGCGCAGAGCCCGGACCTTAACCCTATCGAGCACCTCTGGGACGAGTTGGAGCGTCGACTTAAGGGGTGCCCCTACCATCCGAAATCGGTGAAGGAACTGACCTGTCTTCTCCAAGCCAAGTGGAAGAAAATACCGCTAGCCGTCATACAACGCCTGGTTGAGAGTATGCCCCTGAGGGTGGCAGCTGTAATCGCCGGCCGTGCAGACTCCACAAACTATTGAAGGTGAATAAACTTCGTTTTCCTTTGCTATCACAGGGGTTCAATTACTTGTTGGTAGCTAGTGTACAACTAGAGGACCGGCTTTCGGTTAGTAGAGTGTTCGGAGTCAGAATGGGAAAAGCTGCCGATTTATCGGAGTTTGATAAAGGACAAATTGTGATGGCGCGGAGGATCGGAACTGCGATCTCGGAAACGGCGCGGCTTGTGGGTTGTTCACGTGCCGCTGTAGTGAGTACATACCAAAAGTGGTGAACAGATGGCCTAACGACGAACCGTCGTCCAGTCGTGTGTGTCGTCCACAGCTCATTGATACCAGAGTGAAGCGGAGACTGTCGCGCATTGTTCACAGCGACCGCAGGGCCACAGTGCGACAAATCCCCCGCAGCTACAACAGTGTTGATCAGGGCAATGTGTCACATCACAAAGTTAATCGCAGCCTTCTGCGCATGGGCCTGCGTAGCCGAAGACCCAGACGGGTCCCCATGCTCACTGCACGTCATCGCCAACAACGCATGAAATGGCCCCAAGATCATCAAGATTGGACCGTGGATGAACGGAAGAAAGTGGCCTGATCTGACGAATCAAGATTCCTGGTGCATCACGTAGACGGACGAGCGCGGATACCCCGATCACCAACGGAGGCTATGGCACTTGGATGCACTGTTGGGCTGAAACAGGCCGGCGACAGCGGTGTTATGCTGTGGGCGATGTTTCCTTGGGACACTTCAGGCCCCATTAACCCAATACCTCAATCCCTGACAGCTCTCAGGTATCTGAACATCGTTGATGGCAACTGTGTTCTCTGCTGGTGAGGGATAATTACCAACAGGATAATGCGTCATGCCACACTGCCAGAATCCTCAAGGAGTGATTTGAGTAACATGCTGGTGATTTTGTGTTAATCATCTGGCTTCGAAATTCACCATACATGAACTCAGTCAAACATTTGTGGCTCGACTTGGAAAACCGGGTTCGCGCGAAATCACCACCCACCCCGAAATGTAAGGGAACTGGAGGACCTGCTGTTGATATTATTGTAACCAGATACCCCAGGATACCTATCACCACCTCATCGAATCGATGCCTCGCCCAGTACCGGTTGTTTTGCGGGCTAAAGAGGATCCTACAGCTTATTAGGTAGGTGGTCACAATGTAATTACTCATCGGTGTAGTCGATTTATAATAAACGTTGTATTGTGAGAAACCTTACCTTTTATTCTATTCAATCCTGGACTAATTGATGCAAATAATGTACTTGCGAATTTGGCTATATATATATCATCATCATCATCATCATTGTCAACCATTATCAATCCACTGCTGGACGAAGGTCTCCCCAAGTTTCCTCCACAACGGTCTGTCTTGTGCCAGTCTCCTCCATGTCACCCCTGCATACTTTCGAATTTCATCCACCCATCTCCTATGTGGTCTTCTTCTGGGTCTTTTCCTGTCCCTTGGAATCCAATCTAAAATTTCGGCTGTCCATCGATGATCTGTCCTTCTGGCAGTATGTCCAGCCCATTGCCATTTCAGGGATTTAACTCTGATCATGATGTCTTCCACTCTTGTCATTTTTCGGATCCATGAGTTCCTCTTCTTATCTCTCCTGGTTACACCAAGCATGCACCTCTCCAGGCTTTTTGAGTTGTCTGCAGCCTTTGTATGTCTCTTTTAGATAAGGTCCACGTCTCTGCACCATACGTAAGAACTGGAAGGATGCATTGATCAAACACTTTTCTTTTAAGACATAATGGCATATTGCTCTTGAAAATTATGCTGTTTCTTCCAAAAGCTCTCCAGGCAAGTTTTGTACGCCGATTAATTTCTTCATCAATGTGATCCTCACTTGATATCTGCTGTCCAATATAAACGTACGTGTCTGTTATCTCCAGCTTTTTTCCATCAATCGATAAATCTTCATTTCTTGTAAAAGCATTGAACATCACTTTTGTCTTCTGAAAGTTCATTTTTAATCCCACTTCTTTACTCTTGTCAGCAAGTTCCTGGATCATACTCTGCAACTCTGATGGGGTAGTTTCAAAAATGACTACGTCATCAGCAAAACGAAGGTGGGTTAGATAATCTCCATTAATCTTTATCCCTTTGTTTTCCCAGCTCAGCGACTGAAAAACACCCTCCAATGTGGCATTAAAGAGCTTCGGAGATATGGTGTCACCTTGTCTCACTCCCTTTCCAATTTTTATGTGTATTGTATTTTCAAACAGCCGAATCTTTGCACTTGCATTTTCATAGATGTTATTAATAATATTAATGTATGCATCTTCAATACCGCAGGTTTTCAGAGCCATTGTAACTGCTGATGGTTTCACCGAATCAAAGGCTTTTTCATAATCGATAAAAGCCATGCACAATGGAAGTTCATATTCCCTCGCTCTTTCAATTAGTTCTCTCAGTACGTGGATACGATCTATTGTGCTGCAGCCACTCCTGAATCCAGCTTGTTCTCTCGGTTGAGTCATGTCCAGCGTTACCTTCAAGCGGTGTGAAAGAACTTTAGTGAAGATTTTATAAACTACTGATAGGAGGCTGATAGGTCTGTAGTTTCCGAGATCCTCAATGTCACCTTTCTTATGTAGCAGGATCATTGTAGCGGTGTTCCAATCCTCAGGAATCTTTCCTTCATTAAGGCATCGAGTAAAAATTTGGGCGAGTACTGTTTCGATTTCTCCACTTGCTTCTTGTATGATGTCTACAGTAATTCCATCTTCTCCTGGAGCTTTTCCCCGCTTCATGTTCTTGATTGCATGTGCAACTTCTGCTGGAAGGACTGGAGGAACTCTGGTACTGGTATCTTTCATGATGTCTGGAGTGCATGTATCATCCCTTTCATATAATTTGGAGTAGAAATCTTTCACTCTTGTCAAAATTTCGCCTCTATTTCTTGTTACAGAACCATCTTCTTTTCTCAGTGCCATAATCTGTTTTCTTCAATTACTGAGATGTCCCTTTGCTATCTTTAGGCTTTGGTTGTTTGTAATTGCTTTCCTCACTAGTTCACAGTTGAATTTTCTTACGTCTTCAGTGATACTTTTTCTTACTGTCTTGCATAGCTCTATATATTCCACTCTGGAAGTCACATCTTCTTTAGTTGTCCTCATCTCTCTTCTTTTTTGCATCAACATTTTCGCTTTTCCTGATAATTTGTTTACATGCAACTTGTTCTTAGACCCAGCTAATTTTGTTGCTGTTTCCATAAGAGCTTTGGTTACTTTTCTGTTAACTTCAGAGATGTCCACTTCTTATGTTAGACCTTCTAGAGCAGTGAATCTGTTCCTCAGTTCCAATTTGAAGGTACACTGCTGGACAATTGCTAAGGACGGATCATAAACGGCTATATAGCGCATAAAAAAGTAAGTGTGGTTGGATACCAAGTGAAATAAAATAATGTCAGAATGCCAGGACATTACAAGAAAGACAATTTATTGTGCTCTGAAATCCAGAAGGCTTTGGAACGTGTTCAAGGGACAAACAGACCATTTTGTGCAAAATACGTAAACGTGAAAAAATGCAATAACCGTCCGCAGGCGTTCCGGCGTAAGATGTCAATAAGGGATATGGCCACCATTTAGGGCGATGCAAGATTCCACACGTCGTGTCATGCTTTGCACAACATTATCAAGCAGCTGTTGGGGTAATTTATCCCATTCCTCTGTCAGTGCACGGATGAGGGTGTCCTTGTTTATTGGAGGGCATTGGCGAACAGCAAGACTCCTCCCCAAAGCATCCCACACATTTTCAATGGGATTCAGATCTGGAGAACGTGCTGGCCATACGAGGAGTTGAATATCCTCGCTCTCAAGGCACTCCTGGACAGCAACTGTTCGGTGACATGTTGCGTTGTCGTCCATGAAAATGAATCTATCACCGACAGCGCCACGGAACATGCGAACATGAGGTAGCAGAACATCATTAATGTATCGTTGGCCAGTCATAGTCCCAGCTGGAAGCACATAGAGGGACGTACGGCCATTGATCATGATGTCAGCCCATACCATGACACTACATGTCGGATATCGGTCCCTTTCCTGTATGTTTGCTGGACAATATGTAGTGCCACTATCACGCCAGATCAGTTGTCGTCGACAATCAGACGATAGACTGTATCTACTCTCATCTGAGAAGAGGACAGCAGACCAGTCGTTATCAGTCCAATTGCGATGTTCATGGCACCATTGCAAACGGGCGGTACGGTGACGTCTGGACAACGGGATGCACACAACAGGACGGCGGGCGTATAGTCCTCCTTCATGCAAACGTCTGGCGACAGCTTTTCGGGAGATCCGCTTGCCAGTAGCAGCCATAACCTGATTTGCTACCTCACTAGCTGTGCTGCGCCGGTGTCTTTTTGTTGATAGCACTATGTACCGATCTTCTGCAGATGTCGTACTGCGAACACGACCTCCCCGTGACGTTTGCTATACTCTCCATTTGTTTGAAATGATTTCCAAAGCCTTGAAACAACACTGTGGCTGACGTCGAACTCCCTGGCAACATCTGTTATTTTTCGCCCTTCTTCAATCTTGCCAATAATACAGCCACGCGTAAAATCATCTAGGTGATGTCGGGAAGACATACTGAAAATTGCAAGTTCGTCAATTGATTCTTTCCCTTTCAACTTTGCGTTTCAACAACAACGGTCAATACGCGTCAAATTCTTTATATCTCTTATCAGCGCTTTGACGTCACGAACAAGTTCGGCAATCCAAAATTTGCATACGCACAGCACGTCTAACTGTGTCCCGCACTTATCCTAATTTCCACATTTTCCTGCCTTCCATTTAATGGTTGCTATCGTTGCTATTGTCATCCGTCCTTAGCAATTGTCCGGCATTGTATTATGACGTTTTTTAAGGTTGGTCACGCCAATACACTTTGTTTGTTTTATAAGCTTGCCACGCTCGAGTTTAGCATTGAGGTGCATTTAACCATTCTATGGTCACTACCTGTGTTGAATTTGTTCAGCACATTGCAGTCTTCCATGATAAATTTCTTGTTACACATAATAAAATCAATTTCACTTGTCCATCCATTGGGATGCCTGCATGTCCATTTCCTCTGCGGCTTTTTCTTGAAAAAGGAGTTCAAGATGAAAAACCCTTCTGCCTCTACAAACTCTACGAGAGTATTTCCACGCTGGTTTCTATTGCCGTGGCCGAATTTACCTACTGAAGTTTCATTCTGTTGCCGTTGCCCTATTTTTGCATTGAAATCTCCCATAATTATCTTCAAGTGCTGCTTGCCTTTATTATTTTGATGACGAATTTCCTCATAAAATTCTTCAATTTCTTCTTCAGGATGACTTGTGGTGGGTGCATAAGTTTGAATAATCTGAGACAGGTATCTTCTCGACAGTTGGAAAACGAGTCGTGCAGTTCTATCAGAGGACTTACAACTTCCACAACTTTATCCTTCAGTTTCTTGTTTATTATAAATCCAACACCACTAGTTCTGCCAGTATCTGTCCCACGATAGTAGAAGAGATGTCCACTTTTCAGTTCAATGAGATCTTCTTCTTTTCTCCTTACCTCACTTAGCCCGACGATGTCCCACTTGATCCTTTGTAGTTCTTCTTCCAATTCAAGGAGCCTTGAATCAGAAGATAGGGAGCATCCATTATACGTAGCCAAGGTCAGCATCAGATGGCAGCCTAGTCCGGTTCTCCGCTGATTCTTAGCACCCTCTGCCTTCATGTCGCACTGGCAGCTGCCTTGGCCAGGTATATTCCAGCTGAAGAAGACTGAGGGCCAAGATTTAATTTGTAGAGTCACTTTGGAGGGGTTTGGCCAACACTCACCACGCCGGCCAAGCGGGTTGGTAAGTGTGGGATAGCATTTCTTCTAATCCCGATGGCATAGTTATACCGCTATTGGCGGTCGTCAGAGCCCCTTCAGTGGGAACAGGATGTACCACGAGAAGGCGGAGTTTACATTTGTCAAGGAGAGGCTGTGATGTTGCGCATCACCTGACCTTACATCCCATATATATATATATATATATAAACTGGCGGAAAGTGAAAAAACAACACCAAGAAGGAATTGGCGGACGATCATGAAATTTACATATGTCAATGGGATCGAGTTTACGTAGGGGTGATGTTAATTTCGGGACCAACCGGTGAGCGCTTACGCCGCAGCATGGCATAATATGTAAATTATCGTCGGTGGTATTTAAGGAGTACGGGAAGTGAATGTAATCACTCGTCGGCGTACGGACACGTGCGAAGACCCTGAAGAAGCTGCAATGCCTGGACATGGAAGACGTGTACGATTTCAGCAGTTATCCGACTTTGAGCGAGGCCGTCTAGTCAGACTCCGCGAGGCCGGGTGATCGTATAGTCGTATTGCGGAGCGAATTGGACGGGAAGTATCGGTGGTGGTACGATGGTGGCGTAGATGGTCCGAGGAACATTCCCACACGAGAAAACGTGGAACCGGGAGTCACAGACGGACTGATGAGCGAACCGATCGACGCATAAGAAGAGCGGGCGTTGTCAAACAGACCATCCACTGCGACGCAAATCTGAGCTGCCGTTGCACCTGAGGTGACTGTGCGAACAATCCGCAACCGTCTACTGGATGCAGCACTACATGCACGTGTGCCTCTGGCATGTGTACCTCTGACTCCAGCCCACCGTCAGGAACGGCTGCAGTGGTGTCGCCAACGTCTGCACTGGAGAACGCAATGGCGATCTGTCGTGTTCAGCGATGAAAGCAGATTTTGCTTGGCAGCCTCTGATGGCCGTATGCGTGTTCGCAGACGCACAGGGGAGCGTCTCCACCCTTCTTGCATCCGCCAGCGACACACAGGGCCTACACCTGGTTTCCTGGTGTGGGGAGCGATCAGCTATCACTCCCGTACACAACTATGGTTTGTACCGGGTACGTTAAACAGCATCTCCTACATCAACAACATCATGCAGCCCGTTGTTGTGCCATTTGTAAGGTCGGTCCATCGTGGTGTTTTCCAGCAAGATAACGCACGCCCACACACGGCACGTGCAACGCAACATGCACTTCAGGGTGTGAGACAAGTTCCATGGTCTGCACGTTCACCGAATTTGTCCCCAATTGAGCTCGTGTGGGATTTTATGGGACAGCAACTTATCCGGTCTCCACGACCATCCCCGATTTACGCATTCAGGTTGAGGATGCTTGGAACTCAATACCCCAAACTTACATTCAACATCTGTACGACAGACTCCATGCCAGAATTGAACAGTGTGACATAGTTCATGGCGGTTCAACCTCGTACTAACCATGTTTCATGGAAATGTTATTTTTCAGTTTACCATCAAATACAGCTGTATTTTTCCATAATGTTTTGATCACGTTATCCTCTGTATTCCGTTATTATGCTGTATAAATTTCGTTGGTATCACACCTCTCCTTCTTGGAGTTCTTTTTTCACTTTCCGCCAGTGTATATATATATAAACTTATATATATATATTAGTTTGCATATCATCATCATCATCATTGTCAACCATTATCAATCCACTGCTGGACGAAGGTCTCCCCAAGTTTCCTCCACAACGGTCTGTCTTGTGCCAGTCTCCTCCATGTCACCCCTGCATACTTTCGAATTTCATCCACCCATCTCCCATGTGGTCTTCTTCTGGGTCTTTTTCCTGTCCCTTGGAATCCAATCTAAAATTTCAGCTGTCCATCGATGATCTGTTCTTCTGGCAGTATGTCCAGCCCATTGCCATTTCAGGGATTTAACTCTGATCATGATGTCTTCCACTCTTGTCATTTTTCGGATCCACGAGTTCCTCTTCTTATCTCTCCTGGTTACACCAAGCATGCACCTCTCCATGCTTCTTTGAGTTGTCTGCAGCCTTTGTATGTCTCTTTTAGTTAAGGTCCACGTCTCTGCACCATACGTAAGCACTGGAAGGATGCATTGATCAAACACTTTTCTTTTAAGACATAATGGCATATTGCTCTTGAAAATTATGCTGTTTCTTCCAAAAGCTCTCCAGGCAAGTTTTGTACGCCGATTAATTTCTTCATCAATGTGACCCTCACTTGATATCTGCTGTCCAAGATAAACGTACGTGTCTGTTATCTCCAGCTTTTCTCCATCAATCGATAAATCTTCATTTCTTGTAAAAGCATTGAGCATCACTTTTGTCTTCTGAAAGTTCATTTTTAATCCCACTTCTTTACTCTTGTCAGCAAGTTCCTGGATCATACTCTGCAGCTCTGATGGGGTAGTTGCAAAAATGACTACGTCATCAGCAAAACGAAGGTGGGTTAGATAATCTCCATTAATCTTTATCCCCTTGTTTTCCCAGCTCAGTGACTGAAAAACACCCTCCAATGTGGCATTAAAGAGCTTCGGAGATATGGTGTCACCTTGTCTCACTCCCTTTCCAATTTTTACGTATGTTGTATTTTCAAACAGCCTAATCTTTGCACTTGCATTTTCATAGATGTTATTAATAATATTAATGTATGCATCTTCAATACCGCAGGTTTTCAGAGCCATTGTAACTGCTGATGGTTTCACCGAATCAAAGGCTTTTTCATAATCGATAAAAAGCCATGCACAATGGAAGTTCATATTCCCTCGCTCTTTCAATTAGTTCTCTCAGCACGTGGATATGATCTATTGTGCTGTAGCCACTCCTGAATCCAGCTTGTTCTCTCGGTTGAGCCATGTCCAGTGTTACCTTCAAGCGGTGTGAAAGAACTTTAGTGAAGATTTTATAAACTACTGATAGGAGGCTGATAGGTCTGTAGTTTCCGAGATCCTCAATGTCACCTTTCTTATGTAGCAGGATCATTGTAGCGGTGTTCCAATCCTCAGGAATCTTTCCTTCATTAAGGCATCGAGTGAAAATTTGGGCGAGTACTGTTTCGATTTCTCCACTTGCTTCTTGTATGATGTCTACAGTAATTCCATCTTCTCCTGGAGCTTTTCCTCGCTTCATGTTCTTGATTGCATGTGCAACTTGCTGGAAGGACTGGAGGAACTCTGGTACTGGTATCTTTCATGATGTCTGGAGTGCATATATCATCCCTTTCATATAATTTGGAGTAAATCTTTCACTCTTATCAAAATTTCGCCTCTATTTCTTGTTACAGAACCATCTTCTTTTCTCAGTGCCATAATCTGTTTTCTTCCCTTACTGAGATGTCCCTTTGCTATCTTTAGGCTTTGGTTGTTTTCAATTGCTTTCCTCACTAGTTCACAGTTGAATTTCCTTACGTCTTCAGTGATACTTTTTCTTACTGTCTTGCATAGCTCTATATATTCCACTTTGGAAGTCCCATCTTCTTTAGTTGTCCTCATCTCTCTTCTTTTTTGCATCAACATTTTGGTTTTCCTGATAATTTGTTCACATGCAACTTG
The DNA here is from genome assembly GCA_039090855.1 of Macrothele yani. NCBI lineage: Eukaryota > Metazoa > Arthropoda > Arachnida > Araneae > Macrothelidae > Macrothele > Macrothele yani. Next base: position 42,646,217 of record CM077005.1, on the reverse strand, counting down.
TTCTTAGACCCAGCTAATTTTGTTGCTGTTTCCATAAGAGCTTTGGTTACTTTTCTGTTAACTTCAGAGATGTCCACTTCTTCCGATGTTAGGCCTTCTAAAGCAGAGAACCTGTTCTTCAGTTCTAACTTGAAGGTATTATGGTGTTTTAAGGTTGGTTATGTCAATAGATTTTGTTTGTCCTATGAGCTTGCCACGTTCAAGTTTAGTGTTGAGGTGCATCTTACATCTCGCAATCTATGGTCACTACCTGTGTTGAACTTGTTTAGCACACTGCAGTCTTCTATGACGAATTTTTTGTTACACATAATAAAATCAATTTCACTTGTCGTCCCATTTGGATGTCTCCATGTCCATTTCCTGTGTGGCTTTTTCTTGAAGAAGGAGTTCAAGATGAAAAACCCTTCTGCCTCTGCAAACTCAACGAGAGTATTTCCACGCTGGTTTCTGTTGCCGTGACCGAATTTACCTACTGAAGTTTCATTCTGTTGCCGTTGCCCTATTTTTGCATTGAAATCTCCCATAATTATTTTCAAGTGCTGCTTACCTTTATTATTTAGATGACAAATTTCCTCATAAAATTCTTCAATTTCTTCTTCAGGATGACTTGTGGTGGGTGCATAAGTTTGAATAATCTGAGCCTGGTATCTTTTCGAGAGTTGGATAACAAGTCGTGCAGCTCTGTCAGAGGAACTTTCAACTTCTACAACTTTATCCTTCAGTTTCTTGTTTATTATAAATCCAACACCACTAGTTCTGCCAGTATCTGTCCCACGATAGTAGAAGAGATGTCCACTTTTCAGTTCGATGAGATCTTCTCCTTTTCTCCTTACCTCACTTAGCCCCACGATGTCCCACTTGATCCTTTGTAGTTCCTCTTCCAATTCAAGAAGCCTTGAATCAGAAGATAGGGAGCGTCCATTGTAAGTAGCCAAGGTCAGCATCAGATGGCAGCCTAGTCCGGTCCTCCGGGGATTCTTAGCACCCTCTGCCTTCATGTCGCACTGGCCGCTGCCTTGGCCAGGTACATTCCAGCTGCCGGAGACTGAGGGCCAAGATTTAAGTTGTGGAATCATTTTGGAGGGGTTTGGCCATAACTCACCACGCTGGCCAAGCGGGTTGGTGAGTGTGGGATAGCATTTCCTCTGATCCCGATGGTATAGTTATACCGCTATGGGCGGTCGTCAGAGCCCCTTTAGTGGGAACAGGATGCACCACGAGAAGGCGGGGTTGACATTTGTCAAGGAGAGGCTGTGATGTTACGCATCACCTGACCTTACATCCCAGTTTGCATATAACATGTATTATATACATACCTGGGGATGTAAGGTCATGTGATGCGTAACATCACAGCCTCTCCTTGACAAATGTCAACCCCGCCTTCTCGTGGTGCATCCTGTTTCCACTAAAGGGGCTCTGACGACCGCCAATAGCGGTATAACTATACCATCGGGATCAGAGGAAATGCTATCATACACTCACCAACCCGCTTGGCCAGCGTGGTGAGTTATAGCCAAACCCCTCCAAAGACTCCACAAATTAAATATTGGCCCTAAGTCTCCGGCAGCTGGAATGTACCTGGCCAAGGCAGCGGTCAGTGCGACATGAAGGCAGAGGGTGCTAAGAATCCCCGGAGGACCGGACTAGGCTGCCATTTGATGCTGACCTTGGCTACGTATAATGGACGCTCCCTATTTTCTGATTCAAGGCTCCTTGAATTGGAAGAGGAACTACAAAGGATCAAGTGGGACATCGTCGGGCTAAGTGAGGTAAGGAGAAAAGGAGAAGATCTCATTGAACTGAAAAGTGGACATCTCTTCTACTATCGTGGGACAGATACTGGCAGAACTAGTGGTGTTGGATTTATAATAAACAAGAAACTGAAGGATAAAGTTGTACAAGTTGAAAGTTCCTCTGACAGAGCTGCACGACTCGTTATCCAACTCTCGAGAAGATACCAGGCTCAGCTTATTCAAACTTATGCACCCACCACAAGTCATCCTGAAGAAGAAATTGAAGAATTTTATGAGGAAATTCGTGATCTAAATAATAAAGGTAAGCAGCACTTGAAGATAATAATGGGAGATTTCAAAGCAAAAATAGGGCAACGGCAACAGAATGAAACTTCAGTAGGTAATTTCGGCCACGGCAACAGAAACCAGCGTGGAAATACTCTCGTTGAGCTTGCAGAGGCAGACGGGTTTTTCATCTTGAACTCCTTTTTCAAGAAAAAGCCACACAGGAAATGGACATGGAGACATCCAATTGGGACGACAAGTGAAATTGATTTTATTACGTGTAAAAAAATTCGTCATCGAAGACTGCAGTGTGCTGAACAAGTTCAACACAGGTAGTGACCATAGATTGGTGAGATGTAAGATGCATCTTAACACTAAACTCGAACGTGGCAAGCTCATAAGACAAACAAAATGTATTGACATAACCAACCTTAAAAAACACAATAGTACTTTTAAGTTGGAACTGAAGAACAGATTCTCTGCTTTAGAAGCCCTAACATTGGAAGAAGTGGATATTTCGGAAGTTAACAGAAAAGTAATCAAAGTTCTTATGGAAACAGTAACAAAATTAGCTGGGTCTAAGAACAAGTTGCATGTGAACAAATTATCAGGAAAAACCAAAATGTTGATGCAAAAAAGAACAGAGATGAGGACAACTAAAGAAGATGTGACTTCCAAAGTGGAATATATAGAGCTATGCAAGACAGTAAGAAAAAGTATCACTGAAGACGTAAGGAATATCAACTATGAGCTAGTGAGGAAAGCAATTGAAAACAACCAAAGCCTAAAGATAGCAAAGGGTTGGTTGGTTGGTTGTTGGATTTTATTGGCGCAAGGGCCAGGTTTGGCCAAAGAGCGCCAGACAAAGAACGATCAGCCACAGATTTTTAAAAACGTGGAAAATGATTAAGATCAGACAGGCTTGGTAAAAGTTGAAAAAGAGTATGAAGAAAGCAGTGAAGGAAAGGTAGTTAATGAAGTTTATTAAAAGTAACATATTTACTAATGGAAAAGGACGAACCGTCACTCTCCTCCCCCCACACTCCTCTGCAATGCTGGCAGAGGGCGGGGACGAACTGTCACTCTCCTCCCCCCCATGTTCCTCTGCAATGCTGGTAGAGGCTGGGGACGAACTGTCACTCTCCTCCCCCCGTGTTCTTCTATAATGTTGGGTGAGGGTGGGGACCTCGCTGAGGCCGAGACAGTTTGATGGACACCGCACACCTTTGCGGATTGAGGGCCGGGTCTTCCGCACGTGCAGGGCTGTCTGCTGGGAACCGGAAGAGGCGGGCGTCTTCAAAAGAGAAGGCGAAGACGCAGCTGGTCGAATAAGCTGGAGCTCGGTGAAATCCACCTGTGTCGCTTGTTCAGCTGTAGATCGCTTGGCAAGTGCGGCGAGAGCTACAGGGCGCGGAACAAAAGGCTGCACGGGTTGTGGCTGAGACTGAACAACTGCGGCAAAAGTACGCTGTCGGTTGTTGGGAATACCCAACTTGGCCTTGGCAGCAGGGTACGAGAGGCCCTCCAGGGTCTTGAGGCGCTGGATCGCCTACTCGTCGTTCCACTTCGAACAGGACCTGGCATAAGCAGCGTGGGAGTCACCACAGTTTACACAGCAGGGCTCTGAAGTGCATCCAGTCCCTTCGTGGTCGCGGGAACCACAATTGGCGCACCTCGCAACACTGTTACAGGACCGCTGGGAATGTCCATACCTCTGGCACTTAAAACAGCGTAGAGGATTTGGTATATAAGGACGAACTGCACATAACAAGTAACCAGCCTTTATTTCAGTAGGTACCTTCGGGCTGTTAAAAGTCAAAATAACATTTCGTGATTTGATCAGCGCGCCATCGCGCCTGAAAGTCATGCGTCGGGCAGCTATGACACCCTGATCAGCAAGTTCACACACAAGTTCATCTTCATCGCAGACCAACAAGTCGGGCTCAGAAATGACTCCTTGGAGGTGTTGAGATACGGATGTGCCGTCACTTGAACTGGAATATCCTGAAGTCTGGTCAACTGCAGAAGAGATTTGCTCTGAGAGAGAGTGCAAGTTTCCACAAGCAGGTCACCAGAGCGTAGCTTCTTCACTGACTTCAAAGAGCCAGCAACACCCGCAAGTGCCTTCGAGATGAAAAAAGGAGACTTTGAGGAAAGTTTCAACATCTGGTCAGTAGAAGAAATGACGAGAAAAGTAGCTTGAGGTATCGAATCTGCAAGTGTAATGCGACGCTTCTGAGCTGACGGCTCAACACCTGGATCTAAAGATACGTCGCGGTGATGTCGTTTTTCAACGAAAGTTCTCTTCAGTGTGTTATGTGTGGGAGGTGGTTGAGGCAAATTTGGCCCCTGATCAATCACCATATCCTGTTGTTTTTTAAATTTTGAGGAGGGTTTATGTTTCCCCATGGGAGTAAGAAAAAAATTCATCAGCAACATACTCCGCCCACAATCGAGCCCAACAGGGAGAACTGGAGGTCCGCAAGCCAAACACATGACGCAAGACACAGTTCTAGAGCTTAGTTGCAAATATAGTCCGTTGGCTGTGATCACACGCACTCGGCGGACACTTCGGCCTCCGGGTACCGTCATGCCAACGCCTTTGGCATGATCCCACAGCCCCCGGGCTCACCCTGCCGTGCAATACGACAAAGCCGCTAAAGCCCTGCACACAACTTGGTACAAGACTTCTGACCAGAGGTGGGTTAGGCTCTAGCCTCCCGTTTACAGCGAAGCCGGGGTCGAAGAGGAGTGTTGGTACACAGGAGGCACTTAACCGGTCTCCTGCGACCTCAGCCGCCAGACATCCCATTTCCGCCTCACGGGTCTCCGCACGCGGCAAACATGCAGGTAGGTCTAGCACCCAAACCAGCTAAAAGGAAAAAAAAAAAGAAATCCAAAGAAGACAAATCCTGGCAGGGAACCTAAACGGAATCTCAGCAACCTACGAACTGAGCGGTTAATATAAATCAGTTAGTGGTGGAGGGTAACAAAACCACAAGACCGGGGTGTTAGTACATAACGTGGTAGCGATTAGGTAGAGAATACAACACGGGCAACTAGCCAGTGGAGAAAATAAATAAAAACGAAAAAAGCGAGACACAAGACCAGCTCGGGAACGTGGGGCCGCGACTCCCCAACAGCTGGATGAACAGCCGTCCCTGCAAACACCAACAGCACCAAAATAAGAAAAAAATAACAAGCTGTGGCATGACATCAGATGTTGACCAGTCACAAGGTCAGCTCGGGCCGTGGGGGCGCCGCTCCCCAAATAACTGGAAAACCAGTTATCCCCGTGCGGGGAGATAGCAAAGGGACATCTCAGTAAGGTAAGAAAACAGATTATGGCAAGAAGATGGTTCTGTAACAAGAAATAGAGGCGAAATTTTGACAAGAGTGAAAGATTTCTACTCCAAATTATATGAAAGGGATGATACATGTACTCCAGACATCATGAAAGGTACCAGAGTTCTTCCAGTCCTCCCAGCAGAAGTTGCTCATGCAATCAAGAACATGAAGCGAGGGAAAGCTCCAGGAGAAGATGGAATTACTGTAGACATCATACAAGAAGCAAATGGAAAAATCGAAACAGTACTCGCCCAAATTTTCACTCGATGCCTTAATGAAGGGAAGATTCCTGAGGATTGGAACAGTGCTACAATGATTCTGCTACATGAAAAAGGTGACAATTGAGGATCTCAAGAACTTAAGACCTATCAGCCTCCTCTCAGTGGTTTATAAAATCTACACTAAAGTTCTTTCACACCGCTTGAAGGTAACACTGGACATGGCTCAACCGAGAGAACAAGCTGGATTCAGGAGTGGCTACAGCACAATAGATAATATCCACGTACTGAGAGAACTAATTGAAAGAGTGAGGGAATATGAACTTCCATTGTGCATGGCTTTTATCGATTATGAAAAAGCCTTTGATTTGGTGAAACCATCAGCAGTTACAATGGCTCTGAAATCCTGCGGTATTGAAGATGCATACATTACTATTATTAATAACATCTATAAAAATGCAAGTGCAAAGATTCGGCTGTTTGAAAATACAACACACATAAAAATTGGAAAGGGAGTGAGACAAGGTGACACCATATCTCCGAAGCTCTTTAATGCCACATTGGAAAATGTCTCTCAATCACTGAACTGGAAAACAAAGGGATAAAGATTAATGGAGATTATCTAACCCACCTTCGTTTTGCTGATAACGTAGTCATTTTTGCAACTACCCCATCAGAGCTGCAGATTATAATCCAGGAACTTGCTGACAAGAGTAAAGAAGTGGGATTAAAAATGAACTTTCAGAAGACAAAAGTGATGTTCAATACTTTAACAAAAAATGAAGATTTATCGATTGATGGAGAAAAGCTGGAGATAACAGACACGTACGTTTATCTTGGACAGCAGATATCAAGTGAGGGTCACATTGATGAAAAAATTAATCGGCGTACAAAACTTGCCTGGAGAGCTTTTGGAAGAAACAGCATAATTTTCAAGAGCAATATGCCATTATGTCTTTAAAGAAAAGTGTTTGATCAATGCATCCTTCCAGTGCTTACGTATGGTGCAGAGACGTGGATTTTAACTAAAAGAGACATACAAAGGCTGCAGACAACTCAAAGCAACATGGAGAGGTGTATGTTTAGTATAACCAAGAGAGATAAGAAGAGGAACTCGTGGATCCGAAAAATGACGAGAGTGGAAGACATCATGATCAGAGTTAAATCCCTGAAATGGCAATAGGCTGGACATACTGCCAGAAGGACAGACCATCGATGGACAGCCGAAATTTTAGATGGATTGCAAGGGACAGGAAAAGACCCAGAAGAAGACCACATGGCAGATGGGTGCATGAAATTCGAAAATATGCGGGAGTGACATGGAGGAGACTGGCACAAGACAGACCGTTGTGGAGGAAACTTGGGGAGACCTTTGTCCCGCAGTGGATTGATAATGGTTGACAATGATGATGATATACATGCCTGACCCAAGTTTTTTTTTTTTTTTTTTATATTTGCATTTCCATTCTTAAACAAATTTATTTCAATCAACGCCTTGAACAAGCGTTCGCATCTAAACTGGATGTTTTATATATTTCCCCGTTTCTCATGTAACGAGAATTTACCCTAAAAGTAGAGACAGTATTTATATTTTATGGTGTCGTTGTTTCAAAACTATTGATTGGAGAAGTTCTTTTTCTATAACATAGCAAATAACATGTGCCCAAAATATTCCATGTTTTTTCCACTTCCCCGCGAGCAAAATTTTCTTGCCAGCTGGCGTGAATGCTTATTCCTATTCGTCATACTTGTTTCTGAAGACGGATAGGAAAAATATTCTTTGTTCAATAAAGTGATGATTTTGTGATTCTAAGCTTAAAAAAAAAAAAAATCACGCAACGATTTCTGAATTCGGTTTCCATGTTGTTGCTGTAAGGTTTCGTGAATGCCGCACGAGATGAGATTCTAGATCAATGCTTCCCAAACTTTTTAGAATGACAAACTTTCGCGACCCACCTAGCTTTAGTGGACACAAAAGAATAGGGTATATTTTTTTAATTTAATGCTATAGTTTTTTGAATTTATTATCGAATACAATTTTACAAAAAATGATCTACGTATTTCTCATAATGAGGCTTATATGACGAGTGCATTTGTTTCCGGTTTCTGTTGATGACGTCGTTGGCGTCCACGCAAGACCGTCTAGAAAGCATAAGCCCATGACATTAGAGAAATAAGTTTCCTCTATTTATGACGTCACTCTCGTGCTACATGGACTGACACGTTGGTGTCGTGTTGACGTCACACACGTCAGCTTTGGAAACCAATCGGAATCCTTGGCTTCTGCGTGACGTCACTAAAAGATGGAACTCATCTTACTAATGTCGCGGCCTTGTGCTTTCTAGACGGCCTCGGTCACCATTGATGCAAGTCACTTTCAGGCGCAAGGAGATCGACAATTGCAGATTGTTTCGAAATTTGGTTTCGATTCCTACCAACACAGTAAATCCAACTTCACAGATATGCGATGTTAATGGATACAGCACCTTCAAGGCTTCAGTAGGAAGAGTTGGATATGTTTGTTGAACAGCCACGCAGAACTGCGTCATTTTTTGCTGTTGAAATTCGTTGCCAACGAGATGTCTACGGACAGACATGAGTTTTTCGTCGGACTTTGTTGGTATTACAGTCGTCATGTCGCCCCGAAACGGATTCGCAATCCAGTTCTTTCGCTGACAATTTTTCATTTCTAGGAAATAATAATCAAATTTTTCTTTCGACGCGTTCAAACGTGCAGAGATTATACGCCATCAACTGGCTTCACCTCATTTTCGATGATAATGGTTTCACATGTTTCAAAACAGTCGCACTCGCGGTCTACAATGTTCATCTTCCACAACACAATTTTTTTTTATGAAGCTTCCAAAGTGGTAGTAGCCCACTGAGTTGCTCATGGTAGTCGTTAAACCTCCAATAAAAAAAAATCGAAGCCCCAGCCACGGCGCACATTGGCCACAGAGATTGCGCAGCATACCGGCATGACATCAGCAGGTAGGTGGCTTAAGTCAGTGGCAGTTAGCCGTCAGAAAGCGAAGAGTGTCACGCCAGCCAACATGGAAGTAGACAAGGAGAACATCCGCCGTTGCATGCTGTACGTGTTTCGTCGCAGTAGCACCCCGCAAATGCTATGAGGAACATAACCAGTATGAACTCCAATGCCATATCACATCGTCAGTGCTTATCGTTGGTTCGAACGATTTCGAGAAGGACATTTTGACCTGCCAGACCGACCCAAAGCCAGAAGACCCGCAACAGTGGATATAAACATGCTTATGCAGCTTCCCAGGTTGACGCTGGCCCACGTGTGACAACGCGGGAGTTGACCAAACAGCTAGGGACTACCCACACGAGCATTAAAACACACATGCGTCAACTTGGGAATGTGCACAAGAGGAGAGTTTGGGTACCCCATCAACTCACAGTTAAGCAGAAAGCAAATCGCATGAGTGCATGCGTTTCCCTGCTTCCACGTGACCAAGTTGAACGGTTCTTCGATAGCATTGTGACAGGTGACGAGAAATGGGTCCTGCATGACAATGTCAGAGCCCGGAAACAGTGGTTGGACCCAAACAGAAGCCCATGCCAACTCCCAAAGCCGGCTTACACCCACGTAAGGTTCTGCTGTCTGTTTGGTGAGATATGCCGGGTGTCGTGGTTTTTTTTTCAGCTGATGCCGGACAACACCACTATCACGGCCAATGTGTACCGCCGTCAGCTCGACGATCTGCACGCATCGCTCACGTCGAAACGACCAGCACGGCTGAACCGCAAGGGCGTTCTTGACGTTCAGCAGTGCCGGTCGTTTCAAGCGGTCAAGGACGAAGCGAGACGTCACACAGCACGGGTGACCTGTCACAAGATCAGGGACCTGGGCTGGGAGCTGCTGTCGCACCCAGCTTATTACCCGGACATTGCCCCCAAGCGACTACCCCACCTTTTCCGGGAGTTGCAGCATTTCCTGGACGGACAGCCGTTCACCAACCAGAACGATGTCGAACACGCACTTATTCACTTTTTCGCGTCCAAACTGCCACACTTCTACAGGAACGGTATCCAACAGCTGTCCAGACGATGGGAGCAGTTCGTATCAAACGATGGGGAATATATTTTGGACTGATTTGTACTTGTATATATGGTAACTAGCTTTACTACCCGGCTTTTTTTTTTTTTTTTTGATTGGAGGTTTAACGACCACCGTGAGCAACTCAATGGGCTATAAGCAGTCACCCGTCCCTAATTTAGGGTCACTGGTTCCAGGGAAGGGAGAGAGCCAGTGCCGTAAGACAAACACAACATCCATGCCTGACCGGGATTCGAACCCGGACCCCTTACGGACGAATGATCAGAGGCCAACGCCTTAGACCACTGCGCCACCGGGGCGGCCTACCCGGCTTTGCCCGGGATTTAGGCTTATCAGATCAGATCATATATAGAGGATTTTAGGAAGGGAGTGTCTGACCCCAGGTCTTAAACAAACCTTAGAAATAGGAAGCTAGGAGATTTGGGCTAGAGTGCCCGATAGGAAAGTGACACGGAAGCGAAGTAGAAAGGGGGAGGAAGACGCATTTATTTATTACCGGGGGCCAGTACACGGGGTCCGACGGCTTAACATGCCCATCTGACGCACGGCGGATATTTAGTGAATCGAGCGTTCGTACCTGTCAGGGATCGAACCTGAGGTCCTTTCCGTGGCAGTCACGAACGTTGCTTACTAGGCCACCCGCGGCCCGATTTAGGCTTATTAATTTCATATTCCCTTATATGTCACTGAAAACCCCGGGAAAAAATTGATGCTTGCAAGAAACAAAAAAGCTGATTTCACAAATTCGGCCATTGCAAATTATTTATTCATAGTGTGATTATTTCAGCACTTGGCCGTACACGACATTTTTGGTTTCTCCTTCATCGGCGATAATATTTAATTTTGTTGGATCCTTTCCTCTTGATATTCCAACATACAGCTGTAGAATCAAACGGACCAAAAGCTTACGAATTATTTAACACGCGTCCGGAAGACACAGCATGAGAACATTGACTGAACAAAATGCGTTAACAATTTATTATCGACGATTAAATGCATCACGTGCTTTCAGTTTCAGACGTCTTTGAAGGGCGAATCTCTGGGATAAAAAAGTTAAAACCGTATCTTTGCAAATATTTTATGAAACTGGCTGAAATTTTAATAAACACCATAAATCGTTAATAGGAACATAACCTCCAAATTTCGCCTGAATCGGTAAATAACTTTTTAAATTAGCCGTCAAAGTTTTATTAACCGTTTATGCGAATATATTTCTGTTTACCGATAAATTAAAAATTCCATGCCTTTTTTTTAAAGTTTTGACCGGATTCTAGTGAAATTTGGAGGGACTCCTCTTATTACCAATTCATGGTGCTGACAAAAATTTCAGCCCGTTTCGTTAAGATTTCGCAAAGTTCGTTTTTGCATTTTTTTTTATGCACAGTTCTCAAAGAAAAGGAGCACCTGTGGCTGAATGCAGTCACGTGCTTTCATATTTGGAACAGATAACGATGACGTTGAGACAGCGCTCGAGACTCGAGGCTGCACATTTAGGTGGAAAATCCATTCCCGAGTTTATTTATTTATTTATTTATTTATTTATTTATTCATTTATTTATTTATTTATTCATTTTTAGTAATTCGTCTAATTTTTGAGGAAAGAGTACGTTTTATTTAATTTTTTATTTATTTTTCCATTAGCCCCACTTTCAGGTGATTCTTCTTTTCTTTCTTTTTTTTTTTTTTTTCCTCTCCGTCCCCCTCTCCCAGCACAAGGCGTCGCATAGCGTAAGACTAGATAGACAGCGTTAGCGTCACCATGAACGAACCGACATTGTATGGAGTGTTTTATGGGGCAATAGAAGTGTCCTCCTTTCCTAGCATCCACAGTGCGTGTTGGGTAGACCGTATACTTTTTGGAACCGGAACTAACAGTTTTATTGGGTTAGGATTTATGGCCCGGTGGTTAATCACGCGGCTAACGTAACTTGAGCGGTTCTCAGAATTTTCACGGGAACGGGTAGCAATTTTGACCACCTAACGAATGGATGAACAAAATGTTAATTCTCTGAACAGTAGGATTTAGACTTGGGAATTTAATTCAGGGAGGCTTGCGTTAGCCAGCTAGTGATTGGATGATGGGATATTTTGAGGTAATGTGGGTCTTCTTTGGGGTTGTCGAAACTTTTCCAAGGGAAGAGAAGAACTTCATCACTTTACTTTTACTTTCTTCACGGCCTGCATCACTTTCACTTTTTTATTCCTTGTGACTTGTCACTTGGGAGTTTTTTTTTTTTTTTTTGCCGTGAATGCGGGTGACTCTTCTTCATGACTCTCACCTAGGAGTTGCCATGTAAAGCTTTGCCCTTTGCCTGCATTTCGTTTCATTTGTGCGTGGCCCAAAACTTAGTCACCGCTATGATTTATCAGAGACTGGCAACTTAATCGCTGCCAAATATTATGGCAGGACATCCGTAACTGCGTATCGTTTCCCGACATGGATGGAGGCTCTCAACCGAGGTACCAAGGAAAGGAACCCTGCCAAGGACGATGAGGGCCCCCAACAATTATGACGTACCGGGACATCTATCGCAGACCAGTAAGTACCCTTGGTGGAGGAATAGCGATAGTAGTGTTTTACAGACGATAAGTGATGACAGGAAAACTGGACTTTCATGTGGTTACTTTTCTTCCGTGTGGTATGGGAGTCAACATATAGAAAGATTGGGAATTTAAGGTAGGAAATCTATCCTATTTTTTCTTTTGGCGTCCTCTCATAATATGTTTATCGGATCAGTGCATACGAAAGTCTTCCATTAGAATTAATGTTTTTATAAGCGAGTAGTTAATGAATACTGGTTCCTGTCAGAAAGTCGGTATCATTTTTGCTAGTATCGTGAGTGTATCTTTATTATTATACCAAAACATAACTAATAAATTATTTTCTTTGTTAATTTGCCTACGTATAATCATGAGTGTTTCTTTGGTTGCAAATTGTGTGCTCAACCCTGGATTTTTGGAGAATATGTATATTTTACGGCAGGGACTTAGAAAATCCGTTCACTTTGCCTTTTTTTTTTTTAATTCTAGACGTTCCCGAAAACATTGCGGCACACAGCGGACCCTTTGACTCCCAAAGGAAAATCTGCTGGGTGAATCACAACGCCCCGTCAGTGGATCCTGAAACTACGTCAGCCCAAAATCAGGGAATCGCAGAATCACAATCCACTTGACACCCCCTTGGTTCCCAATATTACGCCGGGTGAACCCAATTTGGAACCCGCCCGATAATAACGTAGCAAACGACGCTGACTTTATTGATTAGCTTATTAATTAATTCATTACTCGCGAACGGAACAACTTAGAGATCTGAAAGTAATTGCGTTGACCTAGATATTCTAATTTTAATCAGCTATGCAAATTTCATGATGCCACAGTTCGGCGTTCCGAGAGTTTTTGCTGCTTCAGACAAACAGACGTTTTGTGTTTCATATAAAAGATTATCACTTTTCTGTTACCTTGCATTTGCAGACGTTACTTTCTTTCCTACCAAATATTTGTATCAGGCTATGAAATCTGACATAAATTATTAAATTACTTTTCGAATTACGTGTACCTTAATTTTGATGGGCAGTGTTTATTATTTTTTATTATATATCAAAACAGCATCCAGATTTTTAAAAATGTTACAAATGTCTTATGATTTTCAGTTTGGCGAATTCACTTTCTTTGCCGGAAGACGAAAAATAAGGAAAGCGTTTTTTGTTTAAGCTAGCTCCGAAAATGCTATAAACGCTGCAGTTCTCCCAGAAAGTAAAAGAAAAAAAAACGTGATCGTGTGACGTGCTATCAACCACTTGTGTTTTAACAATGAGAAAAGATGCTTGTAGCTAATCCTGTCGCTATGCAAGGTTTTACTGTTGTTGTGTCCATTAATAATGACTGAGCAGCACACAAAAAAAAGGGCAAGGGAATTTTTATTGAAGAAAGGGGCAGAGCAGCCGGCTTTTGAACAGCACTCAAGGCTTCGCTTTCGATGGCAGTTCAGCCGTTTTTCATGTTGACCGCGGGTCAGGGATCAGGTGGTATACCTTCCTTTGAGAAGACTGATGATATCTATTCTCCTTGCAATGTCCTGCGTAAATTATGGACTGCAACCGGTGTTTGAATAAGAATTCAAACAGTTTATTTATTATTTATGGGCAGTTTGAAACTTCGGGATAGGTTAATTCGCAGCATGCATGGTATTTTGGAATGTAATGAAGGTCTTCATTTAAATTGTACTTTCTGTCTTCGGTGAAATGAAGGTGTTGGAGAACTTTACGGCAGAAAGAAGTTTTAGATATCACTGCTTGTGTGACGCCATTGTCCGGATAAATGTCATAAAAAGTCATCAATTGATCTAATTGTCGTGCAAATGTAAAATATTGAAGAAGATTAAAAAAATCCGTCGATGCACGATATTAAAATCATAAAATCACTAAAACCTAAGATCAATTAAAACCTTTAAATTACAGACTCAGCATAGTTAAAAATACAGTTTACACTAAAAACACGTGATATCTTTCGAGCCGACTGGGCTCATCCTCAGAAGCGATTAAAATGGAAAAAAGTTCCGGGTTACATTATCGTACATATAGCGACTATGAATGACGTCATAATAGTAAGCTGCATGTGTTCAAACTGCTACATGCCTAAAGGTATAGCACATTATTTCATTTCGAAATACAACGTCAAAAAATAACCTTTTTTATAAATAACTGAGGGGCACAACAATTACATCTCAAAATAGTACTAATGATCCGAATTTCTTGGCGTAGAATATAAATAAAAGTTTCCAAGCTTTCGAATTGGCCACTGAGGCAGGATATATGTCGAACCAGATGCATAACTTTATCAAAAAAGCCGGAACCAGCCGTGTCAATCTTCCTATGCCGTAACTTCGCTACCTGGGCTCTATTTCCCTACATACCAAAAGTTTCCTATCAACTCAAAAACGCGCTCAGGAGGATGAGCTTCGGTGTCGGCATAAAGTCTCCGGCATCTTTATATACGATGCTTAAAAGAAATATTGACAACCCCCTCTTCTCAACGAGGCAGGTGTTTATGCAATCCCACTACAATATCAGGACGGCTCCAGTCGATACTACATCGGAATGACCAAACGTTCGTTTGGAATTAGAATCAACGAACATAAAAGGGATACAAAAGACCGTAAAATAACCACTGTCATATCATGAGAGGTCAAGTTCAAGTCCGCTGATCCTATGTGGAATGATATCAAGAAATTAGCTTCATACTCCACACCTAAATCTACTGCCATTCGCGAAATCTTGGAAATCATGACCAGCAGCGAGGCTTGTAATGATAGCGTCTCTCTCGAGTTGCCAAGCATTTGGAATCAATTCTTCAAACAATGCTGTGTTTTGTACCACAGTACCGCGCGCCCAACCAACGTGACCTCGTTTCTTCGAATGTCTGATCACATTTGCGCCTGTTCATTTATTGTCTAGTCAAGTCACCACGTTCAACTTGTTGAAGTGTTCCATTATCCAGTTTGCAGTTAGCTGTCGACCTTCTTTAAAAAAGCCGTTTGGTTGATGTGCGAAAGCTTGGAAACTTTGATTTATATTCTACGCCAAGAAATTCGGATCACTAGTGCTATTTTAAATGTAATTGGTGTACAGTTCCTTGTTATTCATTAATTAATTCTCATTTAAATACCTCATTATAAATAGTACTTGAATAGTTATTCATTATTTTGAAATGAAATAATGTGCTATACCTTTATGCACGTAACAATTTGAACTCATGCAGCTTACTATTATGGCGTCATTCAGTATTGTCATAAAAAGTGTTATTTTGTTATTTCTTTGAATGAATAAAGCATGCGCCGGAACTATTCTTTCACATTAGATCGTTTGTTCACGACAGTTTAATTTTTCTATTGCATTTACATATAGTACTTTTTTCAAAAAAGTGCTTGATGACATTTATATGTAGTAGAACCCGTTTATAAAGAGAAGCTCTGGACCGATGAAAATCCTCGTTAAATCCGGGAGTTCGCTAAATCCGTTTTAGGGTGAAAATTACCACGATGTAAAAATATGCATACGTGATACTATGCATATACGTTCAGAAAATAACGAGACTGTCGTCATAGCGCCAAAACAAATCCACGCAGAAAAATGCAGCTGTCTGTATCGGAGCACCTGCAAGGTCAGTCACATGACGACACGTCGTTACAGCGCTCCGCTAGCTCATTCTTGCAGTAGACGGCGTACAGTTCCGATGTGTTTCTGTAACCCAGTATGGATCTAAAACTGGAACAAAGAGCAGCTGTAAAATTTTGCGTGCGTTTGAATAAAACCGCCACAGAAACGCAGAAAATGATTAAAACAGTCTGTAAAGAAGATGCTTTGTCCTGTGCACAAGACTTTTTGAGTGGCACAAGAAATTTGTGAATTATGAAGAGTGTCTGGAAAATGCGCCCCGCTCTGGTAGGCTTTCGACATCGACTGCGGAGGTTAATGTCAATACCATCGTGGCACTTCTGCGCGAAGACCGCTGAATGAGTATTGAGGAGGTTGCTGATGTGATACAAATGTCCGTTAGTTCGGTTAATGACATTGTGAGAAACCGGTTGGGGTACCGAAAAGTCCATGCAAAGTGGATTCCCCACTTGCTCACGGATGAACACAAGGCAAATCGTGTTGTCACTTGTCGCCAATGGAAGTGCCGACTACGACGTGAGCCACACTTTTTGGATCGAGCCGACATATGTGATGAAACATTTCTCCACCATTTCGATCCAGAAACAAAACAACAGAGCACCCAATGGAAACACCCACAGAGTTGGTTGGTTTGTTGGTGGGTTTTTATGGCGCAAGAGCTAAATTTGGCCAAAGAGCGCCAGACACGAGACCAACAAATAAAAGATTTTAAAAGCGTGGTACAGTAGTTAAAAACAGGCTAATGTAGGAAAAAAATTTAGAAAAAGCTAGATGCGTTTTTTAAAGTCTTAGTTAAAATCAGGCTAATGTAGGAAAAAAATTTAGAAAAGGTTAGATGAGTTTTTAAAAGCCTTAGTTAAAATCATAGTTAAAATCAGGCTAACGTAAGAAAAAATTTAGAAAAACTAGATGAGTTTTTAAAAGTCCTAATTAAAATCATAGTTAAAATCAGGCTAATGTAGGAAAAAATTTAGAAAAAGCTAGGTGTTTTAAAACCTAGATGAATTTCAAAAAGTCAATGTGTTTAAAAAACGAAAAGTCTGCGAACGTATCGCACCGGTTTCCCAAAATCTTTCGCAGCGCAGCTGCGCTGTCATCCAACATATGAGTACAGAAATGCTGAAAACGATGTAACCGGAAACGAACACAAACATGAATGAGAGTGAGTCGGCAGTTGCACGTCTCACACATAGGGGCAGTGTTGCCACACAGAGCAAACAGCGGTGGGTGAAACGAGATTACCCAATGCGGAGACGCGCCAAGACAACTTTTTTTTTTTTTTTTTTTTTTTTTTTGATTGGAGGATTAACGACCACCGTGAGCAACTCAATGGGCTATAAGCAGTCGCCCGTCCCTAATTTAGGGTCACTGGTTCCAGGGAAGGGAGAGAGCCAGTGCCGTAAGACAAACACAACATCCATGCCTCGCCGGGATTCGAACCCGGACCCCTTTCAGACGAATGATCAGAAGCCATCGCTTAGACCACTGCGCCACCGGGGCGGCCCAAGACAACTTCCTCACGATGATGAACACGAAGACTTGATTTCCATAAACCGATCTCTGGCTTTAATTAAAAAGTTTGTTCTCTGTCTGTTGATTCCACCGATTCTGCCACTGAAGGCGAACGTCCTGCACAATGGTTGACTTCAAATCTTTGTGAAACAGTGGCAGATTAGTGATGGGCGAAGAAGACACTGACTTAGCGGAAATATCCGCCAACTCGTTTACCTTGATGCCAACGTGACCGGGAATCCAGCAAAATCGAACACGGAAACCAGTCGCGGTTAAAGTCCGTAAAACCCGCCTCACATAATAGACGCTCGGGTGATCGCAAACAGACACAGATGCAAGCGTCTGTAGAACACTCAGGGAATCAGTATAGACAAACAGCTCGGCAATGGGGGTTTTGCCTGAATGTGACGAAGACACAGGAGAATAGCATGCAACTCTGCTGAAAACACGATCGTCTCCGACGGGATACGATCAGCGTATACCTCGTCAATGCACACAAAGGCAGAACCCACTACTCCATCGGATTTTGAACCGTTAGTGTAAATCGGAGAATCCGGATGATGAGACCGGTGTTCAGCGATTATTCTGTAGCGGAACAAGACGATTTTTTACAAGTACTAATGGACAAATCAGCATCAGCTACCACAGAAGCCCAAGGCGGCTGGCCAATCGTCCTGGTCTCGCCAATCAAGGAAACATTAATCCCCGACACCCACAGAGTCCTAGATCAAAGAAAGCAAGTGTTCAAGCAAGTGCAGGGAAAGTCATGCACCTGATTTTCTTCGATTAAAAGGGAATTGTATGACCACGTTGTTCTGGTGCCTGTTATTCTTAAGTTCATCTAAAGAAATAAATTCCCGAAAAACGCCCATAATATGCACAAACTGGTTGGATTTTGCATTAAAATAAAGCCGCTGTACATCGTGCTTTCCTTACCCATCAGGTTATTCAAGATCGGGGCATTGAAATGACGGAGCACCCTCCGTATTCACCGGGCCTGGTGCCGTGTGACTTCCACCTATTCCCTGAAATGAAAAAAAAACAAAAAAACTTCGTGGACGTCGGTTTGCATCAAATACTAAACTGAAAACTGTTGTGATGACTAAATGTCCAGAAAGGGCTTCGAACACACTTTCCGGAAGAGGACAGACAGGTGGGACCGGTGAACACATCTTCCGGAAGTGGATAGAAAGGTCCTGTGAACAAAAAACAGAATGCACCGGTTCCACCTTTCTATCCACTTCCTTCCGGAAGTGGATAGAAAGGTGGAACCGGTGCATTCAGTCAGGGGGAGAACACTTCAAAGGTATGTAAGTGTAAGTATGTTTACTGCATTACACTTGCGCCCTATGTAAAATCAGTCTCGTTACTTTTTGAACGACCCTCGTATATCCATAACAATTGGATATACTTCAGAGATTTAATTAACTTCATTAGCACTATAGTTACCGTCAGCGGTGCATTCAGAGCGTGTTTTCCAGGTGAGGAATTACAAATTTTGAAGGGGCTGAAACTTGTTGGCTGATTATATACATATACTCACAATTTTGTTACTTATATATACATTAATACATCAAAAAATTGTAAATTAAGTATAAAATTTTTCTTATGCTCGTATATCGCAAATGATTCCAAAAAATCTACACATACAATTGATTAAAAATGTAACAAGAAAGATGACACCGAATTTTCGGGTGTAATAAGCACGTCTTTTGAATCCGTTCAGACGCAAATTAAATTTATCAAAGCTATTCAAAGTCAATGGAACCCGGTATGGAAAACAATAGATCTGACGAAATATTGCTGTAAACGGAATCGTGAGCTTACGAACTCTTAGAAACAGAGATATCGACAAAAATAAGATGTGACTTTACGTCCCCTGGTGGGAAAACCATGCATTATTTTAGGAAGAAAGTATTCTCAAAAGGTTTATCCATATAAGCGGTAACGGTCCAACAGAAAAAAATTTGTCGAGTTTTCAGGACCCCAGATTTTGCTACAAATACTTCAGAAGCAGAAATTAACACTTATGACCCCTGGTGGCCAAACCATTCTTTACCAAACATTAGAAATTATGTGAAAAATATTTTCCATCAGGTCTTGTATGCGATACAGGAAGAATTTTTCAAATCGGAGCTTTAGAAGCAGAAATAAAACAGAAAACGCAATTTGCCTTTGTGCTCCCTAGCGGAAAGTCTATGATTTACTTGTAAATTTTGAATTTATAGGAAAAACATTTCGCATCGGAAACACTATCCAACAAAGAAGGAATTTTTCAAATCGGACTCCTAGAAGTAGAGATATTGACAAAAATAAGATATACATTTACGTCCCCTGGCGGAGAAACCATGCATTATTTCAAGAAGAAAATGTTCCTAAAAGGTTTGTCGACATGAGTAGTATCGGTCAACAAAAAACTATTTTTTCAATCGAGATTTTAGAAGCTTATATTTTGCTGCAAACACATCAGAAGCGGAAATTAAGACTTACGCCACCTGGTGGCCAAACCATGTTTTTGCAAAAAATAGAAATTATCGGCAAACGATTTCTCATCAGGAGCTGTATCTGGTGCAGAAATAATTTTTCAAATCGGAGATTTAGAAGCAGGGATATAGGGGGAAACGCAATTTACATTTACGCCACCTAGCGGAAAGTCTATGAATTACTTGAAAATTTTGAAATTATGTGAAACACGTGTCACACTGGAAACACTATCCAACAAAGAAAGATTCTTCAAATCGGACTCCTAGAAATAGAGATATTGACAAAAAAATATATATACATCTACGCCCCTGGCGTAGAAACCATGCACTATTTTAAGAAGAAAATGTTTCTAAAAGATTTGCCGGCATGAGTAGTATCGGTTAACAAACGACGTTTTTTCCAATCGAGAATTTAGTAGCTCATTATTTGCTGCAAATACATCAGAAGCGGAAATTAAGATTTACGCCCCTTGGTGGCCAAACTATTTTTTTACAAAAATTAGAAATTATGTGCAAACGATTTCCTATCAGGAGCTGTATCCAGTGCAGAAATAATTTTTCAAATCGGAGATTTAGAAGCAGAGATTAGGGGGAAACGCTATTTACCGCTATGCCCCCTAGCGAAAAGTCTATGAATTGCTTGAAAAATTTCCAAATTATATGAAAAACATGTCACACGGAAAACACTATCCAGCAAAGAAGGAATTTTTCAAATCGGGCTCCTAGAAGTAGAGATATGGACGAAAATAAGATGTACATCTACGCCCCCTGGAGGAGAAACTGTTGAATATTTTAAGAAAATATTCCAAAAAGGTTTATCGATGTGAGTGGCATCAGTCCACGAAAGAATTTTTTCAATCGATATTTTAGAAGCTCAGATTTTATAGCAAATACATCAGAAGCAAAAATTAACACTTACGCGCCCTGGTGACCAAAGTATTCTTTTCCAAAAATTTGAAATTATATGCAAAAGATTTTCCATCAGGAGATGTACCCGCTGAAGAAAAAAGTTTTCAAATCGGAGTTTTAGAAGAAGAGTTATCGGGAAAAATGTAATTTACTTTTACGCCCCCTAGCGGAAAATGTGTGCGTAATTTTAAAAAGTAACTATATCTAAAATACTCTTCGACGTAAATGGAATCGACAGATAAAAGATTTTTTCAATCGGATGTTTAGAAGCAAATATGTGGAATAAAACGTATTTTTGAATTCGACATCATCTGCATTTACGCCCTCTAGCGGCGAAATTGTACATCGTAAAAAAAACGAAATCGTCATTCGCATATTTCAAGCTTCCCAATGCAAAAAGAATTTTTCAAATCGGACTAATGTTACAGAAATATCGTGGGTACAGACAGACGGACGGACGGACAAACCGATAACATAAGCACGATCTTATTTTACAAAAGACGTGCAAAAAATGTTATACCTTCGCTTTAATTCAGTAACGCACCACGGATTTCACCATGGGGTCGTGTAAAATATTGAGGATGCCAGTAAGATAACGCTGTGCAGGAGACCCCCCCCAACCATTAGGAGTGGTAAAAATGTCCTTGCCTTACTACAAGCGTGTTTCTAATTATTAAGGAATCATTAAGTGTTACCTGAAAACGTTCATTGTAAACCATTACCTTGCGACTTGGTTCAGCCCCTTCAGCTAATTTAGATTAGCACATAGTAAAGAAAGAACTAATTGGTTTGATGCCAGTTTCAGGTACCTCGTTTTTTGTTACAGAGTGTAAAACTCCCACCGCCAGGGAAAAAAACCTTATTATGGGAACGATTTCTAATAATTTGTTATTGTTAAAAATTAGGTAATAAATATTTTGTTCTATCGGAAGCATTAACGTCACGTTAGCTACACTGAGGTTTAACCGTATACGTGGAAAGTCGGCATTCAGAAGGCTGAAACAAAGCTGAATGCTAGCTTCCAAAATATGATGATGTACTGCAGTGCAAACGACCTTACGCTGTCGAGTTAGGTTTACATTGCGGAAGTAGTCCGAGTTGTTAGTTCTTGAAAAATTGCCCCTTCGGGGATGACTGTTTAATGTTTTATTGAAGGATGATAAAATTTCAGATTGAAGTCTATGTGAATGTTTCCTTCCCCTTCATTTTAAATTTTTTGTTAAGATTAATTGCTCCAAATATTTCATTATAAACGAAAACAATTAGGCTAAGTATACGGGGACACCACCCAAAAACCTACGGGGGGGGGGGGCTTTCATGGATTTTCGAGTGGGGAGGCTAAACACCTCTGTGAAGATGCCTGAATACATCACTGGTTAAAAATATTTTTTTCAGCGTATAAATCGAGACGAATTGAAATTTGTCATTGGGAATAGAAACAAGTTAGTAAAATCATGCAATGCATTGATTATGATAAGCTTTTCAACATACCAGAAATCATTACTCAAATTATTACTCAAGTTATGAGCATAATGGCTGTGGAATAAATCTCGCTCCTGTGCCCTGACCTTTGACCCCATTTCTATGATATTAAACAGAATTGGTTCAGTATACCTCCGAAACAACATACTCAAGTTTTGTCGCAATAGAAGCACTTTTAGTCAAGTTATGAGGATAATGGCTGTGGAATAACTCTCGCTCCTGTGCCCTGACCTTTGATCCAATTTCGATGATATTCAACAGAACCGGTTCAATAAACCTCCGGAACAACATGACTGGTTGAGTTGTAACGATTTGGATATTAATATGAATGAAACAAAAATAATGATTTTTAGCAAAAATTCTGCTTTTCCACCTAACTTACAGAAAATAAAATTAATGGGACATGATATTGAGGTGGTGCACTGTCATAAGTATTTGGGTACCACTTTAAGTGATGATTTGAAATGGAATACACATATAGATCTACTTTCAACTAAAATTTCAAGAAACATTGGAGTTATTAGTCACACTCTTAGACATCTAACCCCTAAATTAATGCTGGCGTTATATTATTCCATCATACAGACCTATTTTACTATATATTGATATGGGGGAAAACAACACAATATAACGTTCACAAACTACAAAAATTACAAAAAATTTTTATCAGGTTATTGGAATTAAAAATTAATTCTAATCAATCTTCCAATTTGACATATAGAACAACTATACATCTCAATACTTTCAATATATTAACTATACAACAATTACGTGAATATAACTTGGGAAAGATTATGTTTAAAAAAATAAACTATAACCTCTACTATAATTTGATCACAATCAATATGCATAATCATACTTATCGAACAAGAAATAGATTTAAACTACTACCGGTATTCACACATACAGAAAATTTTAAAAATAAGAAAAAAAATTACTCTGGCACTAAATTATGGAATACTTTTCCTCACCATCTTACTGCTATTAATAACATTAATCTTTAAAAAAAAAAAACTAAAACTATCTATTGGGGAAGAACTAGCTCTATCAGAGTTATTTTTCTTTGACTAACTCTTTGAAGGTTATCTTGTTTGCTTTTGGAATTTCATATGCCTATACTCTTATTTGTAGTGAAAAATTGTGAAACCGGGATGAAATTCTACTTACACAATACTAAACTATTCATGGTGCCCTTTCTTTCTTTATAATTTTTATTTACTACTTACCAATTTACTTATATGATGTCAGAAAATTAGTTATGTCTGTTCCTGACTTATACGATCTTTGTTATGGGTGCCGAGGGCTATGTTAGGCCAATTCAGGCCTTTTCCCTCGTGATTCCCAGTTGTCACTAGTTACACTGTTATTATTATGGTACTGCTTTTGGTGTATATGATCACAACTGAAAATAAAAACGAAATGAAATGAAATGGAAAGTTTTGTGGCAATCGAAGCATTTTTACTAAGTTATGACGCATAAGGGCGATGGAATGGATCCCGCTCGTATGTCCTGACATTTGACCCCATTTCCAGTAGGGTTCGTCCCCAGGTTGTCCCCTACCACATACTAAAAAACATTTAATCGAAACATTTTTACGCGAGTTATCATGCTAACAGACGGACAAAGCTGGAGCATATATACGCTTCTTCAACCTACGATTGGAAAGCGTAAAAAAATGTGTCTTAAATTCGGTCGTAATCGAAGCGCCCTGCAATGCAACCAGTTTTTCCCTGCGAAATGCAGTTTCTCCGATGGACTTTCTAACCACATTTGGAAAAACAGCTGCTTCGTAAAGTCTCCATGGACATAACTTCACCTCGCGGTGTCCCTCTTCCAAGAAAAAGATTCCGTGCGCCTCACAGAACCAAAAGTAAGTTTCAAGATAAGGAATTAAGGATGCTTTGCTCCCATCTGCGTGCTAATAAATTGTAAAGCAAATTTTTTGAAACACCAAATGTTAATTTCTAATCGAAAAAAAAAACTTCGTTATATAGAAATTGATTTTCGTAATATGGAGATTAATTTACATATAAATGTCGTTTAAAGTCAAGGTTTTGAGGAAAATTTTGTTAAATGGAAGTTCGTTATATAAAGACTCTACTGTACTTATGTCCCATGGGGACTTTTGTGCTGCGCACCAGGAACGAAGTTTCATTAGATCGAACCTGGAGGATCAGATACGACAGAAAGTGCACATATCAGGGAAGCAGGAGTGCCAGATTGAAAGTGCGAGTCGACAAAGTGGGGAGTGCGAGATTATTACGTCACAACGAGTACTTCCATGCATAGAGAACAAGGAAGGTTTCAAAATCGCTTTATTCTAATTTATCATAAGAAAACATAGGGTGAGGGGAAGGAGTAACGGGGAGACAGTACCCCGGGCAGACGGCTTAGCGTCCCTATCCGACGCACGGCGAGTATTCAGTGGCTCAGCGCATCTCAACCTATCTGAAATCGATCCTGCAACAATCTGGTTGGAGGGCAGTTGCTCTAACCACCAGGGCACTCGCAGCCTAATTTAAATGCACAATGAAACAGTAAATCAAATTTATCAACTAACTGATAGGAGTGTTCATCAGTAAAGCGTGTGCTGCTTGCATTTTGGCCAGCGTAGCATTAGAGGCTAATGCCAGCATACGTTTACTATGACTGGTAAAAAAATTAGGTACCGTTTGAGAGCATGCAGGCTACAAAGACACCATCAATTATAATCCTAAAGGCTTGAACGGTAAATCACTAGCGATATATTTGACCAATTCCAAGAGGGATATGGTTGAAACGATATTTCCGAAAAGTGTTTCAAGATGCTGTATACAAACAGGATATGTTATTCACTTTAAATATCCGCGATACATGATATAGCTCCGTTCGTCACAAAACGGATTTGACTTTACTCAATACATCTGATCGGTAATTTCATGCGGGAACGATCAATTAGTTCTGCTCTATTTTGATAACTACACCGATCAGAGACGCCGATTCCAAACTTATCGTACCGGGGCTTTATTTCATGAACAAGGGTCGCCAAACTCTCATTAAGGAATTAAAGAATACATTATTGTAACCTCGCCGTATCGCTGCCTGCGCAGATGTATACGCTCCTTACTGCAACCGTTAACTGTGTTGCCAGCGCTGATGAGAGATCTCCCTTAACAGGCAGCAAACGGCAGTTTCGGTCGATCGCCTGCGAAGTACGTGACTTCGGCTTCACGAAGGAAGGCAGGCAGGCAGGCAGGCTATTTCCTTGATTAGTTTGTCTCTCCTAATTGCACAAACTTTGTTTGCGCTGACGCAGCTAAAGCGAGAATAAGCTTTAACTTTTCAACCAACGAAATAAACGGACAGTTAATGCATGGTTTGCTATTAAATCGTTAGAAATATCATCTTAAATTCTCCCACAAAAATTTCCTTTTAAAATCTATAAACACTGTTCGAACTCCGTATCACTTTGAATTAAGTACCCTAATTCAAAAAAGCTTTGCAATACTTTTACTCCAAGTATTGCATTCTTACCAACGTATCACCAAGCACAAACATAAGATAAAACTTCGATGCTTTCAAAGATTTTTTTTTTTTTCCCCCTTCGTCAGAGGCAGTTTTTGTTCCTGCATTCCGAAAACCTGCTTCGGCCCGATCTGTATTCACACTAAATAGGCATCGAAGTTTTGCTTGAGCTGTTTGTGATTTCAGAACCTCTCACCAGAGAACGTTTTGGTCAATTAAGCAGCACTTCGTTACTTTCGTGTGGACACTAATGATCAGATCATATGTACAGGGTTTCAGGAAAGGGGTGTCTGACCCCAGGTTTATCGCATTCTGGCATGGGGGCAGACTACATTAATGAACATTTCCAGATTCCAGATATTACCGATGGGTGATTTGGGATCTTTTTTTTTTTTTTTTTTTGGTCTTTTTTTTCAAATTATTATCTCTTCTTCTTTCCTTTTGAATTAATTAACATGTTTACTAACTTACACTAATAATTCGGATTGCTGTCTCTGTGGTGCTTGACTGGATATGTGTACGTAGGGAGACTGGGGCTATGTCAGGTCTTTGTTTGGCCTTTTCCCCTGTCTTCCTGGCTGTTTTGTATTAATAAACATAAAAATGTCAATTATTTTGCATGTATTTGTATAAAAACAGCTAAAAAATAAATAAATAAATAAATAAAATAAAATAAACAACACTTAGAAGTAGGAAGCTAGAAAATTAGAGTTAGAGTGTCCGACAGGAAAATCACACGGAAGCGAGGTAGGAAGGGGCAGGAAAGACGCATTTATTTATTACCGGCAGCGGCTAGTACCCAGGGTCCGACGGTTTAACGTGCCCAAGCGAAGTAAGGCGCATATTTAGTGGTTCGAGTGCTCGTGCCGACCTTTTTTTATTTATTTTATTTTATTTTTTTTTTTTTTTTTTTTTTTGGTTGAAGGTTTAACGACCACCGTGAGCAACTCAATGGGCTATAAGCAGTCGCCTGTCCCTAATTTAGGGTCACTGGTTCCAGGGAAGGGAGAGAGCCAGTGCCGTAAGACAAACACAACATCCATGCCTCACCGGGATTCGAACCCGGATCCCTTTCGAACGAATGGTCAGAGGCCATCGCTTAGACCACTGCGCCGTGCCGAATTGGAATCAAACTTGAGACCCTTGAGTGACAGTTACGAACGCTCACTACACGGCTATCCGCGGCGTGGACGCTAATGAGAGAGAGACATCGCGTTTAAAGCGACGTAACAAACACAATTCTGCCACCTGCCGTAAAAGAAGTTAAGAATGAATTACAGATGCGCCTCTCATTTGAATATTATGAAGTGTTCATATTAATCAATAACGAGGAACTGTACACCAACTATGTATATTTAAAAGGATAGAGGTTTTGATCATGGTTCGAGAAAAACAAGGAAAAATTTCTTCGCCAGGCCCTGTCTCGGACAGTGAACCTGAGAAAAAAGGACATACAAGAGCTATAGAAACCCGAAAAAAATAATTTTACCAAAAAAACTGACAATATTCAGATTATTCTTTTTCACTTGTACTTGAAAAAAAAAAAGATAAATAAAAGGTAATTGCTCAAAATTTCAGATAACAGGTACAACACTGAGGTGCTTGATTTCTGTATATGGAAGTAAAGCTTCTCTATTGATCTTGCGTGCGACGAGACGATACCAGAAATTCTGGTGTCGTTGCTCGCAAGATGAAGTGCACAGTTGAAATCTTGAACATGCAATTCTGACTTTGGTTTTGCATGAGATGATTATGTGCAACATTCAGTTGTTGAACACACAACTTTTTCTACAGTTTTACGATTTGTATCCTCGTTACTGTGAATATGAGTATTCTCTCAGAGAAGAAAACTGACTTGACTAAGGGAACTGTTTTTTAAATTGCATAAATTCTAGTTTATTACATTCACAAACTTAAATTATAAGGAGAAATATTGCAAACTTCATCAGCATACTTTAATTGGCACAGTTAAGTTGTGCGCAAAACTATATTTCTGCACATGTTGTGTATGCAATTGGTAACGACCTTAAAAAAAATTGGGAGGATGCTTAAAAGTACTTAAAAAGTCTATTTTTTTATGGAAGAAAAAGAGTGGGAACCGTGTATAATCTATGTCCAACAAGTAAAAGTCCAGCTTGCATTATGAGTAAACTACACGTGTTATGAAAATCACTGCAGCTTCATTTGCCTACATTTCAGGACATCGAGATTATTTCGACATAAGTACTATTTCAATTATTGAAACTTGTATAAGAATGTAACACATGATTAGGCGCTAAATGCGATGAATAAACTGCTGAGTCTGTTCCTCAGAGATTAAAAAATGTAAAATTACATTGAATGGACAAATTATTGCATACACCCCGACAACACTATGCAAAGCAAAAGTATCGCATCCAGTCACGTGCATCACTGAAACTGGCAATGCCTATAAATAGAGCAGGTACATTGGAAACCAGCTACCGTCAATTGCCACGGAGAAGACATTGGATTCGATCCCAGGTAGGCACGAACGCTCGAACCACTAAATATCCGCCGTGCGTCGGATGGGCACGTTAAGCCGTCGGGCCCCGGGCACTGGCCCCCGGTAATAAATAAAGGCGTCTTCTTCCCCCTTTCTACCTACCTTCCGCGTCACCTTTCTATCGGGCACTCTAGCCCAAATCTTCTAGCTTCCTATTTCTAAGGGTTGTTTAAGACCCAGGGTCAGACACTCCCTTCCTAAAATCCTCTACATGTGATCTGATCTGAAACCAGCTACCACACGAATAAAGCTTAGATAATGCTTCGGGCAGCTAGTTCCACTACTCCACCGGAAAAGCTTCCTTACAAGACGGCACAAAGTACTGCTCTACAAGACGGTCGTCAGGCCAGTGCTCACCTAGGCTTCCCCCATCTGGATAGGTATTAGTAGGAATTAGCAAGAGAGAAAGATCGAGAGGGAGCATAGCCGAGCACTTCGTATGATCACTAGGGCTAATCCCTGGACCCCACTTCGGAACCTGAGGAACAGACTTAGAGTTGAAAAGGTACACGAGTTCTCCACCAGATTCGCCAAGAAGTTATTCAAGAAAGCGGAAACCCACCCTGATGGACTTGTCAGGGATGCGGTTGACTACGATCCCAGCGAATTACTTAATTATCCCAGAACTAATGCGTTAATCTCCTCCCCCCTGAGAGGGACTTGGGGAAGCGCAGTCCCTGTCAGGGGGAGGCCTTGGATCAGATGGAGGACTGGATTGGATGGAGAGCAAGTGTGTGAACACCAAGAAGGAAGCATCCGATTGGCCTGAAATTTGCAGCATGCGTCGCTCGCGAGAGGACATGCAAACGATTAGCATTGCAGGGCATATGCAAATCATGTGCGACCGGCACGACACCGAGAAGTACTATAAGAAGGGTGCACAGAAGGCGAGGTGTAAGTAGTGGAAGTGTGTTGTGCTGCCGGACCTGTGCGTGGGAAGCTTTCTGATGCCTCGTCGCAGAATACGGCAGTCATTCCAGCACGTTTCGGAGTTTGGCAGAGGACGAATAGTGGCTTATCGCGACAGCGGTTTATCGTACCGAAACATCCGCACCCGTGTGGGACGACATCCAGCCACAGTGAGGCGAGTATGGATTCGGTGGATGCAGGAGGGAGGGACGGACCGACGTGAGCGATTGCCGCAGTCGTGGAACACCACCGAACGAGAGGGCCGGTATGTTGTGCGGCGGGCATTGACGGCTCCCACCGCCACATCACGAAAGTTAGCGCAGGAATTAGGGTGTGTTGCGCAACAATCTGTGTCAGCACGTACCGTACGACGTCATCTGCAGGAGCGGGGGCTGGTCGCACGGCGCCCATCGCTCCGGTTACCATTGACGTAATACCACCGGCGAGTGCGGCGACAGTGGGCCGTTGAACAATGCACCTGGACTACGGAATGGCACGACATTGTCTTTTCCGACAAATCCCACTTCTGCCTGCAACACCACGATGGTCGGATCCGCGTGTGGAGGCACCGCGGCGAGAGACTGTATGACACCTGCATTATGCATCGCCATGCCGGTCCGTCGCCTGGCGTTATGGTTTGGAGCGCAATTGGATATGACACCCGCACCCCTCTGGTACGCATCGTCGGTACACTCAACAGCCACCGCTACAGCTCCGACGTTTTGGAGCCTGTAGTCCTCCATTACCTGCAGGACCTGCCAGCGGCCCCGTTTCAACAGGAAAATGCGCGCCCGCACGTGACACGCATCGTGCAACAATTCTTCACTACCCACCAGGTGTAACTGCTGCCGTGGCCCGCCTGTTCTCCCGATATGTCGCCCATTGAACACGTCTGGTCGCTGATCGGCAACCGAGTGTCCCGGCATGCACCACCCGCAGCTACGCCTGATGAACTGTGGCAACGTGTGGAAGCAGCCTGGACCAACATACCCCAAGCCCACATCCAAAGCCTCTTTCGTTCGATGCCGCGGCGTGTAGCGGCCGTTATTGCCAGCTATGGGGGCCACAGGAACTATTGATGTCTGCGTGTTCCGCAAGTCGCACGGGCCTGTAAGCTCAATCGTTTCATCTTTGTATCTGTTGTTATGTGTCCAGTAAATCTGGCTTTGTTATCTCGTGTCCTTCTTGGGGTTGCATTTTGGGTGGCCAGCAGTGTATAACTGTGTAAGGATTGCATACTATGATTCTTAAATACATTTTTATCACTACTTTACAGCAACTTAAAACTGGTAATATCCGTGTGTACAGATTGCTGTATGTTGATGACACAGTCCTGTTGGCAAAGAGCAAAAGTGAGTTGCTGAGTATGTTGTCCCGGATGTATGAAGTTTGTATGAAATCAAACTGAATATAAATAAGGAAAAAAAACAAAGTTATTATTTTCGAGTGAGGAACTGTTAGTACTAAATGCAAGAAAAGTCTTAATGGCACAGAGATTGACCAGGTGAATGAGTTTGTATGTTTAGTAAGTATGCTTGACAAAGAGAACAAATTAGACGGCGGAATTAGTAGGCGAGTGAATTCTTCATTGAAAGTCATAGCTACCTTAGGAGGATTCCACTGGAATGATGGGTTCTTAAGGAAGTCCCAAATGGCTGTGTATAAAAGTGTAATTGTTCCTACTCTGATGTACAGAGGCCGCGGGTGGCCGATTGGGCAACGTTCGTGACTGCCACGGAAAGGGCCTCAGGTTCGATCCCAGGCAGGTACGAACGCTCGATCCACTAAATATCCGCCGTGCGTCGGATGGACACGTTAAGCCGTCGGACCCCGGGTACTGGCCCCCCGGTAATAAATAAGGGCATCTTCCTCCCCCTTTCTACTTCGCTTCCGTGTCACTTTCCTATCGATCACTCTAGCCCAAATCTCCTAGCTTCCTATTTCTAAGGGTTGTTTAAGACCTGGGGTCAGACACTCCCTTCCTAAAATCCTCTACATATGATCATGATCTGATGTACAGGAGTGAAACCTGGGTATTTCAGAAGGGACATAGGAGTCGTTTGTGTGCTGGGGATATGCGTTACTTACAGGGGTTTGTGGTAAGACACGCTCTGATCGTGTGAGGAATGAATATTTCTTGCAAATGTGTAATGTATGGCAAAATGTTGTTAGTAAGGTGGAGACTAATATTCTTAGATGGATTGGCCGTGTTGAAAGAATGAGTGATGAGGTGCTTACTAAGAGAATTTATTCAGTTCAAGTGGCAAGAAAGAAAGGTAGAGGAAGGCCAAGGAAATTATGGGAGGGCCAGATTCAGGAATGTTTGCAAAAGAAAAAGATTATGAGAGTGAAGTACAAAAGGTCTTGTGTGCGGCGTGCGATGGATGTTAATGAAGCTCGAGTTGTGTGCCGAGATCGTTGTAAATGGAGACATTTGATACACCAACATTAAATAAATTTTAGTTCCATCAGGTAAATGTTTACTTAGCAGATGGTCTTTTTTTGAGGAGCTAACCTTTGAATCTCAGAGAACAGCTTAATGATATGTATGTATGTCATAAAAATCTGTTTTCACCTGATTGTTACCATTAGAAAGAACTCTACATTTCGTAAAGCCTCACCCTTTTCCCTAGATCTGTTGAAAACTGTTACCCATACAAAATTGCAGAATTTTTTAACACTATCAGAGGAAAAGGATCAATAATTTCCCTTAATAAGAATTGTGTAAAGATTGCATACTGTTATACTTAAAATACATTTTATCACTGCTTTTTAAAAATCTGTTTTCACCTGTTTGTTACCATTAGAAAAAACTCTGCATTTCGGAGCGTTACTCCTGTCCCTTAAAATTTTCTTTCAATCTTCGTGGGTGATTAACATAAATTGAAATCCTTATGACAGGAAAACCACTATTTTTGACAACACCTAGAAGCGAGATTTATTTTTTCTTTATATGTTGAAGAGATGCCAGAATTTCATGATATCTGCGACGTTTTTATTTACTACAGAGAACTTTTTTCATGGTCTTTTTTCAAAAGTAAATAACACGGTGTGGAATAAAATGTTTACTTCGGGGCTGGAAAGTCATGTTTTACTTCTTTTTTTTTTATATTGCTAGCATCTGATACTTCCTAGAAATAACAACATTCATTACGTGCTCACCTAACTTGACTGAACTGAAATTTCGGCAAATGAAAAAGGAATCTTCGTGGATTCTAACGAGAGAGAGAGAGAGAGAGAGAGAGAGAGAGAGAGAGAGAGAGAGAGAGAGAGAGAGAGAGAGAGAGAGAGAGAGAGAGAGAGAGAGAGGCGTAGGGCTAAAATTACTTCACATGAAACTCGATATGAAGTTCTGTTCGACATAACGTGTTGTCTCGGTTTTAGCTTTAATAGAAAATACTTCCCCGTGAAAAACGACGAAAAAGTACGCTTCTAGATCTGACGACTTCCATTTCCTCGATTAATCCAAAGTAATCCCATCCAGTCGTATTTTAAAAGTGAATGGGAGAGAGAGAGAGAGAGCGCGCGCGGGGTTAAAATGAAATGACTCTAAGGTAAGTAAAATTCTTTTGGAACAAATCTTCCAGAGAAATTTTCAAAGCTTTCTATCATTCACTGAGCAATCTCAGATTATATGAAATGGTTCACAGCACTAACATGTTGGATGAAAGAAAAAAGAAGGCATTCAAACTGGGGAGACGACTTTTATCATGAGAAAAAAAAAGATATCAGAGTGGCATATGGTGTAAAACAGACGCGTTCAAATATAAGTTCCACATTTAAAAAACTAGATTGTGATCAGGGTTTTTAACAAAGAAAAAAGCATTTAATCCACTAATGTTTCGAAGTCAACTTTCGTGCAGCATTATTGAATATTATGTATCAGATTTCTTTTGTTTCTTTCTTGAACTACTAAGGCCATTTTTTGTACATGACGAGAATAACCCTACACAGCTGGACTCCTATATAACCCTACACTTTGTTTCAATTAACCAGGTATGAACAAAAATTTCATAATTTTAGTTTTTCTGCCTCTTCCCTTAAGAATGGCACTGAGGCCATTTAAATAAATGATATGCACAAATTCTTCTAATCTTTAACTCCTTCGAAACCCAAATAAAATTGTGAACAAAATTTCTAATTGTAAGCAACAATTAGAAATTTACTTCACAATTTTTATTTGCTTCCCTCTGAAATCAACGTCTAAAAAATTAGAACTTCGCCCTTTTTTTTCAGCTTTCAAATTTTATCCTGTTTGTCTTGGTCTTGCTATTGCAACACTGCTTCCCTTCTTCCTTTTTCTGCAAAATTCAGGACTTTTCTTTAGAACTACACAATGACATTATTATGAACAACTTCTGAGATAACTTTTTTCTTTTTTCGTGGTTTAACGACTACAATGAGCAACTCTAAAGGGCTATTAGCAGTCATCCGTACCTAATTTAGGGACATTGGTTCCAGGAAACGGATACGGCAAGCTCTTAGGGACAACCCCCACCACCATGCTTCCTCCGCGACTCGAAACCGTGCTCAGCTCAGACGATTAGGTAGAACTCCGCGCATCTAACCACTATGACACCAGGGAGGCATTAGGGAATACATAAAAGTAAACAGATTTCCCCAGTTTGGAGTGCTGTTCTCACACAATGGATAACGCACCAACCTTCGCCCTAAAATTTCTCGATGTTTCACTGTAAAAAATCAGTGGTGTGAATTCACGGAAAATTTCTGAAAATAACGTGCAGCAAAGTTGCCGGTATGTGTCCGTATTTTAACGGAATTTCCGTTTTTAAAAGTTCCCGTATTTTCACAAATTTTCCGTAGTCAGTAATTCCCGTTTATTTCTGAAAAGCCTGTTTCAAGTTTTTCCGTGTTTAGACAGAAATTTCGCAATAT
The DNA here is from genome assembly GCA_039090855.1 of Macrothele yani. NCBI lineage: Eukaryota > Metazoa > Arthropoda > Arachnida > Araneae > Macrothelidae > Macrothele > Macrothele yani. Next base: position 42,612,159 of record CM077005.1, on the reverse strand, counting down.
CCAACATGCTGAATATTTCAGCTTTGACGTGAGATAATCCTTTTGCGCCGGTGGTGGGGATCGAGCCCAGGCCATTTGGGTTGAAGCCGCGCGTCTTAACCACTGAGCCAGAAAATCACAGGAATCAGATCAGATCAGATCATATTAAGAGGATTTTCACGAAGGGAGTGTCTCACCCCAGGTCTTAAACAACCCTTAGAAATAGGAAGCTAGGAGATTTGGGCTGGAGTACCGGATAGGAAAGTGTCACGAAAGCGAGGTAGAAAGGGGGAGGAAGACGCCCTTATTTATTACCGGGGGGCCAATGCCCGGGGTCCGACGGCTTAACGTGCCCATCCGACGCACGGCGGATATTTAGTGGATCGAGCGTTCGTGCCTGCCTGAGATCGAACCCGAGGTCTTCTCCGTGGCAGTCACGAACGATGACCACTAGGTCACCCCCGGCCTGTCACAGGAATCAGACTTACGTTGAAGTCAGAACTAATGGGGCGATGATGATTTTTTCCATTAATGCGAGTGATTTAGTCACTTTATTTTTATTGAAGCTTATTATCTTTTTTAATACGTTTGTAGCAATTATATTTTTTCTGTAGGAGGTCTTATTACAAATTACGTATTTTTTTTATCGTGATTTTTTGAAGCAACACAATGATTTGGAGTTTGAGATCTTTTTTTCAACTGACAATAACTTTCATTTATCTTTAAAAGAAGGTGCAAGTACTGTTTTATGATATTATTAGCTTTGCCCGAGATTTAGGCTTATTAATTTCATATACCCTAATATGTAACTGAAAAAATCGGGGGGGGGGGTTGATGCTTCCAAGAAAGAAAAAGCTGATTTCACAAATTCGGTCATTACATATTATTTATTCATAGTGTGATTATTTCAGCACTTGACCATACACAACATTTTTGGTTTCTCCTTCATCGGCGACAATATATAATTTTGTTAGATCCTTTGCTCTTGATATTCCAACATACAGCTGTAGAATCAAACGGACCAAAAGCGTTACGAATTATTTAACACGCGTTCAGGAGACACAGCACTGGAACACAGACTGAACAAAATTCGTTAACAATTCGTTATCGACGATCAAATGCATCACGTGTTTTCCGTTTCAGACGTCTCTGAGGGGCAAATCTCTGGGATAAAAAAGTTAAAAACGTATCTTTGCAAATATTTTATGAAATTGGCTGAAATTTTAATGAACACCATAAATCGTTAATAGGAAAATGACCTCCAAATTTCGCCTGAACCGGTAAATAACTTTTTTAATTAGCCGTCAAAATTTTATCAACCGTTTTTGCGTATATACATGTATTTCTGGTTACCGATGAATTAAAAATTCCATGCCTATTTTAAAACGTTTTGACCGGTTCCGGTGAAATTTTGAGGGACTCCTCTTATTACCAATGCATGGTGTTGATAAAAATTTCAACCTGTTTCGTTAAGATTTCGCAAAGTTCGTTTCTGCATTTTTTTATTCACGGTTCTCAAAGAATAGAAACACCTGTGGATGTGCCGCGGCGATGAATGCAGTCACGTGCTTTCAGATTTGGAACAAGATTACGATGACGTAGCAAACGACGCCGACTTAATTGATTAGCTTATTAATTAATTCATAATTAGCGAACGGAATAACGTAGAGATCTTAAAATAGTTGCGTTGACCTAGAAATTCCAGTATTAATAAGCTATGCAAATTTCACGATGCCACAGTTCGGCGTTTGAGAGTTTCTGCTGCTTCAGACAAACAGACGTTTTGTTTTTTATATATAAGATTTCACAAAAACTAAATATAAAATTTACTCTTGACACCTGTTTAGCTTTTGTCTTAAGGAATTCACAGACTGATACTTAGACATCACACAATCACTTGTACAATAAATTAAGTACACGGTATCTTACGGTAACACAATACATAATAGCTGGTGCATACGATTGGAGAAAGGAGAAGAAATATCCTGTGTCACAATACCCAAAATTCATGCGATCCACAATATCCGATCTCGCTACGCAACTTCAAAATCAAATTCTTCGACAGACTATTGAAATTGAACAGTTAATCAAACCCCTAAGTATTCCCGTGAATCTCTCGTATTACAGACAATTTTACCTCATATGAATATAAAATATTCCGTTAATATAGGAAAGGAATTGCTTGAAGGTTTCTGAAAATTCAGAATTTTTCTGATGTAGGAAAATTTCGTGAAATTCAGAGTTTTTTCGTCATTTGACGGAAAAAGCGGTATCAGAAATATGCTTTGTTTATGCACGAAAGAAATCACTGAAAATGGCTTGTGAATTTAAAACAATTTACAGTGTTCGCAGCAAAAGGAATTATTTTAATTAACGATTCGGCATTCATTTATTCATTTCAGTTCCTTTCCCACAGACAGGTGGTGGGATTTCTAAACTTGTGTTACCAGTATAGTCATGGGTACTGCTCTCTCTCTCTCTCTCTCTCTCTCTCTCTCTCTCTCTCTCTCTCTCTCTCTCTCTCTCACTCTTACTCTCTCACTCTCTCTCTCTTTCTCCGTCTCAGCCCTTTTCCCATCTGATGTAATTTCCACTCGACACTAGGAACACGGTCAGCAAACACTATATTCGTGACCATCGAAGTATGTGTCGTGTCATCTGCAACTTAAAGGAGTTACTCTGCTTAGCCTGCCGTTTTTTGTTTTTTTTTCTTGTTTTTTTTTTTTTCTGATCTCCAAAATTTAATCTTAGGAATAAAAACGCTCATCTTCCACAAAATTAATTACAAGTACAGTAATGGCCAAAATTGCGGAAACCTTTGGGAAGAAGTGTATTTTTGAGGTTTGATGACTCATAACGCCACTTTTGTTTAGAGTAATACCATAAAATTATATATCAATGGAAAGATAATTTCATCACGAATACAATGCAATAGAGTTGTTCAATTATCTGTATTCTATTAAAAGTTACAGCCAAATAACCAGAAAAAGGAAGCACAACTTGCTTAGGTTGATATGAAGTAGCTTTCCTTTATTTGAATGTAGTCAATGAGCATGAGTGTTTAGAGACCCAATCAGGTGTCATCTTGTTTTGGCAATGAGTCAATCAGGTCACAGTAGGATTCAGCTATTGATGTCATGTATTGGAGCTGAGAGGAGGACATTTGTCAGTGTGTTATGTGATTACTATCAAGTTGGTTGGGATTTTTTTTGTGTTCTTTCATTTAGTGAGCTTGTAAAATGTAATAAAATTTAAGAAATGGCGCAAAGAGTTGACTGGTCATCCAGAAAGCTAAGTAAAATAGTACTATTAAGTGAACAAGGTTTCAGTTATGAAGAAATTAGAAGAAAAATTAGTGGAAACTTAACCAAAGGTGGCATTTCTAAATTTTTGTAGAGGTATAAGGAGACCCAGTCACTACAAAACCAGACTGGTAAAGGCAGGAAAAGGTGCACGACAGCAAGTGATGATAGAAGAATTAAGAGACTGTTACTAGGTGACAGAGGAAAATCATCTGGGTGTATACAAGATGAAATGGAGCAATGCAATGTTAAGTTGAGTGCAAGGACTGTTCGGCGCAGACTGCAGGAATTTGGTCTAAAAACTAGAATTCCACGGAAAAAGCCATTTTTATCTCTCAAACAAAGGTTGAAAAGATTAAACGGGGTAAAACCCATGATAACTGGACAACGGAACAATGGGACAGTGTTCTTTGGAGTGATGAGACCAAAATCTCCCTGTTTGGTAGTGATGGCATAAATTACGTAAGGAGAAGAATCAGAGATTTGCATCCTGATTGCATTACATGTACCGTGAAACACCCAGTTAGTGTTATGATCTGGGGTTGTATGACATCAAAAGGTGTGGGCAGAATTTGCGTGATTAATGGGAATATAAATGGCCAAAAATACATCAATGAAATATACTTGACCCCAAACTGAAGCCTTCCGCACGTGATCTTTTCCAAGATAATAAAGCATTTATATTTCAACAGGATTCAGCTCCATGTCATGTTGCTGCTGTGTGCAAAAAGTGGTTTCAAGAAAATCATATTCTACTGCTGGAATGGACTGGGAATAGCCCAGACCTTAACCCCATCGAAAATCTATGGAGCCGACTAAAGAAACTTGTTAGTCAGAAGCAACCCAGCAATAAAACCCAATTAACAGAAGCAATAACTCAACCTTGGTTTCACATTATAACAGCTGCAGAACTAAAAAACTTGGTTCACTCCATGGGAAGGCGTTGTAAGGTCGTAATTAACGCTAAAGGTTACCCAACTAAGTATTAACTGACATGGTGAGAATTTTTGCATATCCCATTTTTTCTATGTGTTTCACTTTTCTTCTTTATAACTGCTGTTCTAATACAAAATCCTTCATAAAAGTTACTGCATTAAATTTTTGAAGAAATTATCTTTCCATTGATATATAATTTTATGGTATTACTCAAAAAAAAAGTGGTGTTATGAACCATCAAACCTCAAAAATACACTATTTCCAAAACGTTTCCACAATTATGGCCACTACTGTATGTACTCTGTTTAGAGTAAAGTAGTGCCGCATTTTACGCGGGGTAACGTTCCGACGAGACCGAGTAAAACCGAAACCGCGTGTGTTGAAAGCCAATAATGAAACTACATAAAATAAATCACTTCACACGCTTTTTTTCATTATATGTATATGTACGGTATTATTCGCTTACATATATATATCTATTACAGTATGATGTGTATTTTACAAAGAACAATGTATACGTACTTTTCTGTAACGGTTACAGTTAAAATATGAGATAGCATGATGCAAATCCTTATGCATACTTACCTAATTGTTGCCTTCACTACGTAACACCAGTGCGGGGTCGTCAACGCTGAAGTCCGAAGCTGATGCATTAGGTGCAGTAGTTGGGGACTATGGGGGTGGAATGAGAAGCCAGTAAAAGGAATGTTTTTTCTGGAAAAACATCGTTATCGGCAACTGTTGCCGCTGCGTCTTTAGCTGCTGAAAAATCTCATAATACGGCATTAAAGAGTCCGCAACACTTCGGTTTATCTAAAGGCTACGTTCCATAGAGGGATCAAAATTAGAAATTAAATCTTTCAAGTGCTTTGCTGCGTGGAAAATTTCGGCAAACTTGTGCAGATTGCCGCTGGCAGTTTCATCTTGTTCGTCAGCATCATCATCTTCGTCCGAAGAAGTTTTCAGAAGTTCTTCTAACCCTTAAGTTGTCAACAGTTCTTGATGTCCAATCAAATCTGTTATTTCTTCTTCCAGAATACTGACGAAATCTTCACCTCCCCCCCCCATCTGCTTGACCATCTAAGTAATATGTTTTGCTTCCTCGTTGATGGTAGGAAAACCTTTAAAATCATTGACACAGTCACACCACAAGGACCGCCAGACGCATTGATTGATTCTTTCGTAGCTCCATTTCCCGTGTGATATGAATCTAACAGTAGGGCTGACCGCGTAAAATGCGGCACCACTGTACTACATTTCTAGTCCATGAAATTTACTTAAACGTGATACTGGAGTAATACACTCTGAAGTAGCGAATTATTAGGAACACCCAACACAAATCAAACACGTGGCACCCTCACTTAAGTATGCATGAGGTTGAAATGGCTTCATAAACAACTCCCTGTAAACGATTCACGTGCATGAAGTCTAAATAGCGGTAATATGGGAAAGACTCGTGATTTAAGCGACTTTGAAAGAGGCATGATCGTGGATGTTAGGAGGGCAGGTGGAAGTATCTTAGAAACGGCAAACCCGCGCTGCGAGAACAACTGTATCGAGGATGTACAATGAGTAGTGCACAAACAACAAAACAGTCAGCGTTCTTCCTGTGGGCGGACACGATTGGTCGATGTTCGAAGACAGCGGCTGGCTGGAGAGGATTGTTTGTACGACGTAACAGATGAGCTCTACTGCGTCCAGTAACCACGCAGTACAACAGCGTATCGACAGAAAATTTTCAGCAAACACAGAGTGCCTCACACTGACACGAATAGGTCATAACAGTAGATGTTCTGCTTCGTGTGCCACTCATTTTTGCAAAAAAAAAAAAAAAAACTAATTTGTCGCTTCACATCGACACAAATAGGCTATACCATCAGATGTTCGCCCCCCGCCCGTTTTTTTTTTATTGGAGGTTTAACGAGCAACTCAATGGGCTATAAGCAGTCGCCCGTCCCTAATTTAGGGTTACTGGTTCCAGGGATGAGAGAGAGCCAGTGCCGTAAGACAAACACAACATCGATGCCTCACCGGGATTCGAACCCGGACCCGTTTCGAACGAATGCTCAGAAGCCATTGCTTAGACCATTGCGCCACCGCGGCTGTCCCCCTTCGAGAGCCACTCACCTATGCAAAAAAAACAATAAATTTGTCACCTCATATTCACACGAATAGGCCATAACAGCAGATGTCCCCGTTTGTGTGCCACTCATTTCTGCAAGCCGCCCCGGTGGCACCGTGGTCTAAGGCGCTGGCCTCTGATCATTCACCCGTAAGGGGTCCGGGTTCGAATCCCGGTGACGCATGGATGTTGTGTTTGTCTTACGGCACTGGCTCTCTCCCTTCCCTGGAACCAGTGACCCTAAATTACGGACGGGAGACTGCTTATAGCCCATTGAGTTGCTCACGGTGGTCGTTAAACCTCCAATCAAAAAAAAAAATCTCTGCGAAAAAGAACAACAAATTTGTCGCCTCACATTGACACGAATGGACTATAACAGCACATATCCCCTTTAGTGTGCCCCTCATCTCCGCAAAAACAAACAAATTTGTCGCCTCACATTGGCACAAATAGTCTATACCCACTCACCTCTGCAAAAAAATAACAATAGTCTCCTCTGCAAAAGAAACCATCACCTCTGCAAAAGAAACAACAAATTTGTCGCCTCACATTAACACGAATAGGCCATAACAGCAAATGTTCTTCGTGTACCACTCATCTCTGCAAAAAACCAACAAAACTGTCGCCTCACATTGACACGAATAGGCCATAACATTAGATGTTCTTCGTGTACCCCTCATCTCTGCAAAAAAACACAAAATTGTCCCCTCATATTGACACGAATATGCTATAACAACAGATGTCCCCCTTCGTGTGCCACTCACCTCTGCAAAAACCAACAAATTTGTCGCCTCTCATTCACACGAATAGGCTGTAACAGCAGATGTCCTTCTTCGTGTGCCACTCACCTCTGCAAAAAAACAACAAATTTGTCACCTCATATATTCACACGAATAGGCTGTAACAGCAGATGTCCTTCGTGTGCCACTCACCTCTGCAAAAGAACAACAAATTTGTCGCCTCACATTCACACGAATAGGCTATAAACAGCAGATGTCCACCTTCGTGTGCCACTCATCTCTACCCAAAACTAACAAATTTGTGGTCTCACATTCACAGGAATAGGCTATAACAGCAGATGTCCCCCTTCGTGTGGCACTCATCTCTGCAAAAAAAAACACAAATTTGTCCCCTCACATTGACACGAATATTATATGCTATAACACCAAATGCCCCCCCCTTCGTGTGCCACTCGCCTCTGCAAAAAAAAAATCAAATTTGTCGCCTCACATTCACACGAATAGGCTGTAACAGAAGATGTCCCCCTTCGTGTGCCACTCATCTCTGCAAAATAACAAGAAATTTGTCGCCTCATATTCACACGAATAGGCTGTAACAGCAGATGTCCTCCTCCGTGTGCCACTAGTCTCTGCAAAAAAAAACAAATTTGCCTGCAGTGGACACAGGAGCACCAAAACTGGACCTCTGAAGACAGGAAGGTCACCTGGTCTGATGCATCATGTTTTCAGTTAGTATACGGAGATGAGCCGTCCAGAGCATTGTGTCAACTGCACGAATCGATGGATTCCGGCTGCCTGGCGTTAACTGTGAAAATTGGTGGAGGCGCTGTAATGGTCCGGGGTCTGTTTTCATGGCTGGCATTGGATTCCTTAATACCACTGGAACAGCCTTTGTAAACCACGAGGTATCTTATTCTTAACGCCACTGAGCACAAGGTAGACCCATACATGTGTATGGTGTTTTCTGATGATGAATAATACTTCCAGCAGAATAACATGCCATTCAACAAGGCTCAGATCGTCCCAAAGTTGTTTCAGGAGCATAACAGTGACTTTAAAGTAATAAAATGGCATTTACAGTCCCCAGATCTTAACCCATAAAAACACCAGTGGGGTAAGATTGAGAGAGACATTCCTAACAAGGATCCTCGTCCAGCGAACATTCGGCAATTGATAGACACCATCACACCCGCTTGGTTGCACATACTAATAGAACGATATCAGCACCTCGTTGAATTAATGCCACATGGAACTGGAACTGTTTAAAAGGCCAAAGGCAGCGCCACACGTTATTAGGTAGGTATTCGTGATAATTTGTTACTTCAGTGGAATTGTGATCCACATAACTAATTAAAAGGAGTTACTCTGTTTACGGTACCATATTTCTGGCCTACAAAATTTACTTAAACGAGATACCCCTTAGAGTAACATAATTGCCATTCGCAAAACCCACTTAAAAGAGTTACTCAGTTTGGAGTACTCTATTTTTTGGTCCAGAAAGTTTATTAAATGATATACTGGAATAGTATGTTCCTCGTCTACAAAAGTAACTTAAAACGGTTACTTTGTTTAGAGTACCATATTTATGGTCAAGTAGGTGCTGGGGTACAGAAATTCCTCTTCTAAAAAACGTAACTTAAAAGTAGTACCGTATATACTCGCAAATAAGTCGATTTCGTGTATAAGTCGACCACCGAACTTCGGCAGCTAAAAATTGGTGCTTTGACCCGCATATAAGCCGACCTTAAATTTCAAGATTTGGGGAACTTATTCATTGTTATAAAATATGAAAATTTCTCAGATTACCTTCTTTAAAATTATTCAAAGTCTGATTCACTCTCGGAATTTCCAAATCATTCTTGTAAACCCACTTCCGTAGCGCTTGCATCGTCAATATAAACCTGGTCACCAAATTCATCATCGTTATTGTTGTCTCCACCTGAATCGTAAATCAGATCATCTTCCGTCCAAGACATTACTTAAATAACATTTTTTGAAAGATTTTATTACCATTTCTGGTAGAATTGCGTCCCACGCTTCTTTCACCCACGAAGTAACAAAGCCAATGTCGGCCTTTTTGGAGTTACCACCTTTTGTTGTTTACACATCTGTTGATGAGATCCATTCAATCCAGTTTGTCTTTTAAAGGCTTTATCAAACTAGCATCAAGTGGCTGCAAAAGTGATGTTAAACCACGAAGTGTTACTACCAGTGCACTGGTAGTTTCCTTTGCCATTTTTTTTTACGCTTTCCAACCGTAGGTTGAAGAAGCGTATATGTCCGTCTATCTGTCCGTCCGTCCGCACGATAACTCGCGTAAAAATGGTTCGATTTCGATGGACTTTTAGTATGCGATCGGGGATCACCTAAGGACGAACCCTATTGAAAATGGGTGAAGTGGTGTCAAAGGTCAGGACATAGGATCGGGATCCATTCCATTGCCCTTATGCGTTATAACTTACGTAAAAATGCTTCGATTGCGAAAAAACTTTTCATGTTGTTCCGGAAGTATAGTCCACCGGTTCTGTTGAATACCATTGAAATGGGGTCAAAGGTCGGGTCATAGGAGCGAGATTTATTCTACAGCCATTATCCTCATAACTTGAGTAATGATTTCTGGTATGTTGGAAAGCGTATCAAAATCAACGCATTGAATGATTTTACTAACTTGTTTCTTTTTAGCATCTTCAGTTTTATGTGCTCTAAAGGTATCCCACACGAGTAGTTATTCTCCTCCTCAACAGCCAAGTAATATTTCCCAAGGTATATCCGATGTCTGACTCCCTGCGTGTCCTGTTCTACAGGTGATGTGACGCAGCACTTTCTTGTTTCCACAAATGAAGGGTATTCCTTCATGTTTGGAAACAAGAAATTCCACAGCAAAACAATTTAAAACAAGATAAGGTATTGCACTGATTATATTAGCATCACTTATTCACGTAGGAATCCTACTCTGGCTGAAAAAATATTCTATTTTTTTTATTTATTTTTTTTCATTTTTAGTGACCCGTATAAAGCCAACCTTCCAACTTTGAAAGCAGGATTTCTTCCAAAAACGTTTTTATCATCAGTAGAGGATTTTAGGAAGGGAATGTCTGACCCCAGGTCTTAAACAACCCTTAGAAATAGGAAGCTAGGAGATTTGGGCTAGAGTGCCTGATAGGAAAGTGACAAGGAAGCGAGGTAGAAAGGGGAAGGAAAACGCCCTTATTTATTACCCGGGGGCCAGTACCCGGGGTCCGACGACTTAACGTGCCCATCCGACGCACGGCGGATATTTAGAGGTTCGAGCTTTAGTACCTGCCTGGGATCGATTCTGAGGTCTTCTCCGTGGCAGTCACGAACGTTGACCACTAAGCCATCCGCGGCCCTCTTCCAAAAACGTTAGAGTTATACGGTAACTTTTGAATAAAATACTCCTTTTTCTCAGAATTAAAATAATCCTCACATAAAATATTAACTTAGAGGAAGTAGTCCGCTTAAAATAAAGAAATTTAATTAACTGCATAGGCCACTATATCAGATGCACATGCATCTTCTGTCGATAGAAAAGAACTTTAATAGCTAATAGGATATTTTAAATAATAGTTTGTTAAGACGAAACGCAGTGAGGAGAACGTATCACGAGATTGAGACACGGACGCCTTGAGAGTATTTCCTCAATGTTTTTTGCATAGTTGTACCTCTGCTTTAGGGTACTACAATTAAAAAAATACTGTTCACCCACGCTTTATAGAACGTACTAAATTCATACAGACAACCATTTTACTGTCTTTCTCCACTTTACTGAAATTTAAGAAAGGGACAGTTGGAGTCAGATAACTGATTTGCTACATTTATTTACTAAATTGTAAGTCATCATCATATTGAAATACTGTAAGATTAATAAGTAATAAATTCTAAAACATCTTATAAGATAGTGGTGGTTCAACATTTCTAAAGCACAAAACGTGCATGCCACTTTTTAGTTTAACTACATTATTTAAGATATATAGGCCACCACGCGACTTGAGCGACATGATACAAGCCAATCGTGTGATATCTTAACGACCGGTCCCGGACGATTCGTCCAACGACGATTGGTCAAATGCCGATTCGTCCAATGCCAATTCGTCCAAAGGGACAATTGGTCCAGTGCCGATTGGTCCAATGTCCGATTCGTTCAATGGTACGATTGGTCCAATGCCGATTCGTTAAATGGTACGATTGGTCCAACGCCGATTCGTCCAATGCTATCATCTTACCAACGGTAAACTTTTTTATTTTCCAGAAAGGAATAATAATTTAAATTATTCTCTTTATATCCTTTTAAAAGATAATTTCCGTATATTTAGTAATTGTAAACATTTTACATAAACCTGGTAAAAGGCACTGAATGGAGCATTTCTCAGCTGTTTGCAAAGCATCTAGGCCGCAGGCATTTTTTGAAGATTTTAATTTACAACCTAGATATTTGGTATTTGTAAATATGTTATAAAACCTAATAAAAGGCACTCATCCTATCATTTCTCAGGTCTTTATGAGGTACCTAGGCCCCGGGCCTTTTTAGAAGATTTTGAGTTACAACCTAGATATTTGGTATTTGTAAACATTCTATAAAACCTTATAAAAGGCACTCATCGTATCATTCCTCAGGTCTTTACGAGACACCTAGGCCCCGGGCCTTTTTAGAAGATTTTAAGTTACAACCTAGATATTTGGTATTTGTAAACATTTTATAAAACTTAATAAAATGCATTAATCGTATCATTTCTGAGGTCTTTGCAAGGCACCTAGGCCGCGGGACATTTTAGAAGATTTTAAGTAACAGCCTAGATGTTTGGTATTTGTAAACATTTTATAAACCCTTATAAAAAGACCTCAACGAATTATTTCTGAGCTATCTACCAGGCACCTAAGTCGCGGGCCTTTTTAAAAGATTTTAAGTTACAACCCAGATATTTGTAAACATTTTATAAAACTTTATAAAAAGCATTAATCGTATCATTTCTGAGGTCTTTGCAAGGCACCTAGGCCGCGGGACATTTTAGATTTTAAGTAACAGCCTAGATGTTTGGTATTTGTAAACATTTTATAAAGCTTTATAAAAAGCGCTCATCGTATCGTTTCTGAGGTCTTTGCTAGGCACCTAGGCCGCGGGCCTATGAATTAATATTTCGTGCTTAAGTGAAAGCGCAATATTATTAACTTGATTTAATATGTAAACGTTATGAATATGACATCGGTAGAATAAAAAGTCCTAAAAAGGCGTAGGCCTAGAGCCTATGAATTAACATTTCGTGCCTAAGTAAAAGCTCAATATTATTAACTTGATTTGATATGTAAACGTTATGAATCTGACATCGGTAGAATTAAAACTGTTAAAAAAGCCTAGGCTTAGGGCCTATGAATTAATATTTCGTGTCTAAATAAAAGCGCGATATTATTAACTTGATTTAATATGTAAACGTTATGAATATGACAAAACTGGAATAAAAACTGTTGAAAAGGCCTCTGTCCAAACCCCGACCAGTTGTTTCCATTGGGCAGTTGGCGGAAAACCCTCACCACATTCTACAAACAGAAACGGAACACTAGTATTTTATATTATTTCATGCAAAAGAGAAACATTGAAGTTGATAGAACGGCTCGTACATCAGTAACTTCATACGGCAGCAAGAACAGTATAACAAGGAAACGCGATTTCAAAAAAAAAAAAGAAAAAAATCTCTAACCTAACCACAATATTACGCATGAAATGTAACATCATTTTACATTCTTTGGACTACCGGTACTTTCTTATTACATCGGAGATAAAATCAGAACAGATGAGACTTTTACAGCACGAGTAGCACTTCGGACAGATAGGACGGAATTGGACCAATCGTCCATTGGACGAATCGGCATTGGACCAATCGTACCATTGGACGAATCGTACCTTTGGACCAATTGTCTATTGGACGAATCGTCCCTTTGAACGAATCGGCATTGGACCAATCGTCGTTGGACGAATCGTACCAGACCCCTTAACGACACGTGCAAAAAGCAAGTCGAGCGTGACGTAGACAGCCGAATCATGCACATCCTTATGCAAATTAGCGTCTGTGGAGTCAGAATGCATAAATCACAGATTGGAATAAAAAGGAAAGTTTTGGGGAAGCTCGCTTATTCTTCCGCGTTTATCGTGACACTTCGTTTCTTGAAGTCTTCTATTCGAACGATGTCTCAACACCATGATTACCGGAATCAATGGCGTGGAGAGCATGATTTACCGGAATCAATGGCGTGGAGAGCACGATTTACCGGAATCAATGGCGTGGATATTGGCAGTCTGCCAGAAGGTCAGTCACAGCGAGTGGTAGCAGAAGTCATTGATGTGTCACGCAGTGTCATTTCTCGACTGTGGTCATGATAACAAGATACCGGAAGTATTTGAAGAAGACAAAGTCAAGGCCGCTAATGAGCAACTACAGCAAGGGACGATGATTTTCTATTGTTAACTCGTTGGAACAAGCGACTAAATGCTACTCAGCTACAGCAGGCGCTTTTCGTGTCAAGAGGACGCAAGTTCCTTCACCAAGGTGCGTTTATGCACGTAGACTAATTGTGTGTGTGTGTTCCTTTAACCGCAAGAGACCGTGCGGACCGTAGAAATTGGGCTAAAGAACATCGTCGTTGGAAACACGACGAGTGGAGTCAAGTTCTCTTCCCTGACGAGACGAGATTCAGTCTGGAGTCTGACAATCAACAAGATCGTATCTGGAGGGAACCCGGCACATGAAATAACCCAGTTTTTGTGCAGGAAACATCGTATTACAGTGGACATGGATTGATAAGATCATATGTAGAGGGTTTTAGGAAGGGGGTGTCTGACCCCAGTCTTAAATAACCCTTAGAAATAGGAAGCTAAGAGATTTGGGCTAGAGTGTCCGATAGGAAAGTGACACGGAAGTGAGGTAGAAAGGGGAGGAAGTCGCTTTTACTTATTACCGGAGACCAGTACCCGGGGCCTGACGGCTTAACGTGCCCATCCGACGCACGGCGGATATTTAGTGGTTCGAGCGTTTGTACCTGCCTGGGATCGAACCCGATGTCTTCTCCGTGGCAGTCACGAACGTTGACCACTAGGCCACCCGTGGCCCGTGTTGTCGTTGTTTCCAAGGGGTGCAACTTATATACCTTACCCCGGGCGCCACATACCTTCGCTAAGCCCCTGATAAGCTTAAGTGATAAATAAAATGGCTGCTAAGTATGCGTTCAGCAACCCCAAATACCCAACAATTCCGAAGTGGCCGCATTCATTTTTATGTGAGCTAACAAGAGAGATCTGCTTTTAAGGGAAAGTAACAAAAAAATATATAATATAGACCGTGTTAGTATTTCATATTCATGGCATCGTGAAGAGAAAAAGGGGAAGAAAGCACCTCGGAAATGGTCAGCATCGCGCCCGAGGATGGGATACTTTCACAACATCTGTCCCTCCAAAGCACATAAAAATTCCAGTAACACAGACCTGAAATAACAAATTTCCATGTTTATACGGCCACACAGACCTCTGTCACACGTGAGTATGTCCTTTTAGGTGAAGTTTTTCCCTCGTTAGTATGCTGTACCACGGCGTTATCTACCAAGAGTGAAAAGAACGGCAGGCTTTTACTGTAGCTACCGAAAAAAAAATAGTAGAAATAAAAAACGTGACAGAATTTCGTGATTAAGCAATCTCTAGGAAATCAGGAATGGAGTCTAAGAAACCCGAGAGGCAAGAAATTCGGCATTTCCTATGTTTTTGTGAGTGCGTGTGTGTGTGTGATCTGAACTCTAGATGTGGGTTACTTGGTGTCTCGATGTCTATCGAAGGCTTCTCCGATCGAAGACCGGGATTCGAAACAAGCAGTGTAATCATAGAGAAGAGGGAAAGCATACAATTCCTGATATATCGGCTATTATTACATTCACGAAGTTTGTGGGTGACGCACGAGAGATGCATAGATATTACGCCGTGAGACGTAACTTGAATAGGTTTTCATCAGGAACAAATATAAGCACTAGCGTTAGTAATTCTTAAAACGAAAACACACAACATAAGCATTTCAGAGATTACCCGCACGCTAGCTGACGCCTAAGAATGCCCAAATATAGCGCACGATATTAGCATGTACGGGACATGGACAAAATAAACCAAAGACCTTTTTCGTAATGGTTCGCCTTATTTACGCTTTCCAACCGTAGGTTGAAGAAGCGTATATGCTCCACCTTTGTCCGTCCGTCTGTCCGTACGATAACTCACGTGAAAATGGTTCGATTTCGACAAAATTTTAGTATGTGATAGGGAACCACCTGGGCACGAGCCCTATTGAAAATGGGCGGAATGGGGTCAAAGGTCAAGCAGGGCATAAGAGCGGGATATATTCCATTGCCCATATGCGTCATAACTTGCGTAAAAATGGTTCGGTTTCGATGAAATTTTAGTATGTGGTAGGGAGCCATTGGGGACGAACCCTATTGAAAATGGGCAAAATGGAGTCAAAGGTCAGGACACTGGAGTGGGATCCATTCCATTGCCCTTGTGCATCATAACTTACCTAAAATGCTTGGATTGCGACAGAACTTTATCATGTTGTTCCGGAGGTATTGTGAACCGGTTCTGTTGAATATCAACGAAATGGGGTCAAAGGTCATTGCACAAAAGCCAGATTTATTCCACAGCCATTATTCTCATAACTTGAGTAATAATTTCTGGTATGTTGGAAAGCGTATCATAATCAATGCATTGCATGATTTTACTAACTTGTTTAAGAACAAACAGTAATAATTTTTTTGATGTGTTATTTGCAAGATAGGGTGTTTGACGCCCAGCGAAAATAATTCTTGCTGGGCCTTTGTGTATATAACCAATTTGATTAAAATTGATTACAATATTCATGAGCCCATTTGAGGTATACTAATCTATCGATGAAAATTTTGAATGATGGATAGAGATTTTTCATCTAATGCGTAGACTAAAGTTACATTTATTGCTTCAGAGATGTTAATTTGATAACTGTGATTTTTCGAAGCAACAAAATGCTTTGCAACTTGATTTTTTTAAACTGACAATGACTTTCAGTTATCTTTAAGAAAGGTGAAATGTGCTTTTTTATTGTATTATTTCACACACACACAAAGAAAAAAATATAAAATTTACTCTTTAATAGCTTTTGTCTTAAGTTGTCCAAAGACTGATACACAGACATCGTATAATCATCTGTACAATAAGTACCCGGTTTCTTACAGTAACACAATATATAATCTGGTGCACAAAATAGGGGAAAGGAGAAGAATTATCCTGCGCCACAATAAACAAAATGCATTCGACATGCTATCCGCAATATCCGATCTCGTTACGAAACTTCAAAATTCGACAGACGATTGAAATTTAAAAGTTAATCAAACCTTAAGTGTTCACACAAATCGCTCCTATTACTGGTATTTTCTCGTCATACGGATACCGAAAAAGTGAGAACGGAGATTTTCCGTTAATATACGAAAGGAATTGCGGAAAGGTTTCTGAAAATTCAGAATTTTCCGTTAACACATCTCTAAAACGGTAATTTACCGTCAATATAAGAAAGAAACTCTGGAAAGGTTTCTGAAAATTCAGAATTTTCCCGTGGTGCGAAAATTCCGTGAAATTCAGGTTTCTTTCCGTCATTTCACGGAAAAGGTTGTATCAGAAATTTGCTTCGTTAATTCACGAAAGAAATGACGGAAAGTTGATGTACGTGTGTACCTAAACAGCGTGGAACCACAACCTACTAGCTTGTGGTTCCACGCTTATTAGGTACACAGCATGAGGCCATGGCCCCGTCGTGCCAAGTGGCTCTATTCAAGGTGGTGGTGGCTCTGTGATGGTTTGGAGAGCCTTCTCATTGGGCACGTTAGGTTTCTTAGTGTGTCTGGAGAAGTCCTTAACTGCCGCGCGCTACCAGCATGCACCTACACGCTTTTACGAGCCTTCGCACATCCTACGGCCGATTGCCTGGTTCAGAAGATCAATGCGCCGCCCCACTGGGCCGCAACCACCAAGGCATGGTTCGAGGAACACTCTCTGAGTTTGGAACAAGGAGGTTAGAAGAAGAGGAGGTGAAAGAACCCATTTTGATTGAAGCCAAAACAGATCAGCTGTTTCGATCCTCTCTCTGAGGTGGTGGACGTGACGTCACTTCCTGTGCCTGAAGCAATTTCGCTTAGCGCATGCAAACAAGGAATATTTCGGACTTCGTATTTCTCAAAATTAGGGTTTTGGTAATATTTTAAATATGGTTACTTGCACATGCGCAATATGCAAGTAACCATGCGCAGTATGCACTTCCGCTCAAAAAATCCTTATTTCGTTCAATTTTTTAAAGATTTTTAAATTAAATTGTTTTAATTTTAAAAAACATTATTTTTTTATTATTATGTTTTTCAAACCCATATTTTTCTATTTTTTCCTGGATTTTTTTAATTATGGGAATGAATATTTCATCCTCAATTTTTTTCATGACTGTATGGGTAGAGTAAGGGTCCGAAAAACCTGTTCAAAAACGCGATTTCTCCATAGAGGTATACAGGAGATTCTCGGGTTGGGCGCATTGGCGTAGACAGCTGATAAAAAGTGGCGTCAGAGTGGCTGTTGCCACCTCCTCCTTCTTCTAACCTCCTTGGTTTGGAACTATCCAGATCCCCCAACGTTCCCAGATTTCAACCATGTGAAAGCTCTCTGGGATGCCGTGGAGAAGAACATTTCATCCATGGATCCTGGATCGACGTCTCGAGAGCAGTTGTGGACAATGCAGCAAAGGACATGAGTGGCATTACCTCCGGCATCGGATGGAGTCGATGCCTCGGCGTGTACAGGCTATTATTCGCGCTAGAGGAGGACGAACACGCTATTAGGCAGCTATCTGTAAATGCTTTGTCCATTGAGTGTATACATGGATGACCAAGAACTCTTTGCAGTATGTCGCTCTAACACTGCTAAGTTGACGTTGCGAATTGGCAAATTTCATTAATCCTAGCAGTTAAATGCATGCTTGCATTTAAATTAACACGAAAAGCGAGAAAATACAGTCGAAGAAATGAGGTGGTATTCGTTTCATTACAAAATTGGTTAGCTGCTTCTTAAAACTGCCAAAAAAATCCTGAAATTTATGAGCTACTTTCCGTGATTCCTTTCGTGAATTAACGAAGCATATTTCCGATACAACCTTTTTCGTGAAATGATGGAAAGAAACCTGAATTTTTAGAAACCTTTCCGCAATTCCTTTCTTATATTGACGGTAAAATGCCGTTTTCAAGATTTCTTAACGGAAAATTCTGAATTTTCAGAAACATTTCCGCAATTCCTATTAACTGAAAAACTCACTTCTCACTTTTACTGTATCAATATGACGAGAAATTTCCCGTAATAGGGGTGATTCGTGGGAATACTTGACGTTTGATTAACTGTTAAATTTCAATCGTCTGTCGAATGATTTGATTTTGAAGTTCTGCAGTGAGATAGGATATTGTGGATAGTATATCGCATGAATTTTGATAATTGCGGCACAGGATATTTCTTCTCCTGTCTATCATTTTGTGCACCAACTACAGGGTGATTCACAAAGAAGTATACAGTTTCAACGCACTATAAAACAAAAACAATGTAAGATATTTTATGTTACCTGTAACAGAATTGTAGGGGAATGTTTAAAAAAATTTTTAGAGACACTCACAGATATTCTATGTGTGCACCCTTAGTCACACGACACACATCGAGCCGGTAATGCATTTCCACCCGCACGCGAGGTAAGATATCTGAATCAAGTGCAGTGATAGTGGCTGTGATACGCTTTGTATGGAATCATTTTCAGCTTCTTTCTCAAAATTCTCCAGACAGTGGGCTGTGAAATCTGCACTTCACGACTCATCCTCCGCGTTGATTTTCCCGGGCTTTGTTGAATGGCGGTGGAAACACTATCGACGACTTTTTCCGATACACGCGGTCGTCCAGGACTTTTAAGTTTGCACAAACAGCCCGTAGTTTCAAATTTTTAATGCCAATCGTAGATAGATTTTCTGGTTGGAGGTGCTTTTTCGAATCGTGATCGAAAATGCCGTTACACAACAGTTACAGATTCCGTTTTGCTCGATTCAAGAACATAAAACGCCCTCTCCACTGCAGACGCTGCCATTTTGACTGGCTAGTCACGTGACACGCGCGCTATCGCCTACGTCACTTCCCTCAGTAGCAGGACACAAACTATATGAGTACATCTATCTAACGATTCGCAGTTGTGTTCCGTGTCTTCAACTCTTACTGTTTTATAGCATCTGGAAACTGTATACTTCTTTATGAATCACCCTGTATCATACAGTATATTGTATTACTGTAAGAAACCTGGTACTCAAATTATATTGTTCAGGTGATTGTAGGATGTCTAAGTATCAGTCTTTGGACCCCTTAAGACAAAAGCTATTATAGCTAAGGGTAAATTTTATACAGTACTTTTTACCTCTTCTTAAAGATACTTGAAAATCATTGTCAGTTTAAAAAGAACTCAAGTTCCACAGAATTCTCTTGCTTCGAAAAATCACGATGAAAAAAATACGTAATTTGTAATAAGTCCTCCTAAAGAAAAAAGAAAATTATTACAAACGTATTCAAAAAGTAGTAAGCTCTAAAAGAGAAAATAAAATGACCAAATCACTCCCATTAATGGAAAAAAATCATCATCGCCCAATTACTTTTACTTTTCAACGTGAGTCTGATTCCTGGGACTTTCTGGCTCAGTGGTTAAGAAGCGCATTATCTGTTGAACCAACCCAAACAACGTCGGTTCGATCCTCACCTCCGCGAAAGGGTTATTTGGTGTAATGGCTAAAAAGTCCAGCGTCTTCGATTTT
Organism: Macrothele yani; assembly: GCA_039090855.1. NCBI lineage: Eukaryota > Metazoa > Arthropoda > Arachnida > Araneae > Macrothelidae > Macrothele > Macrothele yani. The sequence continues at coordinate 42,592,195 of CM077005.1, read as the reverse complement.
GCGAAATTTCTGTATAAATACGGTAAACCTGAAATGGGCTTTTCTGAAATAAACGGAATTTCTGACTACAGAAAATCTGTGAAAATACGAAAGTTTAAGAAAAAAAACAGGCACTTTAAAAAACGGAAATTTCGTTAAAAGACGAATACTTACTGACAACTTTGCTACACGTTATTTTCGGAAATTTTCCGTGAATTCACACTACTTATTTTTTATAGTTGTAGGAATATGCATTTTGCTAGCCTTCTTGGCGTTCTAACGCATCACGATGAAGTCTTCGAAACTGAATGAGGGAAACAAAAAAATTTTGAAGATGTGAATCCGTTTTTTGGTGTAAATATGACATGAATGGTAAATCAAATGATATCCGAAAAAAAAAAATGTCATCGTCCAGGAGCGGGAATCGAACTTGCGTCTCCTGGATAGCGCCCGAGTATGCTAACCATTACACCACCCAGAACAACCAAGTTTCCAATTAATTTGAATGTAACCATCACAGGATTCGCTAGTCGATGCAACCGGCATTCATGTTTAGCGAATCTGGAGGTTAAGAAATTCTATCCCGTGATTGCCCGGAGGAGCAGATAAATCATGAATAGAATACGGGATTACACCATATAATACAAATTTTGAAGATGTGAATCCGTTTTTGAAGATGTCCAAAATAAAGGTCACAAACACATAATATGTGATATCTTGAAAACCAAATGGTTTATTGCAATGAAATTTAGTACATAGATGCCGCATACTATGAGACATGCAATAGGAACATAACAAAATGAACAGGGGGTAAATTGCGTGCGATGTTCAAATTAGACCAAAAACGGTCCAAACATGATGCATCATATCTCGAGAACTCTCCGGCTAATAGGGAGTGTGCCACCCCACACAGCTTTACAAGTAGCACAACGAGCCCTCATACTTTAAATGAGGTTGTTGATAACAGCTTGTGGCAACAAATCCATTCTTCTAAAAGCGCGGATTTTAACGCCTGGAAGGTTCTGGGAGGAGGTTGACGTCGTGCAATGGTTCTTCCTAGAGCATCCCAAATATGCTCTATGGGATTTATGTCCGGCGACTTCGCTGGCCACACTATACGGAGAATATCCTCTCCCTCCAGAAAATCGTCGACAAGCTGAGCTGTGTGTGGCCTCGCGTTATCGTCCATAAAAATGAAGTTCGGTCCGACAGCTCTCCGGAAAAGCCTCACATAAGGTTCAAGGACTACATCCCTATAGCGCTGTGCGCGACAGCTCTCCGGAAAAGCCTCACATAAGGTTCAAGGACTACATCCCTATAGCGCTGTGCGCGACAGCTCTCCGGAAAAGCCTCACATAAGGATCAAGGACTACATCCCTATAGCGCTGTGCGCGACAGCTTTCCGGAAAAGCCTCACATAAGGTTCAAGGACTACATCCCTATAGCGCTGTGCGCGACAGCTCTCCGGAAAAGCCTCACATAAGGTTCAAAGACTACATCCCTATAGCGCTGTGCGCGACAGCTCTCCGGAAAAGCCTCACATAAGGTTCAAGGACTACATCCCTATAGCGGGGATGTGCAGTGTAGAGCTGAGTTCGGGCTCAATTTTCAGAGTCCGAGCCCACATTTTATATTGCAAGATAGAGCCCTGACCCGAACGAACCCGAAAACTGGTTAACCTGTTCAACCATTAATAAAAAATATCTCCTTTTCCACACTTCCGCTCTTTCCTCCTCCTGCAATTAACCAATGTATTTCTCAAATGGGGAGTGGGGAATGAACCTCTATCTGTTTTTGCAGTGTAACTGTACGATTTTCTTTGACCGTTCGTTTCCACCTGAAGTGCTTCGGGCGGTCGGACATCCAAAATGATTGGGCGTGCTGCAATTGTAAGTTGCTAAAATAATGCTAATATTATCGTGCCATAATGCGCTGCAATGTGTACGTTGCAAAATAGAATTAGCAGGGAGCTTCTAAGTGGAGATAGCATGCCGACGATAATTTATCCCCTATCAACTATCCAATATCTATAGTTCTTGAAAAAGCTTTTTCTTCTCTGCAGGAACACACTAATGCGCGGCCTATGGCATTTTCTGCCCAAGCCTGGAATAAATAGCCATCTCGAATGCCCGCTCCCCAACCAGAACCAGATGCCGAAGAATTCCCTTTACCAACTACATTGTATAAAGTGTCTCATTTGCTAGATCATATAAAATCACATTTATATATAAAAAAATTATCTCGCTCTTCCTCTCTCTAAGAGCCCGAGCCCGCTCAAGCCCGAACCGCAGTAAAAATTTTACAGCCCGAGCCCGATTCGCGCCCGGGCTTTGCTTCGGACTCAGCCCGTCTCAGCTCTAGTGCAGTGGTGTACGGCCGTCCAACATGATGCCTGCCCACACAAGTATTCCACCAAAGTGGCCGATTTCCCTTATGTTGGTGGGGAGGGGGGGGGGGGGCATGCTGTCTCCTGATGAAGATTCGTCAGGAATCACTTTGTGTACTGAATCTCGACTCATCACAGAAAAGTACACGGCCACAATCTTTCTGTGTTCAAGAAAGATTTGTTTGGCTCCACAAAGACGGGCTCTCTTTTACGATCTGGTGAGGAGGACACACACCAATGGTCGCCGGGCGTAAAGGGCCTTCTCTGCAAAGAGTCTGTATACAGTTTGACTCGAAATTTTTGTACCAGTCGCAGCGAGGTCCTGAGAGAGGTCTCTAGCCGTCATCCGTCCATGGCGTTTGGCAGTAAATGCCACGTAACGATCCTCCGCAGGATAGCCTTGGCCAGGCCTCCTGATGATGGTACCCGTTGTTCGAAATTGGTGCCATAGCCGGAATACTACCTTTCGTGACACCTGTAACCATCGAGCAACCTCCTCTTGAGACCGGTCAGCTTCAAGCCTGCCGATGGCTCTCTATCTCAGTCCATCGCCTAAACGATTCCCAGCACTCATTCCAACTGACATAAGTCAATCTTGTGATTTTTCTTGCAAGGAACACAACTCTGAAGATGAAATTCGCAGATGCACAAAACGATCACTTTCACGTTCTCTTACCAAACTCACCTTGTTAACAGTTTAACAAACAATGGATGCTTAAATTAGATTCAGATCAGATCATATGTAGAGGATTTTACGAAGTGAGTGTCTGACCCCAGGTCTTAGACAACCCTTAGAAATAGGAAGCTAGGAGATTTGGGCTGGAGTGCCCGATAAGAAAGTGACACGGAAGCGAGGTAGAAAGGGGAGGAAGACGCTCTTATTTATTACCGGGGGCCAGTACCCGGGGACCGACGGCTTAACGTGCCCATCCGACACACGGCGGGTATTTAGTGGTTCGAACGTTCGTACCTGCCCAGGATCGAACTTGAGGTTATCTCCATGGCAGTCACGAACACTGACCACTAGGCCACCGGCGGCCCTTAAATTAGATTCATGATCATATATGTAGAGGATTTTAGGAAGAGAGTGTCTGACCCCAGGTCTTAAACAACCCTTAGAAATAGGAAACTAGGAGATTTGGGCTAGAGCGCCCCATAGGAAAGTGACACGGAAGCGAAGTAGAATGGGGGAGGAAGACGCCCTTATGTATTACCGGGGGCCAGTACCCGGGGTCCGACGGCTTAACGTGTCCATCCGACGCACGGCGGATATTTAGTGGATCGTGCGTTCGTACCTATCTGGGATCGAACTTGAGGCCCTTTCCGTGGCAGTCACGAACGTTGCCCACTAGGCCACCCGTGGCCTTAAATTAGATTCACCGTTCCCCAAAGTATATACGACAGCAATTTTAAACATTTTACTGGTTGCTATTTTGAATTATTATGAAAAATGTGTTTGTAACCTTAATTTTGGACATCAGTGTAAATAAATATGACATGGATGGTAAGTCAGATAATATCCGAAAACTTGAAAATTTCGACGTCCTGGAGCTGGAATAGAACGAAAGCATACTCGGGCGCCATCCAGGAGACGCGGGCCGCGAGTGGCCTACTAGGCAACGTTCGTGACTGCTACGGAAAGGACCTCAGGTTCGATCCCAGGCAGGTACGAACGCTCGATCCACTAAATATCCGTCGTGCGTCGGATGGGCACGTTAAGCAGTCGGACCCTGGGTACTGGCTCTCCCGGTAATAAATAAGGGCGTCTTCCTGCCCCTTTCTACTTCGCTTCCGTGTCACTTTCCTATTGGGCACTCTAGCCCAAATCTCCTAGCTTCCTATTTCTAAGGGTTGTTTAAGACCTGGGGTCAGACACTCCCTTTTTAAAATCCTCTGCACATGATAAAAAAACAAATCCGGGAGACGCGGCTTCGATTCCCACTCTAGGACGACGAAATTTTCAAGTTTTCGGATATTATCTGACTTACCATCCATGTCATATTTACACCAAAAAACGGATTCACATCTTTAAAATTTGTATTGTATGGTGTAATCCTGTATTCCATTCATGAAGAAAAAAGTTGTTGGGAAGTTTAATTCTTGGTGCACAGTCGCTAGCTGCACGAAACTTTAAGTTGTACATGTTGTACATATTCGCCCTGTGAAATTGCTCTTTTTGAAAATGGTTCAAACTAAAATAAGCAAAACTGTCCCCAATGCATTCAATCTGCTAATTTCTCAACGGAAATATATGCTGGTTATTTATTCCTCAAACTCTTGTTAATATAGTTCGCAGCTGCGAAAGAGATACTTTTAAACTCAGGTCGCCATCTTAGAATTTCAAGTAGGCGAGCATTTGGCGCTTAATGTTAAACCACGATAAGTCAAGGTCGTCGCAATGGTATTGGCCCAATTGCATCTTGGGATAGGTCGTTGTGGGAGATTCAGTTGGCCGCCGTCGTGCTTTCCAAGGATTTGCATTTCCACAGTTAACCACCCTTCCATCAAGAATGAATGAATGTATTTCCTCAGTAATTTGCTTTGCACAGTGCGCGTCATTTATTGGTCGATAGCAGACAGCCTAAGTTGGTAACGGCTTTAACACAGCAGCAACCACGGCGCATTTGTTTCGCGGAGCTAAACTTAATTAATTGCAGTGTCTCGATACGAATTTTAAATAAATTGTGATTGAACTTCGGAAAACCGCTCCTTCAAACTAAATTCAGCAAACGTATGCTTGTTTAAAATTAAATATCGGATAATTGCCAAGAATAACAGAAACAACCGAGAACGAAAGAGTTTTTCGTTTCACGTAGCATTTTTTGTTTATTTGTTTGCACTGTAAAAACTAAGTCATGAGAATTCACGAAAAATTCCCGATAATAACGTGAAGCAAAGTTGCCGGTACGTGTCCGTCTTTTAACGAAATTTCCGTTCTTAAAAGTTCCCGCACTCTGTTGCAAAAAATCTGCGCACCGCGAATAATCATCCGACAAGCGCAAAACTTAACATGCAAATATTATACCTCTGAGCCAGACATGCAAATGATACCAAATGCACAGCCAATGAACACACAGAACGTGTGTAACGCGCATCGGAAACGTGCACCCCAGCACACATATAAGGTCCATTGCTCGGCCGCTGCTTCAATTACGGATGGCCTAGTGGTCAGCTTTCGTGACTGCCACGGAGAAGATCTCGGGTTCGATCCCAGCAGGTACGAACGCTCGAGCCACTAAATATCCGCCGACGGTCGAATGGGCACGTTAAGCCGTCGGGCTGCGGGTACTGCCCCCCCGGGGTAATAAATAAAGGCGTCTGCCTCTCCTTTCTACTTCGCTTCCGTATTACTTTCAAATTGGGCACTATAGCCCAAATCTCCTAGCTTCCTATTTCTAAGGGTTGTTTAAGACCCAGGGTTAGGCACTCCCTTCCTAAAATCCTCTACATGTGTTCTGATCTGATCCGCGTCAATTCGGGCCGCGGGTGGCCTAGTGGTCAACGTTCGTGACTGCCACGGAGAAGACCTCGGATTCGATTCCAGGCAGATACGAACGCTCGAACCACTAAATATCCGCCGTGCGTCGGATGGGCACGTTATGCCGTCGGGCCCCGGGTACTGCCCCCCCCGGTAATAAATAAGGGCGACTTCCTCCCTTCCCCTTTCTACCTCGCTTCCGTGTGACTTTCCTATCGGGCACTCTAGCCCAAATATCCTAGCTTCCTACTTCTAACGGTAGTTTAAGACCTGGGGTCAGACACCCACCTTCCTAAAATCCTCTACATGTAATCTGATCCGATCTGGGTCAATTCGGACGGCTGATGTGGTATAGGTGTTAGCAGTAGCAGATGAGAAAGAATCGAAGACCCACGCGACGACGTTGCAACCAGTCAGACGATGTTGTTACCACAGGGCGTCCATAACCGTTAAGAGGGCAGCACTAGGCCTCGAACGACGAATTCTCGCCAGGATCGTGCGATAGTGCGAGTTGCCAGACGCACGAATAAGCCATACATCAGAAATGTTATCTGCCATTCAGAGGCATCTAACCACATCCCCTGGACGTGTGACGTCACGCAGCACCGTTGGAAGAAGGCTCGCAGAGACTGGACTCCACTGTCGGCGACCGCTGCGCCGGATATACCAATAACGCCTAGACATCGCCAGCAACGCTTCGTCTGGTGTCGCAACCGCGCAGGTTTGGAATGTTTCACATTGGATCCATATTGTATTCAGCGGCGAATCCCGGTTTTCACCGGGCTCGGATTACCGGAGAATTCGTGTGTGGAGGAGCCTTTGCCAACGCTGCTCACCCCACGTCCTTGTGGAGCGGCAGACGTCCGTAACACGTGGCGTTACCGTTTGGGAGGCCATCGCCTGTGATACCCGGTTACCGTTAGTTATCCTTCAAAGCACCGTAACAGCCGACCGATACGTCCACGAGATCCTGCAACCTGTGGTATTGCCTATGCTGTCGGGAGCCATCTTTCAGCAAGATAATGCCCGTCCGCACACGGCGAACGTCTCCGTGGATTGTTTGCGTGGTGTGACAATCCTTCATTGGCCTGCCCGATCGACGGACCTCTCCCCAGAAGAACGCGTTTGGGACCTCATAGGACGCCTGCTCCAGCCATCCCATAATGTGAGTGAACTGGCTGCGCAATTACAGCGGATCTGGCAGCAACTTCCGCAGGACAGCATTCCACGTCTGTATGTGTCCGTGCCGGACCAAATTTCCTCATGTATGGCCTCCGGCGGCCATACATGAGGAAATGTAGCATTGTAACATGTTACTAAATAGGCCATACATCAGAAATGTAAAGATGTAACATGTTACTAAGATATAATGGTACATGTTACTAAGATGTATCTGCTCAATAAATGGAGGAATTGCTCTCAAATTTGAATCATTTCGTCCTCTTAGTCTCCTCATTGCTCACTTCAAATTTCATAATGGTCGGACCATTTGTCCAGGTGCGTGGACTTTCTTGGCTACATAGTGTATTTCAGAAAAGTCCGTTTCGGAGTATTCCGTTTTTCACGCAAAAATTTCGCAAAATCGAAGATTCTTAATTTTTCAGCGCTGTCACCCAAGATTACTTTCCCTTCGACCCTGGCGGGATTCAATCCGATGTCATCTAGGTTGGCTCAACAGAAGCCGCGTAAAATAGAGAAACAGTGCAATTACAGTCGCGTCCAACGTAAAACTCTAACTACGCTGGTGATCTTTTTTTTTTTTTTTTTTTTTGTCATTACTGCGGGTGAATTAGTTGTTTTATTTTCTGTTGAACCATATTATTTTCTGAATTTGTAATAATTTTATTTTTTCTGTAGGAGGACTTACTACAAATTACGTATTTTTTTCATCGTGATTTTTCGAAACAACACAATTCTTTGGAACTTGAGATTTATTTTAACTGACAATGGTTTGATTGTCTTTAAGAAGAGGCAAAATGTACTGTTATATAGTAATATTTCACAAAACTCCTAAATATAAAATTTACTCTGGATAGCCATAATACCTTTTGTATTAAGGGGTCCACAAATTGATACATAGACATCATACAGTCACCTGTACAGTAATTTAAGTTCCCGTTTTTTACGGTAACGCTGTCGAACAGATAGTGCACAAAATAGGGGAGAAGGGAAGGAATATTCTGTGCCACAATAACCAAAATCCATGCGATATGCTATCCACAACATCCGGTCTCGCTACAGAACTTCAAAATCAGGTACCCCGACAATCAACTGAAATTTAATAGTTAATCAACAATCAAGTATTCCCGCAAATCGCTCCTATTACCGGAAATTTTCTGTCATGTGGATACGCAAAAAGTGAGAACAGGATTTTTCCGTTAATATGCGAAAGGAATTGCGGAAAGGTTTCTGAAAATTCGAAATTTTCCGTTAATACTTCTAAAAAACAGCAATTTACCGTCAATATATATAAGAAAGGAATTGCGGAAAGGTTTTTAAAAATTCAGAATTTTCCGTTAAGTAATGAGACTGATTTTTTACGGGACAGCCTTTTGAACAAAAGTAATAAATGTGTTTATAGTTTTGACCGCTAGAGTGTGCTGTATTCGGAGGAACAACTCTCGAGTCGGGTGACGCAGCAGTTTTCACGTGGCCACCGTTGAAGTAAGACTGTGTGAGTGGAGCGCGTCAGAAGTTGCGTCATGGAGAAAGGATATGTAAATCAGAGAAAACTGCATCTGAAGTGTACCAAGACCTAAAAAGTTTACGGCGATGACTCTGAGCCGTGCACTGGTGTTCCGCTGCTTTTCAACGCTTAAAAGATGGGGGAGAGTCCCACGAGGATGAACCACGTACAGGCCCGTCCAGTTTATGCACGTACGAATGAAAATGTGGTGAAGGCTGGCGAAATTTGTTGCTCATGACAGGCAAATAAGCACTATGCTACTCGCTGAACAGCTTCGTGTCAGTAAGGGAACGGCTAGTGTAATCTTAGAAGAAGTCTGCACAAAAGGAAGAATTGTTCGAAGTTTGTACCTCACACGCTGACATAAGAACAGAGAGAGCAACGGGTTGCATGTTGTCAAAATTTCATCAATGCAGTTGATCAAGATCGTGATTTGTTGCAAAGAATTATCAGCGGTGATGAAATTTGGTGTTTTCACTTTGATCCTGCAGAAAAACACCAAGGCATGAAATGGCGTGGATCGTCTTCTACCCAGCAGAAAGAAATCAGGTTGCAAAAATCACGTGTCAAGGCAATGGTCATTGTTTTTCCAACTCTGCTGGAATTATCCACCACGAATTTGTTCCTAAGAACATCACAGTGAGCGGTCAGTATTACTTAGGAGTAATACAAACAACGTCCGTATACACATGTGACGTGTCAGGAAAGAACTGTTGCACACAAAAAATTGATTTCTGTTCCACGACAACGCGCCCGCACACTGTGGGCTGCTTGTGAAGCAGTTCCTGGCTCCAAAGTCGATCTGTGTGATCAAACATCCACCCTACTCGCCAGAGTTTGCTCCCGCAGACTTTTTCCTCTTCCCAAAGGTGACGTGTGCCTTGAAAGGGGAGCACATCAGCGACATTTAGGACATCCAACGAGGAGTGACCAACAGACTGCAGGAGGTTCGGGTTTAGGACTTCCACTGTGCCTTCGAACACCTGTACGAAACATCTCACCGTTGTGTGGAGTTGTAGAGGGAGACTATTTTTAATCTGTGTAAGTGATGTGTCAATTAAAAATATAGTTTGTTGCTTTGATATCATTTTCGTCTCATTACTTAACGGGAACACTGTGTACACTTCTTCCACAGGCTTTCTTTCGTCCCACGGGGAATCCTGCTGCCGTCCCCCAAGTAAACAACGCACACGCACCCGGCTGTTCACATGGCGCAACAGGAAACGAAATTCATCGGAAAAGACGACCTTCTTTCAATCATTCAAATATCGTTGGGACCTGAAACGGCCTGTGGCTACGCATCCTCATTTTCAGGAAGGTTAGGTGTACTGTGTTATTGCACATTACTACCGTCACTGGTATTAAAATTACCGGTGCGTTCCGCCACAGTATCTAATTATTGGCGAGTTGCGCCACAGTATCTCATTACCAGCGAGTTGCGTCACAGTATCTAATTACCGGCGAGTTGCGTCACAGTATCTAATTACCGGCGAGTTGCGTCACAGTATCTAATTACCGGCGAGTTGCGTCACAGTATCTAATTACCGGTGACTTGCGTCACAGTATCTATTTACCGGCAAGTTGCGTCACAGTTCTACTTACCGGCAAGTTGCGCCACAGTATTTAATTACCGGCGAGTTGCGCAACAGTACCTCATTACTGGTGAGTTGCGTCACAGTATCTAATTACTAGCAAGTTGCGTCACAGTATCTAATTACCGGCAAGTTGCGCCAAAGTATCTAATTACCGGCAAGTTGTGCCACTGTATTCATTACCGGCGAGTTGCGCAACAGTATCTAATTACCGGCGAGTTGCGCAACAGTATCTAATTACCGGCGAGTTGCGCAACAGTATCTAATTACCGGCGAGTTGCGTCACAATATATAATTACCGGCGAGTTGCGTCACAATATATAATTACCGGCGAGTTGCGCCACAGTATCTAATTACCGGCGAGTTGCGCAACAGTATCTCATTACTGGCGAGTTGCGTCACAGTATCTAATTACTGGCGAGTTGTGCCACAGTATCTCTTCTGTTGAACCGTACTATACAGGATAACCTTCGCTCACCTATCGATGAGCCCTGGAAGGCCCACACCCTGCCGGTGATTCGTGGGTTTTTTCCCCTCCTCTGAGCACTTTTTGAAGGTACTAACCACGGCTGACCTTCAGCACCCCACAAGCCTTGCCGTCTTCTCAGAAATGCTTTGGCCTAGTCGTCCGGCCATTACGATTTGGTCTTTATCAAAGTTCAGGTACGTCGCCAAGGGGGTGCTAGGGTGCGCTTGAGCCCACCTTGAAACTTGTCTTACCCACGCTGCCGCCCACCCAGTTCAAAATGGGCCATTTTTCAGCCTATTTCACTTCAAAATAAAATCTGGACGTCGCCAAGTAATAAGTCTTGTGTTATATTTCATGTAGCCCTATACGTGTTTTCCCATAGGAAGTGCGTTGTTTACTTCTCAGTAGAAAGGTTATCAAAATAGCATCTGTATGTAGGGCCATGAAAATTTTATTGTCCTTCACTCTTCCAATTCCTTAGTTTCAGCCTCTTCTTCATGTTTGTATGGCCAGGGGGCTAATGAAGAGGGGGGGGAGATGAATTCACATAGGGGGAGACTACTAATTGCTCTGCTGTTTGTTTCCTTTACAAAATAGGAGATTCCAACACGGAAAGTGAGTCTAAAGCTACACTAGCCCTCTTAAGACTGTCCCGGGAAGTGAAAGTGCAGGAATGGGCTAACGACTGCTTTGTAGGGGAGGAGTGCAAGGCAAAGTCGCTGACTTGAAAGAAGGAAGTCTAAAGAAGGGGGAAGGCGATGTATTGTGTCTGCGTGGCACAACTTAAAATTTGATTTAAATAAACCAAAACGACGTTTTCCTTTAAATTGTTCAAGTACAGTACTCTTATCGTAAGAAAAAATGGAAAATTTTGAAAAGCAATTTAAGACAATGCATTCAGAGCAAGCAAGAAGACGAAGACGACATTCTAGCAACACTTGTATCTTTCACCAGTGGCGTAACTAGTCCGAACCGGGTATGTGTGCCCCACCAAAAATAATGCTCGCCCCACCCTGATTTTGAACGTCTCTGTCAAAGTTCACCGCCTTTCCCATTTGAACAAGAATAACACTGATTAACAGAGCTCAGTAACAGGTGTTATTTATATACTGTTTTACGTCCTTCACACGCATCGTCGTTAATCTGTAGTTGCTTCGATTTGCATAAAAACGCGCTGGTCATAATGTTTTGGCTCTTCGGTGTATATTTTATTGTTTTCATAACTGGATATTCTACACCACATGCTTTTATTTCGACCCTGTGCTTAGCTTCCTTTTTTTTTTTTTTTTTTTTCCCTGTATGAGAAAAAATGAATCCTTCACTCGGGTTACCTTCGTTAAGCACGTAAGAAACAAAGACGTCATTACAACCGTCTGCTCCGGTATCTTTTACTGACGAATCACTCGAATAAAGTACCTGTTGACAACCGCTTTCTTCTGCTTTCGCCAGTTTGTTAGCAAGATTAGGGTTTTTTCTTTTGTTCTTGATGGTTTCACATAACGTAGTGTGGTCCGACAACCACGAAAAAATAAAAAAAGAACAACGTAAGAACGTTCCAAAGGAAAAACTAATCACAAAAACTGATGGGGGAAAAAAAGGAAAGATAAAAGGTCGATTGTGATTGGTATGTAATATAATCGAGAATTTAAAAAAATTAAATTTAGAATGGTCCACACAATTCTGAAACATACGGAAAAATCTAGAACAGGAAATTTCCATGCACACCATGGGCTTTGCATATAGTTCTAGAAATCAGGATAATTAAGAAAGCAATGTGTAGCCATGTTTTAATTTATCGACGTTGATACAATGGTAAAACATACGAAGATTCAAATCTACCTGAATAATAAAATTACTAAAACTATACACGTCCCTGACGTCAAATAAAAATGAAACATTTTAAAACTACCATTATAGCAATCTTATAACAGAAACACGTCTTCCGTGAGATGATTGCGTAGAAAATAGTATAATTATACTAGTAATCCGAATTTATTGGCATAGAATAAAAATCAGTTTTCCAAGCTTTCGCACATCAAGCAGATGGCTGTTTCGAGGAAGATAGGCAGAAACTGCAATCTATAACGCTTCAACAATTTGAGCGCAGCGACTTGACTTGACCATAAATACATGCGGCATAATATTCATTTAAAGACACTAGGCATATCGTTGGTTGTGCACGCGATATCCTGGTAGGAAAAAGGGCATTACTTGGAGAACTGGTTCCAAATTGGTGGCAACTCCAGAGAGAGGCTCTAATTGCAAGCCTCACTGATTCCAAGGTTTCTCGAATGGATGTAGATTTAGGAGTGGAGTAGGTAGCTAATTTTTTTTATATCATCTCATATAAGAGCAAGACCGTGGTTACTTTACTGTATTCTGTGTCCCGTTTTATGCTCGTTGACTCTGATTCTAAACGAACGCTTGGTCATTCAAATATAATATCATGTGGACTGTGGAGCCGTCCGGATATTGTGTGGGGGGGGGTAGCATAAGCACCTGCCTCGCTGGGAACAGGGGGTTTGTCAGTATTTCTCTTTAGCATAGTATATAAAGATGAAGGAGACCTTACGCCGACACCGTAGTTCATCATCTTTTTGGGAGCGTTTTGGAGTTTGTAAGACACATTTCGTATGTAAAGAATTGGGCCCAGGTCGCGAAGCTGCGGCATAGAAAGATAAGAATGCCGTATCTATCTATTGTCAAGTCAAGTCACTGCGTTCAAATTTTTGAAGTGGTCTATCATTTAGATCGCAGTTTCTGTATATCTTAAAAGCCATTTGGTTGATATGTGAAAGCTTGGAAAACTGACTTTTATTCTACGCCAATGAATTCGGATTACTAGTATAGCTATACTATTTTTTACATTGTTTACATTTCCTCGTTATTAATTTGAGATGACTGCGTTTGTGTTCTTCTGCAAATCTGGCTTCGTTTGAAGTAACAGCAAGAGTTATCTTCATTTTTATGTTTAGCGTTACGCCTTTCACTGATACTAATGCTGAAAATCCTGCTTTGCAAGCGTACGAGCACAAAAATTTGACCAAGAAAAAAATAAATTACGAGCTTTTCTTTATGTAAGATGTCCCATTTCGTCGTATCTACGGTAACTTCCTCACGAACATGCAACTAACAGCTATTTTCGTAATTCTAGTATAATTCTGTAGGTGGAGTTAAGATGGCAAATAAAAACGGACATTATGCATTTTCTGCTAGTTTGGCATTAAAGACTCGTTTCACATGTAGCTTCGGACCATACTTTCGTTAAAAAAAACAACAAAAAAACAAGGATGTCACTGGTATTTAATGCAATATTAAGATGCAATAAAATATGTAAGAGTAAAGAAGGTGAAAAAGTGAATCAAAAATGTATATACTATCTGTATATAAGATCCTGCATAATGCCCGAAGTGTTAGGACCCCTGCTTCTCGCGATGAAAACTTAAGGTCCAGTCTGAATTCGCACTTAGGTGTTGGATTTTTTTACGGTTCTGCTTTCTTTTTACCTGCATGTAGTTAGTTTTTTCCAACACGTCTGCTTTCGAATGAAAGGAGCTTATTGGTTTTAATCGTGTTTTATATCACCTGCCCTTTTATTTCCCACATGAGTCAAATCTCATCGGAGAGCAATGAAAAATCTCCGAATCATTTTTCGCACGATATTATTTCGCACTTTCGAAGTTCCGCTTGACCTATGCCAAGAAGCACAACTCTTTGATAACTTCATAGCGAAACGATGATCGAATCGTTTCTTTCGAATCAGATCAACTTCACTGGATGAGATGCCCTCTGTCAATGATGAGAGCAAAACGTAGGTAGTTTCCATGTGAGCAACAGGTGCGCTGCTATTGGTCAAATTGGAACTCATGCACATTACGTCTCATGACCAAATTCGGAAGAAAATTCTTGGGTGATCCTTTCCTACGTACAGATACCATGACTGTTTTTGTTTTTTGGAGGAGGATCAACGTGAGCATCTCAATGGGCTATAAGCAGTCGCCCGTTCCTAATTTTGGACACTTGTTCCAGGGAACAGAGAGAGCCAGTGCCGTAATACAAACATACCATCTATGTTTCACCTGGAATTCGAACCCGGACCCATCTCAGACGACTGATCAGAAGCCGGAGTTTGGACCACTGCGCCACAGGTGTGACTGACTGTTGATTGTAGTGCGTTGTGTTGTATTGTTAAACAAAGTTTAAAGTAATGATCTTTTTTCCTAGTGTTCATTAAGTCAGTCATTTTGCGTTTAGAATTATTTTACATTTCTGTCATCATCACAATTAATTATGAGTATAGTAAACAAGTTTGTTTTTTAAAATTAAAGGGAGTGATTTTAGGTTTTCAATCAGACATAGCAGCTAACGGCTGCTATCTTTAATCAATAGCCCAATGCGAAATGACATTTCCTTGCATTATTTTCTGCTACTGCGTATGTTTGAGAGCTACGCAAAATTTCGTGCTCTTCTCCGTGGCCAAACGTTTCAAATCCTACATTTTCTTTCAAATCAAATGGATTAAATCAAGAGCTTCTTGGTTAAGACCAGTGCTGTCCAACTGGGGAAGCGAAAACTTTTGCAGCCCGCTAATGAAAAATAAACCGAATTTCATTTATGACTGAAAAGAGATGGCATCTAATCTGAAATGTTACATTGCTTTGTACCAACAAGCATTATGTGCGTCTTCGCTGGGACTATAAAATACAGTGGACAAGGTTGTGAAAACAACGAATTTAATTAGTGGCGGAAACCGTGCTCTTACGCATTGAAAATTCAAAACATTTTATCGATGCTGAATACGGTGACTTGCTTCTCTGCACAATCGAATTCGTTGGTTGAGTGGTGGAAAATATTTAGTGAGATTTTTCCAACTTCGGAAACAACTCTATATCTTTTTATTGGAAGAAATAAAATGCGATACTGATCTAACTAAAAGTCTCAGTGATACCTCTTTGCTTAGCTGATATCACACAGATTTGAATCCGCTAAATATTGCTCTGCAAAGGAAAGACCAAAATATATGTAATATTACAGTCGTAACAAGCTGCCATTGTAAAAATCAAATCTAGGAAGGAACAATTTGACTCACTTCGAATATTGCAAGGTGCTTTCTGATGAAATGGCGATACTTGGTGAAACTATAGATTTTAAACTATTTTTTCCTCAGCAAGATACTCTTATTAAGAATTTTGATGACAGGTAAGAACAATTTGACGAACTCAAACCAAGCATACGTCTGTTCAGCAATCCACTGAATGTTGGCATTGAGAGCACAAACCCCATTTATCAAATGGAATTATCTGAATTTTAAGCAAATGAATTTACTAGAGCTCGATCTGATACCGGACCAGAATTGTTTAAACTTTTTCACCGAGAAATACCCAAACATGATAGATTTGAGATTAAAAATTATTTCGATATTTGGAAGCACTTACACATGCAGAAGGGCATTTTCTGGCCTGAAATACATAAAGTCAAAAAGAAGAATATGAATGCCTCTACTCTGGAACAATTACTTCGATTTTCTACGATAAGCATTGAAGTGGACATGCAACAACTTTTGGTGGAGTTCAATCTCGTCCGTAGTGTTCTCATTAAACGTAAGTTTTGTTTGTTTGTTTTTCAAATTTTAGATATCAGCTGTTTTAATACTCTTTAAAGGAGCTGAAAGGTTTGATAAATTAAGAGGGACATCTTTATCATTTACATCATCTTACATGTATTTAAAAAAAATGGCCCGCCATCTAATTCACTTAGAAACCTTAGCCCATGGTTCTATAGAAGTTGAACAGCATTGGTTTAGACTGCTTTTTGTTGGCTTTCTATTTTTCATATGAGGGAAATCTCACAGAACAAACATTAAAAATCTACGCATACTGTCACGCGCATCGCAAGTTTCTTTTGCTTCCGCTATTGTTATACGCAACCGAAATTTATTTTGCTTTTGATACTGTTACGCGCATTCAAAGTTTCTTTTGCTTTCGACACAGTTATACGCATCCAAATTTTCTTTTGCTTTCGATACTGTTATGCCCACCCTAAGTATATGTTGCTTTTGATACTGTAATAACGCATCCAAAGATTCTTTTGCTTTCGATAATGTTATGCGCATCCTCCTTAACGACAATCCTATAATGGAGATTCTGTCCTTTCACAAAACTACTGCTGTCCATTGGCAAGCAAGGTATAACAATTGCGCATTATAACATATTGTCACCATACGTGAAACGCATAACTGGCACTGTAATCAAGACTGAGTTAGCACATCTAATTAAATGTACTCACAAGAAACACTTAATTATATACTTAAGTACCCATCATATTATGATCCACACAACCCAAACGCTTAGCAAGTATATCAAAGGCTCCGCGTGTGTGACTTTGCAATATTGTGAAACGTGCACTATTTTCTTTTGCAATTTCAAAAAAATAGCACACATAATTTGAATTTCAGAAGGCAAAACTGATGTGCAATGATTTTTCAAGAAATGAAGATTTTGCGATTGATGGGGGAAAGCTCAAAGTGACCGATATCCACATTTACCTTTTTTTTTTTTTTTTTTTTGATTGGAGGTTTAACGACCACCGTGAGCAACTCAATGGGCTCTAAGCAGTCGCCCGTCCCTAATTTAGGGTCACTGGTTCCAGGGAAGGGAGAGAGCCAGTGCCGTAAGACAAACACAACATCCATGCCTGACGGGATTCGAACCCGGACCCCTTACGGACGAACGATCAGAGGCCAACGCCTTAGACCACTGCGCCACCGGGGTGGCACATTTACCTTGGACAATAGATATCAAGCAGGGGTCACATTGATGAGGAAATTAAGCGGCGTATAAAACTTGCCTGGAGAACTTTTGGAAGAAACAGCACAATTTTAAAGAGCAATATGCCATTATGTTTTAAAAGAAAAGTGTTTAATCAATGCATACTTCTAGTCATGCACCTAACTAAAAAAGACATACAAAGGCTGCAGACAACTGAAAGAATCCTGGAGAGATACGTACTTGGTGTAACCAGAAAAGATAAGAACAGGAACTCGTGGATAAGGAAAATGACAAGAGTGGAAGACATCACGATCAGATTAAAATCCTCGAAATGGCAATGGGCAGAATGTATTGCCAGAAGAACGGACCACTGATGGGCAACCGAAATTTTAGGCTGGATTCCAAAAGACAGAAAAAGACCCAGAAGAAGGGTGATGGATGGGTGAAATTCGAAAGCATGCCGGAGTAACATGGAGGCTGGCTCAAGACAGACAGTTGTGGAAGAAAGTTGGGGAGACCTTCATCCAGCAGTGGATTCATAATGGTTGACAAAGGTGATGACATAGTTGAATAGCATAAGTTTGTTCGCGTGTAAACAGACACTCACTTCCTGGTTTAACAGCTAAAAGCTCGTTGAAAATTGGGAACCGCGTTAAAGTCGACTTGCAATTTCAAGCGCTTGGGAAACGAGACATCATATAGTGTCAAAGCCTTTTTCCTAATAAAAATGTGTATTTTTCCCATTCCTAGCATACGTTTCTTGCTATAACAATCAATAGAGCTAGTCTTTTCTAACCTTTCTTTCTTTTTTTCTTTTTAAGAAAAAAATAGAAGTTCAAAATCGATTCGGCTTGCCATGAGAACAACTTTATGGGCACGAGAGACAAAGGTGGACGGGATAACAACCTAAGATAACAGTGTAAGAAATTATAAGCATGCATATCATCAAGAAAATTCATGAGAAAAAAATAATTTTTAATTGGGTCGCATATAAGCCGGCCCTGGATGGATGAAATTCGAAAAGGTCGCATATAAGCCGGCCCTGGATGGATGAAATTCGAAAGGGTCGCATATAATGCAAGACCATGGATGGATGAAATTCGAAAGCATGCTGGAGTGATGAAGGAGGCTGGCTCAAGACAGACAGTTGTGGAAGAAACTTGGGGAGACCTTCATCCAGCAGTGGATTGATAATGGTTGACAATGACGATAGTTGAATAGCATAAGTTTGTTCGCGTGTAAACGGACACTCCCTTTCTAGTTTAACAGCTAAAAAACTTGTTGAAAAATAGGGAACCGCGTTAAAGTCGACTCACAATTTCGAGTGCTTGGGAAACAAGACATCATATAGTGTCAAAGCCTTTTTCCTAATGAAAATGTGTATTTTTTCCCATTACTAGCATACGTTTCTTGCTACAACAATCAACAGAGCAAGTATTTCCTTACCTTTCTTTTTTCTTTTCTTTTTAAGAAAAAAAATTGAAGTTCAAAATCGATTCGGCTTGCCATGAGAACAACTTTATGGGCACGAGAGACAAAAGTGGGCCGGATAACAACCTAGGATAACAGTGTAAGAAATGATAAACATACATTTCACCAAGAAAATTCGTGAGAAAAAGTTTTTTTTTTAATTGGGTCGCATATAAGGCCACCCCCCCCCCCCAATCCCCTTTTCTTCAGAAAATATTTTCTTCTCAAACTTGTCGGCTTATACGCGGGTGTATACGGAAGTCATTAACGCCCTAGCAACTTATTTAAACTTATCTCAGGCATTGCAGATTGGTGACCCATCCCCTAATACGCCGCAAGTTACAATTTTTAACATCCATCCATTCATTCAATCCCGTCGCGATGCCCCATTCGCACGATCAACACAGGAAAGCAAATTTAATCCCCAGCTGCTCAAGAAACAAGCCTGGGGCACCAAGAAAAGAAGCTAAACAGCCTCCAAAATCTTCTGAGGCGATTCTACCTTGTAAGTAGGGCTACGAAAGAAAACAAAGTACGAAGAGAAAATGGCGACGTAGCTCAAATGGGAAAATGAAAAATTCAACAGAACCTAATCTGTGGAGGCACCGGAAAAGACGATGAACTCCAGAACGTACGCGAACACAACACACAAAGTAACAAAAAAAAAATTAATCGATATAGGGAATGGCAACGGATACTGTAAAAAATAAGGTCTGAAAATTAAAAAAAATGCAAGACCAAAATCTTTGACGTGACGAAAACTAGCTGCGCGTAAACTTTTTTCAGTGTTCTCAGTTCTCTAAGCTTGGCTGTTTCAGCTAAAATGCTTTCTTATTTCACGGAAAGGTAAACTGCAGTAAGTGGGGCTGGGAGTAACTTAGTGATTTTACTGTCTTTTTGGAACACCGATCCAAACGAAGAAACAAACAAAAAACCTCATCCACCATTGTTTTTTCATATGATACATACACTGAGTGGCCACTTTATTATGACCACCTGACAGTTTTATGCAAATGAGCTATGGCTGCACGCTGTTGCCGCCAGAGGGAGAGGCTAGTATAAAAAAAGAAAGCTTAGTGCTTGCGACAGTAGTAGAAGTGATTTTTTGGTGACGAGATAGGTAAAAAATGCGATTTGACGGACTTTCAACGTGGGATGATTGTAGGAGCTCGGAGCCATGGAGTGAGTATCACCGAAACCGCCGCATTCGTGAAATGTTCCAGAGCAGTTGTTGTTGAAGTGTTTAAAGACTGGACTGTCAGCCAAAAAACTGGGTCTCTACGTGCAACGTGTGGTCGTCATCAACTAGTGACTGCTCGGGCCGAACGGAGAGAGTCCAGACTGGTAACAGACAACAGAAGGGCAACAGTGCCGCAAATTACAGACCATCTTAATCAAGGATCCCCTCAAATGATCTCTGCACGCACAGTTCGCCGTACACTGCATCGGATGGGATATGGCAGCCGAAGGCCTGTTCGAACACCTTTGCTGCCTGAAGTTAACAAGAAAAAACGTCTCCAGTTCACACAGCAGCACAAGGATTGGACAGTCGATAATTGGAAACAAATTATGTGGTCCGATGAATCACGTTTTCAGTTGCACCATGCCGATGGCCGAGTGAGAATTTGGCGGAAACAGCACGAAAGGATGAACCCCAAATGCTACAACCCTTTAAGCTGGTGGAGGCAACGTTACGGTTTGGGGAATGTTTTCCTGACATGCTTTGGGCCCTTTAATTCGTGTTGATCAACGTCTGACTGGCACATCATATCTAAACATCGTTGCGGACCAAGTGCATCCTGTCATGTGGATGGTTTATCCCAATGGCGATGGCTACTTTCAACAAGATAATGCGTCCTGCCATAGTGCTAGTATTGTACAGGATTGGTTTCACGAACATGCCGGTGAGTTTCTTTGCTTAGGTGGCCCCCACAATCTCCAGATCTCAAACCCATTGAGAATTTGTGGGATGAAGTTGAACGAGCCATCAGACAGCTGGATCCACAACCCTGCAATCTCAAACTCCTGGAAAGTGCTATTCATCAAGCATGGTCTCAGATTCCACAAACCACCTATCAACATCTCGTGGAGTCCATGCCACGAAGAATCGACGCAGTATTAAAAGCAAAAGGTGGCCCAACGAAGTGCTGAGGGGGTGGTCATAATAAAGTGGCCACTCAGTGTATATATATATACACTGCCGGACAATTGCTAAGGACGGATGACAATAGCAACGATAGCAACCATAAAATGGAAGGCAGGAAAATGTGGAAATTAGCATAAGTGCGGGATACAGTAAGACGTGTTGTGCGTATGCAAATTTTGGATTGCCGAACTTGTTCGTGACGTCATAGCGCTGATAAGAGATATAAAGGATTTGACGCGTATTGACCGTTGTTGTTCAAACGCAAAGTTGAAAGGGTGAGAATCAATTGACGAACTTGCAAGTTTCAGTATGTCTTCCCGACATCACCTAGATGATTTTACGCGTGGCCGTATTATTGGCAAGATTGAAGAAGGGCGAAAAATAACAGATGTTGCCAGGGAGTTCGACGTCAGCCACAGCGTTGTTTCAAGGCTTTGGAAATCATTTCAAACAAATGGAGAGTGTAGCAAACGTCACGGGGGAGGTCGTGTTCGCAGTACGACACCTGCAGAAGATCGGTACATAGTGCTGTCAACAAAAAGACACCGGCGCAGCACAGCTAGTGAGGTAGCAAATCAGTTTATGGTTGCTACTGGCAAGCGGATCTCCCGAAAAACTGTCGCCAGACGTTTGCATGAAGGAGGACTATATACGCCCGCCGTCCTGTTGTGTGCATCCCATTGTCCAGACGTCACCGTACCGCCCGTTTGCAATGGTGCCATCAACATCGCAATTGGACTGATAACGACTGGTCTGCTGTCCTCTTCTCAGATGAGAGTAGATACAGTCTATCGTCTGATTGTCGACGACAACTGATCTGGCGTGATAGTGGTACTGCATATTGTCCAGCAAACATACAGGAAAGGGACCGATATCCGACATGTAGTGTCATGGTATGGGCTGGCATTATGATCAATGGCCGCACGTCCCTCTATGTGCTTCCAACTGGGACTATGACTGGCCAACGATACATTAATGATGTTCTGCTACCTCATGTTCGCATGTTCCGTGGTGCTGTCGGTGATAGATTCATTTTCATGGACGACAACGCAACATGTCATCGAACAGTCGCTGTCCAGGAGTGTTTTGAGAGCGAGGATATTCAACGCCTCGTATGGCCAGCACGTTCTCCAGATCTGAATCCCATTGAAAATGTGTGGGATGCTTTGGGGAGGAGTCTTGCTGGTCGCCAATGCCCTCCAATAAACAAGGACACCCTCATCCGTGCACTGACAGAGGAATGGGATAAATTACCCCAACAGCTGCTTGATAATGTTGTGCAAAGCATGACACGACGTGTGGAATCTTACATCGCCCTCCATGGTGGCCATATCCCGTATGGACATCTTACGCTGGAACGCCTGCGGACGGTAATTGCATTTTTTTCACGTTTACGTATTCAGCACAAAATGGCCTGTTTTTCCCTTGAACACGTTCCAAAGCCTTCTGGATATCAGAGCACAATAAATTGCCTTTCTTGTAATGTCTTGGCATTCTGACATTATTTTATTTCACTTGGCATCCAACCACACTTACTTTTTTATGCGCTATATAGCCGTTTATGATCCGTCCTTAGCAATTGTCCAGCAGTGTATATATCACTGTAAACCAAAACCAAAAGGTAAGGTATCAGTATAAAACTATTTTCCAACATAATCTCCGCCTCTGCCTGAAAATATTAGTGGAATTCATCGGTAGATCTTACTGCGCATTTGCTCGTAAAAAATATTGATTAGAAAGTTACCTTCTTCACCGGGCCAGATACAAGAACGTGTGTGGCATGAAATTATCATGCAGCGACAGTATGGCAATTTCATACAAGAGGCAAACAGGTCTCGAAATTATCAGAACCCGCAGCGAACCTCTCAGTCAGAACTGCTCGCTTACTGCCTCAAAAGTAGGTCAGTATCGGCTTTTGTATTCGTGAGGCTGTCCAGAACTTTGAAATTGAAGGCGCCATGGAGAAGATATGTTTCCACATTGCATTCTGCATTTTTCTTCCTAGTATGCATGATGGGGTCAGCATTTACTTCATGTAACAGTACCACCCACAGATTAAACCTATATAGTAGGCTACGTCTGTCCCTAACGCTCTGACGTCATTCAGTACCTGCAGCGCCATCTGCTTTTATCCGGTGGCCGAAATCGGAACTGAACTCGCAGCTATCATGTCATGATACGTAAAATCGAGGAGAAATAGCGGAAAATAAAATAAAGTTGGTAAGACAAACGACTTCATCTGTGGCAACACGCACGTGCTCGAACTACTATTTGCAACGTTTGCTCTGTTACTAGGTGTTATGTCGTGTTTTATTTAATTTTCTTCGCAATGCAGAGTAATTTCATAAAAAGGAATCAGTGGATAATTGAATCAGAATCTTACGAACATTTTGTTGTTGGTGACCTGTCTTATAGACTGCCCATTAATATCTAATTCAGCTGTTTATTATAGTTATTCATATGTATTTTACGATTCGTGTTATAAAAATTTCAGTCACAGCTTTTTCACCCGTGCATGGATGGCACGGGCTATGAGCTATTAATAGTATCATATACACTGAAGAGCAATTGAATTAGAGATACCTGTCTACTTACGTGTAGCACCACCTTTCGCCCTGATGACAGCGGCGATTCGTCTCGGCATGGACTCGACAAGACACCGGAAGCGTTGGGAAGCCATACGGATCCACGACCCCTAAACAAGCTCCCACAGTTCACGAAGATTTGATGGAGGGGGATCAGAGCCTCGAACATCTCTCTCAATGGCATCCCAGATGTGCTCGGTGGAATTAAGGTCAAGTGACCTAGCTGGCCAAGGAAGCGAGATCACGTCAGTGGAGTGTTCATCCAACCATTCGGATACAATTCGGGAGCGATGGCACGGTGCATTGTCTTGTTGCAGGATGAGGTCCCCAGTGGGATGTTGAAGACGTACAAACAGGAGCCAATGGTCGTCCAGGATATTACGGTAACGTTGACCTGTGAGGGACGATGTCACACGTACCAGGTGTCCCATTTCAGTCCACGTAAACAGTCCCCAGACGAGAATGCCACTCCCACCAGCTTGAAGAGTACCCTGCTGGCAAGAAGGATCCATCGCTTCATGTGGTTTGCGCCGTACTCGTATGCTGCCATCCGCATGTACTAACGTGAATCTCGAATCATCAGTTCAGGCAACATTTTTCCACATGTCTAGGGTCCAGTGGCGATGTTCCCGCACCCATGCTAATCTTTGCACCCTGTGATGTGCGGTCAGCAGCGGCACCCTCGTGGGACGATGGCTTCTGTACCCCATAGCGAGGAGATGGTTCTGGATGGTGTGGCTGCTTATAAGTTTTTGTGCACCAGCGTTAAATTGCAGAGTGATTTCCTGCACTGTGGCCCGTCTATCCGCTGTTAGAATGCGAGCTAGCCGGCGATGACCCCTGCTCATCCACACCCTTTTGGCCCTTGCAGGGATAGTTTTACCGGATTCGATGTACTCACGGTGCACCCGTGACACAGTGGCTCGTGAAAATCCCAGTGCCTGCACGACTTCCGAGATGGAGTGACCTATTCGTCGGGCCCCGACAATTTGCCTACGATCAAATGCGCTTAGATCCTTCGTCTTACCCATACTGCGTTCGATTCTTACTGATTTCCGTCGCATCACTCCTTATATTGTCGGATTGCTGTATACATCATGTCGTTTCCGTTTACAGGGCCGCCCACAGTGCCACATTTGAATAACGCCAGCTATCTCTCATTCAATTGCTCTTCAGTGTAAGGGACTGGTAGTCTGCTCTATTGAACATATGTTTTCGCTGGGAGAACCGTGGAGCCACATTCAGCAATTCAAGATGTCGGCGCTGGTGGTGTTAGGAAAAATAGTTTAGAGTTGGTTATTATGTACATCACGGTTAAAGCTTGCCCAAATATAAATCGTATGCTGAGAGACTAAAATATAATTGCACTTATTAATTTTCCTTTTGCGCAACGCTGGAAAAAAGGATCTGGGTTGGCATTAGTTAACCAGTAAAACAAATCTGGTATTTTATAGAAATGCGGAGAGTAACTGTAACGCATTTTTAAAGGCCGTAATGTTACGAAGGTTTAAAATAATGAAGCAAACACTATATTAAAAATCAATAAGTAGCTATTAAATACTGAAAACTTAATTTGAACCAGAAAAATAAGTTTTCACATGCTTTGCAGAGTGAATCTTTTTTTCCTTGTTGTTATACGTGTCATTCTGATTTATTTATTATGCATGCTCAAAAATATTGATCCATACGTAAAGCTAAATAAAAACACACGAAAAACACATTCCATACCCCCGCCCCCTTCATTATGCATTAAAGATATTTCAGTTTTTTTTGCGTCAAATAACGCATTCAAATGTAAGTACTCATTAACAAGAATCCTCAAAATTCTATTAACTCGTAACAAATCAAAAACACAATACTATAAAGTTCACCATAGAGCTTGAAGTGGATGGGACGTTGAATTAACATGACCTCGCGCTCAAAAGAAATACAACATCCAGCTTCGCTTCTGATGTTTATTATAAACCGACCGCAGTATCGAACCCTGTCCCTCCTAATTCGCCCTGCCCAGAAGAGTACAAACTTTCTGCTTTTACAGCATGGTTCTATAGAGCGTATAACATATGCAAACCCGCCTACCTACATAATAAGGAAATTCATAATATTTATAGTAAAGGTCTAAAAGGCTGGATATAAGAAGGATGACATAGACAGAATACATAGAACTGTAAGAAATCGTATAATGATAGCGATAACAAAATCATCTAGTATGACAATGAGATACGCAGGATCCATCACATATATCCCAGTCTTTGAATATTGGTTAAATAATTTATTACGTAAATACAACATATTAATAGCAATGAAGTCCCCGACCCCGTTATCACATATAATATCAAGTTGCAATGAGAGACAGTGTGAGAAAGAAAAGGTAGGTGTGTACGCTATACCGTTGGTATATCCTGAAAACACGTGGAAGGTATACATACGTATATCGGAATGGCAAAGTGATCCTCGGACACTGGATGTAAAGAGCATGTGCGAAGTGTCAACCAGGACATGCAGAACACACCCCTGACCAGAGAAGTCATGCATTCATCGGCCTCTCCGGTATGGAATAGTACAATATTAGAATAATTGCCCCTTACACGAACTTTAAAAAGACTGCCATCAGGGAAACAGTCGAAATCCTATCCAGCAAACTAGCGTGTAATGATATATGCACTGCTGGCCACCGAAAATGCAACACCAAGAAGGACACGAGATAGCAAAGCCAGATTTACTGGACACACAACAACAGATACAAAGATGAAACGATTGAGCTTACAGGCCCGTGCGACTTGCGGAACACGCAGACATTAATAGTTCGCGTGGCCCCCATGGCTGGCAATAACGGCCGCTATACGTCGCGGCATCGAATGAAATAGGCTTTGGATGTGGACTTGGGGTATGTTGGTCCGGGTTGCTTCCACACGTTGCCACAGTTAATCACGCGTAGCCGCGGGTGGTGCTTTCCGGGCCACTCGGTCGCCGATCAGCGACAAGATGTGTTCGATGGGCGACATATCGGGAGAACAGGCGGGCCACGGCAGCAGTGACACCTGGTGGGCCGTGAAGAATTGTTGCGCGATGCGTGCCACTTGCGGGCGCGCATTGTCCTGTTGAAACGTGGCCGCTGGCAGGTCCTGCAGGTAAGGGAGGACTAGCACTACAGGCTCCAAAACGTCGGAGATGTACCGGTGGCTGTTAAGTGTACCGGCGATGCGTACCAGAGGGGTGCGGGTGTCATATCCAATTGCGCCCCAAACCATATCGCCAGGCGACAGACCGGTATGGCGAAGCATAATGCAGGCGTCATACAGTCTCTCGCCGCGGTGCCGCCACACGCGAATCCGACCATCGTGGTGTTGCAGGCAGAAGCGGGATTCGTCGAAGAAGACAATGCCGGGCCATTCCGTAGTCCAGGTGCGGTGTTCAATGGCCCACTGCCGCCGCACTCGCCGCTAGTGTAACGTCAATGGAATCGGAGCAATGGGCGCCGTGCGAAAAGTCCCCGCTCCTGCAGACGACGTCGAACGGTACGTGCTGACACAGGTTCTTGCGCAACACACCCTAATTCCTGCGCTAACGTTCGTGATGTAGCGGTGCGAGCCGTCCATGCCCGCCTCACAACGTGCCGGTCCTCTCGTTCGGTGGTGTACCGCGGCTTCGGCAATCGCTCACGTCGGTCCGTCCGTCCCTCCTGCACCCACCGAATCCATACTCGCCTCACTGTAGCTGGATGTCGTCCCACACGGGCGCCGATATCTCGGTACGATAAACCGTTACCACTATTCGTCCTCTGTCGAACTCCGAAACGTGCTGGAATGACTGCCGTATTCTGCGACGAGGCATCAGGAAGCTCCCCACGCACAGGTCCGGCAGCACAACACACTTCCACTACTTACACCCCGCTTTCTATGCACCCTTTTTACAGTGCTTCTCGGTGGCGTGCCGGGCGCACATTATTTGCATATGCCCTGTAATGCTAATCGTTTGCATGTCCTTTCGCGGGCGACGCATGCTGCGAATTTCAGGCTAATCGGATGCTTCCTTCTTGGTATTGCATTTTGGGTGGCCAGCAGCGTAGTTTCTACTAAACTACCAAGGGTTTGGCATGCGTTATTAAAAGATGGAAACACATCACGACGCACCGTATAATTGCGTGATAAAAATTAACGTAATACTACTCGTGATGTCGCCCGCGTTATTTTTCAAAAACTTATTTTTGTTTCTTACGTGTTCTATTCACTGCATTCTTATGACTACCATTGCCTTGAAAAGGCTTCCCAGTGGAGTGCATAAACTTGGCTAATCTTTGTGCTTATTACATCGCAAAAATAAACGGATTTAATACCCTATATGCGTTTCATGAGCATTGACAGTCTGATGTATTTAAAATGACGTTAAAATAACGAAATCAAAGACTGTTTTGTTTCGCTTTTATTTTCATTCATTTTATTTATTTATTTATTTATTTTCCGTAATGCGGATGCCGAAATGCCGTTTCCTATGAATTTAAGCCCTGGCGGAATGTGAATTACTTCAAAATTTTGCAAAAGCCTGGAAATTGTAGTTTGTATAAAATAATATTAATGGGTTTTTTTACTTAAACATTGTGATTTCCTCCGCCAAATATGTGCTAGCTGCTTAGAATCTGAATATAAAATAGCAAAGCCCCATACCAAACCCGTATTCCGTTGACTTAAAAGCAAGATGGCCTTGTTTAAAAAGATCGCCAAGACCCTCTCAAAATGGCTCCTACATTGTCACGTCTCACCGGTTGGTTGTCCAATCTAGCATTTTACATATGATATCTGTGGTACAATCCAGAAATTTATCTTATCACGCTAATGGACCTACAGGAGTTCTCGATGAATACGAGTCGTCCACTAGAAGTGGTTGTGCGGTACTACTCATCGTAAGCTCGCAGTTGCGTATCATACCGAAAACAATCCAGAACAAAATTTGGGAACTGTGTACAATATCCCTGAAATTAGCACAGGACTGGACAAAACCCGGGCGTTAGATCACCCTAGCGCCTATAAAATAGGCACTGGCGCCCTCTTTTTCTTTTTTTTTTTTTTTTTTTTTGTACTTCAAATTTCGTAATTTGCAGTAAATATCGTAATTTTTTTGTATAATCCGCAGATTATCTGCTAAGAATTTATATATATTAAGGTTCTACGGATCATAAACCGCTTTAAAAAAAATTGGGGGAATACTATAATTTTTAAAAAACCTGCGTGGTGATTGTCAGGAGAGGTGCTATAGGAAAAGTACCGAAAATGAGCGAACAAAAAAATAAAGGCAATATGAGACAGAGAGTCACAGCGAGATCGAAATAATTTTTTCTGATTACATTACGAGCGTTTTTACAGTAAATATTGTGCAGCGAAGGTGGTACAATTTGCGTTATCGGAAGACTACGTGCCGTGTGAAGTCGGCTTAGCTATTCCGTAGCATGTATTTGCAATAGGTAATCACTTTGCGAATGGCTAGATTTACTGTGCTAATCGCATTAGTTAAGGCTTTTGTTTGGTCTTCGGTTGACACATTTTCAGAAATGCCAAACACTACGGATTGCCCGTATAAATTCTTAAAAACGCATTTATTCCGTACGTTTAGGTCATAAAAATATTACACCACTGACTGCGACGTGGACTAATCATTATGCAACGCAGTTTAGTGAAGGTGGCTATGTAAAACAATACGTACTTTTCATATCATCATCATCATCATTGTCAACCATTATCAATCCACTGCTGGACGAAGGTCTCCCCAAGTTTCCTCCACAACGGTCTGTCTTGTGCCAGTCTCCTCCATGTCACCCCTGCATACTTTCGAATTTCATCCACCCATCTCCTATGTGGTCTTCTTCTGGGTCTTTTCCTGTCCCTTGGAATCCAATCTAAAATTTCGGCTGTCCATCGATGATCTGTCCTTCTGGCAGTATGTCCAGCCCATTGCCATTTCAGGGATTTAACTCTGATCATGATGTCTTCCACTCTTGTCATTTTTCGGATCCACGAGTTCCTCTTCTTATCTCTCCTGGTTACACCAAGCATGCACCTCTCCATGCTTCTTTGAGTTGTCTGCAGCCTTTGTATGTCTCTTTTAGTTAAGGTCCACGTCTCTGCACCATACGTAAGCACTGGAAGGATGCATTGATCAAACACTTTTCTTTTAAGACATAATGGCATATTGCTCTTGAAAATTATGCTGTTTCTTCCAAAAGCTCTCCAGGCAAGTTTTGTACGCCGATTAATTTCTTCATCAATGTGACCCTCACTTGATATCTGCTGTCCAAGATAAACGTACGTGTCTGTTATCTCCAGCTTTTCTCCATCAATCGATAAATCTTCATTTCTTGTAAAAGCATTGAACATCACTTTTGTCTTCTGAAAGTTCATTTTTAATCCCACTTCTTTACTCTTGTCAGCAAGTTCCTGGATCATACTCTGCAGCTCTGATGGGGTAGTTGCAAAAATGACTACGTCATCAGCAAAACGAAGGTGGGTTAGATAATCTCCATTAATCTTTATCCCCTTGTTTTCCCAGCTCAGCGACTGAAAAACACCCTCCAATGTGGCATTAAAGAGCTTCGGAGATATGGTGTCACCTTGTCTCACTCCCTTTCCAATTTTTACGTGTGTTGTATTTTCAAACAGCCTAATCTTTGCACTTGCATTTTCATAGATGTTATTAATAATATTAATGTATGCATCTTCAATACCGCAGGTTTTCAGAGCCATTGTAACTGCTGATGGTTTCACCGAATCAAAGGCTTTTTCATAATCGATAAAAGCCATGCACAATGGAAGTTCATATTCCCTCGCTCTTTCAATTAGTTCTCTCAGCACGTGGATATGATCTATTGTGCTGTAGCCACTCCTAAATCCAGCTTGTTCTCTCGGTTGAGCCATGTCCAGTGTTACCTTCAAGCGGTGTGAAAGAACTTTAGTGAAGATTTTATAAACTACTGATAGGAGGCTGATAGGTCTGTAGTTTCCGAGATCCTCAATGTCACCTTTCTTATGTAGCAGGATCATTGTAGCGGTGTTCCAATCCTCAGGAATCTTTCCTTCATTAAGGCATCGAGTGAAAATTTGGGCGAGTACTGTTTCGATTTCTCCACTTGCTTCTTGTATGATGTCTACAGTAATTCCATCTTCTCCTGGAGCTTTTCCTCGCTTCATGTTCTTAATTGCATGTGCAACTTCTGCTGGAAGGACTGGAGGAACTCTGGTACTGGTATCTTTCATGATGTCTGGAGTGCATATATCATCCCTTTCATATAATTTGGAGTAGAAATCTTTCACTCTTGTCAAAATTTCGCCTCTATTTCTTGTTACAGAACCATCTTCTTTTCTCAGTGCCATAATCTGTTTTCTTCCCTTACTGAGATGTCCCTTTGCTATCTTTAGGCTTTGGTTGTTTTCAATTGCTTTCCTCACTAGTTCACAGTTGAATTTCCTTACGTCTTCAGGGATATTTTTTCTTACTGTCTTGCATAGCTCTATATATTCCACTTTGGAAGTCACATCTTCTTTAGTTGTCCTCATCTCTCTTCTTTTTTGCATCAACATTTTGGTTTTTCCTGATAATTTGTTCACATGCAACTTGTTCTTAGACCCAGCTAATTTTGTTGCTGTTTCCATAAGAGCTTTGGTTACTTTTCTGTTAACTTCAGAGATGTCCACTTCTTCCGATGTTAGGCCTTCTAAAGCAGAGAACCTGTTCTTCAGTTCTAACTTGAAGGTATTATGGTGTTTTTTAAGGTTGGTTATGTCAATAGATTTTGTTTGTCTTATGAGCTTGCCACGTTCAAGTTTAGTGTTGAGGTGCATCTTACATCTCACCAATCTATGGTCACTACCTGTGTTGAACTTGTTTAGCACACTGCAGTCTTCTATGACGAATTTTTTGTTACACATAATAAAATCAATTTCACTTGTCGTCCCATTTGGATGTCTCCATGTCCATTTCCTGTGTGGCTTTTTCTTGAAGAAGGAGTTCAAGATGAAAAACCCTTCTGCCTCTGCAAACTCAACGAGAGTATTTCCACGCTGGTTTCTGTTGCTGTGACCGAATTTACCTACTGAAGTTTCATTCTGTTGCCGTTGCCCTATTTTTGCATTGAAATCTCCCATAATTATTTTCAAGTGCTGCTTACCTTTATTATTTAGATGACAAATTTCCTCATAAAATTCTTCAATTTCTTCTTCAGGATGACTTGTGGTGGGTGCATAAGTTTGAATAATCTGAGCCTGGTATCTTTTCGAGAGTTGGATAACAAGTCGTGCAGCTCTGTCAGAGGAACTTTCAACTTCTACAACTTTATCCTTCAGTTTCTTGTTTATTATAAATCCAACACCACTAGTTCTGCCAGTATCTGTCCCACGATAGTAGAAGAGATGTCCACTTTTCAGTTCGATGAGATCTTCTCCTTTTCTCCTTACCTCACTTAGCCCCACGATGTCCCACTTGATCCTTTGTAGTTCCTCTTCCAATTCAAGAAGCCTTGAATCAGAAGATAGGGAGCGTCCATTGTAAGTAGCCAAGGTCAGCATCAGATGGCAGCCTAGTCCGGTCCTCCGGGGATTCTTAGCACCCTCTGCCTTCATGTCCCACTGGCCGCTGCCTTGGCCAGGTACATTCCAGCTGCCGGAGACTGAGGGCCAAGATTTAAGTTGTGGAATCATTTTGGAGGGGTTTGGCCATAACTCACCACGCTGGCCAAGCGGGTTGGTGAGTGTGGGATAGAATTTCCTCTGATCCCGATGGTATAGTTATACCGCTATGGGCGGTCGTCAGAGCCCCTTTAGTGGGAACAGGATGCACCACGAGATATCTTACAATTTTTTCACTACAAATTTCAGGTTTAAGGTTTGCATTAAAGTATTTTTATTAAAGAGAAATCACTTTTTAATCCAGCCTTGCATACTTACTAAGGCCCTGAAATAATTACAAGCAGACTTTTGGAACAATCGAGGAATTCCATCCGCTATATGAATCAGCTTGAAATAAAAAATTTGATCCTGAATTCATCTATCATTATTGTGCTCTAAACATTTACAGTAATTTTAGCTTCTTTTTTTTTTTTAAGGCTATTGTAACAAAAACCTTATAAATCGGATAAATTTGAAAGGTGATTTCAGATTTCTTTGTTTCACAACGCGGTTACGCGTTTCCACTTCCCTTGCTTCTCAGCTGAGAGGCATTCGTTGGAATCGACGACAGAGAGACGGTGTCGCTATGTCGTTTATGGCTGCCAACGGTGAGCATATTTAGTCATTATTTTCGCCTGGATAAGCAACAGATGTGAACTAACCCATCCGTAAGACCGTCAAGCAGAACAATTTGTACAAACTCCTGTTTCTTTTTATACATTCTGCGTTGCCGCAGCCGACGACGTAGGGAGGATTTTTATCGCGAACAGCACCACACTTGCCAGCTTTTACTAGCTCAACTACGATGGTTTTAACAGAGAGAGAGCGTAACAAAAGGAAAAATAAAAATGGTTCCTCTTTATAGTAGCTCTCAGACACGAAAATCGACTCAAAAAAATTACTTTTTCCTTTCTCCCATTAGTTCGTCTTTCCCCCGCATGTCCTAGAGAAACAGCCGTACAGAAATGTAGTGATATCGAATCGGTGGAAAAAACAAGATATTTTGGAATCATTGAAAAAAACATTCCTTTTCTAGAAAAAAGGTCAACCAAAACACTCAGACTTCTCTGTTACGAAAAAGTCTGTAGTGACAGATCACAAAAGAGCAAAATTCATGCAGCCATCCATTCGATTGGAATGAAAATTGTTCTCATAAGAACAGAAACTTACAGCACACATACATGCAGATGCGTAACTGGGGTGAAGCAGTTGGTGCGGCTGCACCGGACGCAGCTGAAGAGAAGTTGCAAAAATCGCTGCTTACAATCTGATCAAAGCCACCCCTGGTGGCGCAGTAAGTCTAAAGCGCTGGCTTATGATGTTGTGTTTGTCTCTTACGACACTGGCTCTTTCCCTTCCCTGGAACCAGTGACCTTAAATTAGGGATGGGCGACTGCTCATAGCCCCATTGAGTTGCTCACGGTGGTCGTTAAACATCCAAACAAAAAAAATCTTATTAAAACCGGAATTGAAACTTCTGTACCTGTTTCTGGTACAGTTTTTTAACATTATACCTTGTCATTCGTCCACTTACATACAGAATTTACTTATAATATGCTTCGCCAGTTTCGATAGTTTTGGAAGCTTAAATTTCTTACTTCATCCTCAAAATGTTCAATGGATGTTAGTAGCTCACATTCAGAAATCAAGGCGTGATTGCTTAGTCCTCCCAACTAAAGAAGAACCACGGCTTTTCACGACAACAGGTTTTCCTTTGCCTGCGGGTTTTCTTTTGTCAGTCATATTGCTGAAGATTCTCTGAGGGTTATTCGCTCATTACTGTGGCTGCGAGCCACGACTGTTCTTACTGTAACTCCAACTAACTCCATTTCGTCAGTTTGATGTGGCACTGAAGGTTCGAACTGCTAAGCAGTTTTCAAAAGCTGTACAAGTAGTCACAGTCTGATATGGCGTTTTGTTTTGTCAAGCAAAATTAACAGTCACAGTTTTTGTGTATACTTATGTATATATAACTATTAAATTAGTAATGTGTGTGTTTGAACATTTTATGGTTTGTCTGCGGCACAGAAAAGCCTAGTTGCATGCATGCATACATACATAGGCACGTGTTATTAAGCTGTTCACAGACTGAAAAGTTGTCCCCCTCAAAAAGAGGGTGCGCACCAAATTAAAACGGATGTTGTTAAGGACCCTTCACGGACGAATAGTCATAAGCCAGCGCTTAGACCACTACGCCACCGGGGCGCCCAACTCGAGCTTCATACATGCATACCCAGCAATCACACACTTCACATACACGTAGTCTTCTCCTTCAGACGTTCCTGAATGTGATCATTCCATGATCTCCTCAGTGTTTCTTTAATTTTCTTTCCTGCCACTTGGGCTGAATAAATTGGTTTATTAAACACCTCATCACCCATTCTTTCCAAATGGCCAAACCATCTAAAAACATGTAAATATGTCTCCACCCTACAAACAACATTTTAGTTCACATTGCAAATCTACAACGCATCTTCATTCACGAGTCCTGCCGCAAAGACCTAGAAAGTAACGTATTTCTCCATCACGCAAAGAACTCTTGCGTCAGTTTCATATATTGCCATTCTAGAATTTTTTTCTTTTTTTTTTTCCGCAAAATATTACCCCCGTGAAATCTTTCTTAAGCTCACATGGCTTTCGAAGCGGAGTTCACTAGTTTACTGAACATTTTTTCTCTGTCACACATCTTCTTAAAGACACAAATGTATTTGCCGGGACTAACTTTGTACCAGTCAGACTCATATTCCATTCAATACTAACAGTCCCTCAATGAAAAACCATGACTTGGGTTTTTTTTTATCAGCCTGTCTGTTTTTTTATTTATTTATTTTGAGTTCGGATTTTTACTTGCAGACAACAGGATCCTATCATCTGCTTAATACAACCTTCATGCAAAAAATTCACAAAAACTAATGCAGTCTGTTTTGATATCACGCACACGTTCATCTACAAATATGTTGAACAATCATGGACACGTTACACAACTCTTGCCTGACACCTGCACCGATGAAAGACCAATAGCGCACCGAGTGGTTAGAGGCGCTGGATTCTGGCTAGTTGGGAACGGATTGGATTCCCGGAAGAGGCCTAGGTGGTGTGTTTGTTTTATAAAGCTGATTCTGTCCCTTTCCTGGAACAAACGCTTCCACGAAATCTTCTTATCGCCAGAGGCGACTTTAGATCTTTTGGGGTCCTAGGCGCTAAAAGATTCAGGCCTCCCATCCACCCGTTTTATCGCCTCAGAAATTTTCATCCATCAGATTAAAGAAAAAGTCAAGAAAAAAGTTTTTACCTTTTTAAAAATGCAATTCCATCCTTCCATTATTAGAACGTTCTGTAATAAACAGTGCTAATGTGATCACTTTGTCTGTCCGTGCACATAGAACTTTTTTGTTTTAGAGATATCTCAAAAATTATTTTTGCGGAGAATAGAAATCAAAGGATAAGTTTGGCATTTTAAATATTCTATATACTTCATGAATTTACTCCTAAGGGCTGTCAAAGTCGAAAATTCCAAAAAATTGAAGTTCTGTTATGAAGCAACTATTCAACTAAAAGGAAGGCTAAATGATTTTAACTGTTCCTCTTTTTTTTTTTTTTTTTTTTTTTTTTGATTCGAGGTTTAACGAACACCGTGAGCAACTCATTGGGCTATAAGCAGTCACCCGTCCCTAATGTAGGGTCACTGATTCCAGGGAAGGGAGAGAGCCAGTGCCGTAAGACAAAACAACATCCATGCCTCACCGGGATTCGAACCTGGACCCCTTTCGGACGAATGATCAGAGGCCATCGCCTTAGACCACTGCGCCACCGGGGCGGCAACTGTTCCTTTCAAAACAACTACATCGATAGGAAATCGAAAATTTGGAATATCAACAACAGCAAGAAAAAATACAGAATATCATGAAAGAATCGGATTGTCATCTTCAAAATTAGTAATACAGAATATGTTACTAACATGAGAAAGCAACACATCAATTGATAAAATAAATAAAGTGGTCACTTTAAGGATTGATTTGTGTCAGTTTGTGAAAACCCAAACAAAACTGGCAATTCAATTATGCATTTTCGGGGCCCCTCACGCTCTGGGGCCCTAGGCGCTCGCGTAGTGCGCCTAGTTGGAAATCCGCCCCTGCTTATCGCCTTAAGAAGCTCATGGAATACACTACACGCGAAGCAAAACAAAAACAAAAAACATAATAAAACACCATTTACTTGCAAGCATGGTCTACTGCCAATACCTAAGACCTAAACGAAAGACTAATTCCCATTTTGAAGATTTTCTAGAACACGTAAAAATTTCCAGAAGATTCTGAAGTAACGAAAATATCGTGAGCACGACAGACCATCGCTTCTCTCTAGCTGCGATATTTCACGTGACTCAGCATAGAATTTTAGAACTTGGTGCAAGCAGCAAAATTACATGCGGCGAGAAACTGGCAAAGTGTTTCACCAAACACAGGGGCGGATTGCCCTACCAGAACACTAGGACACTTCCCGACGGACCACTCGAGAAATGGCACAATTTCTGGTATTCTTTTTGTCTGGAATTTTTGAAACCAACGAATAATTATTTTTGTACTTCGGAATAATAACCGTTAACTTCGATTGAGGTTTATGTCTGTGTGAAAAATTATTTCCCGCTTTGGTGCCTTGAGAAAGCCACCTGTTGGCGAGTGAATGCTTGGCAGATGTTGTATGATCATTTTACACCTTTTTTTCTTTCTTTTTTTTTTTTTGAGTAATTGTTTGTGAGTTGGCAGCAGTGCGAAGGGCGGAAATAACCACGCAGACGACTGACTGAGTTAAGAAAGTATCTATGGCAACAGTTATTAGCCATGACAGACGATTCTGGTTTTGTTATTGCGCATTTGTTTAAGATACGTCTGGATTTCGATATACAGCTATGGAGGAGAGTGATTCAGAGTTAAGAAGTGAAATGCGTTGTGAGATAAAATTTTGCTATCGTTTGGATAAAACGGCTCCAGAAACAGTTGATTTAATGAAAAAAGCTTACAAAAATAAATGTTTGGGTGAGTCAACGGTTTTTAGATGGCACCATGATTTCAAAAAAGGGCGTTTGTCGGCAGAACTCGCTCCTCGGCATGGTCGACCTGAAAGTGTTGTTACGGAGCGTATTGCTAACACTGTTTGGGCAATCCTGCAAGAAGATCGACGAATGACGTGTGAAGATATAGCGGCGTCAACTAATATTTCAAAAACGTCGGCATTCCGCATTCTACGCGACAAATTACTGCTGCATCGTGTGTGTTCAAGATGGGTACTATCTCATCTCCTGACGAGAGAACAATTGTTAACCAGAGTTCAGGTGTGTAATGAGTGGAAACAAATGATTCCAAAGGATCCAAACTTTCTAAACACAGTAATAACTGCCGATGAAACATGGGTCCACTATTTCGACCCTCTCACGAACAGCGCAACGAGTGTCTAGAAACACACAGGCTAGCCTAATCCGAAAAAAAGTCCGCCAAACCAAATCAGCTGGGAAGGAGGTGATAATTTTCTTTGATCATAAAGGTGTAGTCTACCAGCTTGCCGTTCCTCCACAAATTACTGTCAATGCTGAGTATTACATTTCAGTCTTGAAGCGTCTGCGACGACACATATCGATTAAGCGACCGGAACTAGTGGGCAGGTGGACCCTACACCATGATAACGCCCGCCCACATGTGGCTGCTTGTGTTTAACAGTTTCTTAAGAAATGCAGTATTGAAATCATGCCACAGCCTGCCTACAGTCCTGACATCGTCCCGTGTGTTTTCTGGTTGTTTCCAACAATGAAGGAGAAGTTCCGTGGCTCAACATTTAACACAGATACTGACGTTTTTCAAGTTGTACAGGGGTCGCTAAAGCAATATGTCTTCGCCATGCACACTGAAGAGCAATTGAATTAGAGATACCTGTCTAGTAACGTGTAACACCAACTTTCGGCCTGATGACGGCGGCGATTCGTCTCGGCATGCCCTCGACAAGACACCGGAAGCGTTGGGAAGCCATACGGATCCACGACCCCTGAACAAGCTCCCACAGTTCACGAAGATTTGATGGAGGAAAGTCAGAGCCTCGAACATCTCCCTCGATGGCATCCCAGATGTGCTCCATGGGGTTGAGGTCAAGTGACTTAGCTGGCCAAGGAAGTGAGGTCACGTCGGTGGAGTGTTAATTTAACCATTCGCATACAGTTCGGGAGTGATGGCACGGTGCATTGACTTGTTGCAGGATGAGGTCCCCAGTGGGATATTGAAGACGCACAAATGGGAGCAAATGGTCGTCCAGGATATCCCGGTAACGTTGACCTGTGAGGGACGATGTCACACGTACCAGGGCTCCCATTTCAGTCAACGTAAACAATCCCTAGACGAGAATGCCACCCCCCACCAGCTTGAAGAGTACCCTGCTGGCAAGAAGGATCCGTCGCTTCATGTGGTTTACGCCGTACTCGTATCCTGCCATCCACATATACCAAAGTGAATCTCGACTCATCAGCAGGTAACATTTTCCCACATGTTAATTAACACAGCAATCGGACATCGCCGAATTGGCTGTAATTACTGTTTCACACGTGAATTAAATCACATCATTTTCCCACATGTCTAGCGTCCAGTGGCGATGTTCCCGCGCCCATGATAATCTTTGCACCCTGTGATGTGCGGTCAGAAGCGGTACCCTCGTGGGACGATGGCTTCTGTACTCCATAGCGAGGAGATGGTTCTGGATGGTGTGGCTGCTTACACGTTTTTGTGCACCAGCGTCAAATTGCTGAGCGATTTCTTGCACTGTGGCCCGTCTATCCGCTGTTACAATGCGAGCTAGCCGACGATGACCCCGTTCATCCACACGCTGTTGTCCACGGCAGTTGGCCCTTGCATGGATGGTTTTACCGGATTCGATGTACTCACGGTGCACCCGCATAGATGCCAACCTCTAAAAGTAGTTTTCAGTAACCAACATGTTCATTTTTCAGTAATTTTCAGTAACAATTTTTTTTTCAGTTATTTTTAGTAATCCAGTCTACAGTGGCAAATTTGGGTATTTAACACTGCAACAAATTTTAATCTGTCAGAACTATTAACAAAATAATAATAATAATAATAATAATACAATAAAAAATAATTTGCTAGTGAGAAAATTTAAAATACTGTCTACCAGAAAAATATAATAAATTACCTCCAGACATGAAGAAAAATTATTCCTTGGAATGTTGGCCAATTTATTATGATAAACTGGCTGTAGTTGCCATTTTGGCCTTCCTTAGTTCAATTTGCGAAAACTTCTTCTGATAGCATAGTTCACTGTGTGCAATGCTGTTCATTTTTTCTACTAATAAAGAAGACAGCACATGAGTACCTAAATTAGGTCTGAATTCATTCATGTTTTTGTTTTTTCACAATACAGAAAATTCTTTCTATACTTGCATTGCTATGAGGGACTATTAAAATCATTTTCATAATTTTGCTTTGATTCATACTTCAACTGGCCACTTTCATTTTTCATAAAAGAAATTCTGTGCCACACTTCATCCATTCTCTCAGAAGTAACAGCACAGTTAAAATTTTAAAACTGGTAGTGAGCAAATACAGATTCTTCTGGTTTCAAAACTGGAAACAGGGAACACATATATTGGACTGATGCAAAAGAAACACTTTGCCTTAATGCTACATCTGCAATTTCAGCATAACTCAGAAATTCATCATTAAGTGGAAATTTTCTTAAAATGTAATTGCAGCCTGCCTTGTAAAATTCCCTTACTTCAGAATAAAAGGTAGCCACTGTGTCTTCACTCAGATCTGCAGTTGTGCCTATATAAGATCTCACTTTTGACCCAATTACGAGATCACAGTTTTCTTTTGGATTTCTCTAATTCTTCCAAAATTTCCATCTGCAAGAGATGTTGCTGTCACATCAAATGCTGATGGCTTGATAAATCGTACAAGCAATTCAGATAACAGACTATGAAGTTTTCTTTTTAATACATGCACAAGCGGAGCTTCCTGCTACAAGGACACGTTAACAGATGTAAACAAAGGAAGAGTAGCAGATAAAAAAAGACAATAAAGTTTAGATGAAGGATTTCCAATCATACTTGCAAGGTTCTTATACTGTGAATTAGCTTCTTCATTGTCACTGAAATAATGTTCTAGAGCCTCCCACTGTTCTAAAATTCTGTCAATGGATTCCAAAAGTGATAACCAGCGAGTATTGACATGCTTTGGAATTTTGTGTGGTTTAGTACCACAAACAGCTTGACTCAGTTTTAGATTGTGTTTCCTCTTTGAACTTTTCTCCAAAAAAAAGTACAACTGTATCAGAAACTGCTCAACATTAAATCCTTTCAGTTGAGTAGCAGATTTCTGCTCAGCTAAATTTCTAACTGGCATGAACATCACTGCACTATGATTGCAGGCTGAACCTTCTTTATGTGAGAAACGACACCTTTTACTTGACCTATCATAGTGTTAGCGTTGTCACAGGAAAATGACACACAGTTGCTCCACGAGATATTTTTTTTAACAAACTCATTGTTCAAAACGTTGAATATTCCTTCACCTGTATTATTACTTGATTCAAGCAATGATAACAAAACAGTTCAACTTTTCCCTATTTTTTCGTCAAAATATGTTATTGTTAATGGGATACAGTTTATTTGCTTGAGCATCATTACTTCCGTCCGTAGATAGAGAAAAAGGATTTTTTTTTAACTTCAGATACGATGTTACTTGCAGAAACACTGGCCATGTGCTGAATTAGTGCAGTAGCTTTGGTTCTTCCACACGAATATTTTTTTGCGATCGCTGAATTGGGAAACATGGCTTGAAATAACGGTTTTTCAAGCATTCAGTTTTCGGAAATTTATCCAACATTTTCAAGCTGAAATACAAATATTTATGGAATAAAATGATATCTAACAATACTGGGTAGAGGAAACATCGCGAGAAAAAAAATTACCGATTACCAGAGAAATATCTCCGTCTACTTTCCGTTTTCGAAGGATGAAATTCCGTCCTCCGACGGAGAAAACGACCCCCCTCCCCCGGCGTCGCCACCAATCCTTCCAAAATTTAAGTTCAGTTATGCATCGATTTCGTACATGGTCCAAATCATAACAAAAAAAAGACGGAATTCCTCGAATCAGCGTGAGAATCTCGTCGCCGAAGATTACGGGGAAATTTTCGGGAGGCCTAACTTCCGTTTTCGGAAATCGTTGCCTACAATTTCAAGCTGAAATTATGCAATGAAATTTCATTTAACAATACTGAACAGGAGCAACATCGCGAGAGAAAAAAATATGATTACGGGAGAAATCTGCACTTCGTTTAACTTCCGTTTTCGAACGTTTAAAAAGACAAAACAACGTCCCCAGGCGGAATACGATATCCCGAAAATTTCTTCACTTTATCCCGAAAATTTCTTCCCTTTTGCATCGATCTCGAAAATGACAAAAAAAAAAAAAAAAAAAAAAAAACGGAGTGACTCCGCGAATCCGCGGAAGAATCTCACGTACGAATTAACCGCTGAATCGATTTCGAATGCCGTAAGATAACGCTAAAATATCGATGACGTGTAAATTTTAACTTTTGGCCCAAAATTGGCGCAGATTTCGTCGAAATGGCGATTTTTTAGCAGAATGGCGCACGAAGAACGTTTTGGCGTGGGCTGCCGCAATTGGCGCAGGTCTGGCAGCCCTGAATGTAGCATTTGATTTTTTTCCCCCAGAAAAACTTGAAGAACAAACAAAAATTTTTAAGTTGATGAAAATTTGCTTTCTATCTCAGAAAATTAAATCAAATGGCGATTTTCCGTAATTTCAGCGTTGTTTCCGTACTTCCGTAACAGCAACCAAAAATCCGTAAAATTACGAAAAATCCGTACTAGTTGGCATCTATGCACCCGTGACACAGTGGCTCGTGAAAATCCCAGTGCCTGCACGACTTCCGAGATGGAATGGCCCATTCGTCGGGGCCCGACAATTTGCCCACGATCAAATGCGTTTAGATCCTTCGTCTTACCCATACTGCGTCCGACTCTTACTGATTGCCGGCGTATCACTCCTTATATTGTCAGATCGCTGCATACGTCATGTCGTTTCCGTTTACAGGGCTGCTCACAGCGCCACATTTGCATAACCGCCAGCTGTCTCTAATTCAATTGCTCTTCAGTGTACTTTGAAAAATGGACTGAAAGATGGGACCATTGCATATCATCCGAAGGAATATACTTTGAGAAAGAATAACATATATCAGGTGATCCCAAAAATAGAGTCTTTTCAGCACGTGAAGAAAAGGAAGAAAAACGTACCTGGAACAGATGTTTTAATAATGTTTTAATAAGTGTCCCCGGTAGTTACAACCTTCTCCCATCGATCGACAAGGTTTTGAATCCCAGACTTGTAGAATTCCATGGGTTTCGATGCAAAAAAGGCAGAAAAGGTTCGCCGTACCTCCTCCACATTTCGAAGTGTAGTCCCAGAAAGATTGTTTTGCAGGCTGCGGAAGAGGTGGTAGTCGGATGGGGCGATGTCAGGGGAATATGCTGGATGCGGAAATTTTTCCCATCTGAAGTCCTGCAACGTGGCACTGGTCATTTTCGATGTGTGTGGTTTTGCGTTGTTCTGCTGCAGCAGCACACCTTTACGGTTCCCGAGTGCTGGACGTTTATCCTGCAAAGCAGTGCGTAGACGCTGGAGCTGCTGACAGTAGACTACCGCTGTGATGGTTTTGTTGGGTGGCAGCAGCTCGTAATGTATTATGCCTTGCATATCCCACCACACAGACATCAAAACCTTTTGTGGGAAACGTCCTGGTTTCGCCACTGCTACAGGCACATTCCCTTTGGGAAGCCACAGCCGTTTCCGCTTAATGTTGGGATAAACAATCTATTTTTCATCGCCCGTGACAATTATGTGCAAAAACGGCTCCCTTTTTTCACGGGAGAGCAAAGAAGTGCAAATGTCTACACGCTGTTGTGGAGTAAGATCATGGGGTACCCACTTATCCAGTTTCGACACATAAACAAGGTCCTGCAGGTACCGGTGAACAGTGGAATGGGTTGAATGAACAAGTGTGGCCAATTCCTCGATTGTTACCTCCGGATTTCCCTCAACAACAGCTTTCATCACGTCATTATCCAGCTCAACATGCCGTCCGGGTCGCTGCGTATCCTTGAGGCTGGTGTTCCCTCTTCGAAATTTCTGAAAGCAGCGTTGACATTTCCTGACCTCCAGGGTACCCGGCCCATAAACGGCATTGATGTTCCGTGTTGCTACCGAATGTCGATGGTGGAACTCATACAGCATAATGTGCCTAATACGGTCTTTTGACACTACCATTTTTTATGCGGTTTAAGTACACAACGAGTGACAGATACACAGTATTTGTCATTTTCTCGTAGGACTTCCGTCCACAGTGAGTAGAGTTTAGGTCCCAGCCACCTACAGCGAGATCGCTTTTTGGGCAGGACACAGAAACGGAAGGAATGAGAGCAAGTTTAGCGACTTTGACAGAACAGTTTGTAGTGAGATTAAAGTATAGTAGATGGCGCCACCGTACAAGTACGATGTTGCACACAGAGGGGTGAGAGAATTTCAGTGGGGGTGGCATAGGAAAGGATACCCATTTAACCAGTGGGTCCAGCCTGGGGGCCGTCACTTAACGTGCTCGTCCGATGCACGGCGGATATTCAGTCAGCTATTGTTAGTAAATCACACCATCTCTGAAAGATCAGCCCAGGCTCGAACCTGAGGACCTTACAATGATAGTCTGACTCGCTAACCACTAAGCCATCCGCGGCAGACTTGAAGGTCTGCTCGCGTGATCTCTCTTATACTAACCGTGGTCGACGTCATAGTCTGGGCACCAGGGGAATCACTACTGTTGGGCTTGCGCTAAACGACATTACTTCTGGGATGACCTGATAATTTGCTGTACCTATATTTCTTCATTTTGTGTGATTTTACTCTCAGTTTTTATGGAACGGGCGTTGTATATACAAAAAAAAATCCCTGAAATGGCAATGGGCTGGACATAGTGCCAGAAGGACAGAACACGATGAACAACCGAAATTTTAGACTGGATTCCGAGGGACAGGAAAATACCGAGAACAAGACCACATGGGAGATGGGTGGATGAAATTTGGAAGTATGCGGGAGTAACCATGAGGAGGCTGGCACAAGACAGACCGTTGTCGAAGAACCATCAAGGGGGCACCTTCATCCGGCAGGGGATTGATAATGGTTGACAATAATTACACACACTATGAGAACTAATTGAAAGATTGAAAGAATGGGGGAAATATGAACTTTCATTATGTATGGCTTTTATCGATTATGAAAAGGCCTTTGATTCTGTGAAACCATCAGCTGTTACATTGGCTTTCAAATCCTGCGGTACTGAAGATCCATACATTAGTATCATTAATAACATCTATGAAACTATTTGAGGATACAGCACCAATAGAAACTGGAAAGGGAGTGAGACAAAGTGACACCAGATCTCCCAAATTCTTCAATGCCACATTTCAAAGTGTCTTTCAGTCATTGAACTGGAAAAAACAAAGGAATAAAAATTAATGGAGATTAACTCACTTTCGTTTTGCTGATAACGTAGTCATTTTTTGCAACTGCTCCTTCAGAACTGCAGAGTATGATCCAGGAACTTGCTAACAAAGGTAAAGAAGTGGGATTAAAAATGAACTTTCAGAAGAC
Organism: Macrothele yani; assembly: GCA_039090855.1. Taxonomy (NCBI): domain Eukaryota; kingdom Metazoa; phylum Arthropoda; class Arachnida; order Araneae; family Macrothelidae; genus Macrothele; species Macrothele yani. The sequence continues at coordinate 42,547,265 of CM077005.1, read as the reverse complement.
AAAAGTGATGTACAATGCTTTTACAAGAAATGAAGATTTACCGATTGATGAGGAAAATATCGAGGTAACCGATACCTACATTTACCTTGGACAGCAGATATCTAACAAGGGTCACATTGATGAAGAAATTAAACGGCATATAAAGGTTGGTGGGAGAGCTTCTGGAAGAAACAGTACAATTTTTAGCAGCAATATGTCATCATGTCTTAAAAGAAAAGTGTTTAATCAATGCATCCTTCCAGTGCTTGAGTACGGGGCAGAGACTTTAACCTTAATCAAAAAAGACGATGACTGCAGACAACTGAAAGAAGCCTAGAGACATGCATGCTTGGTGTAACCAGGAGAGAGAAAAAGAGGAACTCGTGGATACGGAAAATGACAAGAGTGGAAGACATCATCATCAGAATAAAATCCCTGGAATGGCAATGGGCTGGACATGTTGCCAGAAGAACGGACCACCGATGGACAACCGAAATTCTAGACTGGATTCCAAAGCACAGGAAATACCAAGAAAACCACATGAGAGATGAGTGGATGAAATTCGAATGCATGCGGAAATTTCATCTACCCATCTCACATGTGGTCTTCTTCTGGGTCTTTTCCTGTCCCTTGGATTCCAGTCTAAAATTTCGGCTGTCCATCGATGGTCTGTCCTTCTGGCAATATGTCCAGCCCATTGCCATTTCAGGGATTTTACTCTGATCATGATGTCTTCCACTCTTGTCATTTTTCTGATCCACGAGTTACTCTTCTTCTCTCCTGTTTACATAAAGCATGCATATCTCCAAGCTCCTTTGAGTTGCCTGCAGTCTTTGTATGTCTCTTTTAGTTAAGGTGCACGTCTCAGCACCATACGTAAGCACTGGAAGGATGCACTGATCAAACACTTTTCTTTTAAAACATAATGGCATATTGCTCTTGAAAATTATACTGTTTCTTCCAAAAGATCTCCAACGCAAGTTTTATACGCCGATTAATTTCTTCATCAATGTGACCTTCATTTGATATCTGCTGTCCAAGATAAATGTAGGTATTGGTTGTCTCCAGCTTTTCCCCATCAATCGATAAATCTTCATTTCTTGTAAAAGCGCTCATTGTACATCACTTTTGTCTTCTGAAAGTTCATTTTTAATCCCACTTCTTTACTCTTGTCAGCAAGTTCCTGGATCATACTCTGCAGCTCAGATGGGGTAGTTGCAAAAATGACTACGTCATTAGCAAAACGAAGGTGAGTTAGATAATCTCCATCCCTTTGTTTTCACAGTTCAGTGATTGAAAGACATTTTCCAATTTGGCATTAAAGAGTTTGGGAGATATAGTGTCACCTTGTCTCACTCCCTTTCCAATTTTTTTTTTTTTTTTTTTTTTTTTGTGATAGATAAATAGATAGATAGATAGATAGATACAGGGCGTTCAAAACGTCCCTCCGCAGTGGGTATTGCAGGTTATATGTATACAACCTATACAAATGTATTACAGAAACTTATAATTTACTCACTGACTAACAGAACGTGTTGAAGCTGTCATTGTTCACATAACCTAACTGTTTTACACATGTTTTCAAACACATCTGAGAGAGTCAAAGAGTCCCTACGCAGTAATGTTAAGGCTGTTCCACTTAATTTTGATGGTGCTACAGTCAACATTTTTGAATTAAGTAACTTGTTGTATGTTTAGTTCCAGTTTTTGCTGTTTCCTCGATGACATACCGAGCTCCAGAATATGTTTCACATCAACACCAATTTTCACCAACTTGTGATAAGTTGAAGGTTTCCAAAACGTGGATGTTGATTTCATCGTAGCCTCTCAGAAGAGAGGAATACTCATGAAATCAACATTCACATTTTGAAAACTTTCAACTCACCATAAGCTTGTGAAAATTGGTGTTGCTGTGAAACATATTCTGGTTTCTTAATGAGACGAAACAACCTCCAGCATACACTCTACCCCCTTTTTGTTTTCAACATGAACGTATTTGATAGCTTCGACGCCTTTTTCAATCCCCTCAGTATTAAATTCAACCATATTAACAAATAAGGCATTAATTCCGATGTGACCTGCAATGGGAGCGGGATGTTAGTACGTCAAACGGAAACTTCTGAATGTCCAACGCAAAAGATGCGATGTGAAAAATAACTTTCAGTTTTACAAATGTGACACGCAGAGAGTGAATCAGCAGAGAAGCAGGAGACAGGCGTTTGCCTGTATTTTACTCCGGACAATCGCACTGAAAACAAACGATATCATATCGTTTCACGATATAACATCGTCGGTCGGTGGAAATCTTCTTTGCTTTAAGAAAGAGGCGGTAATATTTTTGTATGGACAATCCTTATACACTCCGCTGGCACCAGAAACGAGCACAAAATACCACAGTACACATTTTTCTCTGAAATATATTTTTTTTTTTTTCAAAAATAAAAAGGAAATAAAAACGGCTCGAAATAGGGCCAGGAACACCTTGGCCTGAAAGAAATTGTCGACCCGCTGACTCGTGACCCGTTTCAATTTCTGATGCTCATAGGTTTGGTCTCATAAAGTAAAGAAGTCAATTTCTACCGGTTGAGTTCTTGGGTAGAATTTGAATTGTTTGATTTCTGTTGTGTGTGAAAGGTGGTTTGTGTAACTGCTGTGTTGTTATTGAACTTTGCTTGTTAATTTGAGTGCCTATCATTATCAGAAACACGCACGTGTTACGGGCGATTGAACTGTGCAAGCCTACACAGGAGCATCAACATTTTGAAATATAAGTTTCCTGTTAATCTTTTTTTTTTTTTTTTTTTGGGGGGGGGGGTCATATTTGGCTATCGACAACTATTAATCGAATCGAATTAATTAATTAATTAATTAATCGGATCGACTGCAATTAATCGTATCAAAATCAAATTTAGAATCTAGGGTGAGAAAGCAAATGTAGAATTTTCGAAGCTACGATTTTAGTCATTCGTGTTACGCATATTTCGATACTGTTTGATTTGAGAGCACCAAAACATGGTACAACGTTACGCCATAACTTCATGCTTGCCATAACTTTTACCCCGCCGCCCCGGTGGCGCAGTGGTCTAAGCGATGGTCTCTGGTATTCGTCCGAAAGGGGTCCGGGTTCGAATCCCGGTGAGGCATGGAACCAAAATCTGATTCAACCTTTCACCTTAATACGGAGCAGGTGTGTGCACCAGTTGGCAGTTCATGGTGCAATGTCACACTGTTTTTTGGTTGTAGCTAATGGGAACCATTTTTTGGTTCAGCCAAGCCCAAATTTTTTACGGTTTATGACAACAAGTGAAGGCTATAAATTCACTAAAACAATGGTCTATTTTTCTAATTGAGAAGCGGAAAGATCTGAATCCTTAACCAACATTTAGGTGCATTTCAATCAGAGGTGGGGAACCTTTTCATGTTGGAAAGCAGCATCAATCTAACAAGGCCGCATTCAAGAAATTTAAATTAGATATACTTCAAAATGTGCATTATTTCGTAAAAATCTTACTATGTTCTAACTAACTTCAAAAAAAATGTTAATTCTAAAGTTAACTAACCTTTTAATGACTTTGTTGTGACTGCTTCTTGTTGGAAAGCATTTGAATATTTGGTTGCAACATGGAAGTCCGCAGTTTCAACTGATCCTCTAGATCAGTGGTCTCAAACTCAGACCTTTGGAAGAGCCACTTTCCAATTTTGAAGAAACTTAGGGGGCCGCATGAATATTAATAAATTTCTTATGAATAAATATCAACTTTACAAAACTACTCTAATGGCTTGAGTGGAATATTATTCCTAATTATCGGTAAATAGTAAAAACGAATGCTTTATCAATCACTGAAAACCATCACTTCTACATAAAAATTATTTTCACTTAAATCTTAAAACAATCACATTTTACCAACTGAACACGATACGTGGTAAACAAAATATAACATCTTCTGACCAGAAACTTGGCCTCTGTTTTCTGTCACTAAGTTATCGATATTTAGGTTAATGTCCTTTGAACATGCTACTTTTAAAAGTGAGCATGAGTGACTGTCACTTAATCTATTCCTTTCAAGATATTTTACTTGGTTCATTTTTGAAAACAACTGTTCACATGAGTATGTTGTTCCGAACATAGACCGAACCCGTGCAGCTAGATTATCAATGTTTACGTACTTGTCCTTTGAAACTAACTGGCAAAACTCTGTTAGAATGTAACTGTTGAATTTTTCTTTTAGGAAAGAGTCACACTGAAATTATATTCATTCAAGCTGAAGTTCTTCAGGTGCGTTGTCAGCATTATAGGAAAATGGAGACTTAAATACACTGAAAATATTTTCCATATCTTTGAAACATTCAAACCACCTGTTGAAATGTAGCTGTTGAATTTTTCTTTTAACATAATTATTTTCGTAGAAAATTCACCAAAGTTGATTTTTTCGTCTTCAGCTGAAGCTTTTAAAATGGAAAAGTAAGCAAAATTTCCTACTCCGAGCTGAGCTTCCCAAAGCTGAAGTTTCCTCTGAAATGCGTTAACATTATCGATAATATCAGTGACTAGCTAGCTTATTTTGGCTTTGTAATTTGATATTCAAATCGTTTAAGAATCCAGTTATATCTGTGCTGAATGCCAGATCATGTAATAATTTTGGATCATCAAAAAGCGAGACGTCTTGATCTTTACTTTCAAGGAACATCTTTATTTCATTTCTCAAATCCCAAAAACTTGTTACTTATATAAGGAGGATGGCTTTGCTAAGTATTACTATGTTTATATTATATTTAATATATTATAATATACTTGAAAAAAGGATGATTTATTTTTATTTTGTAATCATTAACGCGGGCCGCAAAATAGTTGGCGCCGGGCCGCATGTGGCCAGCGGGCCGCAAAACAGTTGGCGCCGGGCCTCGTGTGGCCAGCGAGCCGCGAGTTTGCGACCACTGCTCTAGATGGATATCAGTCATTTTTGACTTTAAGGATGTATTTATTTGGGATAGGTAGGAGAATGTAGATTACCAGCAATAAGTGGTTGAAAAGCTAGAAAGCATTTTTCATGCATGTTACCGAAGGCATGGGTATTCTATTGCATTTTTCCACATTTCAATTGGATCTTTCTTAGCATCAAATAAGAACTTCAAAATGCCATCTTCTGAGAGCTCAATAAATTCTATCTGTAGTTCTTTAGGAGCCATAAAACGAAATCATGAGCGTAGCAAGTGTCAAAATAGTTCTTATGACTTATTAATGTTTTAATTGTGGACGTCAGTCGGGAAGCATTTTTTCGCTGAATCTTCTTTTACTCTTTGGTATTTTAAATACTGTCATTTTAAGATTAAAATAAATATACTAAATGACGAACAAAAACATATTAATAAAAATAAAAGGATTTGTTCTATAAAATTTGGATTCAATCAAAAGGCTGCATGTTCCCCACCCCTGATCTCTTTAAACGTTATAAAAAAAAATAAAGATGGACACTAAAAATTTTGAAAGTGTTTACAATTCACTGAAAGCAGGGGGGGGGAATAGTTTAGCCTATTCCCAGTGGCAGGGACCACATCACTAGAAAAGCGCCTCAAACTATTCTACAGGATTTTTAAGTCTGCTTTCCAACTACCTTAAAAGCAAGCTGTACGTTGAAAGGAAAACAAATTTGAAAAAAAAAATACTGATACGGATGTAGTCAAACTAACGAACTAAAAAGCAAGACAAAAAAATAAAAGAAATACATACTCGTATATATAATAAAATTTCCGAAGCAAAACAAGCTCCATTACTGGAGAAAGGAAGGGGAATCAACAAAATCAAGAATCGATACTGTTTACTGGGTTAGGAGAAAACAACCGTGAACAAAATAAAAAAAACAAAGCAAAGGGCAGTGGGGGCAAACAAGAAACGGCGGCTTAGGAAAGCAACTAACAGAAAGAAAATAGGAGCAAACAAGGAACAAACTGAACGCTGATGGGGAACATTAATTGGAAAGAGAGGAAAATAAAAAGAGCGGCCCTCAACGCAAGGGAAGACGAAACGCAGACAGACTCTGACGATACACCAATGAAATTGAAAATCTTGGACTGTTTACTGGTTACGGAGGGGAAAAAGAAACTTTTTATTGATGGTGTGCAGAAGAAAAACAAGTTTGAAATTCAAGAACTGCTCCCAACGATTTGAGCCACCATATCCCATACGTCCATTTTGATTTCTGTTATCTTTTACGGAAGGAAACTTGTTTAAAGTAAACAATGCCTGAAGGAATCATTGATGAAAAGGTTATCACACTGCATCAGAAAATAGCATATAATTTTCTTAAAAGTTCAAAAGAAAAAAAAGGCGCCACTTAATTCTCAACTGTAACAGTACATTATTCGATACGAAAAAATTTTGAAACAACATTTTAAAGCTGCGTAGTCAAACTTGCCCCAAAACTAAAGATTTGGTATAACGTTTTCAATCTAACTTTAGGGTAAAAAAATTCGTTAGTATGCGCGAAGATCAGATCAGATCACACACGCGCGAGGAAAATCTGTGCATCAGATACGAAAACAAATAGTATCGATATTTTGGCTACGGTCCGATGCACAAATTATTTATCCAGTCCGCGTTAAAAGTATATCGTAAAATACAGTGCTAAATTATACGATATACTTACCCCATATACCGGCTGGTAATAAAATAAATATTCCTATTGTCGGGTTTCTAAAACAGCGAGAAATGGAGAAATCGCGATGAAACTTGGTAGGTGGCATATTGAGGCCATGGACAAACGATTTTGGAGGAACAATGGCACTTCAGACACAAGAAAAGAACACACACGTGCATGAATTCACTATTTATTGACTGCACAAACGGTTTGAGGACAAAATCTGCTCGCCATCACAAGAGATGACATGCTGCAAGCACGAAGAACGGCATGTGTCACGGCTGCTCGCAGCATGTAGCAGTCGATGTTGGATATTTCACGTCTGGAATAGTTTTCAGATCTGAGAGAAAGATCAGATCAGATCAGATGTAGAGGATTTTAGGAAGGGGTTGTCTGACCCCATATCTTAAACAAATCTTAGAAATACAGAAGCGAGGTAGAAAGGGGGAGGAAGAGGACCTTATTTATTACCGGGGGGAGGGGGCAGTGCCCGGGGTCCGACGGCTTAACATGCCCATCCGACGCACGGCGGATATTTAGTGGTTCGAGCGTTCGTATTTGCCTCGGATCGAACCAGAGGTTTCTCCGTGGCAGTTACGAACGTTGACCACTAGGCTATGCGCGGTCCCAACTGTGAGAAAGATCAGATCAGATGTAGAGGATTTTAGGAAGGGGTTCTCTGGCCTCAGGTCTTAAACAAACCTTAGAAATAGGAAGCTGGGAGATTTAGGCTAGAGTGCCCGATAGGAAAGTGACACGGAAGCGAGGTAGAAAGAGGGGGGACGCCCTTATTTATTACCGGGGGGCTAGTACCCGGGGCGCGACGGCTTAACGTGCCCAACTGAGAGAAAAGGAGCGTATGCCGTCCCGATAAACTCTGTCTTCCAGGTATCCCCAAAGCCAGAAATCACAAGGAGTAAGCCCTGGTGAATGGGCTGGCCAAGACTGCGGAAACCCTCGAGAACTTATATGTTCAGTGCCGAATGTTAGACTGAACATTTGCATACCAAACTTTCTACGTAAAGGACCTATAATTTCTTGTATTTCAGCAATGATGCCTCTGCCGTGAATCACAGGTAATCTCTTTCTCACTGTATTCATATGACAGCGAATTTTCTGGTAATAGAAGCGATTTGGGGGGATACTTGGTCTGATTGCATATTAAATTTCAATCGTTTTTTGGCGGACCTGATTTTGAAGTTCTGTATCAAGACCGAATATTGTGGATAGCATATCGCATGGTATTCAAGATATTCTAATCACCACCACCTCCAGTATCGGGCATGCTATTGTATATTATGTTACTGTAAGAAACCGGATGCCTTAAGCGTCGTACAGATGACTGAGTATATGATGTCTATATGATATCTATGTATTAGACTGTAGATCCCTTAACTCAAAAGCTATTACAGCTATCAAGAGTAAATTTTATATTTAGGAGTTTTGTACAATAATATTATGAAACAGTACATTTTACCTTTTCTTAAAACATAATTGAAAGTCACTGTCATTTAAAACAATCTCGAGTTCTAAAACATTCTGTTGCTCTGAAAAATCACTATGAAAAAAATGTAATTAGTGATAAGTCCTCCCATAGAAAAAATTAAACGGTTATAAACCTATTTAGAAAAATAATACGCTCCAACAGAAAATAAAGACTCTAATTAATCCGCATTCATGGCGAAGAACATTTAATCTTAGCGCCACTCCAGTCCCATTCATTTCAACCTTAAACGTGTCTTTCTAGCTCAGCCGGCACCGTTCCTCACTGGCGGGCAAGGGGAAGGATTCTTTCATTTCCTGCAAAGAGAGCATTTAGGATTTGAAAATAGTGGGAATATAAGTTACTTCAGTATAGGGACTGAAAAAAATCAAAATAGAAGTTTTTGAAAATTCGAGAAATATCTGTATACAAAAAAAAAAAAAAAACCCGAAACTGACATTTCTGGGGGAGGGGGCAACAACGGAAAATCTATCAAAATACTGAAGTTTCCGTCATTGTGAACGGAAACTTTTTACAACGCAAGTTTCGTTAAAGGTCGAACACAACTTTGCTGAACGTTATTTTCAGGAATTTTCCTTGGTGTCAAAGTTCTGATAGAGAGTTTCCTGTATGCCGATCCGGCTTTTTGTAAGGGCAGAAGGCTATCAACAAATCAGTATACGTACTGTTGCGGATATTTGGTGCAAAAATTAGAGCAAGATGCTTTTTTCGGACATGCAGACAGAAAGATCTTCAGAGGATGCACTCCTTTCAGATGGGTGGGCAGCAGCAAGGGAGCGACATGTTAAGAGGGGTAAAAAACGCCCACTTTAAACTAAAGGGGAAATGCGCAAGAAGCGTCTAAGAGGCAAGATAGTCTTTCCGTTGTACTTTGGAGAGGGGTGAGAAAGAGAGAAGACACCTGCCCGAGGATTCATGACATAGGCGCCGACTATAGAGGGGCAGGTGAGTCTTGCCCCTCCAACAGTTTTACAAGGGGGGGGGCAGTGCCCACCCAATATTTTTCAGCCTGTTTATTTAAATAATCGCTATTGTCCCAGAGCGATTTATTTCCAAAAAATCAATAAATAGCAAAATAAGTAAATAACTTTTTTCCCATATCCAGCATTGCTCATTCGATAAGAAACCGGATTGTCAGCCCCGTAATTTATTTGGCATGCTCTCGTGATATGTGGTAAATGTTTAAAACAATCATCAAAATTAAAATAAATAGAAATGCAGAAATCTACAATAGAGAGCGCCTTTATGTATCTATTTATTTTTTGCGATTCTTGTTCTCTTCTTGAGTAATCCCGCTAATTTCTCATATTTTTATGTTTGGAAATAAAATCTCTGCGGATATTTTTGTAAAATCAAAGGCTGATTTTTTTTTTTTTTTGATTGGAGGTTTAACGACCACCGTGAGTAACTTAATGGGCTATAAGCAGTCGCCCGTCCCTAATTTAAAGTCACCGGATCCAGGGAAGGGAGAGAGCCAGTGCCGTAAGACAAAGACAACATCCATGCCTCACCGGGGATTCGAACCTGGACCCGTTTCGGACGAATGATCAGAGGCCATCGCTTAGACCACTGCGCCACTGGGGCGGCGAACCTTCGTTTACTCTTTGGTATCTTTTATACGGTCATTTTAAACTTAAAATAAAAATAATAAAAGAAGAACAAAAACATATTAATGAAAATAAAAGGATTTGTTCTGCAAAATTTGGATTCACTCAAAAGACCGCACTTAATTGGCCGCAGGTTCTCCACCCCTGCGCCCACCCAACATCACATGAGTCAAAAGAGAAGTGAATAAAAAATTCAAAATACCGTGCCATTATCCAGTAACTTGGCAATAACGTAACCAATTTCAAAAAAAAAATTCTTACCTGTTTGCAGCACAGTGCAGACAAGTTTAGTGACGTCACAGCAGCAGTGTAAAGATGCACCAAAGAGGAGCAACATTCTGTCATCCGTTTCTTTTTTTTAGTAGTGAAGGCATGAAACCTATTGAAATTCATCGTCGAATGAAGTTGCAGTATGGTAATGTATGTCCGTCACTCCAGAAAGTGTACGAATAGATTAGGAAGTCCCGAAACGACGTGACTTCTGTGACATCAGATTCTCCTCGACCGGGTCAGGCACACACACTAGTGACACCAGAGTTCATTACAGTAGTTGAAGGCATTGTGATGGGGAATCACCGAGTGACAGTGGATGAAATAGCCGCACTTTTGAACATCAGTCATGGTTCAGCGCATAACATCATCCATGATGTGCTCCAGTTCAACAAAGTGTCTGCAAGGTGGGTACCATATCATCTGACTCCAGAATTGAAACGACGTTGTGTTGATGCCTGTCAAGAACTTTTGCCGGGCTCTGAAGCAGAAGGTGATGACTTCCTACAAAGAATTGTTACTTGGGATGAAACCTGGGTTCACTATCATCAGCCAGAAACCAAGACAGCGAGCAAAAAACGGCACCATCCCTCCTCAACAAAATCGAAGAAGTTCCGCACGCAGCCAACTGCAGGGAAGGTTATGCTGACTCTCTTTTGGGATAAACGAGGCGTAATTTTGGAGCACTACATACCCAGGGAGAACACTGTAATCAGTGACACGTATGCAGATCTTATCAGGACTCATCTTCGACCTACCATATCCAAACGACGTAGACTTCTGAGTACTGGTGTCTTGTTGCAGCATGACAGCGCTCGGCCCCATACTGCCCGCGCAACGGTTGCAACCATAAAAAACCCGCGCTTTGAGTGTCTTCAACATCCGCCGTATTCCCAAAACTTGCCCCGAAGTGATTACCACATCTTTGGACCACTCAAAGATGCGATGGGAGGAAAGACTTTCACGTCCGCTGAAGAGGTGCAGCAGGTGGTGCACGAGTGGCTGCACACGAGACGGTAAGAATTTTTTTTTTCTTTTTCGACAGGAATCTATGAACTTTTCTTTTTTTTTTTTTTTTTTTTTTTGATTGGAGGTTTAACGACCATCGTGAGCAACTCAATGGGCTATAAGCATTCGCCCGCTCCTAATTTAGGGTCACTGGTTCCAGGGAATGGAGAGAGCCAGTGCCGTAAGAAAAACACAACATTCCATGCCTCACCGGGATTCGAACCCGGACCACTTTCGGACGAATGATCAGAGGCCATCGCTTAGACCACTGCGCCACCGGGGCGGCTCGATGCACTTTGTAAGCGTTGGAGGACTTGTATTGCAAAAAATGGAGATTACATTGAAAATATATACAGGTGTGTACCACTTTTTTTTTCACTAAATTATCAGAAAAAAATCATTTAAGATTTTCATTTGACTCTTCATTGTATAAAGATAAGACGAACGCTATGGCCATCCATCGCCAGCATGTTCTCCAAATCTGTCTCCCATTGAGCACTTATGCCAGCTTAACTGGTATGGCTTTAAGCAGTAGCGTGGCCCGCTGGATGTCGTACTACATAAAATGTTTCACTTCTTACAGACGGTACAGCGTGCGGTCTGGAGGTAGGTATTTTTGTTGGAGCTGTGAATATTTCTTCCTACATAAGCACTGAAACGCTGAATGGTACAACAATTTCAATATTCAGTAATGTTTCTTTCATTTTTAATATTATTATTAATGTTGGGGATCAACAAGACTTCCTAAAGTCACTTATTGAGCATCCCTGGTACGTCAAGAATATCACAAAACATAATTTTTTTATTGGACTTAGTATTTTAATATCCAAAATCAATTATAAGGTTTTCCAGGAATTCACGAGCTCGAATGTACGATATTTAAAACTTGAAAGAGTCAGAAACGTACTTTAATGAAACAGTTACCTTGTGTCGTAGAATGTTCAAAATGATCGATAAATTCATTAGCGCAATCTCGAGAGAAAAGAAACAGGCGATTAACATTTTTTTTCTTCAAGACTTTTTTTTTTTTTTCGTGACGGTGATCAGACATATTTTCTGTGCGTTTCTTTTTTTTTTTTTTTATTTAATTTTGCATTTTATTACATGCTACTGGAAAACTACAAAAACGGGTACACCTTAGTTTTACTTGACTTTCGATGTCGTAAATTATTTTTTGATGATCTGTCCTAAAACAACAGTAGACCATATTCTGACACTCTATTACAATTTAGAAATGTATAGTGCCCGTCATTTCTAAATAACATAGACACAAGCGACTTGATCATACTAAATTTATACCTACCGCAATTTCTAAGTAACAGAGTTGCTTATACTTTCCGTTACTTTTGAGCTCCATCGTTATTTCTGTTACAGCTAACCTAGACAGACTAAAATTACGCAGCCCGTTGTTTCGAAGGAAGACAAAAATAATCGGCATGATCATATCAGATTTATACGGCCAGTCATTTCTGTGCAACGTAGAAACAATATCCTCATAATGCCCAACTTTTATGGCCTGTTATTTCTGAGTAACAGAGAAGAATTTGACTTATCACATTCATTTACACCACTCATAAACTTCTGATTAGCATAGAAACAACTGGCCTGACTACAGTAAATTTGCACACCGCCCATTATTTCTGAGTAATAAATAAATAACTATCCTAGTTATTCTAAATTTATGCCACCCATAATTTCTGAGTAAATGAAGACAACTCAGCTGACCATACAAAATTTTTGCCGCCTATTATTTTTGAATAATATAGAAACAACTCACCTAACCATACTTAAATGTATGCCACCCATAATTTCTAAGTAACATAAAAACAACTGTATTGACCATACTAAATTTTTGCCGCCCATTATTTCTGAGTAATGTATAAACAACCGAACTGGCCATAATAAGTTTATACTGCCCATCGTTTCTGTGTAATATGCACCCGACCATACTTAAATTTATGACGCTCATCATTTCTGAGTTATATAGAAAAAATTCACCTGACCATACTTAAATTATGCCACCGATCACTTCTAAGTAATATAGAAATAACTAACCTAGCCATAATAAATTTATGCCACCCATCATTTCTGAGAAACGAAGAAACAACTGGACTGGCCATACCTTATTTTGTGCCTCGCGTCATTTCTGAGTAACATAGAAACAACTGACCTGGCCATAAGTTTATGCCGCCATCATTTCTAAATTACATAGAAATAACCAATTTAGCCATACTAAATTTATGACGTCCATCACTTCTGATTAACATAGAAACCAACTGACCTAACCACACTATATTAATACCGAGCATCATTTCTAAGTAACATGGAAATAACCAACCAGACTAGAGTAAATTTGTATACCACCCATCATTTCTGAGTAACACAGAAGCAGCTAACCTAATGATAGTAAATTTTTGCCGCTCATCATTACTGAGATGGAAACAACTGATCTGACCGTACTAAATTTAGACCTCCTCTCATTTCTGAGTAACATCGAAACAACTCACTTGACTACACTAAATTTATGCCACCCATCATTTTTCTGAGTAATATAGAAACAATTAACCTCACAACACCATATTGTTTTAATTCATCTACGAAATCAGCATAGTTGGAAAACGAAAAACATATTTAACGAACGTGGCTCAAACGACCCGGTATTTATTTTTAATTGGAAAATCTCTTTCCCGCATATTTAATCCGTCCTAAGATTCTGGAAGTGCTTCGAAGAGCCGTCCAAGCATAATTCTAACAGACGCTGAGTACGAGTTCGAAAACATTCATCCCTGCCGAATGATTCTTTCAGCTCTTTCTCGAGTGCTGCAAGACTGTATGAACATAGACACAAGCGAAATAAATTGCACGTGGAGCAAAAAATAAACCAACGGCACAGACGAGGAAAGGAAATGCAAAAGGTTTTCCGTATTTCCAGTAACACTAGATCAATATGCTTCGGAAGCTACAGTGAGGCTCGATTCCTTGGATGTTTGAAAAATCCCAAGCAACGTTTCTTTGAACAACATTTCATTTCCAAAAGAAGCCCTGATCGCTTTTCAAATAAAAGCAGGGACTGCATAAAAGTTAATCCGTTTACGTGAAAGTGAGTAAGGTGAAAAAAGGCTTGCGAGGAAAATCAGGGATCAAAGCGCACAGCAGAAATGACAATGAAGATCCGCTATTCATTTTTTTGAAGATATATTTCATAGAAAAGAAAACTACAATACCTAATGCAAGATCACTTTTTTTTTTATTTATAATGCCGAATTATATTGATGTATTATTTTGAGACGCACGCAACTAAAATTAATCACGTCAAGGTAATGCCAGAAGTCACCTTAAGACATTATTTTTGTTAGAAGATATATAAAAACAGTGAGATGATCAGAGAGATGGTAGGCAAGGGGGCCCAATTGTTTTTCTCCTGATAACGTTTTCTGAAAAAATGAAAATGAGATCACCCTCGCTTGTTCGTCCGTTACTGAACAAAATATTTCCACTTCTAAATCATGTAAACTTGACGAAGGTTTAACATACATTTTCCAGTTTATTTCTTATGCACAATACAGTCGCTGGTTACCTAAATCACACGGTGGTTCAAGTCACTTCACCCTCATAGCACATTACACTTTTTTCAACAAGTTTCCCATTACATATAATATTTATAACCCCATAATTTCCGGAAAACATCAGAAGAAGTGGACGTCTCTGAAGTTAACAGAAAAGTAACAAAAGCTCTTATGGAAACAGCAACAAGATTAGCTAGGTCTAAGAACAAGTTGCATGTGAACAAATTATCAGGAAAAACCAAAATGTTGATGTAAAAAAGAAGAGAGATGAGGACAACTAAAGAAGATGTGACTTCCAAAGTGGAATATATAGAGCTATGCAAGACAGTACGAAAAAGTATCACTGAAGACGTAAGGAAATTCATCTGTGAACTAGTGAGGAAAGTAATTGGAAACAACCAAAGTCTAAAGATAGCAAAGGGACATCTCAGTAAGGGAAGGAAACAGATTATGGCACTGAGAAAAGAAGGTGGTTCTGTAACAAGAAATAGAGGCGAAATTTTGACAAGAGTGAAAGATTTCTACTCCAAATTATATGAAAGGCATGATACATGTACTCCAGCCATCAAGAAAGGTACCAGTACCAGAGTTCTTCCAGTCCTCCCAGCAGAAGTTGCACATGCAATCAAGAACATGAAGTGGGGAAAGCTCCAGGAGAAGATGGAATTACTGTAGACATCATACAAGAAGCAAGTGGAGAAATTGAAACAGTACACGGCCAAGTTTTCACTCGATGCCTTAATGAAGGGAAGATTCCTGAGTATTGGAACAACGCTACAATTATCCTGCTACATAAAATAGGTGACATTGAGGATCTCAGGAACTACAGACCTATCAACCTCCTATCAGTGGTTTATAAAATCTTCACTAAAGTTCTTTCACACCGCTTGAAGGTAACACTAGACATGGCTCAACAGAGAGAGCAAGCTGGATTCAGGAGTGGCCACAGCACTATAGATCATATCCATGTACTGAGAGAACTAATTGAAAGAGCGAGGGAATATGAACTTCCAGTGTGCATGGCTTTTATTGATAATGAAAAAGCCTTTGATTCAGTGAAACCATCAGCAGTTAAAATGGCTTTGAAATCCTGCTATGTTGAAGATGCATACGTTAATACTCGTATTATTAATAACATCTATGAAAATGCAAGTGCAAAGATTCGGCTGTTTGAGAATACAGCACACATAAAAATTGGAAAGGGAGTGAGACAAGGTGACACCATATCTTTCAAGCTGTTTAATGCCACATTGGAAAATGTCTTTCAATCACTGAACTGGGAAAACAAAGGTATAAAGATTAATGGAGATTATCTAACTCATCTTCGTTTTGCTGTGACGTAGTCATTTTTGCAACTACCCCATCAGAGCTGCAGAGTATGATCCAGGAACTTGCTGACAAGAGTAAAGAAGTGGGATTAAAAATGAACTTTCAGAAGACAAAAGTGATGTACAATGAACGCTTTTACAAGAAATGAAGATTTATCGATTGATGGAGAAAAGCTGGAGATAACAGATGCGTACGTTTATCTTGGACAGCAGATATCAGGTGAGGGTCACATTGATGAAGAAATTAATCGGCGTATAAAACTTGCCTGGAGAGCTTTTGGTAGAAACAGTATTATTTTCAAGAGCAATATACCATCATGTCTTAAAAGAAAAGTGTTTGGTCAATGCATCCTTCCAGTGCTTACGTATGGTGCAGAGACGTGGACCTTAACTAAAAGAGACATACAAAGGCTGCAGACAACTCAAAGAAGCATGGACAGGTGAATGCTTGGTGTAACCAGGAGAGATAAGAAGAGGAACTCGTGGATCCGAAAAATGACAAGAGTGGAAGACATCATGATCAGAGTAAAATCCCTGAAATGGCAATGGGCTGGACATACTGCCAGGACAGACCATCGATGGACTGTCGAAATTTTAGATTGGATTCCAAGGGACAGGAAAAGACCCAGAAGAAGACCACATGGAAGATGGGTGGATGAAATTCGAAAGTATGCGGAGTAACATGGAGAAGACTGGCACAAGACAGACCGTTGTGGAAGAGGCTTGGAGAGACCTTCGTCCAGCAGTGGATTGATAATGGTTGAGAATGATGATGAATTTCCGGAATACACTTCACATCTTATCACAGCATATGTTTACAATGGGTTCCGTGATCACGAATGCAGACTGCTGATCTTTTCACCATTTTCGCAGAAACTTTCAGCAACGATGAATCGCGTGCAAGTCTTCACCTTAACTTAATAAAGTACAGGGGTTGGACAAAATATTGTGAACATCACGCTCAAAGAGGTGATTTTTAATGCAGCTGCGTACGTCGCAATACGCAAAGGTATCCACCACTTTTTGATTGTAATAGCTTTGTTTAGAACCTCAAGGTCCTGTTTAAGTGCATTTAAAGTGTCTTGTAGCAAAATTCCTTTCGGGGTGACGACGAAATGAGCGAAAAGCGAGCTAATTGTTGGTGGCCGGCTAGTTGGCGCCTCCGTGCCAACAGTCGCCAGCGTAGTGGAGGTATCGAGGGCTACTGTGTCTAGCGTCATACAGCATACCGTGTTCATGGCAAAAACTTCGTGTGCGAAACACAAGAGCGGCCGCAAAACTACTCTGACTGATAAAGACAGGAGAGCATTAAAGGGGATTGTTACCCGTAATAAGAAGACCACGGCGCCGAAAATTAGAGCACAGCTCAATCTGCATATGTAGACCCCAGTATCAACGAAAACAGTGCGCAGGGAACTGCATAAACAAGATATCCATGGCAGAGCTGCTATTACAAAACATCTGGTGACACGGGTGAAGTCACAACGGCAACGGCAGTGGTGCCAGGAGCATACAACGTGAATTTCCGATGCATGGAAGCGTGTCATGTGGTCGGATGAATCCACATTCACACTACTCCCGACCGCAGGAAGTGTTTACTTATAGAGAACACTGCCAAAAGTATCCATCCCAGACTGTCTGCTCCCAACAGTGCAGCGTTGTTCTGTCATGCTCTGGGCGGTCATATCGTGGTTTTCAGCAGGTCCCCTGATCACCTTGAAAAGACGGATGACTGGCAGGGCGTATGAAACCATTTTGGCCGACCAAGTACATCCAATGGCTCAGGCATTGCTTCCTGCAGGGGATGCCATCTATCAAGATGATAATGCCCCAATGCACAGAGCTCGGAATGTCCAGTCATGGTTTGAGGAACATCAGGATGAACTTTCATACCTTCCTTGGCCTCCTTAATCACCAGACATTATTGAGCCACTGTGGTCTGTGTTGGAAAACAGAGCAAGATCCCGTTATACTCCTCCTGCATCTGTCAAGGACCTGCAGCAGTTCCTGTATAAAGAATGGCGTAACATCCCACTAACCACCATCCAGGATTTGTATGCATCCATTCGAAGGAGGATTCGGGTAGTTTTGAATGCCAAAGGTGGTCCCACACCCTATAAGGTAGGAAAACCTTCTTTTCCTATGTGTTCGCATCATTCTGTCCAACCCCTTATGTGTGGACTGTTTTACATATCACTACTTTCTGCATCCCCAAAGAACAAAATCAAGGTTCGTCAGAAGCTAGTGATTTCGGGGTGCGACAGACCTTTAAAAATAGCACAAAACTCTAAAAGAATTTCCTAAAATTCACGAGTCATTTTCTATGATTCCTTTCTAATTCAACCTTATTTAACCTTTTCCGTGAAAAGATGGAAATAACCTGAATTTCACGGATTTTTCATACGTGAATTGACAGAAATGCCCCTTACGCAAATTAAGACATTTGAATGGTTCCTTTGCACTGTTGAAAATTCAACTTGGACATCTAACTTTACTCTTTTCTGACACTCAGAGTGGAATGCGACCCTAGGTTCCATTGTAAATATTGTTCGTCTCGATGGGTACTATCACCCCTCTTCTTTTGTCAAAACAGTTTACGAACACCCTGCATAACAGTTTAAGATTTCATTGATACATGTTTATCGATGATTTTGAACTTACACTAATGTGCGATGTCCTCAGATCATCAGACATGCATACATTAGCCTTGGAGTATGTGTGTGTGTGTGTGTGTGTGTGTGTGTGTGTGTGTGTGTGTGTATATATGTATCAGTTTACGGGTCGTACCTTTGCAAAATCGAACTCGTCAGAACACATGAACTGCAGCACTTAATACAAAACCTGTGGTAGTCAATTGAAATTTATGACATTTCGTAATTTTTACAATGAAAACTTCGTTTAAACTTTTACTGGAACTGATTAAAGTATGGCGCACTAAACATACGACCACTAATTTACCCCCTTATATTAAACATTTGTTCTCTATATTATATGCACGCATGTCTGAGAGAGATCCAATTTGCCGTGATGAACTCTCTCCGCCGACGATAGCACAGCTCAACATCCTCATACCTAAGTATGATTAGGTATAAAAAATAAAGCAAATACAATCAGCTCTTATACGCTTTGTGTTAATAAACTTAATTCATTATATAATTAAAACTGTATGAAAGTTATACCGATTATTTGTAAATGAGTACATTATTCTAAGTGATTCTTCGAGGGTAAGGTTTGCTAAATTCCTGTGTGCTAAAAACGTGTTAAGTTTCAGAACCAACAGTTCCTTGACGACACTCCAGTAGCTTTTTAAAATACAGAAAAAATTAATATTTCATGTAAAATTACAGATGAAAAGTTACACTAGCAGAAGCTTTGGTTGATAAGTTGACATCTCCAAATGCACAGAACTATCCCATTTCAAAAGAAACGTAAGTTTTTGACAATAAAAGGTACCTTCCGTAGTACCACAATGGTGAAAAAGTACTCATAACGTCACACTAGTTTGGTTACAAACTCAGCGTCGTCTGATCAAACAGCTTCTCGTTTGTGATATAATCTTTATCCAATCAAAGCGAAGTTATTGTGCTTTAAACACTATAAAACGATCAAATATTGTTGCTTTTCTTCAAGATGTCATAAAGTATTATTGTTCAATAGTCCAGAGATTTTGCTTATTGCGTAACAATGAAAAAAATTATTGTTCAGTACGTCTGTGGAACAGAACGCTACAAAATAAGTTTTTAACGGTTGCATAGGTTGGGGGGTTTTTTTCGGTTGCTGTGTGTGGTTACAACGTGGAAAGGACGATGTATTTATTTATTGAACTGACGCCACGTATTTAGAGGATGTTCACTTAAGTTTTTAACAATGGTTTTCTCAAGAACGCTTTAAAAACAAAATTAATTAATAAAAACTCACGAAATTGGAATTTCAAAAATCCGGCTCCGAGGTGCGTCATCCCATTAGGCCATCTTCCTGTCTTCCAAATTTCAAGTCTCTACGTTCAGTAGTTTTCTCTGTAGGCGACCAACAAACAGAGAGACAGACACGGTAATTTAATATAGACTAGGACGGCACTTCGCTTCTCTGGTAGATGTGGAATCTGGCATCAGGGAGTTTTTGTCGTCGAATCTGCCGTGGGATCAAAACGTTGGTAAAAGACCACAGAAGACAATGACGTATACTATGCAGAATGAAGTGAGCGTGTACGAATTTCTTGCATCATTAAAATTTTTAGCTGCAAATGGGACAAACTTTTGACTCATCCTAGAATTAACTTTTTTTTTTTTTCTTCGCTTTTCAGCGTGATAAGAACATACTGGTACCGAGAGATCATGAATGGAATGCGGGATTACATCATACAATATAAATTTTGAAGATGACAATCCGGTTTTTTGTGTAAATATAACAAAGATGGTAAGTCAGATAACATCCAAAAACTTGCAAATTTCGTCGTCCTGAAGCGGGAATGGAACTCACGTCTCCCAGATTTACACCAAAAAACGGACTGTCATCTTCAAAATTTTAGTACCGAGAGAATTCGCTTTTGTAATACACATCTGTCTGGTATTTGTTATTCATCATAACCAACGGTTTCATCACTAGAAGGACCAATAACGAGTACATTTGTTGTTGTTTTTTTTGTTTTGTTTGTTTTTTTTATTGGAGGTTTAACGACCACCGTGAGCAACTCAATGGGCTACAAGCAGTCGCCCGTCCCTAATTTAGGGTCACTGGTTCCAGGGAAGGGAGAGAGCCAGTGCCGTAAGACAAACACAACATCCATGCCTCACCGGGATTCGAACCCGGACCCCTTACGGACGAATGATCAGAGGCCAGCGCCTTAGACCACTGCGCCACCGGGGCGGCCGAGTACATTTGCATTTCACTCGAAGAACGACCAAAACTACGTGCAATACTGTGAATACTTTACTATATTTGGAATTCTCAATTCTTGAACAGTCTGAACACTGTAAAGCCACATATATTATTTTTTCACAAGCCTCTCTTTAAAAGAGTAAAGCATCTGTACCGTGAAGCATTGCGTTGGAAAGAAAGTAATGTCTGCAAATACAAGGCAACAAAAAAGTGCTAATTACCGTGTATACAAGTACAAATTAGTGCAAAATGTAGTCGCGGTCGTTTGCTACGACCTGCACACATCGTCTGACCGGCTGTTGGCTACCGTCCCGGTAGAATTGTGGTGGCTTGGACAGAAAGAAGTGAGTAAGTGCGCGTTCGACATCGTCCCGGTTGATGAACCGCTGTCCGTCCAGGAAATGCTGCAATGACCCGAAAATGTGGTGGTCGCTTGGAGCAGTGTCAGGAGAACAGGCTGGGTGCGGCAGCAGCTCCCTTGGAGCAGTGTCCGGAGAACAGGCTGGGTGCGGCAGCAGCTCCCTTGGAGCAGTGTCCGGAGAACAGGCTGGGTGCGGCAGCAGCTCCCTTGGAGCAGTGTCCGGAGAACAGGCTGGGTGCGGCAGCAGCTCCCTTGGAGCAGTGACCGGAGAACAGGCTGGGTGCGGAAGCAGCTCCCTTGGAGCAGTGACCGGAGAACAGGCTGGGTGCGGCAGCAGCTCCCTTGGAGCAGTGACCGGAGAACAGGCTGGGTGCGGCAGCAGCTCCCTTGGAGCAGTGTCCGGAGAACAGGCTGGGTGCGGCAGAAGCTCCCTTGGAGCAGTGACCGGAGAACAGGCTGGGTGCGGCAGCAGCTCCCTTGGAGCAGTGACCGGAGAACAGGCTGGGTGCGGCAGCAGCTCCCTTGGAGCAGTGTCCGGAGAACAGGCTGGGTGCGGTAGCAGGTCCCTTGGAGCAGTGACCGGAGAACAGGCTGGGTGCGGCAGCAGCTCCCTTGGAGCAGTGTCCGGAGAACAGGCTGGGTGCGGCAGCAGCTCCCTTGGAGCAGTGTCCGGAGAACAGGCTGGGTGCGGTAGCAGCTCCCTTGGAGCAGTGACCGGAGAACAGGCTGGGTGCGGCAGCAGCTCTCTGTCTAGGTCCCTGATCTTGTGATAAGTCACCCGTGCTGTGTGAGGTCTCGCTCCATCTTGCTGTAGGAGGACGCTCTTGCGGTTTAGCAGTGCTGTTCGCTTCTACGTGAGCAATGCGTGCAGATCGTCGAGCTGACAGCAATGCATATCGGCGGTAATAGTGGTGGTGTCCGGCAGCAGCTCAAAAAGTAAGACACCCGCATATCCCGCCAAACAGACAGCTGGACCATACGTGGGTGTAAGCCGGCTTTGAGGGTCAGCATAGGCTTCTGTTTTGCGTCCAACCAGTGTTTCCGGACGCTGACATTGTCATAAAGACCCATTTCTCGTCATCTGTTTCAAGAACGGTTCAACTTGGACAAGCGCAAGCAGTGAAACGCATGAACTCGTGCGATTTGCTTTCTGCTCAACTGTGAGTTGATGAGGGGACCCAAACTCACCTCTTGTGCACCTTCCCAAGTTCACGCAGGTGCGTGATAATGGTCATCTGGGTAGACCCCAGCTGTCTGGACGATTCCCGCATGGTCACACATGAGTCGGTCTCCATTAAGATCTCCATCATATCCACAGTTGAGGGTCTTCCGGCTTTGGGACGATCTGACAGGTCAAATCTTCCCCCTCGAAACCGTTCGAACCAACGATAGTACTGACGACGTGATATGGCATTGGGGTCCACATTGGTAATGTTCCTTATAGCACTCGTAGGGGTGCTAGCGCGACGAAACTCATACAGCATGCAATGGCGGATGTGCTTCTTGTGCACTTCCATGTTGGCTGGCGCTTACACTCTTCGCTGACGGCTAACGGCCACT
Organism: Macrothele yani; assembly: GCA_039090855.1. Taxonomy (NCBI): domain Eukaryota; kingdom Metazoa; phylum Arthropoda; class Arachnida; order Araneae; family Macrothelidae; genus Macrothele; species Macrothele yani. Next base: position 42,524,569 of record CM077005.1, on the reverse strand, counting down.
GACTTAAGCCACCTGCCTGCTGATGCCATACTGGTGTGCTCTCAGTAGGCAATGTGCGCCGTGGTCAGGACTTCGACTTTGGGAACCTCGTCATCGGACATTACTTAATTTCCAATCTAACACCTTTCCCGAGAGGTAAGTGGGAGGTAAAAATGCCCGCTACTGCAACTGTCAGAACTATATGCAGTGTCGTCCGTTCCAGATTTGAGCATCGTAAAATCCAAGCACACCAGACATGTCTCATCCAGGAATCAGACCAAAGGTCAGAAACCAGTGCTTAGACTACTACGCTAACTAGGGCGGCCTAGGGTCGGTGCACCCGTGCATGTTATGCACCATTATTTCATAGGGTGTTGTCGGCACCCGTGAGCATCTATAACACGATGAGTCTCCCGTGCCCAATTTAGGATCAGTGGTTTCTGGGAAATACGCTACCAATGGCACAAGGACACGGTGAATGCGCATGTTATTTTTTTTTATTTATTTATTGGAGGTTTAACGAACTCAATGGGCTATAAGCAGTCGCTCGTCCCTAATTTAGGGTCACTGGTTCCACGGAAGAAAAAGAGCCAGCGCCGTAAGACAAACACAACATCCATGCCTCACCGGGATTCGAACCCGGACCCCTTTTGGACAAATGATCATAGGCCATCACTTAGACCACTGCGCCATCGGGGTCGGCCAATGCGCATGTTACTTGAAGAGAGGATGCTGTGTTCCCTCTACGTAAGCATCGTATCAACAAAAAATCACTTTGTTGATATGATGTTTTAGATTCACTTGGAATTTTGTGAATCTAAATCCTAAGCATTTTTCTTTCCATAAAATGCGTGCGGGCCTTTCCGTGTTGCCACGAACTAATCTACTGCCAACTCATTCATTTCTACTACATCGGAACTTTGGAATTCCTTTCCGTTTATTTATTTCCGAATTTAACGACCCCATAAGCATCTAAGTTGCTCGTTCAAAGAAAGAGATAGAAATAGAACTATAAGACGAACACAGAGCTTGTACTTTACTCGGGCCTCCAGCCCGAGTCCAACTCGGATGTTTAACCACAAGCCCGCGCCTCTGACTACTTGGCGATAGGAGTGACTTGTAATTCTATATTACATTTTGCTGTTTGTTTCTGGGCTTAAAAACCTCCGTGAGCAAGTCAATGGGATATAAGCAGTCGCGCGTTCTTAATTTAGGGCCACTGATTCCAGGGAAGGCAGATACCCAGTGCCATAAGGCAAAAACAACATCCATGGCTCGCGGGATTCGAACCCTGACGCATGGTCAGAAGCCAGCGCTTTGACCACTGCGCCCAAGGGGCGGCACATTTTGCTCGAAAATTATAACTATCACCGGTTTAGAGCTCAGTACCTTAATTCTGGACACTTCAACACAGAGAAACAAAACTGATCTCTGTTACTTTTCGGAATCCACCATTCCCCAACATTTGTTTTTTAATAAAAATTTCTGCAGCTGACCGAGAGTCTGTCCAAAATCCATATAACTCACAACCATTTCATTGTCGGAAACCAGTTAGAAAACCGTTCGGCGTTATTCGCAAAGCACTGCGTGTTGTATTTGGACGTTAACGAACCAGGTAGGACCAGCATGATTTACAATAAGCGCTTAAGCGCGTGAAGCGTTGGTTTATTACGCATAACATGTATTCATTACTCCAGTAGACCTGTCACGACCAGTAAGGGAATGGTGCTAATTTGATTCGCCTAATTTTAAATTGCGCAGGGCACCTGTCTTCGCTGTTAGAACATAATGATGACGAAGCAGAACAAATTACAACATCTACCGAGGTTAACAATTAGGTAGGAACTCTGTCTGCTCAGACGAAACGACACTGCCTCCCTCAGTCCGCATTTTGCCAGTGGAATGTTATTAGTCGATAAACATTCCAAATCTTCTATTGCCTGCCGTAGAAGAAGGATGCATGCTGCTAAGCAACGAACGACTGTTCAGGACGTATTTCAAAGTGATTGACTTCGACAGTGCTGCGCTTTCGGAGAAGTTATGTCATTATTAGTCCCTTCAACAAAACTAATCTCCCTTCGTAGGCAACGACACTATATAGATAACATAAACAGTGTGTTCCGCTTAATGTGACCACATCAGAGGAGTAGGTGTTTTGATAACGTTAACCAAATGATAACTACACTGCTGGACAATTGCTAAGGACGGATCATAAACGGCTATATAGCGCATAAAAAAGTAAGTGTGGTTGGATGCCAAGTGAAATGAAATAATGTCTGAATGCCAGGACATTACAAGAAAGACAATTTATTGTGCTCTGAAATCCAGAAGGCTTTGGAACGTGTTCAAGGAACAAACAGGCCATTTTGTGCAGAATACGTAAACGTGAAAAAATGCAATTACCGTCCGCAGGCGTTCCGGCGTAAGATGTCAATACGGAATATGGCCACCATGGAGGGCGATGCAAGATTCCACACGTCGTGTCATGCTTTGCACAGCATTATCAAGCAGCTGTTGGGGTAATTTATCCCATTCCTCTGTAGGTGCACGGATGAGGGTGTCCTTGTTTATTGGATGGCCTTGGCGACCGGCAAGACTCCTCCCCAAATCATCCCACACATTTTCAATTAGATTCAGATCTGGAGAACGTGCTGGCCATACGAGGCGTTGAATACATTCGCTCTCAAGACACTCCTGGACAGCGACTGTTCGATGACATGTTGCGTTGTCGTCCATGAAAATGAATCTATCACCGACAGCACCACGGAACATGCGAACATGAGGTAGCAGAACATCATTAATGTATCGTTGGCCAGTCATAGTCCCAGTTGGAAGCACATAGAGGGACGTACGGCCATTGATCATGATGCCAGCCCATACCATGACACTACATGTCGGATGTCGGTCCTTTTCCTGTATGTTTGCTGGACAATATGCAGTACCACTATCACGCCAGATCAGTTGTCGTCGACAATCAGACGATAGACTGTATCTACTCTCATCTGAGAAGAGGACAGCAGACCAGTCGTTATCAGTCCAATTGCGATGTTGATGGCACCATTGCAAACGGGCGGTACGGTGACATCTGGACAATAGGATGCACACAACAGGACGGCGGGCGTATAGTCCTCCTTCATGCAAACGTCTGGCGACAGTTTTTTCTGGAGATCCGCTTGCCAGTAGCAGCCATAAACTGATTTGCTACCTCACTAGCTGTGCTGCGCCGGTGTCTTTTTGTTGATAGCACTATGTATCGATCTTCTGCAGGTGTCGTACTGCGAACACGACCTCCCCCGTGACTTTTGCTACACTATCCATTTGTTTGAAATGATTTCCAAAGCCTTGAAACAACACTGTAGCTGACGTCGAACTCCCTGGCAACATCTGTTATTTTTCGCCCTTCTTCAATCTTGCCAATAATACGGCCATGCGTAAAATCATCTAGGTGATGTCGGGAAGACATACTGAAAATTGCAAGTTCGTCAATTGATTGTTTTCCTTTCAACTTTGCGTTTGAACAACAACGGTCAATACGCGTCAAATCCTTTATATCTCTTATCAGCGCTATGACGTCACGAACAAGTTCGGCAATTCAAAATTTTCATACGCACAACACGTCTTACTGTATCCCGCACTTATGCTAATTTCCACATTTTCCTGCCTTCCATTTTATGGTTGCTATCGTTGCTATTGTCATCCGTCCTTAGCAATTGTCCGGCAGTGTATTAGCCTACGAAAAATTTTCACTAGTAAAAGTATTTTATCGACATGAAGTGGCATGCACACTACCGACAATCTGAGAGCTGTATCGGTACTCATATATGAAGCAAATACACTATATTGACAAAAGTCACCGAACACCCCTTCAAAAGCAAATGAACGGATCCTCTGCGTTGTTAAGATGCGCGGGACAGCTGCAAACGGTATAAAAACAAGCCTGCAGCTGACCGCGATCATATTGCACTGTGAGGTTGAGTAAAAACGTCGCGGCGGGAGATAACTGACTTTGAGAAAGGAAAGATTGTTGGGTGTTACATTAGTGGGTTGTCCATAAAAGAAACCGAGAGGCGTTTAAACATATCCAAGTCAACTGTTTTGGATGTACTGAATAAGTGGATGACACATGGCGTGCCTGAAGCAGCAAAACGTACCAGCAGACCAAAGAAAATCAGTGATACAGGACGTCGAAGCCTCAGGAGAGTCGTTACATGCTAATCGACGGAGTACTGCACAAAACCTCTGTGTACAGGTGAGTAAAAATCCTGGAACCTCGGTATGTACACGTACCATTCGCAGAGAACTTCATTCCATGGGTTACCGTGGTCGTGCGGCTGCTCATAAGCCTTTCATGTCCACTCGGAATGCTATTCGTCGTTCAGCATGGTGTAAAGAATATTTATCGTGGACCGTAGATCAATGGAAACTGGTCCTATGGACTGATGAATCAAGATACACGATCCATCAGTCTGATGGCCGTGTGTGGGTATGGCGGCAGCCGGGGGAACGCTATTTACCAGTGTACTGCTCCTACGGTCAAGTTTGGAGCTGGCAATGTACTCGTGTGGAGGTGTTTTTCGTGGTGTGGTCCCGGCCCATTGGTTATCGTGGACAAACCTGTTAACCAGCATGTCTACCTCGCTATTCTGGACAGTTAACGCTACCAACTCTATGGCAATACTATGGAACCGAGCCTTGTTGATTCCAGCAGGATAATGCACCGAGCCATAAAGCAAAGACTGTTACGGCGTGGTTTGACGATAATCCCGTATTATCGTGTGTGGACTGGCCAGCACAAAGCCCTGATGTTAATCTCATAGAGCGCCTATAGGATGAATTAGAACACCGCATAAGAAGTTTGGAACCAAGGCTAACTACCAAGCAACAGTTAGCGGCAGCATTATGTACTGAATGGAAGAACATGCCTATATAACCTTTCATGGATGTTGGCATTGTAAAGTTCTCTGCGGACTGTTTCTGTAGGAACAGAGTCTTCCTGGTGGATAGTGAGCTCTGCTGTCACTTTTGCTGCAGCAGTTCTGTGTTGTTTGGACACAATCCTTGGTGTGTTCGAAGGTTCTTCTTGTTCTGTCCCGGTTTGCGCCCAAAATTATTCTTCACCATGAAATTTTGCCATGCATTGTGTGCACACAGTCACAATTGTGGATACTTGCTCTTCAAACACCAAACAATTTTGCTGTTATGGTTACAAACGCTCCTTCTAAATGGGCTTCCACGATTTGTTCTCTTTAGAAATCTTACAGGTCACCCATTTTTCACCGACCGCTCATATGAACCGCTGCTGAACGCAGCTTGTACGACAGGGTGAGTCATAAGTAATGAGCCATGTTAGAGGTAGTTTGAGATGGCGTTGTTTATTCGGAAATAAACAATCGTATGGGCTGGAACTTGTTTATAGGTAGAAAGAGCATTTCATGGACTATCAGAATTAATTTGCTTTGATGGTGAATATGAATAAATTGTTTGTTTTTTTTGTTTGTATGTTGCCGTTTTTTTTTTTTTTTTTTTTTTTTTTTGCTTTCAGAACATGGACGAAAAAACGGCAGTTCGAGTACTGTTGCGTCATTATTGGAAAAAAGGACTATCTGCGCATGCTGCGGTCGCCGAAATTTGTGCAGTGGAAGGTGTAGGTGTAGTCAGCTACGCCACAGAGCAAAAAGATGGTTCGTTCGCTTTAACAAGGGGGACACCAGCCTTCAAGATGGTCCCCGCTCTGGCAGACCCCAACGGTGGATTCGGAAGCCCTGCGTGAAGCCGTTGAAGCAACACCAACCACAAGCACTCCCAGATTGTCGGATGAGATTGTGGTATCACAATCCAGTATGGTTCGCCATCTCCACAAGCCAGGAAAGGTCAATAGGAGCTGCCGAGTGGTACCCCACGAATTGACCACAGCACAAGCTCAAAGGCGGATGAAATTGTGCAGAGAGCTGCTGAACCACTCCATGAACGAGCGTTTCATCAGGCAAATTGTTACGTCTGATGAAAAGTGGATCTTTTTCTGTAATCCCGACATGCGAAACTAGTGGATTAACCCGGGCCAGCTTCAAGAACTCGTCGCTACGCTTTGAACACAAAGTCATGTGCGTTTGGTGGAATTTTGAGGGGCCCATACACTTTGAATTCGTTCCAGCTGGGCGAGGCGTCTCCGCTGCGCTCTACTCTCAACAACTACAGTGAGTGTACGAAGCTCTGGTCTGTAAATACCCGGCACTGGTCAACAGAAAACAAGTTCTCCTACAGCACGATAACGCACCACCCCATACCGCCCGTTCAACGAGGGATAAGATCCGGGAGCTTGATGGAATCGAACGTCTTCCACATCCTGCCTATAGCCCAAACCTTGCCCCCAAGTGACTACCATTTGTTTCGGTCAACGGCACATTTCTTCCGTGGCAGAACCTTCCGAAACCGTCATGAGGTGGAAGCCGGGGTCCAGGAGGTTTTCACCTCAAAACCCAAAGAGTGGTACAGGGCGGGAATTCAGTTTGGCAGAAAGATGGCTTCAGACCATAGAACGTAATGGCTTGTATTTCGAAGATTGAATTGCATTCGTTTGCACTTTACACATGTTTGAAGTTTTCCTATCCAATAGCTCATTACTTTTGACTCATCCTGTACAACCTACAGAATATGTACAAAGAAAATATACACAGATGATAATCATGTTTTTTTTCCAATGAAGCCTAGACGAACAACTTTAACCCCTATAATCATGGTGTTCACGTTATTTTGTCCAACAGCAGTACATATATATATATATGAGGGTTGTACCAAAAGTAATGCAAAAGTGGGCATAACTTTGATAACGAGGAACAGTACACCAATTATGTACGAAATAGTAATACTATACTAGTGTCTAACTTCCTTGAAAAAACCATCTGGTTCATGTGCGAAAGCTTGGAAACGCTTATGTGTCTATTTTCTACGCCAATAAATCGGATCACTAGTATAGTGGGCGTAACTTTTTTATTAACTGATAGAGGTCGTTCAAATTGTATATGTTCGTAGAGTAGCTCTTCCTCTATAGTAACCTTTCTTCATTGCAGGTAAATAATGGATTCCGAGCAGAAGCAACGTGCCGTCATTCAGTTCATGACGAGAGAAGGGTGCAGGCTGTCCGACATCCGCCGAATGCTGCAGAATGTTTACGGAGATGACACCATTGACAAGAGCAATGTGCACAGCTGGATGAAGTTTAAACAAAGGGAAACTAGCACTGAAGATATCCATCATCTGCGACCACTGATACGAATCGTCAGCGAGTGGATGAATTGCTTTGCGCGGAGAGACGGGTCACAATCCGTTAGCTTGTTGCACAACTGGACTGTAGCAAAGAATATCTAACTGAGAAGTTAAGGCTCGGCCAGACATGACTAACGCCGATATGTCCGAGGATACAAGATGCAGTGCACAAAAAACAACATGCAGGCTGATTCCGGAGCAGGCTGCGCATGCGTATTTCTGTTGTTTTGCCGACTTCTATTCTGGCAAAGAACAGTCAGCCGAGCTACTCACAGCATGTGATTGTTACCATTTCGGTAACATAACTTCCCAAATCGGATATGTTATCATAGCATACCCGGGCGCTTTCTGGGAGACGCGGGTTCGAGTCCCGCTCCAGGACGATGAAAATTTTCAAGTTTTCGGATATTATCTGACTTACCATCCTTGTCACATTTACGCCAAAAATCGGATTGTCACCTTCGGATATGTTAGTTTTGTTGCGCCATTTACTTTAGTTAAGGTTTTTGATTGCTCTGCAGTTTTTCGGAAACATTTTCAGAAATGCCAAATATTACGATTGTCTGCATTTTGTATGGATTCTTAGGCCTAACTACAATATTTGCTAAAATTTAATTTAAATAGTAATATTAATTGTTATTGCATATTTGTTGCACCAAAATAAGGGGCGGGCGGGATATCAGAAAACAACAACAAAAAAAACTACGCTTAGCAAATAGTCATCAGATCGAAGGAAACAATGGTGGAACAGCGAAAGCTCCAACCCCTAACGCCTTTTGCTCCTGAATGTTCACTTTCCGGCAGAGCACATAAGCTGCCAGCTTGTGGGGCACTGTTGTCGCCTGTTTTACGTTATTTCAACGAGAGTTGACGTTCTAACGTTCTTCACGCGAAGCTTTATATTCTTTGACTCTAGTCACAATGCCATACAGAAGATAGTGGAAGGCTTAGGGTATCAGAAAGTGTGAGCAAAGTGGGTACCTAGGCAGTTGACACGATTTCAAAGAGAGAAGGATGGAAGTCTGCTCTGATCTGCTGGAAGCGTTTGAAGCCAATGAAGAAACGTTTTTTTTTTTATCTGGTGACAGGGGATGAAACGTGGGCGTATATTTACGATCCGGAAACGAAGAATTAATCCCTGGAATGGCATCACACCTTTTTTTTTTTTTTTTTTTTTTTTTTTTTTTATTGGAGGTTTAACGACCGCCGTGAGCAACTCAATGGGCTATAAGCAGTCGCCCGTCCCTAATTTAGGGTCACTGGTTCCAGGGAAGGGAGAGAGCCAGTACCGTAAGACAAACACAACATCCATGCCTCACGGGATTCGAACCCGGGCCCCTTACGGACGAATGATCAGAGGCCAACGCCTTAGACCACTGCGCCACCGGGGCGGCTCACACCTTTTCACTAAGCCCTAAAAAGTTCAAGAGCCAGCGATCAGCACAGAAAGTCATGGTGGCTGTTTTTTGGAATGACAGGGGGTATCATTCTCCTTGATTTTCTGGAACGTGGCCGTACCGTGACCAGCGAGCGGTACATTTAGGCACTCAATGAGCTTAGAGAAGCCATAAGGTGGAAGAGACCGAACAAGAATCTGAAAAGGAACCACATTCACCATGACAATGCGAGCCCACACACATCTTTGGCAACAAATCCGGCGATCAGCAAAGTAGGTTGTGGTCCCCCATGCACCGTACAGCCCAGATCTGGCGCCCTCCGACTTCCACCTGTTCGGTCCAATGAAGTTAAGTCTCCAGGGACAACAGTTTGATGACATAGACGAGGTGAATGTGGCTGTGAAGAAGAGGGTACAACAGTCCACACCTGAATTTTTTCAGAGGATTCGAGAGTTGGGTTCAACGACGGCGCAAATGCGTCGCTTGTGATGGAGACTATGTTGAGTAGTACCTTTGTACTCTGGCAACATGTGCAATTTGAACGGCATCTCTCTCTGTCAGTTAATAAAAAAGTTATGCCCACTTTTCCATTACTTTCGGTACAACCCACGTATATTATTTGTTTGGGGGTTTAACCCTTTAACCGGCTGGAACGAATTAACTCGGGGTTAGCAAAATGGGCTGAAATCAGCACCAACGAATATATTCGCTTTCTAAAAAGAGGCTGCAACAAGTGAACCTGCACATCAGAAAACGCTGATTTCCCCTTAGCTTTGTTGTTCAACGAGGATGATTGGCACTAATCCTTTCCGACTGATTACCTACTAAAAGGGCTATAACGATGGTTCTATGAGCACTCCCAGTAGAAGCTGAAAGGTACTTGGAAAGTTCATGAAAAGTCATGAGACTATTTTCTTCAATGACTACTACCGCAATGTTGATGATATTTTGGCTGCGCGAGGTTGAAGGCACCCCTGATGCTCCCGATGGAATGCGACATCCAAAAGTGAAAACGGAAATTATTTGCTAACAAAACCCAAAGTACAAGTGAATGCCATAAAAATTTAATATGCACTAACCTATTCGCAGTAGATATAAAACCATATGAGGAAATTTTGTTATTAAACTTTTAAATGTTTCCTTTATTCAGAGATGAACAATGAGACGATACAAGATGGCATCATTAATTAAAATGTATAATGCATTGCAAGATGTTTATTCAAATTAAATGATGCTCCCTTTTTTTGGTGTCGCATTGCTCCCAGAAAATGGGTATCGCTCCTGGAACGGGGTTCCACCACATTTTCACCACTGGCGATATCCCATCGTTCTTTGAAACATTTGTGCCACTGACATACAGTCATTTGAAAAAGCTTTCTGAAGGATGCTAACTTAAGCCAGTTTGGCCGCGGCCAAATAATTGTGGCCTGGAAGGTAGGTGCCAGTATTTCGGAAACAGCCACACTTGTTGGCAGCTTCCGTACTACTGTATTACGGGTGTACCAGATCTGGATCAACCATGCACAGACATCCATCACAAGGGCTCACATTGGTTAGCCATGCATGGTTTATCCTACAGGTGAGCATCAGGTGTCATGACTAGTATCTCAGCAACAACAGGCAACAGTCATCCAGCTCACTAACTAGATGCAGTTCAACCTACTTCCACATCCTGGGAGCTTTTTCCTGGCAAGCCCTAGGTCTGTTGGTTAACAGCCTACAAACACTGAATGGTGGATACTAGCCGACCATCTCCATCCGTATCTGCAGGAGGTTTACTGGGACCACGGTGTCATTGGAACAACGCACTGTTTCAATGAGGCTCGTATAACTACTGAGTGGTTGGAGGGAAATGATAACTAATATGTCATATTGCTTTGGCTCCCAAATTCCCCTGACTGTAACCCAATTGAATGTTTATGAGATATGCTAGAATGGGGTACAAGAACAGCTGATCCTCCTCCACAGAAGGAACTGATGGACCTGCTGCAGCAGACATGGGTCAAGTTACACAGATAATGTTCAACATCTTATAGAATCTCTTCCTAGGCATCTGAAAGTCATGACTGCACAGAAGGGTGGACCAACACATCATGAATCAGTTGCTCATGAATCATGTTTGTCCACAAAAACAGATTAGATTGCGAAATTAGGAGAGTGAATTCAACTGTGGGTCAAAGCTGCCTTAGAACCTTAGGACTTTACAGGATTGATGGGTTCTCAAAAAGATCCCAAATGGCAGTGTGTGAAAATATAATTGTTCTTACTATGACGTACCGTAGTGAAACCTGGGTATTGAAAAGAGACACAGGAGTTGTTTGCATGCTGGTGAGATGCATTACTTACAGAGGGTTTGTGGCAAGACACATTCTGACTATGTGAGGAATGAAGATGTGTAATTGTGAAGCAAAATGTTGTAAGGTGGAGACAAATATTTGCAGGTGGTTTGGTCATGTTGAAGGAATGTGTGGAGAGATGCTTACTAAGAGAATTTATTCTACCCAAGAGTTGTGAAAGAAAGGCAGAGGGAGGTCAAGGAAATAATGGAACGACCAGATTCAGGAATAACAGTATGAAAAAAAGATGAGTATGAAGTACAAAAGGCCTTGTGAGAGACATGTCATGGATGTCACTAAAGCTCAAGTTGAGTGCAGAGATTGATGTAAATGAAGACATTTCAATGGGTCTGGTTCATTTGCCCGACGTTTACTACTTCACCGAAGGGTCACTTGACCAAAAATCACTTCACCGACAAGATTGTTTCACCGAAAGATCACTTGATCGAAACGTTCATTTCACCGAAGGTTCACTTGATCAAAAGTTACATTTTACCGAAGGGTCACTTGATCAAAAAGTTCATTTCACCAAAAGGCCTCTTACCTAAAAATTCATTTCATCGAAAAGTCATTTCACCAAAGGGTCAGTTTATCGAAAACTTTGGATTTCATTTCACTATCTGTTGAAGCATGGTGCAAGTTTGGCAGACAGACCACCGAAATGTTAGGGGATCATACTCAAATTGCACTTTTGATTTCTCCGTGTCACAGAGAATGCAAAGATTTAGTTTTAAGACAAAATTAATTAATTTTAAGTTCCTAGGCCTCGGCTTAGGCCTTTTCTGTAAATCTTAATCATGTTCATAAGGTTTACATAAAAGTCATGTTCAGTGCTCATGTTCATAAAGTTTGCATAAAAAGTAAAATTAATAATGTTGCACATTTTTCAGACAAAAAAAAATTAACTTTACGTCCATAGGCCTTGGCTTAGGCCTTTTTACCCAATTTTAATCGTACGAACTCGTGTTCATAAGGTTTACATAAAAAGTCAAGTTTATAATGTTGCGCATTTTTTCAAGCAAAAAGAATCGATTTTAGGACCCAATGTCTCGGCTTAGGCCTTTTTAGCAAATTTTAATTGTGCGTGCTTATGTTCATAAGGTTTATATAAAAAGTTACTTTACATTTTATGTAATGCTTATGAATATGAGTAGGGTTAAAATTTGTTAAAATGGCATGCATTTAGGCCTACGGTCAAAAAATTTATGTTTTGTGGTCGAGTAAAAGTGGAACATTATTTACTTGATTTACTATGTAACACTTATTAATATGAGCTCGGAGGATTAAAATTTGACAAAAAGGCACAGATCTAAGCCTTATAATTAATGTTGAATTTCGAATAACCTACTCATGTGGAGGTGTTTCATAGAAATTAAAAGTGTATTTTTTATACAACCCAATAATGTTTAGGTGGCCAGTATTTAAAAAACTCACACCACACTCCAACAGATCTCTAACAAAAAAATTCTATATTTGATAAACTGACCATTCGGTGAAATGATCATTCGATGTAATGAACTTTTAGGTAAAGTAATCCTTTGGTGAAATGAACTTTTCGATCAAATGTCCTTTCGATGAAATGAACTTTTAGGTGAAGCGACCCTTTCAGTGAAATGAACTTTTCAGTAAAAGGACCCTTCGGTAAAATGTAGCTTCTGATCAAGTGATTTTCGGTCAAGTGACCTTTCGATCACGTAAACGATACCCTATTTCAATACATCAACAGCAAGCAAAATCTGGTTCCATAAGTTTTAAACTTTAATCTGGTAGATGAGCTTTTCTTTGAGGAACTAATCTCTGAATCTCAGAGATGTGTGTGTGCATGTGTAAACTTGGAAAAGGATGCAGCACTGCACTGGGAATCATTTGCTTGTTTTCATGTTACGCATAGCACACTGTGATGGGGGGAGAAGTTGGCCTACCAGGACATTTCTCAGTGGACTACTCGACAGATCCCACTTTCTCGTATTCTTTTTGTCTGAATTTGGTTTTTTGTTTTTTCGAACAAACGAATAATTATTTTAGTATTTATGAATGACAATTGTTAATTTCATTTTCACTGTACAGTATGTCTGACAAGTTATGTCCTTAAAAAGAAAAAAGTGTTTCTTTCTATATACACTATATTGACAAAAGTCACCGGACCTCTTCAAAAGCAAACGAATGGATCTGCTGCATTGTTAAGATGTGCGGTACAGCTGCAAACTGTATAAAAACAAGCCTGCAGCTGACTGCGATCATATCGCACCGTGAGGTTGAGTGAAAATGTAGCGGTGGGAGAGAACTGACTTTGAGAAAGGAAAGATTGTTGGGCGTTATATTAGTGGGTTGTCCATAAGAGAAACGGAGGCGTTTAAACATACCCAAGTCACCTGTTGCCTAAAGCAGCAAAATGCACTGGCAGACCAAAAAAAATCAGTGATAGAGGACGTCGAAGCCTCAGGGGAATCATTACAGCTAATCAACAGAGTACTGCAGTGTACTGGTGAGTAAAAATGCTGGAACCTCAGTATATGCACGTACCATTTGCAGAGAACTTCATTCCATGGAATATTGTGGTTGTGCAGCTGCTCATAAGCCTTTCATCTCCACTCAGAATGCAACTCATCATTTAGCATGGTGTAAAGAACATTTATCGTGGACCGTAGATCAATGGAAACGGGTCCTATGCACTGACGAATCCAGATACACAATTCATCAGTCTGATGGGTGTGTGTGGGTATGACGGCAGCCGAGGGAACACTATTTACAGTGTATTGTTTCTATAGTCAAGTTTGTAGTTGGCAATGTACTCTTGTGGGGGTGTTTTTCGTGATATGGTCCCGGTCCATTAGTTATCATAGACAAACCTGTTAACCAGCACCTCTACCTTGATATTCTCTACAATTATGCCCTACCAACTCTGTGGGAATACTATGGAACCAAACCTTGTTGGTACCAGCAGGATAATGCACCGAGCCGTAAAGCAAGGACTGTTACATGTTTTGATGATAATTCCGTATTGTGTGTGGCCTGGCCAGCACAGATCCCTGATCTTAATCCCATAAAGCACCTATGGGATGAATTAGAGTGCTGCACAAGAAGTTTGGAACCAAGGCCTACTACTAAGCAACAGTTAGCAGCAGCATTATGTATTGAATGGAAGTGCATACCTATCGCTGTGTTCCAAAACTTTGTCGAAAGCATGTCTCGACCGACACCGTACTAATGTATGTCAATAAATGCTATGTTGTGTTTCTCTTCTAGGTGTCCGGTGACTTTTGTCAGTATAGTGTATGTTGGGCATTTGCTCTGAAAAGACACACCAGAAGTCTCCATATTTATGTGAGAAAAGTGCCACCAGATCAAGTTCGCTATGATAAAATAAAGCTAACCAAAGGTAGAGATACGTAATATTAATATCAGTTCAAAAAACGTTAAATTCCACGTTAATTAATGAATGTTATTACGTGCATATTACATTAAGTTCATTAGCAGGAATTCATAGAAGTCCTGTCATTTTTTCTGTTCTTCACGTTTTTACTCAAGTTCGCTGAAAACCACGACATCCGGACTCCCTAACCTCTTATTCATTCAGGTGGTATCATATTGAGGGTGAATGGCTCATTTATTTAAAATATGAAATAAACAACACATAACTTATTTCTTAATAGAAAATGAATGATAGGGTTAAAATAATACCATTGTTACCTCATTGGTTTGCAGTCTTCTTTTGACTAGTTGCTCCCGGTATACATTCAAGCAAACAACAAACTGCGTAGTCGAAGTTCCATAAAATGTACGTTCCCCGTAGGTAACAATGAAATATTTATGATAGCTAAAACCTCTAAAAAAAACTTTTATCGAACGCATAAAAACCCTGTCCTCAAAATAGAACTTGAAAGAAAATTAATCCAATGAAGAAATAAAATCCAAATAAAAACATAATTCCAACCTCAAATTCGACTGAGAACGATATACAAAACAGTCTTCATCAAAGGATCTGGATTCCTTTGATGAAAACTGTTTTGTATATCGTTCTCAGTCAAATTTGAGGTTGGAATTATGGTTTTTTTACACTGACGTAAAAAAATCCCAACACCAAGAAGGGGTTGTGTTAGATAAACGACAGTTGGTAGGCGGTGAGAGTACATCTGTAAGATGACGTCTATGCAAATTTCGCGCTCGGCGCATACGTGTGGCGCTAGTAGCGCCCTCGGAACATGCAAAGCAGGTTTGCTGTAAATACGCGCTGTAACGTTCGTGAGCGTTAGTTATCGTTGAGATTCGACGTAGTGTGTTGATGTTAGTCAAGAATGCCTTTAAGAAGATGAAGAAGCCATTATCAACAGCTCACGGGGTTTGAACGAGGTCGTGCAATAGGGCTACGAGAAGGTGGATTTTCGTTCCGCAATATTGCAGAACGACTTGGCAGGAAAGTAGCCACTGTGCACGATTGTTGGCAGCGGTGGTCAAGGGAAGGTACTGCCTCAAGAAGACCGGGTTCCGGCCGGCCACGTGGCACTACCGAGAGGGAAGACCGCCATGTACGACGCCCTGTAGCATGCATTCCACTTACTCCAAACCACTGCTGTTTGAGACATCAATGGTGTCAAGCTAGAGCTCATTGGAGGATGGAGTGGAGATCTGTTGTGTTTTCTGATGAAAGCCGGTTCTGCCTGGGTGCCAGTGATGGCCGTGTGTTGGTTAGAAGGAGGCCAGGTGAGCGCCTGCAACCAACCTGTCTGCGGCCGAGACACACTGGACCTACACCTGGAGTTATGGTCTGGAGAGCAATTTCCTATGACAGCAGAAGCACTCTCGTGGTTATCCCACGCACCCTGACGGCACAGTTGTACGTCGGTCTGGTGATTCAACCTGTTGTGCTGCCATTCATGAACAGCATTCCAGGGGTGTTTTCCAACAGGATAACGCTCGCCCGCATACCGCTGTTGTAACCCAACATGCTCTACAGAGTGTCGACATGTTGTCGTGGCCTGCTAGATCACCAGATCTTTCACCAATCGAGCACGTATAGGACATTATTGGACGACAACTCCAGCGTCACCCCAACCAGCATTAACCGTCCCTGTATTGACCGACCAAGTGCAACAGGCATGGAACTCCATCCCACAAACTGACATGCAGCACCTGTACGACACAATGCATGCATGCTTGCATTCAACATTCTGGCAGTTACACCGGTTATTAATGTACCAGCATTTCACATTTAAAATGGCTCTTCTCGCGCTTACATTAATCTGTGATCTTGAAACCTTAATCGATTAAATGTTACCTATACAAATGTATTGCCGCCATTTCATTCCTCTACAACTAATTTTTCGTGGTTTTGCGATTTTTTTCCGTCAGTGTATTTGGATTTTATTTATTCATTGGATTAATTTTCTTTCAAGTTCTATTTTGAGGACAGGGTTTTTATGTGTTCATAAAACGTTTTTTTGAGGTTTTAGCTATCATAAATATTTCATTGTTACCTACAGGGAACGTACATTTTATGGAACTTCGACTACGCAGTTTGTTGTTTGCTTGAATGTATACCGGGAGCAACTAGTCAAAAGAAGACTGCAAACCAATGAGGTAACAATGGTATTATTTTAACCCTATCATTCATTTTCTATTAAGAAATAAGTTATGTGTTATTTCATATTTTAAATAAATGAGCCATTCACCCTCAATATGATACCACCTGAATGAATAAGAGGTTAGGGAGTCCGGATGTCGTGGTTTTCAGCGAACTTGAGTAAAAACGTGAAGAACAGAAAAAATTACAGGACTTCTATGAATTCCTGCTAATGAACTTAAGTCATCATACTTTGAGCACGTGGTCATTAGTAGGCTTTAACCATCTTTTCTAATCTTGAAGGATACTTAAGTACCCATTAGATGGCACATCATTCACACACGGTTATACACATACAGGTGTAAAGAACAAAGCAATTGCCTGGCAAAGATATTGAAATCAGCGACATTTATCATAAAGAAACAACCAATTTGTCAGTATTGGTTCATGGGTCAAGATAACGTAGGTAGACTTTAAAAAGGCATCTACTCAAGAAGGAAATGCTAATACTATTGCGCAGCAGGTGATCAGTGACCATGCAAAAATGAATTGCGTAGGAAAAATCCACGTTGCATTTCAACTTCAGAATGATCTTCACACTGATTAAGTTGAAAGTGGGGTCCTTCAAGAGACACGTGATTTTGTCAAAAGCCAAATTTTCCAAAAAAAAATTGCCTGGTTTTGAGTAACACTTGATGCTACTGTACATTCATTCATGAGTGGATTTCTAAAAACTTTTCACTATTAAATTGTTAAAATGTGTTCACAACTTAATTCATTTTAAAATGAATATTTCAACAGTTCTTTTTCATCCAGGATCTAACAGAATTTTTTTCATGAGGGAATTTATAAGGTGCTTCCCTGTAGAAACGTGCATTTTTTACAGTGAACCTGCAAGACTAAAATTTCTGGCTGGTTTGGTAGTCCCAGAATCCTACCCCGACAGAGATTGATTTTTCTTGATTTCTAATATGCTGTGGCACAATGGACATGAAGACTTGCACATTCTATTGGTAACTCTCTGCAGATCTGCAAATTGTCAAGATTTCACTTGCATACAATCTGCAGTTTCAAAATTCACTTCAAAGAGCACATCATTCAATTCCACCATAATGCAAGAAAAACGCTTTCTGAAAGCAGGAAATCAAAACCTATTTTTTAGTTAAGCATTCAGCTTTCATGTTATATCTGTAGCTGAAAGACTGTTCCCATAACTGTCATATAATACAACTCACCAAAGACTTTAGTAATATACAAGACCTAGGAAAGTTATATTTCTAAAAGTAGAGCAGGAAACTGGTGCAGGATAATTACAGAAGATCCTTTTAAAAAAATTTATTGAATCAATAGGAAAAATCTCACTATGATGACAATCAAGTTTTACATTCAACCAAAGTAAACTATGCCACATTAATGCAATACATGCTACTAACTGTAACACATTTTCTTTATATAATTGAACACTGAACAGTCATTTTGCATCACAAATCATGGTTGAAACAAATTTTTTAAAGGCTCCTGGAAGTCAGATACTGCAACAAATGTTACTGTGGTTTCAAATTTGCAAATCTATCCTCCATTTTATTTTAGTGTTACAATGAATTTCAATCTTTGTCAGAATGTTCCATTTCACTTTATTATTATTATCCACATCTTGAATTTTCTTCAGAGTGTTTTAACATATACTTTTCAGAAGTGCTGACAAGCTACTGTCCTTCCTCATTCCTGAGAATAAAATTACATGATATCATTTGAATGGGATATATTGCTGCATTCCTCTCAAATTCCATAAATGCTTTCTTCGGCAATTCTTTTCACGTGATGCAATCACTTGAGCACTGAAATCTTGTATTTCATGACATTAAAATAGCATCTTGAAAACCCATGCACATTTCTCTCTCTTCCCACATTTTGATTCATCCAGCCCAGCTTCTTCATACTTACTAACTGCATAATGGAAATTTCATATAATTCTGAGTAACAAAAAATTGTGATCTTTCAAGAAAATTACTTCACTACATGAATTTCCAGAGTTGCACTAGCACTAAATTTTGCTTCAAGCAAATTCTGATTCCATTTAGGAATTACTTCAGAACATCTAAAAGTACAAAATGCACAGATAAAGTTGGACAGATTTAACAACTGCATGCTAAAACAACCTCAGTGATGTTAGCTGAACTATGATGCATCCAAGATTCCAATTACAGAACTAAACTGGAGAGCCTGCATCCAGGAAAGATTAAAGATTTATGCCAGTCCTTTACTGTCTTAACTTGCTCAGGTGAGTACATTGGTGACTGGTGCAATCTGTGATGTGGACCTGGAAGCAGAAAATGTTGAAATCAAATTCTGTCTTTGCATTCAAATATTTAAAAATATTCCATACCTGCATAAAACATTAAGTGCATTATTGTAAGCTGGCACACAACATGTAAGCAGTCAACAAAAAAGGTGGAAAGAGAAGATTTTAACTAGAATTAAAACTAATTAATTTATTTTTCTAATAACTGCCATAATTGTGAAGGCATTATTTAATCTCAAATTTTTATTTGCTTCTGAAGTCATGGGCAAGCAGCTGTGCATGAGCCAAACACATACATGCATGCCAAAAGTTTAATACTTCTATGCATAGATCAAGAATTCTAATCTCATGAACTAAATCAAGAGTACATGATGGATGGTCCAGTACTTCTGACTGTAGCAATTGTTCATCTTGTATGAAATATGATGACACCAAGAATCAGTTTCCATCAAAATATTTCCTTTCTATGAATTAAGTTCTTTATAAATACTAGTTCACAACGATTTAAGATTTCCAAATAACTGAAAAACAAATTGTTCCTGTTGAGGCACAACTCTAACTGTGATTCTTTGATATTCTGGTTTCATGCTTTTCTCATTATCTCTGTTAGCACCAAAAAGGCAACTCACATTTTCCATGTTGAAAGCCATTTTTTTAGTTCTGAATCCATCTTTTATTATGTGGGAATTAAGAAATGCTTTTGTCTTCAGGCAGGAGTCCTCATGTCTGCTTATGTTCTTGAAAAATATGCATTTTCATTTCCAAGTCAAAGACACCACTAGGTTAAGTTGGTTACCATCTGAATTTCTGATGTTTAAAAAATTCTCATTTTGTACTACCATATGAAATGGGGAATTCGTTTGTAGAAAGGCACTACATTCTCTAAAACACTGATTAACTTAACCACTCCAGTACTTGTTTTTTATTTTACAGTATGAATGTTTTCTCTTGTTAACTGACATGTGAAATATTACTTTTGCAGTAGCACATTGCTACACATTTTACAATAACAAAACTATTTGAATGAATTTTTCTTTATCTTCCACAACAAGGTCGATTTTTGCACAAATATATATATATATATATATATAAAGCAAACTGGTTTTTATCAATTGATCAATTGGTCTAATGTACATGCTTATATTTTTCACCAAATGTTGGTTACAGCTTCGAAAAAACAAACAGCCGGCCTATAGCTACTTCATGTATCCTATCTTCCCCATTGTTCTACATTTCTACTTTTGCCATTTCAGAAAGTGAGTTTTATTACGTGGTTTTTGACATAAAATGGTGAATGCTGTCTATATTTTTTGAAAAATTATGCATCCCATTTTCTAAACTAAGCAATTTACTCATTACCGCTTTCTGTCAAGCACTTACCATGAAAACACTGCATCAAAGCAGCATATGTATGCACACAGAATTAACCTAACTTTATAATATGCAAAACATATTCCATATACCAACACATGTTTTAATAAACCTTACCCTTGAGAAAGGTTTCTTCCAAGTCTAAAACATATGATGCTAATCCTTTATTTTCCACAGAGACTGCAGCCAAATTCATACATTACGTACATCCCAAGAGCTTTTTCAGGAGGGTCTTGACGAGTTAGTTTTAAGCAGTTAGAGAAGCCAAATAAAGGTTGATCCTCATTATTATGGTCTTGCACACTTTAACTTAATGCCACAATGACGACCAAGATATTCCACTTTCATAGATTGTTCAGGAACAAGTTAAAACCAAAATAATTTCAAAATGAAAGAAAGAAAAATCTCCAAATTCATTGCAACAGACTCACATAGCACAAATGCAACAATATATCCCAACAATGTAGAATGCAATAAAATTTTATTTCATTCATACAAAAGACAAGAACAAAAAAAGACCATTCAGGCATTACTCATATCCTTCAGCTTTTGTCAAGTCCTCTTGCTGTATAGCTAAGGACAAAAGCTATTTTTGTGCTGCATATTATACATGTTTGGCATCAATTTTTATCCGCTGTCATGCAACAATGAACTGAATGCTTTAAAAATCACTTCCACTAAAATGTGCCATTCTTTGATGGAAACTGGCAGAGATACGCAACTGTTAAGAATAAAGCACGAAATTTGAAATTCATGCTTTTAGAAAACAAGAAAATTATATTTTAGTTGCATGAAATTTTAAGTGAAAAGATGAAGAACAACTTGCTTCACTATAGTTGTGTAAGTGAGAGAATTCTATGGATTCGTTTGAAAGTGAAACTTCAGAGAATTGTAATTGTTGTAGTGTATGCTCCTTGTGACACGGAACCTTCTGATAAGAAGGAAGATTTCTGGAATGAGCTAAAAGCTGTTTTGAGCCAGTTTGGTGCTAAAGAAAAAGTTATAATAGCAGGGGATTTCAATGCTAGAGTAGGTGTGCAGAATGCAATTTCTGACAATGTTCTGGGTAAGTTTAATGATCCTTGTGTGAACGATATTGGTGAAAGATTAATTGAACTCTGCATTGAGAATGGTTTGTGTGTATCGAATACATTTTTCAACCACAAGTATATCCACACATATACTTGGGAAAATCGTACTCTTGGTCAAAAGAGTGTGATAGATTTTGTTGTCTACGATCAGCGTTTGAAACACTTGGTTGTTGACACCCGTGTGATGAGAGGTGCGGATATTGGTTCTGATCATTACTTGGTAGTGTCACGAGTGAAACTTAATGTTGGTTGGAGGAAAAGGAATAGGAAGAGACCCAGGATAGAAAGAATAAAGGTTGATAGGCTCCTTGAAGATCATCAGCGGTATTCTGACTTACTCAGAGAACGACTGAAGGATCTGAAGTCTGGTGAGAGGGATGTAGAAAAGAAGTGGGAATGTTTTAAGAACTGTGTTGTCACTGCTGCTAAAGAGGTCTGTGGCACTGCAATAGTGGGTAACAATAGAAGTGATGCTTGGTGGAATAGTGAGATTGAAGAGGCAGTAAAGAGAAAGAAGGAAGCCTATTTGGGGATGTTGCAAGGTAGTCTCTGTGGATGAATATCGCTGTAAGAAGCGTGAGGCTGCTAAGCTGGTTCGCCACAGTAAGGCAAAAGATAGGAAGGAGAAAGTGGAAAGGCATGAACTGGCTTTTTGGAAAGATAGGAAGTCCTTCTGGAAGTACATGAGACTCAGGAAAAATAGGGGAAACAAAGTTGTAAGTTGTGTGAAGAATGAGATTGGGGAAATGATATGGGAGCCCAATGAGTTAAGTGACAGATGGGGTGAATACTTCTGTGAGTTATTAGATCAGGAAAGCAAAGATGATTCTGAGACAGACGCAGATGATGTCACTATGAGGGATGAAAGCACAGGAGGGATCTCAAGAGAAGAAGTGTGTACAGCTCTAAAATCTCTTCAGAATGGTAAGGCTCCGGGGGTTGATGGCATAACTGCAGAGATGTTGAAATATGGTGGTGACTCTATAATTGACTAGTTAACTGAAATTTGTCAGTTGTGCTGGGAGTTCGGAATGGTCCCTCGGGATTGGAAGGATGTTATCATTGTTCCCTTGTATAAGGGAAAAGGTGATCAGACTGAATGCAAGAACTATCGTGTTATTAGCCTACTGAGTGTGCCAGGGAAAGTGTTTGGTAAGGTTGTTATTGAAAAAGTACGGGGTCTTACATCAGAGAAAGTGTGGGATGTTCAGAGTGGTTTTATGCCTGGTAAAGGCTGCACTAACCAGATTTTTGCATTACACACGATGATTGAAAAGTATCTGGCTGTTGGGAAGAAAGTTTTTACTGCCTTCATAGATTTAGAGAAAGCTTATGACTGAGTGAATAGGACACTTTTGTGGAAGGTATTGAATGAATATGGTGTTACTGGGAATCTACTTAATAGTGTAAAAGCCATGTATGCTGGTAGTAGAGCTTGTGTACGAGTGAATGGTGTTTTATCAAAATGGTTTTCCATTGGTGCAGGAGTTAGACAAGGTTGTGTAATGTCACTATGGCTGTTTAATATATTTATGGATGCATGCATGCATGCGTGATGCCAAAATAGATAATAGTGGTTTATGTCTTGGTGACATTCGTGTGTGCAGATTGCTGTATGCTGATGAAACTGTCCTGTTGGCAGAGAGCAAAAGTGAGTTGCAGAGTATGTTGACTTGGATGCCCGAAGTTTGCATGAAATTCAAACTGAGTATAAATAAGGAAAAACCAAAGTTATGGTGTTTGAGAGAGGAACAGGTAGCACTGAATGTAATGTAAGTATAAATGGCACTGTGATTGACCAGGTGAGTGAGTTTGTGTATTTAGGAAGCATGTTTGACAGAGAGAACAAGTTGGATGGTGAAATCAGTAGGCGAGTGAATTCTTCTTTGAA
The DNA here is from genome assembly GCA_039090855.1 of Macrothele yani. Classification (NCBI taxonomy): domain Eukaryota; kingdom Metazoa; phylum Arthropoda; class Arachnida; order Araneae; family Macrothelidae; genus Macrothele; species Macrothele yani. Next base: position 42,501,379 of record CM077005.1, on the reverse strand, counting down.
AGTCATGGCTGCTCTGGGAGGTTTTCACAGGAATGATGGGTTCTCTAGAGAGTTTTGCATGGCTGTGTTTGAAAGTGTAATTGTTCCTACTCTGATGTATAGTAGTGAAACCTGGGTACTGCAGGAAAAACATAGGAGTCGTTTGTGTGCTGGAGAAATGCGTTACTTAAGTGGGGTTTGTGGCAAGACACGATATGATTGTGTGAGAAATGAAGATGTATTGCAGTTGTGTGATGTGAAGCAAAATGTTGTTAGCATGGTGGAGACCAATATGCTTCAGTGGTCTGGCCATGTTGAAAGAATGAGTGATGAAATGCTTACTAAGAAAATCTTTTCAGCCCAAGTGGCAGGAAGGAAAGGCAGAGGAAGGCCAAGGAAGACATGGGTGGATCAGATTCAGGAGAGTCTGCATGAGAAAAAGATTATGAGTGTGAAGTATAAAAGATCTTGTGTACAGCGTATAATGGATATTAGTGAAGCACGAGTTGTATGTCAAGATTGCTGTAAATGGAGAAGTTTGATACAACAGTAAGTAAAAATATCTGGTAGTTTGTATTTCTTTTTGGAGGTAACCTCTGAATCTCAGAGAACAGCTTAATGATATGTATGTATGAAAAAAAAATTGCATGTATGAAAAGCCAGGAAAAAACTTGGGTCTCTCCATTGTGTTCTTTTGTGGTGCTAATTTGCATAGTTTCAACGTGATTGGTTTTTGATTTTGCAAATTGTACAAAAGCTCATTGCATGAGGAACCAGTTCAGATATCATACATGTGTATCAAAACATGCACTGCATGAGATTATTAAACCTAGCAATCAGAAATGCCTGAATTGCCAGTTTTTATTGTTTTACATTTAACATCCACCACATCGGAAAACTTGGAAATTACATCACCCTGGAGTGAGAAACTAATCTACATCTCCTGATTTCTGTTCAAGCACAAGCATGCTATCCATTATTTACACCACCCATGACAATGAAGTTCCATGTATTTGAGCACAAAGAACTCTAACATCTTCAGATTTCTGCCACTCAAATCTAATTCAGCTTCTTCATAGCACACTTCAGTAAATGTTCAAATGAAAATAGGGAGATGGTAGTTTGATTTCCATTCCAGAGCAATGCAATGCAATTCTCAAGTTTTCTGGTATGATGGATGTTGCGTGTAGAGCACTAAGAACTGGCAATTCAGGTGTTTCTGATTGCAATGTTAATAATCCTGTCATTGCTCCCTGCCTTTAGTAAAAATTATTTGCTTCACAGATTCTACATATGCACTGAATGTTCACTGTATTGTACAAAATGACTCTTAAGTTTGAAATCATGGTTCTGTTAAGCCATTATTTATTATTTGGAAGCTATGGTTTAAGGTACTGAAGCAGTCTGAAAAATAAATTAAACTTAAAGTGCTGCATTTCACTCTGACCATGCAAATCTGGTTCAAGAAGTTTGCAGCTGTCGACATGAGTTTGAAGAGGAAGGTATGTTCAAGATGGCTCTCTGTGGTTGATTTGGACACCCTGCTCTCATGGCTGCTAAGGCAAATCCAACAACCAGCATCCACAAATTATCAGCCAAACTAAAAGTTTCAAAATCCATGATCACTGACCACCTGCATGAACTTGAAAAGATCTACAAATAATGATGCAAAGTGCTGCATGAAATGGCCAAGCTAAGGCTCAACAATATGTCAAATTCTGCAAGGAACTGCTCAAAAATCCTTATGACACTCAGTTCACTATAAATAGATGGTAACTGGATATGAAAAGTGGATCTACCTGCATAATCCAGACACCACCAAACAGTAATTGAACCCAGGTGAATTAGATTTACCCAACTCCAAATGCATATGTTTCAAGAAAGTGGTCATTGTGTGTGTGTGTGTGTCTGGCAGAATTATTGTATTAGGGTGGAATTGAATTTGAGCTCCTTCCAGACAGCCAGGCTATCAATGCTGAACTGTATTCCAAGTGGGATCATATATGCAAGAAACTCTGAAGCAGCAGTACTCTGCTCTAGTCCACCAAAAGTGGATGCTCCTTCAACAGGACATACAAATGCCAAGCCCCATACCACCATTCAAACCTATGTAAAACTTTGCCAATGTGACTGTATTGAGCTCCTTCCACATCTAGCATACAGCCCTGACCTTGCCTCCTTTTGATTATCACCTGTTTCAGGTGATACCACATTTTCTCTGTGGCAGGAACTTCACTGATTTGGACAACAACAAAAGTGGATGTCAGGTGTTCTTTGCCTCTAAGCAAAATGTATGGTATCATGCCAGGATTAACACATTGAAAAAAGATGGCATCGAATTTTTTAACATGATGGTAATCAAATTTTTTAACACTTTGAAATATAATCATTTATTGTTAACAAGGCATTGAAGAAGCGCATTTCTGTATCAGAAACACAACTGTTTTTTCTGGACACAAACACACCACCACCATATATCTTTAATCTTTCTCAACCAAAATTTTGGAAAAGAAACATTATGGTTATTTGCAGGATTTGCATCTTTGTGTTCCTACAGATGGTTGCCAGAGTCAGAATCATCAGATTTTGTCAAATTGGAAACAGAATTGTGTTTTGTCGCCTGTTCTCAATATGACAAAACAACGATGCTGATTCAGTCAACCATCAGCAGGAAAGAACAGGAGGACAATGAATCTGGTAAACACCCAAAATTATTCCTTTCCCAAAACTTTGGTTGAAAGAGTTCAAAAGCTTTCATATTGTATTTTTCGTTTTAGGTAACTTAAGCCTGAATTTCATGTTTTACCGCTATATGCCATTCTGGAACTAATTTACATAATTTAATGAAGTTCATCTACATTACTTAACTCTACAAGGCTTTTTTATATGCATTTAAATTGAATAAAATTTCAACATTGGGCATCGAACGGTTGCACCGTGCTAATGACTATAATGAAGCCTTTTTGGTTTTTTAAATGAAATCTGAATTTATGGTTTAAAAAAAAAGAAAAAGAAAATTTTTGGTATGCAATCATATGTTTATATTTAACTGCATAAATCACTGAACTTCAATAAACACTAAGATTTTTTTCATTGCCTTCAATTAAAACTTGAATGCTGCATCAGAAGGTGCACCTGAATAAAGCCATAAATAATTGACCATAGCTATATATACATGAATATTTTCATCCATGGGTGACAGATGTAAAGTACTGAAAATGAGATTTATTAACCATCATAGTAAAAGCTGGTCACACAGAAAAATAGCTTCAGTTTAGTATAACTGCCATATTTACAGTTTTATTTTCAGTATGAATGCAATGAGCCCCTTGTGTTATCTTTTAAAAATGACAAAGTGTTGATACAGCAGTAACTGGAGTCTTGTAAACAAAAATTGTCACAAATTTCATAGGAGCATCAGGAGAGCACCTTCTTTTAGCATAAACATGCAACTATTAGAAATACAGCAATAAGAACTAAATTCATGCTTAAGTTACACAAAAATAAGACTGCATAATGAGAGAGCTTTAATAATAATTGATGACATCGCTATTCCTAGACTTCATGCAGTATAAATATCTATGGGTGTTTTCAGAGAAATAAAAGGAAATTATGTCAAATTTTGGGGTAGCACCCCTGCCCCTCCTCAGGACTACAGCTATAGTAGGTGTGGCTATTTGTGAGATAAATTATAACCTTTTGAATCATTTAATTTAATATTGCACCTCTTTTCTCTATTTTTAGTCCTTCTGACAATTTTCTTTTGAAAAGGGCTGTTGTGTGTCAAAATTTCTAGTGTCCTAAGCACTTTATGTCCTGTATTTTGAACCAGGCTGACAGCTTAAAAACCAGATTCGCAGAACATAAAGCTGCAATTAAAAATATGGCAAACAAAACAGGTTTGGACAGACATGTTCAAAATACAGGACATAAAAGTACTTTGGGATACTGTAGAAGTTCTAACACATCAATAATACTTTTTCGAAAAAAAAATTGTCAGAAAGACTGGAAATAGAGAAGAAGAGGTACAACATTCAATGATTTAAGATGTTGGAATTTATCTCATGAATGGTAACACCCATTATAGTTTTAGTCCTGAGGAAGAGTAAGGGTGCCATACAAAAATTTGACAAAAAGTTTTTTTTTTTTTTATTCCTTAGAAAAAAAAAAAACACCCAATTTGGGGATATTTATAGTGTATTTTTATAATTTGTTTCAACCAAAGTTTTGGGAAAGAAAATTGCAGTTATTAGAGGAAAGATAACTGCAGTTCGGTTTTCCTTCCATAACTGCAATTTTGACTTCCTTCAAATCATCCCTATGACCTGGAAATCTGTTTTTAATCTGACAAAAGATAATGATTCTGATTCTGGCAACCATTCTTTTTGGGGGGAGGGGGCTGAACAACTTTAAGGGCTGTACATCCCTAATTTGGGGCCAATGGTGCCATGCCTTAGTAGGGACTCAAACTTAGTCTCGCTTGGATGAACAATAAGAAGCCAGTGCTTAGACCCAGGGAAGTAGAAGGTCTGGGTCATTCCTTTGTTTGAGGATGAAAATCTAAGCTCCGGCGGGGAAGGGGTTTATGGCCACTGTGACATCATGGCAAAGACAGGCGCTTTTCCCCACAAGTCTCTCCCTCTATTCTGTTGGTAGTAAACTTGCCAACGGACTGATTTTTTGTTAATCGCATTTCTTTGTGAATAAACGTGTCTTGTTTATATTTATTTTAATACATATACATAAAATGCTTTCATCTTGTGCTGTGGCTAGTTGTAAAAATACACATAAGAAAACTACGGACCGTGGTGTGGTTTATCACGTTTTCCCTGTGAATAACAAGGACATGGTAAAGGAATAAAGGAATGGATTATTAAATGCAAGCGTGCAGATAATTTTAAAGCTGAAGCAGCAAGGATTTGTAATGACCATTTCCACAGTTCAGACTATGAAGATGATATGAAAAAATGCCTGCTTCGACTTCGTGAATGAAAATTTCTGAAACCTACAGCTGTGCCAAGTTTGAAATTGGAATGTACAAGATTAACCAGCATTCCCGATAATGCACGAGAGCAAATGAAAAGGTATGTATGTTGAAAGCTCTGAATCGAATCACAGGACTTAAAAAAAAAAAAAAAAAAAAATGCGTGTTGAGAAGGACGTTGTTTTGAATGAAAAAGAACATTCAGAAGAAGAAATAGCATTTACAACAAACAACATGCAGGTCTTGCTCAGAAATGGAAACTAAAAACAAAATTCTCACTGAAAGAGTTATCATGATGGAAAAACAGATAGGCAAGCTTAAAGAAGAAAAACAATTTCCACAGACTTTTAAGAGCTAAAAAGCAACATTTAAAGAACAACCATTCAGAGATTCTGCTTATGCGAAAAAGACACATAAAAACTAAAAATTGCAACAGATGGAAATACGTAAACCTTAAGAAAATGTTGACGCCTCCACAGCTATGATGTATTGCAATGCAAAAGAAGCAAGTGGACAGAAGAAGATATTAATGTTTCTCGTGGCATAGTGGGTAGAGCTATTTTTAGGAAAGCTTATGATTTTTGGAAGGATAAAATTTAGATCCTTTTACCAAGTGCAAACACGTTAAAATAATGGTATGGCAAGTTTATTTGTCATCCTGGAATTCTCCACAACATTCTGCTTCTTATGAAGAAACGTAGTGAAAACCTAACAGAAAATGAGAAGCTTTGCGTTCTTAGCTTTGATGAAATACACATTGACAGCAAAATATGCTGTGACACAGGAATGTATCATATTCTGGGTCCATATTCTAAAGTCTTAATTGTGCTAGTCAGTGGAATTTTGTCTCTACCAAAGCAACCAGTTTATTTTTATTTTCAACGCATAATGAATAAAAAGCTGCTCTTTTGAGATCATTACAACTCTAGAAAAAACTGGCATAATAGCTAAAGCAGTGGTTTCAGATTTGGGAAGTTGCATGATGTTATGGAAGGAATTGTTAATTTCGCCTGAAAAGTCATTTTTCACGCATCCTTTAAACAGCATCTCAAAGATTTGGATTTTTGCAAGCCCTCCTCATTTCTTGAAAATTTTGCAGAACCACTTCATAGAACAGCTGAATTGCTTTCTAGATTTGCTGCATTGTTTTCTGTATTAGATTAAGCATTCATTTATTATATCTGAACTTTTAAACAGACACAATAACGGGGAATGAAACTGATAAAATGTTTATATATACGTAGTTTCAAATGCAAATATGCACGCCCCCTTATGTATCTTTAATTGCTAAGCTGCTACTGCTTTACTCAGTGTCCTCACGGTGATGTGACTCTCCCCAGTGAGAGGGGTTCAAGTTTGGATGCTCGATGAGCCAGCCCTTACTCTTTCAGAAGCCCTGGCTTAGACCACTGCATCACTGGGGCACTACAATCATCAACAGAAACACAAGAACAAAGAACTGGCAACAACTTTAATGTTTCCTTTCCAAAAAACTTCAGTTCAAAAAGACTAGAGATATAATTTGAAAGCTCCTATACTGCATTCACATTTTTACATAACTTAAACATGAATTTCATTTTTTTTTTTTTACTGTGTAACCACATAGCCACTAATTCAAAAAACTTGAAAATTCTATGATACACCCTGATGAAATGATGATTCTTGGCTTGAATTCATTCTAATAGCAGAACAGTTGCTGTTATGAGCAGAAACTGAATGCCTATTCAGATTCCTGTACTTCAGTTGCTCTAAAATGTGTTGTCCTAGGTGGTGTAATGTTAGCATGCTCATAGAAAAAACACAAGACGTGGATTCAATTTCTATCCTAAGGTAACACAATTTTCAAGCTTTCTGAAGAGCTGGCTACTTGGTGATAGTTAAATAGGGAAATTATCTGACAAAAATAATATCCTCATATGCTTACCTAGTATTTGCGAAGATCCCCCCCCCCCTGCTCTAGATTCCATGATAAACCTGTTAAAAATTGCAACTGAAACCATCATGGCCAAAATCAGTATCTAACTGCCACAACCAAATTTCTAATGATAACTTTTATAACAATGATATTGCATTATATATATATATATACACTATCTACCAAAAAGTAATTGGACACCTGTGATAGCAAAGGAAAACGAAGTTTATTCACCTTCAATAGTTGGTGGAGCCTCCACAAGCGGAGATTACAGCTGCGACCCTCCGGGGCATACTCTCAACCAGGCGTTGTACGACGGCTAGCGGTATTTTCTTCCACTCTACTTGGAGAAGACAGGTCAGTTCCTTAACCGATTTCGGACGGTGAAGGCACCCCTTAAGTCGACGCTCCAACTCGTCCCAGAGGTGCTCGATAGGGTTAAGGTCCAGGCTCTGCGCAGGCCAGTCCATTCGATTAACCCCATTGTCACCATACCAAGCCATGGTGGACCTCGCAACATGACAGGTGGCATTGTCATCCTGAAAGTAACATGGGTACACCCCGTAAAACTGCCACAACGTAGGAAGCTCATGGTGGTCTGTTCTTCTGGACATGTTACCAGAAGAACAGACCACCGATGGACAACTGAAATTTTAGGCTGGATTCCAAGGGACAGAAAAAGACCCAGAAGAGGACCCCATGGGAGATGGATGGATGAAATTCGAAAGCATGCTACAGTGACATGGAGGAGACAGGCTCAAGGCAGACACTTGTGGAAGAAACTTGGGGAGCCCTTCATCCAGCAGTGGATTGATAACGGTTGACGATGATGATGTAAATCACACAAACTTATTCATCTTGAATCAGTTCTCGTGATTGTCTCACATTAATTCCCACTTTCAAAGCAAATAAAAGCTGATGCCTTACTTTTAATTCCCCCTTCCAAAGCAAATCAAAGTTGATGCCTAACTTCCATTCCTGCTTTCAAAGCAGTTGAAAGCTGAAGCCTTGCTTTCATTCCCTCTTTCACTGCCAATGAAAGCTGATGACTCATAGTTATCAATATGCTGAAACCAACCAAATATGTCCGCACACTTCTGCATTAATTAGATAATTTAATGTGATCAGTTTTTATAAGAAAAACACAGTCCATGAAAAATGGAACGTTCAAGCCACTTTTCTCAAAGCAATTGGAAAATCATGAAAACCAGATGAAAATTAAGGGTTAAAAGTGAAAAAAAATTAGGGGATCCAAAACTAATTACTCTCAGCTTTAAAATAGCTACTGTAAGGATGAGGGTAAATTTAGAATTAGCTGGAGGGTAAATTTAGAATTAGCTATGTCAATAATTGTACAGAGTATACATATCACCAAGCTTTCACTCTCCACTGGGAGGCTTTTTAAAGGCAGAGTCTAGGCATTTTATGTTTCTAGCAAAAGTTTGGTGACTTGTATATACTGTATTACACCACTACCCTCAGTAAACAATTATGCAAGTTCAAATGATATAAACATTTTCAACTTGCATAATTCGAGGTACTCTTAACTAATTTTTAGTTACCACATTCATGAACCTGGCCCTCTCCACATTGCATTCTTCATAAATTTTGCTGGTTCATCCATATATTTGGTTTGACCTTTCAACCATGATCCCCAGTAAGCGTCATTCTATTCTTTTTCAGAAAACTTACACTTTACATTCATTTTCTTTATTATTATTATTATTTGGAGGTTTAACAACCACCATGAGCAACACAATGTGTTATAAGCACTTATCCATCCCTAATTTAGGGCCACTGGTTCCAGGCATGGATGTGAGCCTATGCCGTAAGACAAACACAACATCCATGCTTTACCAGGATTCGAACCCGGACCCTTCATGGATGAATGGTCACAAGCCAGCACTTAGACCACTGCACCACTGTGACAGCCACTTTATAGTCCAGTTACCATAATAATAACACCCCATCATTAACATCCCAACCTTGGATTTTCTTGATATCTTAAAACACTGGCAATAGTAAAATAAGATTTTCTGTCTTCAGTTTTACCATCATTAATAATGTAAACACTGTGAATTTTGCACTATAACTACTAATCAGTTCAATATCAAATTTGATAAAGTACAACCAAATTTATATAAATACTAAGCAGCACTTAGTTTCAAATTGTGTGTGTTACTTCAGCTTACCACCTATTCAAAATGTGTTGGTTTTAAAACACAACTGCTGCTTAATATTTAAAGAGATTAGATCATATCCTACAGAAAAGAAGTACATTATGCATGGCTGACCTGACAAAGAACAAAAGCTTCTAAAAAAATATGTAGCTAAAACTGTGCTTTGGAAAATAAGTTTTTCCATCGGTAATTCTTAGCCAGTTGCTTTATAGAATGAACTTGGTGTTTCAGTCCTCCCACTAAGGCACCGGATGTCGCCATGTCTACTCATTTGCATCATGCAATTCCATAACTTGAGCCACAGCAGATTTTCTCCTTTTCTCTTTTGAAATGGCTTTTCAAAGGATGTCTTGTGTGTTGGAGGAGCAAGAAAACATTTCTTCTGAAGAGGCAATTTGTTTCTCACAAATGCGACACGACACTCTACAATAGGTACCAGGGAATCCTTACCTGCTTCTATTGATCAATCTCATTGACAACACCTAGGCTTGCTAATCTTCCCCTGTTGTGCAAAAACCTTTGTGCCTCCAGTAACAAAGTGCTGTTTAAGGGATGCCACATGTCCTCAATACTTCTTTCATGCACACCCAAAAATCCAGGAGTATTAAAGATCAATGAAACTATGATATTCCTGATATTTTACATGGGAAGTAATGTTCCCTTCATACCTACCACACAGGTTGTTGTGCAGCATGGTTACAAAACAAAAAGTCACTTTTTATTCAAAAGAAGCACGTTTTTTGTTCATACAACACATAAAATGCCTGTTTAAGAGCCATTTTAAAATACTAAAAAAAAAAAAATTTAACCCTATGGTTTCACACATAATACAAGGCTATGGAAGAGGTGACACTAGTAATCTTTCAGGCAAACTGAAACACTAGGATCTATTCAATAAATGAGTATATTAGTCTTCAAATTTTGGAGATAATGAATAGTGGCTGATGTAAATGGTAAACATTAATAATCAATTTATCTTTCAAAAGAATGATTCAGTATTATCGTATTTAGCCATGCACACAAAAAAAAAAACAGTTGAGAAGATAAAGTATTTGCCTTCTGTACCAAAACATGGAAAATATGAAATCTACATTCATCAGCATCACTATATCCCAAAATCACAGCGAGCATTAAGTATGCCATTGTTGCTGAATAATTTTTAAAAAAAAAAAAATTAAAGTTGGGGTTTTATAAAATGCTAAGATTTTTTTCTTCATTAATCCCACGAGTACTTACAGCTTGCAGCAACTATTACTAATTTAAAGTTCATGTCTCAGGAAAAGGAGAGAACAAGGACAAAATGCCCGTATGTTACTCAAAATCTATTTGCCAAAAGCCCGCATTCTATGAGGGTGGAACAAAAAGTTAGTAACACTGTTGAACAGGACAAGATTTCAACTTTTTTGCTCACTAACAAATTTTGCTAGTGACCAAATAGTTTGCTAGCAAAACATTTGCATGACTAGCAAGTAAAACTAAATCACATCGTAACTTATTTTCTAATAAAGTTAGAGAAATTTAAATATGTGTATAAATATTTTGACTTATCTTTTTGAATAATGAATAGAATCTTAGATAAGTTTAGTGACTATCTTTATTATTAATTTCTAACAAATTCTCATACCACATGAATATATTTCACTGACATTCTAATTCAGATTTCTTCCCATATGGTTTACACTCAGGGTGTCTGACTTTGTCATCATGCCACTTTATAACTGCTGACTGTGGATTAAAAATCTCTTCTTGTGGCCCTTCTATTTCAATTGTCATCAGAGCATTTAAAGTTTCAACAGACAAATTGTTCCTCCAATCCCCTTGTATTCTTTTTAAAACACTGAATCCCACCTCACAACGTGCGGTACTAAGTGGAAGTATCACACAAATTTCTGCTAAACTTCTACACACTTCATATCTGCCAACTACCACACAATGCCGTAGTTTCTACCGAATTAGTTGTCTGACTACGGAACTCACTATCAAAACTACGGATTCTACAAATTTTCATTTTGTCTCAAATTTTTCTTTTGCTATTATTTTTATGATATACACGAGATTCTTACATGGATTCGCGGAAACCCGCTGTTTTTTTGTTTTTGTTTTTTTTTTGTCATCAGTTAGATCATTCCGAAGATCGATATTTGGGGGGGGGGGGTGTTTTTCATCTGGAGACGAAATTTCGTGCTTCAAAACTTTCGAACACAGTAGTGAAACGGAGTAAGAAAATTTTGCCGTAATCGCAAATTTTTCTCCCAATGTTGTCTTTGTGTCCGCTTTTCTTGTTAAATATCATTTTATTGCATAAATGTTTGCATTTTAGCTTGAAACTGTGGAGAACAATTTGCAAAAACGGAAGTTGGCTGCTGCAAAATTTTTCTGTAATCTTCAGGCATGAGATTCTTCCGCGAATTCAAGAAATTCCGGCTTTTTTCGTTATTATTGGAATTCCGTCTTTACGAAACTAGAAAACGAAAGGTCGACGGATTTCGGATTTTTTCCGTAATCATAATTTTTTTTTTTTCTCACGATGTTGCCTCTGTCAAGTATTATTGCTCATTAACATTTTACTGGATAAATATTTGTATTTCAGCTTGAAAATACAAGGAAAATTTCCAAAACCAGAAGTCAGACGAAGCAAAAGTTTCTTCCATAATCGTTTACCCCCTCCACGAACACGTTTCGTAAAAAAGCGTCTATCTATGCCACGCAATAAGGCAGTTACTATGGATAAGACTTTTGCCAGTGTTGGCAGGCTATTTTCCAGTAATATTTTGGTTTGCTTCTTTCGGTTTTGTCTACCATCCGAATAAGTGGAATTATTCTTGCTTATTCATCACTGATCATTAGAGCGCAGTATTTGATGTATACACGACTATCAAGACTTGTGGAAATAGGCGATCGCTTGGCTTAGGGTACGACAGGAGTTGAGGACAAAGTTCGTGGGGCAAAAGAAGGGAGGGTGGCAGAGCAGGTGGTCAAACAACAGATCCATCCCAGAGCTCTGGGTTGCCACAGCAACCATTACCGACGTCACGTTCAGTTTCTGTAATAGACCAATAAGGCACGATGGAGAGGAGTGTCAATGCGCTTCTACGACAGTTTCCATTGGAAGGGATGAAAGATATGGGGAGGATGGGTATTAAGTGTCGAAAGGAAATTGGCGAAAGAGAATCGCTGATTGTCACTGTTTTAACAAGTGATAATAGAAACTGTTATGTAAACTTCGTGGATTAATAATGATTTTTGGTTACTTTAAATAAAGAAATTACCTTACTAGCAATATTTGCTACTGCGATTTTTTTCCACTAGCAAATTTGATTTTTCACTAGCTATTTGCTAATCGGTGAAATCGCGCCCTGCTGTCAAATAAAAAAAATAATAAAGATATATACTCAGGGGATGTATGTTGGTTTAATGGTACATTTATTCATTTTTCGACATACTCGCCTAAGGACTGTAAACATTTATCAGAACATGCGATTAACTTTTCTATACCTGTACAGAAAAAGTTTCCTCCAGTTTGGTGCCAACCAGTTAAAGACCGTAGTTTTCATAACCTCATCGGTTTGGAATCATTGTCTACTAAGGTCCTGTTTTATTTTACCGAACAAATGATAGTTGCACAGGGATAAGTCGGAGCTGTACGGTGGATGTTGTACACCTCCCACTTGAATTATTGCAGCAATTACTTTGTTTTTCATGCTGTGTGGGGTGTGGCATTGTCGTGCAGCAGAACGGCACCTTTGCTCAACTTACCCCAGTATCTGTCCTTAATTGCCTTTTGCAAATTTCATAGCATTTGGTAATATGAGTCAGCATTGATAGTCGTCCCTTTTGGCAGAAATTCTGTGTAAACAACACCTTCACAGTCAAAGAAAACAGTCACTATGACCTTCCCCACAGACAGTTGGGCTTTGCACTCCTTCCTTGTTGGAGAGGTGACATGCTTCCATTCCATTGATGATCGTTTGGTTTCAGGAATTAAAGGGTGAAACCACGTTTCATCATCTGTGATGATTCGATGCAAAAAACTGACCTTCCGCCAGGGTTGGCAAGGTAATTTACTCGTTACGTATTAAATTATGCGTAATTTACAGGTAATTTACTTGGCGTAGAAAACCAGTTTTTACGCAGACGTAAAAAACTAATTTTCTTTTATCTGTGTGTATAAATAATATAATATAAAAACCACTTTAATTATATTACATTTTAAACTTAAAACTCCTTGTATATTTCACTACGAAATCATTCTCTTAAGATTGTTCATACAGCTCAGCCACCTATTAACAGCTATTTCTTTTTGGAAATTATAATGTATCTGTTCTTTCTTGTATATTAAAAATGGAGAAAATAATCTACCTCTTGCACTAGCATCGATAAAAATCACAATGTATATTGAATAGAATTCAAAATTTTATTAACATCTTCAAATTCGTCGAGTGTATTTTCATATTATGTAATTCTGTAAAATAAACAATTTTTATGTTCAGTTTGTTCACCAAAGATAATATTTTGACATGAATGTCTACGGCATGTCTATAAATATTGTACATTTTCATTTAAAAAATTTGTGTTTGACATATTATCCAGGTGGACACTTTAAAAACATAATTTTACCCACGTTTTTTCAATTTTTTTACGTATTTTACGTTTTCTGCGTATTTTACACGTTTTTTTACCTGTCACATAGGAAACCTTTTTTTACACGTAATTGTACAACCCTGCCTTCAGCAGAATAACATTGCAAAAGAGCCAAAGACAACAGGAAATGTTAGTTTCTGTGCTGGTCAGTGAGTAAACATGGCACCCATTTTGCACACAACTTCCAAAATTCCAGCTGCTCGTGAATGATGGAATGCACAGGCATATACGAAATGTCTAACGTACTGGCAATTTCCTGCATTTTGACATGACTATTATACCATATCATGTCATCAATGGTTGCAACATGCTCCGGAGTGCTGGATATTGATGGTCTGCCTTTACGGTATTCATCCGTCAAATCTGGGTGATCCTTTTCAAATTGTTGGCACCACTTTACCAATGCCGGGTGAGACACGGCATTTACCCCAAACATAGCAAAGATTTCACAGTAGATGTCAGCGCAATTTAGGCGCTTAGCCCACAAAAATCAAACAGTTCCACGCACTTCCAATTTGGAGTAAGAATCCAGTTGATGCGCCATTACGAACTGCCTCCTGCACGTGCCTTATGCAGTTACTGAACTATAATAAAACATCTCCCATCATCAGCTCTTGCACAGTCTACTTTACTCCCAAGCACACACGGTCTGACTGCAATCCCCCTCCAGATGGCGCTGAATGTAACTTACTTTTTGATTCACCTACGTAATACTGTGCAATCTGCAGACAATATATGTTTTAAAAACATATGTCTAACATTTATTTCACACACCATTTGAGACTCGTTCTTTGACAGTGGTGAAAATAACTAGGCATTCCTGTACTATGCCAAGAACATTAAGTTTCTGTGTTACCATATATACATACATGAAAAAAACATAAAACAATATAATTTACTTTGTCTGAACGTATGTCCCACTGTTGTGGTTCAGCGGAAAATCATCATCATAGCAACAATCGAGAAAGAAATATTTGTGACATCATGCTTGGCTTCTCATGTTTTTGTTCAGGTGGCATAACCTACACACAGAGTTGTATAAAAATAAAATGTATCTGCGTACACAACCATTGAAACAGAAAATTTGCTACAAACCCGCAAATCACGATAACAGAATAAGGCAAGTTAAAGAAAAATAAATAAAACAATAAATAATTATTAGAACATTACAGATTCCTCCAGTGAGGACAAAATAAGTACATTACAATTGAATGTGTATGAAATGGACCTTTATGGTGAAATATTGGATTATGAACCTCATAAAAACAAGACTAAAGTTTTCATGTTTAGAAAAACAGTTCCGTTAATGAACCTCCAAAAATTATAAATAGCATTTTCAACAACTTAATTCAAAAATAGTACACTTACAAAATACATAAGGAAAATATTTTAATTTAACAACTGGCAACTGCAAGAAGAACCTGGCAATAAAATTTTAACTGTTACTGCATAAACTAAACTTTTGATACAGTTTCTATGCATTGAGAACAGTCCTCAATAAAATTTAGACGCCAGAAACATCTGTAAAAACAAAAGAACTCAGAAGATGTGAAAAATAATTGAAAGTTCAAGTTAAAATAGAATTAAATATATTAATCTGACTAAAGCCTTGACTAAGTGTTTTTACCTCCAGCAAATATATATATATATATATATCACTGAAGACGTAAGAGAAGACTGCAGTGTGCTAAACAAGTTCAACACAGGTAGTGACCATAGATTGGTGAGATATAAGATGCACCTCAACACCAAACTTGAACGTGGCAAGCTCATAAGACAAACAAAATCTATTGACATAACCAACCTTAAAAAACACCATAATACCTTCAAGTTGGAACTGAAGAACAGGTTCTCTGCTTTAGAAGGCCTAACATCGGAAGAAGTGGACATCTCTGAAGTTAACAGAAAAGTAACCAAAGCTCTTGTGGAAACAGCAACAAAATTAGCTGGGTCTAAGAACAAGTTGCATGTAAACAAATTATCAGGAAAAACGAAAATGTTGATGCAAAAAAGAAGAGAGATGAGGACAACTAAAGAAGATGTGACTTCCAAAGTGGAATATATAGAGCTATGCAAGACAGTAAGAAAAAGTATCACTGAAGACGTAAGAAAATTCAACTGTGAACTAGTGAGGAAAGCAATTGAAAACAACCAAAGCCTAAAGATAGCAAAGGGACATCTCAGTAAGGGAAGAAAACAGATTATGGCACTGAGAAAAGAAGATGGTTCTGTAACAAGAAATAGAGGCAAAATTTTGACAAGAGTGAAAGATTTCTACTCCAAATTATATGAAAGGGATGATACATGCACTCCAGACATCATGAAAGATACCAGTACCAGAGTTCCTCCAGTCCTTCCAGCAGAAGTTGCACATGCAATCAAGAACATGAAGCGGGGAAAAGCTCCAGGAGAAGATGGAATTACTGTAGACATCATACAAAAAGCAAGTGGAGAAATTGAAACAGTACTCGCCCAAATTTTCACTCGATGCCTTAATGAAGGAAAGATTCCTGAGGATTGGAACACCGCTGCAATGATCCTGCTACATAAGAAAGGTGACATTGAGGATCTCGGAAACTACAGACCTATCAGCCTCCTATCAGTAGTTTATAAAATCTTCACTAAAGTTCTTTCACACCGCTTGAAGGTAACACTGGACATGGCTCAACCGAGAGAACAAGCTGGATTCAGGAGTGGCTACAGCACAATAGATCATATCCACGTACTGAGAGAACTAATTGAAAGAGCGAGGGAATATGAACTTCCATTGTGCATGGCTTTTATCGATTATGAAAAAGCCTTTGATTCGGTGAAACCATCAGCAGTTACAATGGCTCTGAAAACCTGCGGTATTGAAGATGCATACATTAATATTATTAATAACATCTATGAAAATGCAAGTGCAAAGATTCGGCTGTTTGAAAATACAACACACATAAAAATTGGAAAGGGAGTGAGACAAGGTGACACCATATCTCCGAAGCTCTTTAATGCCACATTGGAGGGTGTTTTTCAGTTGCTGAGCTGGGAAAACAAAGGGATAAAGATTAATGGAGATTATCTAACCCACCTTCGTTTTGCTGATGACGTAGTCAATTTTGCAACTACCCCATCAGAGCTGCAGAGTATGGTCCAGGAACTTGCTGACAAGAGTAAAGAAGTGGGATTAAAAATGAACTTTCAGAAGACAAAAGTGATGTTCAATGCTTTTACAAGAAATGAAGATTTATTGATTGATGGAGAAAAGCTGGAGATAACAGACACGTACATTTATCTTGGACAGCAGATATCAAGTGAGGGTCACATTGATGAAGAAATTAATCGGTGTACAAAACTTGCCTGGAGAGCTTTTGGAAGAAACAGCATAATTTTCAAGAGCAATATGCCATTATGTCTTAAAAGAAAAGTGTTTGATCAATGCATCCTTCCAGTGCTTACGTATGGTGCAGAGACGTGGACCTTAACTAAAAGAGATATACAAAGACAGCAGACAACTCAAAGTAGCATGGAGTGGTGCATGCTTCGTGTAACCAGGAGAGATAAGAAGAGGAACTCGTGGATCCGAAAAATGACAAGAGTGGAAGACATCATGATCAGAGTTAAATCCCTGAAATGGCAATGGGCTGGACATACTGCCAGAAGGACAGATCATCGATGGACAGCCGAAATTTTAGATTGGATTCCAAGGGACAGGAAAAGACCCAGAAGAAGACCGCATGGGAGATGGGTGGATGAAATTCGAAAGTATGCAGGGGTGACATGGAGGAGACTGGCACAAGACAGACCGTTGTGGAGGAAACTTGGGGAGACCTTCGTCCAGCAGTGGATTGATAATGGATGATGATGATGATATATATATTTTAATCTACAAGTAAAAACTATCTTCAAGATCTGTTAACAATTTGGAAACTATCTGCGTACCACATACACGTGCATGACTACATTCTGCAACTCTGCCTTCACATGCACATCACATGCGTGTACCACTTTGTTTTGATGTCATAGCAACAAATACTACTTTTTCATAGCAGCTGGTGTTACATCATCTCATCCAAATCATTCTGACATGACATCAGATGATCAACTTTTCAGAAACAAGAAAACGTTATGTCAGAAATTTTGGTTCTACTTTATTGTTCATGATTCTCCTTGCAAGCCTAAAATTATTTTAGATTGTCAAACCAGTTTCTTTTCTCATCTAAGTCTAAAAATTGAGAGTTCCAATACAGTGAGTAACAATGTGTTATTATTTCATGCATATGCTAAAAAAAGAAACCATTTGGGGACTTCCTTTTTCCTTAAACCAGGAAATTCTTAGAACTTTTTTTTTTTTTTTTTTTTTGCAGAATATAACCAGTTATTCTTTTATTTATATCTATAAAAGAAATCAAAAAGAAAGAAAAACAGAAAAGAAAAAATACTGTTTGTGCTTTTGCACATGAACTACCATAAGATTTTAATATTTGTAAATGCACAATTCTAAGTTCACAAACAAAAAGAAAATACCCAGTTTTTAAAAAATTACCCTACATATCTTATTTTCCCTGTCATTGTTGATGGGCTTTCACCTAGTAAATAAATAAATTCATACACTCATTCCAATGCAGGATATATTTTTTAATACATTTCACATTTTGTGCACAACCTATACATTTTTCATTGAAGAAGCAAACTTGTGTAGCCAAAAAAATAAAAATCCATGATGTTACTCATTCCAAAAACTTTTAATTTACAGCATATGCTGTTTACTGGAGATTCTGTAGTAATTACTCAGAATTATATAAGAATCTTTTTCAGAAGTTGTTAGACGGATACCACAGGTCTGGAGTTTATTAATGTTAACAAAACAAAATTTGGGGGCACAAATCAAAACACTGAGATGCAAACCAAGAATCGCAAGATATGTATAGCGGACAATTTAGTTCAAATATTTGGTAATGTAAATGGACAGACTGTCAAGTAAGGGGAAATGGAAAGAAGAAGCATGGAAGAAGTCTTGAATAATATATGTTCATATAACATATGATATATATGCAATACGTGGCCTAAAAAACTAAGAGTGGGATTTAAGTACTTTGTACTCTTATACACTGTTTCTCACGTTATAATAACAATTAATATAACAATTATAATAATTATAACGTTATAACAACAATTATAACGTGAGAAATAGTGTATACGAGTACAAAGTACTTAAAAACCCACTCTTAGTTATGGAAGAAGTCATTGTAATGCTGAATTCTGCTCTTTAAAAAACTTATTTAGGGCTGGGTAGTAAGTTCATACTACATACTAGTTTTAACTCTTCTTGCTTCACATATTTCACATTTTTTGCTCTCGTGTCTTTTAAATAGGTGGTTAAAATATACTTACTGATATAATATGCTCAGTTTAAACTTCTTGAAATTCTTCTGGTGACAAGAGTGTCAGGACAGTTAAAAATAAATTGGGTACATAGTACAAATTTACTATGTCCCAACCCTAAATGCATATTTTTAATTTTCGAGATTACATAGAAAAACGGACATTTCAGAAACAAACAGTGCCCCCAGTGGAACATCTCAGGTAATCCTGTGTATTAACGAAGTCATGCTCCACACTTAAACAATAAAATTAAAAAATATTTTTCTCCCATTAAACAAAAAAGAGAATAATGTTTGGCTGGCTACAAGGAGTGGTCTATAGTGTACACTGCAATTGTGGTAACACAGGTGTAGGAGAAACTGGGAGACAACTTCGAACCCGTGTGTCAAACAAGACAGGCCTTGACAAACACATACAGAGTACCGGACATTCAATTAACTGGGACTCCTTGAAAGGTCTCGCACATCAACAACACAGTGTTAAATGAAAATTGGAAGGAAGTCTACAAATTGTAAGAAGAAGTGCCACAATTAATGAACATAATGGCTTGGTATTACAACTTGAGTGGCAGCACCTACTATCTTGAGTCAGTTCTGACGAGGAGTTGGTGTGCAACCTGAAAATTTGGCAAAAAGTAATTTTTGTGTCATCTTAGTAGTCCCAGTATTATATAATTGTACCTTTAAGATACCTCAGGTAAGTAAACTTCAATTACTTTAGGATGGAAGTGCAATTTATCTGCACTATATTTTTGTCTTACAAATTCAAACTTTTCTAAAACACATGCACGCATGTCTAAGGCGCATACTGTAGGGGGGGGGGCAAGGTGAATCGTGCCCCCTAATAATTTTACTAGGAGGGCAGTGCCCAACTAATATTTTTTGGTCGTGTTTAATTAAATAATTGCTTTGGCCTCATAAAGTGGACCAAGCTCCACCTTATGAGGCCAAAGCGATTTATAAATAACAAAATAGCTAAACTTTTTTTCCATATAAAGCATTGCTTATTTGATAAGAAACTTGTCAGCCCCATATTTTGTTCGACATGATCTCGTGATGTTTAAAACAATAATGAAAAATAAAATAAATAAAAATACAGAAACGTATAGCATCTAGCGCCTTTAT
Organism: Macrothele yani; assembly: GCA_039090855.1. Taxonomy (NCBI): domain Eukaryota; kingdom Metazoa; phylum Arthropoda; class Arachnida; order Araneae; family Macrothelidae; genus Macrothele; species Macrothele yani. Next base: position 42,481,192 of record CM077005.1, on the reverse strand, counting down.
GTATCTATTGATTTTTTGCATTTTTCATTCTTTGTTTGAGTAACAGCGCTAATTTTTCATATTTTTGATAAACGTTTGGAAACAAAATCTCTCGGGATATTTCTACAAAATCGCAGGCTGAATTTAATTTTTTTATCTTAATATTCAGCAAAAAGAATATTTCTGTTTTTTTGTTCATTTGCTGATGAGCAATTACAATTGCGTTTCAAAATATAAGTCGAATCTCGTAGTTTATCTATTTGCTCCCCCTTTTAACTTTCTCCTGACAAAGGAACATATTTGCTCCTCCCACGTTAGATCTCTTCAAGCCTGCCCCCTCAATAATTTGGTGAAGTCCATTCCCCTGACGCATGTGCTTTAGAAAAGTTACACGCCTTTTCAAAACTATGGATGCAACAGATTTTGTTTGTGTGCAATATTTTCCATTACAAAAGTAGTTATGATTTCATTCAGTGGTATAAATCATCCAGGAGTAGTAACTGGAGTTAATACAAGAGATATAAATGGTACTTAAAATGACCATAAAAAAAAAAAGACAATGTATACTGTGCAGCTAACTATCAAAGAGACAAGCATAATAACATTTCTCTTTAAGAAGTTTGCAAAGTCACAAAATTTGTACCAAGCAAAGATTAGAGATTACATGAAGATTTTTTCCCCCATTTAAGATAGTGATAACAAATGAATAATAAAGTTTACTGAAATATTAAATTCCCAGCTCTGTGCAGCAATTCTGAAAATTTATATTTCTAAGCCAGCAGCAGAACATTAGCCGACATTCCTCACAAGTTATGTTAAGAGTATGTATTTACTTTCTGTATTAATATCTTACTATGAAGACTCAGACTCCCACTAAGAGATCATTATACTTATAACCTCTGCCAGTATTCAATGAACAAGAAAAACCAATACAGAAAATTGAAAGGGGTCAACTTGAAATTTGATTTCATACGAATTGAATAAAGTCAACACAAAATACTCAAAATCTCTGTGTTGCTGTCACCACTACATCTACTACAAGGAAAAATTTAACACATCTCAATAATGTTGAAGATCTTCAGCTTTCCAAAATTTTCACATTGCTTTCCTCAAATGCAAGCTTTGCTGTTTCTGATTTTCCATTCCACATATCTGCTTCATTTTTGCCACCTTTTTTTTGGTCAGTACTGGTTCATAATTTGACAAGCAGGTAGAACACAAAAGTTGGTGTCATAATCTAATGAATCAAACAAATCACATAACTAGAACCGATATATTAATATTTTGTTGTGCTATTAAAGGGTTTATAAAAAATACCTAAAAATGCCCAAAAGGTTTTTAGGTTTCCAGTCTTAAATAATATTTACATATTTTTGGTGATATTTTGCATACACATAATTATCTCATTGTTTTCCACAGAAGTTTGGTGTAGTCTATGTTAGCGCACCAGTTTTTCGATGCCTGATATGATAATGATTGTGCATATGAGTAGATCACCATGAACTGTACTATGATCACATTTTCCCTGAATTACCAAATGCAGTAAAACCTCAAAAATCCGGCATCCAGAAAACCGGCAACTTCAGAAATCCAACACTTTTCTGATTTTGTTTTCATGAAAACATCCGATATGTCACCAATAACCGGGAAGTCTCCCAATGTACCGTCTCAACAACACATCGCAAGATCATCAGATCTTAGCGTGTGAATTGCCAACAGCCGCCTACGTGTAACATCAGGAGGTTTCTCAAATTCGTCATCTCACTGGGCCGCGCTGAAGTGACGCGGACCAATGAGACGACGAATTGCCTTGTACTTTTAAAATAATATGTGTCGAACGTGTGATGATGTTCTGTGCTTGGTGGTGGTACTATGTGGATTCGATCGTGCAACGACATCTACATCAGCCTTCATGATGCATCAGGGTAATCACCTTGGCGATGTATCGTAGTTTTGTCTGTCGAAAAACCGTAGCATCAAAGCAAAATTCACATCAGGTTTTCGCGATGCGTCGATACATCGCCCAGCCCTAGCGGTTGCTCTGGCTTTTTCAAGTTTTTGCCTAACCATTTGCCAAATTAAATTTTTTTCGACAGTTTTATAATAAATAGTACAAAAAGGTAATCGCCAATATTTTTGCCAAAACTTTTTTCCATCACCAGAACGATTTTATTTTTTTGACAGATTGCGAAGAATGTGATCTGCAGTGCGACCCCTGCATATTTATAAGGCGTAGGTGTGCAAATTTTCGTTAAAGTGGCCTGTTACATGTAAGTATGTGCAACACCCATTACGCAATTTTTGGATAGCATCAGAAATCTCGAATTTTCATAAATCCTGCACCTGTCCAGTCTCGTCGATGCTGGATTTTAGAGGTTTTACTGTATAGTAATTTTCACGAAATAAAGTTCAATATAATTACAATCAAAGAAAGATTTCCTTGAAAAATGTTATGTTTTGCAGGCACGGATACTTCATGAAATTTAAAAAACACCTCACAATATGCAAATGGTTAACTAAAAAATATATTATATGGAGCTGTGCTTATCTAAATACAAGATTATTACTGAGCCAAAGTTATTCAGATACTGTTATTTTTAATAAAATTTCAGCAAACAAGTACCATTTGATAAACATTAGAAACACCTACTGCCTTAACAAATGCAGCTACAAAGTCAGATTATTTTACATCTTTTCTTTCAAGACTCCCTGTGGGAGATTTGCATCACCCAGCACAGCACTTCACTGTGGATAATTTTTTAGTTTTCCCTAAAAAAACAGTATTGGATATATTAAGTTTTAGGTTGTTTTAGAATTTCTGGACTTTTTTGGAAGCAGATTCAAACTTATATCCTCTTACAGCAAGTGTGAATGTGCCAAAATAACATGCATTTCATAGAGAGAAAATGCAGCTGTGTGTGTGTGTGTGTGCGTGCGTGCGTGTGCTGAATTTTCTCCACTGAAACTAAAAACTGATTTTGATCTCATATTTCCAATCTCAAGAACCGCCGAATCCAATACATCATTCTTGTGTAAAAAGGACATGTGAATTTTACTGGCTAAATATTGCAGATCTTGACAGCAGTTTTATGCTATAAAATTTCAGAAGTATGCATTAAATATACGAAGAAAGTATTAAAAAAACAACCCAATAAATATCAGAAGGAAATTATTAAATTAAAAACCATGCCTGTGAAGTAGATTATGAATTAAGCAAACAAAAAAAGTGGAAAGCACAACATTCAGCAAACATGGGAATTCATTCATTCATAAAGAAATGGAATAATACTGAAGTGTCAAATATCTACTCATCGGAACTAAGCTTTTTAATCCTTTATATGCTATAATAATTAACAAAAGTTTTCTAGATTTCATTTTGAGGTACTGTTCTAACAAATGGAAGAATTGAGGTTTCTGCTAAGAAATCCACATCTCCATGATTTAAGATATCTATATGTTATTAAGAAACACCGTGAGCAAAGATGCTTTCTCCCCATAACAAAATGAAAAGAGACAATATCCCAGTTGGTCCCTATATATTTCTATGACAAATGATCTAGCTTCGAGAAGAACTCTTTAATTGTACATGCCCAAATACTCTTACACCACTACAGTGGAGCCACTGGGATTCTTGCACAACAGTGGTGAATGCTGACAACCACAACAATGAAGTACATATTGGTTCATTTGTTTTTCTCATTTTCAGGCATAATATTGGTGTATTTGGTTCATGTCACACAATATAAACTCAGTGTTTTAATCTTTGCAGCATTTTCAACAAATGTTTAATTAAGATTGAAGTGGTAATCCACTTAATTGGCATAAGAAACTAAATGCAATTTGCCAAACTTTCACACATCTACAGAAGGCTTTGTCAAGGCTAAAAGGCAAAGCCATCCGTAGATGTGCGAAAGCTTGGCAAATTACATTTTGTCTCCAACGCCAAATAAATGGATTACCACTTCAATCTTACATACTTGGAGTATTAATCAGTTGTACTATTTAAATGCTTAATTGTTTTTCTTTTGGTCTAATAAAATGTCCTGGAATACGATGCATACAGCAATGGCTCATATGCTGCTATGAATGAGGTCAGTATTAAAAAGCTGTATCAAAAAGTTTTCAGGCTATGTTACATGCTCACAATGCTGTGATAAAACTCCCAAATTTTCCCAGATGCTTTAAACATTTTCCTGAATCCTTGTATTCCAAATTTAAAGATCTATGAAACATCTCTTTTTCAATAACAATAGTCTTTTGCCAGTTCTCCAAACAACTTTCAGCATCAGACTTCAAATACCCAGGAAAGTAAGGTCTTTATTCCTAGAGAATGTGTTCACTCTGACCAATAAATATGTTAAATATCTTTTCATAAATGAATAAAGAAATAAAAAAGGCATGCAATCAAAAGCAAACCCTTAATCATCATATATTAAGGCTTCCACAAGCTTCAGTTTCATGATTAATTTTTTTCAAAAGATTTCACAATTTATGCAAGTTGGGAAAATCAAAATTTTTGTATCTGTATTTCACACTTTAAAAATTGAATTTTTACCAAGCAAATACACAGGTCATGTGTTACTTCTCATGCATCTAGTTTAAAGAGGAAAAATTACTCACGTAAGAGCAACGACTTCTCCGTGTCTGATCTCAAAGTTTCTCATGGACCACTTATTCAGAAGAACGTAATCATTGGATTTATTATCCTCAGGATTTAGACATGGCTGGAAATGTATACTCAGTAAATTTAACAAAATACAAAAGCACACTTAAAATTACTAATACATATTACACTTGCAGAAGATAAATACACTGACAGTATGTTAATTTCTAGAGTAATCACTAGGGCTCAGATGTTGGTGATCTAAAAATTCCTAAACAATGCTCTTAAAAAGATGAAAAAATGCCTTAAAATTAGGAAAAATGCCCTTAAATTTTGCAGGAAAAATCCCCCTCTAACAGTTTGTATTATATTTTTTCTAAATTACAAATTAAATAACTTCAGTTTCAGACAATTCATAAACTAAAATTTTGTCTTTTCTTTATAAAATGAACTATAAAACCTTAGAAGAAAAACAACAAAGATGGCACCGAATGTTTGGTTGCAATGAGCACATCCTGCGAATCCTTTCTTGTGCGAATTAAATTTATCAAAGTTATTCAAAGTCAATGCATCCAGCTAGAAAAAAAAACAAAAAAAAACAGATTTTTACAATCTGTAAAATGTCCAGAAATAGAAATAGCTATGTATTTCTACCAGCAGCTAAAAAAGTGTGTTACAAAAATTAACAAAGGCACACAAAAAGTTTCTTGGAAGCAGAGATACCGAAAGAAAGGTATTGAACCTTTATACTCTCAAGCGCAAAATCTGTACATTATTTAAGGAGGATCCACATCTTTATTGTCCTGAATAGCATATAGTGAAAGAAGAAATTTCTCAATATGATTTTTAGGGGTGGAAATAAAGCTGCAAACAGAAGTACAAAAAACACTGCCTAGCGACAAACCTGTGAACTATAAAACTCCTCAAATACTCCCTTAAAGTATTTCACAAGGTACATAGCATACAGTATTGAACGAATATTTTAAATCCCACACTTAAAAGCAGAGATATTGAGAAAAACAGATAAAACATTGGCACCCCCTAGCAACAAAATTGTGGCATTCCTTTGGAAGGAAACTACACAGTTTTTGTAGTCAGTAGTATCTGACAGAAAAAAAAAAAAAAATTACTTTGGGATTTCAGTCCCGCAGATATTGCTGTAAACAAAGAAGTAAGCTTATGCTCTCTAGTGGAAAACTTGGGCTTTAAGAAAAAACTGAAATTGCACAAGAGACATTTCGCAACAGAAACCCTCTCCAACGAAGAAAGAATTTTTCAAATCGGACTCTTGCAAGCAGAGATATCGGCAAAAATAAGATATACATCTATGCCCCTGGCAAAAAATCTATGCATTATTTTAAAAGGAAAGTATTCTGAAAAGATATTTGGAGATGAGCAGTGTCAATTCACAAAATAATTTTTTCAATCAAGTTTTCAGAAGCTAGATTTTGATACAAGTGCATCAGAAACAGAAATAAACACTTACACCACCTGGTGGCCAAACCATTCCTTACCAAAAATTACAAATTATATTCAAAACATTTCCCATGATGAACTGTTTCCCATGAAGGAATAATTTTTCAAATCAGACTTTTAGAAGCAGAGATTTGGGGGAAATGCTATTCACCTCTATGTCCCCTAGCGGAAAATCTATGCATTACCTCAAAATTTTGAAACACTACAGGCAAAGCATTTCGCACCAGAAACGCTTTTGAACAAAAAAAGATTTTTTTACATCGGACTGTTAGAAACACAGATATTGACACAAATATGATATATACGCCCCTGGTGGGAAAACTATACACTATTTTAAGCAGGAGGTATTCTGAGATGGTTTTCCAAGGTGAGCGGTTTCGGTTCAAGAAATAATTTTTTCTATTGAGTTTTCAGCTCAGAATTCACTGCAAATGTATCAGAAGCAGAAATAAACACATACACCCCCTGGTGGTCAAACTGTTCCTTACCAAAAATTACAAATTATATTCAAAACATTTCCCATGAGGAGCTGTTTCCCCATACAGGAATAATTTTTCAAATTGGACTTTTAGAAGCAAAGATTTTGGGAAAAACGCAATTAACCTTTACGCCCTCTAGCGGAAAATATATGCATTACTTGAAAACGAAACTCTGCCTAAAATAGACTGTTATAAATGACATCGAAAGGAAGAAAGATTTTTTTTCAATTGAATATTTAGAAGCAAGTATACGTAATAAAATGCATTTTGAATTCAATGACATCTGCATTTACACCTACTAGCGGTGAAACTACGCATTGGGGGGAAAAATGGAATACAATGATCATCACTCTCATATTTCAAGCTTCCTGATGCAAAAAGAATTTTTCAAATTGGACAAATAGTTGCAGAGATATGGTGTCCACAGACGGACGGAAAAACCAATAACATAAGCATGATCTTTTTACCTGTTACATGCGAATTGCAATGATCTATTATACTCTAGTCACTTGCAGGTATATCAGAATTACACTGAATAATTAGATGTTTTTTAATATTTTCAAAAGTGAAGGACCATCTAGTGGCTGAAAGCAAGTTCTTATATTTTGAGAAGTTTTGTTCAACATCTGCAGATGTGATTGGGTCATACATGAAGAAAATACAGATTCACTTATGGATAATTCTTGAATTTTAAATGTTTCTGCTTCTCCAGTCAAGATATCAGAATTTGTTTTGTTTTGTTTTTTCGAAGTCTGGAATCTAGCATTTTTTTCTGGAACATAGTTTAATTTTTCAACAATAGAGTGTCCAATCTTACCCTTGGCCAGTTTTAGTATTTTGCTTGCTTCATTGATATAACTAATTGCATCAATGAGTTCCATACCTTGTTTTTCTAAGCACTTAATCATGGAAAATAAAATGCTGAAGTTTGACATTATATATGTCAAATTTCTTTCGATTTTCTCCTCATAGAACACACCTTGTTCAATTCGAATAGAGGCTGCATCCTCTGGTTCAAGGTCACTTCACAGTCTCAAAATTATCACTGTAATAAATACAAACATTCAGCCATGTTCCCTAACATTTCATTACAGGCTTTGGTGGCAGGGCTAAACTAGGAGCTCGAGTTTTAAAAGCTTCTACCGATAAGGGGATTTTACGAAAATCCTTTGGACATCAGAAACAAGTCTGTCTATATCTGGATAATTTGACCGAATTTCCTTGCAGCAACCTTATGTAATGCATAAACAAAGCAAGTGACATGCTTGGATAAAAGCCTTTAATTGAGTTTCCAGCTTTTACTATAATATATGGTGCAGCCTCTGTTAAAAAGAGAAGAATGCTGTGTTCCACTCCATTTAGCCACAAGAGATTTAGAGGCTTATCAAATATGAGGGTCATTAAAAGCACACGTTAATCTAAAACGGAAGCGGATGATGCAATTGGGAAAATAATTGCGTCAAGGTCAGACTCTGACATACGACGGTGATAACAAAAGTTCTGCACACGTTAATCTAAAACGGAAGAGGATGACGCAATCGGGAAAATGATTGTGTCATGTCAAGGTCAGACTCTCAGCAACGTAGTGACGACAGAACGATAAACTATCATTTGCTGTGTGGACGTGAGAGGGTTTGGAAATGGAAGCGTGCAGCTCCTCAGGTCAAGTTGTGGCATTAGACCAGTGCTCGTGCGTGAAAATAGAAACTCTGTGGCGGGGGGGGGGCTCGACACATATCCACACTGCCTTGCATCACACTTTTGGGAGGGCCGAAGCAACGTCGAAGATGATCACCACTTAGGCCGACCTCAAACGGCAACTGACAAAACATCTGTTACCATTGTTGCAATGCTTCTCGAAGAGAATTGCCATTTGACAGTCAAGGAGATTGCTCATCAGGCAAATTTGTCCACCAGATTTTGACTGACTCACTGGGGAAAAGAAAAATCGCCGTGCACTGGGTGCCCCATGAACTCACCTCCGAGCAGGAGGCAGCCAGAGTGAGCATAGCACAGGACCACTTCCACAGGTTCAAAAGGGAGGGAGACACCTTCCTGAACAGAATTGTCGCAATTGATGAGACTTGGAAGCTTGGACCGGTGATTTTGAGCCGGAACTGAAGTCACAATCAGCAGAATGGAGGCATCCAAGTTCCCCACACCCCGCAAAGTGTTGTCAGCAACAATCCAAAGTGAAGCAAATGATGATTTTTGTGTATGATGCCCAAAGTGTTGTGGTCTCTGATCGAATGCCAGTAAGGTAAAATGTTAATGCACAATATTGTCACGACTTTTTGAGGACAAAGTTGAAACTGAAAATACATCAAAATTGCACCAACTTGTTGGAAGCGGGAGTGATCTTGCTGCATGACAACGCATCGTGTCATGGTGCAGCTTCGGTAAGGGGACTTTTGTCGAAAAATAGCTGGAAAACTTTATCCCACACACAATACAGCCCTGATCTCAGTCCACCCGACTTTGATCTTTTTCCAAAGTGAAAAACTCAGCATTGTGGCATCTCCTATGAATCGCTGGATGAACTGTCATTGGATATGTCCCAAGTAATACGACAGCTGAACAAAGATGGCGTACTACGGGGCATCCAGGACCTACCTCACCGCTGGCAAAGCTGTCATTTAGCCGCAAAAGGGACTACATTGAACGGCAATAACGTAAGTTTTCTCTGTTACTTCACACACTTTTCTCAAAAATGGACAGTGTGCAGAACTTTTGTTAGGACCCCCGTAGCCGACAGATGGTTAAATGGTTAAATTTTTCAAGTACCTCCAAATTCAATAAAAACATTTTACCAGGACAATCCAGCTCAAGTATCTCTATCATGACATTGGCAACAGAACATCCATCAACATCATTTGTTTCGTCAATTGACACAGTTTCTTTTACATGGTTCCCTATTTTGTCCATTGTTTCATTGTAGCACTCATGCAGATAGTTTTTTTTTTTTTAAGTATAGATTAATCAGGTATTGTGTGTCCAGTGTGTTTCTCCAAGAATGTCCAAATTTTAGAACATTCAAGCTTTTTGAATGATATAATTCCTGATACTAGAAAGTCACACATCTCTTTACAAAATGGTGACTTTTTGGATAGTGTTGATGAACTGCATTGTGCAAACAAAGCTTGAGATGCCTGCAATTTTTTCTTTGCCACCTCAAGATACCTCTCTCTATATTTGTCTCTTCTAACATGTGTGACAGTAAATCTCTTTTTTGCTGCAACTTTAACTTCACACACTTTGCAAAAGAGAATTACTCCATCCGTCAAAAAAATATCTTCTCCAAATTCTTCAACTATTTTTCATAAATGGCAAGATTCTGCAAGTTTGCACTTAAGCATGTTTTAAAATGAACAACTATTACTTCCCTTTCCAAATTGAAAGTGACGTTTTCCCACAAGTCATCGGGCGCCCAGCAGAAAGATTGCACCCTAAAATCTAGTCAGAACCAGTTTCGTCAGATAGTACATAAAAGTTTTTGGAATGTCAGCAACAGTACACAGAAGATAAGCAGCTCTGAATTTGAATTATTTTGTTCACTATTCTCTCCAACAGTCCCTTTCAAAAGTGAAAATTAAGGATTCTATTTCCCCAAAACTGGAAAGTAGTGTCTTTAACACGGTTCAGAGAATGAGATACTTTTGAAGGTTTTGCTTTGCCAAAACACACACAAAGAATGTCTCTACACAGTAATACATATGCTAGACACAGTCTACATACAGTTTAGAAAAATTTAATCTGTTTTGCTCTGGTCATCTGAAAATATGGATTAATTTGAAAGCATAATCCTCATGAAAATTAATTTTTTTTTTCTTAATTACAGAAAATGCAAAAAGTACCCAAAACCTCAAAAAATGCCCTAAAACCTAAAGAATGCCTTAAACAAGGAAAAAGACCCAGAATGCAAAAGAATGCAAATGTTATCAAAATCCAGGCTTTGGTAATCACATATGGTGGGGGAAATACAAATGAATGATTCCAGCAAATGTGATTGGCAAATAAAAGCTGGTACCCCACTTTGCATTCCCATTTTCACAGCAAATGAAAATGGATGGATCCTTTCATTCTTTCTTTAAACAGCAAATGAAAGCTGATTACTCTCATTCCCACTTTCAAAGCAAATCAAATCTGATGCCTTACTGCCATAGCAAATCAAAGCTAATGCTTCACTTTCATTCTCCTTTTCAAAGCAAATAAAAACTGATACCTAGCTTTCATTCCCACTTTCAAAGCAAGTCAAAGTTGATGCCTGACTTTCATTCCCACTTTCAAGGCAGTTGAAAGCTGAAGCCTTGTTTTCATTCACTTCTTTCACTGCAAATGAAAGCCGATGAATCACAGTTACCAATATTCTGAAACCAACCAAATATATCTGAGCACTTCGGCATTAATTAGTTAATGAGATCAGTTTTTACAACAGAAACACAGTCAATGAAAAATGAAGGGTTCAAGCTACTTTTCTCAAAGCAATTAAAGAAGCACTAGTTGAAACTCGTCAAAATCGATGGTTAGTTTTTTTTTAAAAAGAATAAACTCATATCAAGCAACAAATGTAAACTTTATTTGATTGACAAAAAAATGTTATAAATTCATTCAAACACTTCAATAAAGACAATATTTTGAGTCCATCCATTTGAGACAGGTAATCCAGGTGCATATTCGCGAGTGATCTTTACTGCAACAGAATCCTTTGATCTTGCTCGAGATAGCACAACGTACAGCATACCATGTGAGAAGACTGGTTCTGGCAAGTATATTCCAACTTTGGCAAGTGTCTGTCCTTGACTCTTATTGTCATTGCAAAGGACAACATGATAGGAAATTGAATCCGTTTGACCATAAAAGGGAAAGTGCAGTCGCTTGGAGTCAGAGGATGAGTGGCAAGGTGTGCAACAACCCCTTATGTTCTCTGCGCAAAATTTCCACAGAAATTGAATTTCGGAAGAGCAATTTTACGATCATATATGTGCCATTGACTAAACCTTTCCTTGTGTCCAGCTTCCTAATGAGCATCACGACTCCACCCTTTTTCAGTCGTAGAATGTGAGGCAGAAGTCCACTCATCTCGATTGTGTGCAAAAATTCAACTGAATAGGGCACTCTTTCACGCTTATCTTCACAGTCACAACTGTGTCGAGACTCAGGAAAATGCGCTCTTCACCTCAAAGTTGTTCAATGATCTTGTTGATCTCATAACAGTGGGAATTCTTCGGGCAAAGGACTGCTCCATCTTTCAGATCATTTTCACATAGGGTTTGAATGTTAGCAACGTATATTGTTTCAATAACGTCCCCCTTGCGTAACACTTCATTTGGTATTTGAATGAAAGGCAAATTTGGAACATTGTCACAGCCAGAATCAAGCACAGATAGAAATTTGTTTAATGCAACCTCGTTACGGTTTGTATGCATGTTCTGTGTCAGGAGATACTTTTCGAAGTGTGGCCATAGTGGGCACGATTTCAGGCAGTTCACGATAATGGTTCCACATGCTGAGTGAAGGACTACGAGTAGAACTTGTTGAAAATCTCCAAGTATCAAGAACTTGCCACCAAATTGTTGTTTGTTATTTTCGATGTCGTGGAATAAACAATCAAGGCAAGACAGGGCATTAGCAGGGATCATGGAAGCTTCATCAAAAATGCAGACCCTAGTCAATTTCAGTTCTTTTCCAGCTTTCAAACTCTGCTTGATTGAACTAACAGAATTCTTGAACAAAGGAATCGGAAATTTGAAGACACTGTGGCTTGCACGTCCTCTAGGGAGGAGCATTGCTGCAATGCCTGTCCATGCTACAGCAGAACATTTTATTCCTTTGCCACAAAAGAAATGTAGCAATGCTTCATACAAAAGTCTTTCCACAGGCACCAGAAATGAAAAGGCATTCTTACTTGTTTCTTGGTTAGTGAAGCATGCCATTATACAATCAAAGATCACTTTTTGTTCTGAATTAAGTTTGGGAATCATAGTGTCAGCAATCGCTTGTTCAGTTTCTGCTTCGAAGACAGTTTGTTACATGGCTTCTAGTGACACTTGTGGCAGACCTAAATCTCTGAGGCTCAACGAATGTGACAAAAGTATGGTGCCAATTTCAAAAAGCACCTTGTTGTGACTAATCTCTAGTGAGAGAGTTCTACGGAAGTCTTCAGTTAAAGTTATCTCAAATTTCAAAAGTGCCATAGGGTCTTTTAGTCCACAAAAAGCACAAAGCTAAGCAAACATTGCTCTGAACTGTTTGGGCATCTGGTGAGAGGAAGCTGCTTTGAGTGCAATTTTGTATTGTGTGTCACATTCAAAAAGACTGTGCAATAGCAGTTTGCTTGAAAGTTTCATGGACTGTTCCATTAAAGGTCTTCGTGTCATCAAAAGATGTCGTCCCTGGGACACTGACCAAAAGAAGACAAAGTGAGAAGGTTTCCTCATGTTTTGGGCTGATGGTGTAGACACTGCCAATAGCTAAACTATTCCTTTCCTTTCTTTTCCAACGTTTGTTGTTGAATAAATACTCTTTCCGGATGTCCTGGTACAGAATTGATCTGGCTTCGGGGTCATTGTGATTGAGTTCGAAAAATGCTGTCAAGACAGTTTGTGACATGGCTTCTAGTGGCATGTTCTTGTCGGACCAAGTCAGCAATGTCCGTTTCCTCTCAGATGTAGATATTGTGATGTCTTGGCAGATGAAGAGCTAACTTTGGACACTATACGATTTTGCTTGCATTAGGAACTCAAGTAACCTCCAACATGCCTCAGGTGCACTCACATAGCACATGTTAACAAATCGTGTAATTTCATCATAATCAGCTCGTTCATCTGGGCCAATGTCACTGTCTTTTCATTCATACTATCGTAGCCTTTGTAGATATATTTATGTAGGTACTTGACTGCTTAACAGTCGAACACACTTCTACGTTGATATCAGCCTGGAATTTCTCACTCAAGTACGGGTTATAAGGCACCACCCATTCATTTGTGATTTCAAGAAACTGACCATTAACTTTGATTAGAAAGGTTCTGCCATTGTTTATTTGCTTGTAGATGAGATAAGCGTAGCAGTTTTTCTTTGTCACAGCTGTGTAAGGTTTTGGGAAATTCTTTGAACATTTGTCATTTTTCATACTGGATGACATTAGATTGAGTGCTCTGCAAGAGCCATGGATCATGCAAGACTTCATAACTTCGAAAAGGACAGTCCTGTCAGATGGTGGAAATTATGCTGAGATGACTTTATCAATGTATTCAATCTCACATATCGAATCTTCTGCCAGGGTGAGAAGCATGTGGCAATGGGGCAGTCTTCGTTTCTGGAATTTGATGACGAATAGGTAATAGATCACCTTTCCAAAGACTTCTTTCTCGGTCAAATCAGAGATACGCTCATCAAGTTTTGCTTACTCAAAACTTTCAACTGGAACTAGAACCAAAGTTTTGCTTTGAATACTCGAGCAATAAGTTCAGGTCTGAAGTTGGACTGAGTTGCGATCCAAGATTCTCAAGTGATCTCTTTCCATTTCAAATTACATGTGAATATGATGATCAGCGATGGTTTGCCGAAGGCTCCGACTAAAGCCATCTTGGTAATGCAGGTTAATGTTTCTTGGCGAACCTTGGAAGAAAGAAGGCAAGATGACAATTTTCCCAGGTTGTACTCCATATTCGTCTGCCTCATTGAATAAGTAGTCTTGTAGGCCAGCGAATGTCTCAACTCTGAGTTTCTTCTGCTCAAGCTGTGTCCTATGGTACATAAGATGCTCATCTTTAACTCATACATACTGATCAACTAAATACTGGAGCCACAACTTGCCAGAGTTGTGTAAAAGAGAAAAAAAAATCCAGATAGCCATTCTATAAGCCACATGCTGCATTTGAGACACTTTTCTGAACTTGCCGTTGGTCTGTCTTTCGTGTGGCCTATTCTTATCCCAACCACATTTTCCATAAGGAAACAGTAAAGGGTATAGCATCGAGTCAGTGAGCTAATGCAGAGAGTTGATATTTTTTAGGTATTCAGTGCCAGATCCCTTAGGGAAGACCTTCAAGTCGTAGTTTCCTGGAGGATTGCCGTCTTTGGTCATGAAAACCGCAGCGATTTCATCTGCTGAAGGCAAATTAAATTGGTTCTTGCTTTGGTCACGGATGTCAGGCTTTCTGATAGTAAAAACATTCTAACTTCATATGGCTCCCTGCCTTCAATAAGTGCCAGTTTGTTCTCTTCCTTCTCAACTTCTGCCATCATCTTGTACTTGTGGACTAAAGGATTGACTTCGAGCATCATTTCATGCAGTTTTGCCATCAGATCAGGATCTCAGGTTGAGTTGGTTTTTTTTTTTTATTATTATTATTGGAGGTTTAACGACCACCGTGAGCAACTTAATGAGCTATAAGCAGTCGCTTATTTAAGGCCACTGGTTCCAGGGAAGAGAGAGAGCCAGTGCCGTAAGACAAACACAACATCTATGCTTCACTGGGATTTGAACCCGGACCCCTTTCAGACGAATGATCAGAAGCCATTGCTTAGACAACTGCGCTACTGGGGCGGCCAGATTGAGTTCCGTCCAATCTTCTTTCCTGTTGCTTCAGCAGTGTCGGTAATGTAAAGTTGTGCATAAGATCACTCGGGAGCATTCTGGGGATGCAAAGGGCTAAATTTGTAATGGAGCTGGCCATTGATCTTGAAAGTATATGGGCCACATCCTACAGGTAAGAAAGCTTCACTTGCAACAAAAGAAGCTAATGACATCATGCTGTTGTATTTTGTGATACTGTCTAAGAAATTGCACTTTTCAGATTCGGCATCTTTCTTCAGAAGATTTTCAAGTAATGGGTGAGAGAGTGTCTGTGACAGGAGAACTTTCTTATCGTGGCAACAGCTACAACTAAAGTGAAACTCTGTCTTCGTGCCAACCTTTTCGCAATCGAACTTTAAAGCTCTGTAGAACTCGGATTTGAGGGACAGAGGGCCTAAAGCGTAATAACCCACAGAAAAATCAGGATTCAATGTGCAGCGAACATGTGGTTTATTTCTTCTTATAGCTGGCATCAAGAGAGGAATCACTACTTCTTCTTCATCTGAGGTATCATGCAAAATGAAGTCGGCAAAGTGCTCAGAGTTTTGAAGTCCCAATTGGTTCAATGTCTCACTGAAGCTTGAGATGGGGGGAGTGTCAAGGCCCTGTTCAAATCTGGGATTTCAAGGTTTGCCATCAATGCCTCCATTTTGAATGGCTGTCTAGAGGTTGATGGCTGAGGGCTGGATAGCCTGCGCCTCTTGGTTTGGTTGTAAAGCCTTGCTGGAATGAGATTCGTGTTGCAAATACTCTTCATTCTCTCTTGTTTGAGACATATAGTTGCGTCCCATTGATTGTTCATGCCTTCCAATAATAAGGTTCTTACGTTTTTTTGTTGCTTTTTTTTTTTTTTGCTGTGGGGAGACATTTTGTTAAGAATAAGTATGCAATAAAGTATTTACTTACTTTAGGACTGATCACAGAACACCATGCACACACCAAGTCTGATGCTGAACTGAGCACCTGATGTAGATAAGGGCTGCATGCTTCCCCTGTAGACTTTTGGTGGTTAATTATAATGGGTCACTAATTACACGTCTTTTAGAAATAGCATAAGCATGATTCAATGAACCCCATCTAATGCCAAAGACAACCATTCACTTCAGAACAAGATTAAATGGTGCGACTCAATATGTACATTCTAAATCTCTTCACTAACAACGGTCAACAGAATGTTTATTATTTACATCTTTACATAATAGGAAACATTTTATCTACATGAATAAACTCGAACAAATGAATATTAAATTGTATATATACATCACAAAGTATATGTCTCTCAAGAGCACGAGAGAGAACTTCCACCTCCATGTTGCAGGAGATGGATGTAAACAATTTGAAACGCCATCCGATGGGCGACGGCCACAGACTTTACATGGGAAATTCGCCACTCCGCCACAACCAAACCGTTGCCCCAATCTCATTTTTCTCTTCGACTGGCACATTTAACATGGTAAGACTTTTATTTTGATACCTCAACCGTATTTTTACGTTCAGCCGTTCTCTCAAAATACACTCGCAAACAATGAAATTTGGGCACCTAAAAGAAAACGTGCTACAACCGCGAAACTTTGCAAACAGCTAGGGTGCGTGCTGGTAAGCAAATGATCTGCGTTTGGTGAGAGTGTGCATGACCGCACACCCTGTAGTTCTGCAAGCACAAACTGGCAGCCTTATAAAACCGGTGTGTAGTCGATGCCCCATGAAAGGAAAAAGCACCGACCGATGCAAGCAAGAGTATAGAGTGACAAGAATGCCGGGTAGACGCCAGAGATGTCGATTTACGCAACTTATGGACTTTGAGAGAGGCCTAATCATCGGGCTGAAAACTGCAGAGTGGTCAGCGCACCGTATAGCCCGCCACGTGGATTGTTCTGACCATACCATCCGACTGTGTTGGAAGCAGTGGACATGTGACAGTACTGTCACATGACGGAGCAGCTCAGGATGGACCAGGAGGACCACCGGTAGAGAGGATCGACGGATCGTGCGCTAGGCATGAACGGATCCCACAGGGACCCAGTCCACTATACAGGTAGATGTAGCAGCTCCTATGTGCCCACGAACCATTTCCCGATACCTCGCGGAAGCAAATCTGCGATCCCAGCGCCCCTTACAGGTGCTGCCATTAACACCGGAGCATCACCAGCTCCGTGTGCAGTGGTGCCAGGCCAGAGCAACATGGAATGCCACAGACTGGAGACATGTGGTGTTTAGCAATGAGTGCCGCTTCATTTTGGGGACAGGTGATCATTGTGTCCGGGTGTGGAGGTTCCCGGATCAACAGCACATTCTCAACCTCACTATCGAGCGCCACCCACTGCAGGCATTATGGTCTGGGGAGTCATTGCCTACAATAGCCGATCAGCTCTAGTAGTGGTATGTGTATCATTGACGGGCCAGCAGTATGTGGATGAGATCCTACGGCCCCATGTGCTCCCATTTCTGGCAGGGATTCCAGATGCGCTATACCAGCAGGATAATGCCCACCCACACATGGCTTGGGTTACCCAGGACTGCCTACGTCATGTCCAGACACTTCCGTGGCCTGCCTGCTACCTGGACATGTCCCCTATCAAGCATGTGTGGGATCAGTTGAAACGCCGGCTGCAGCACTATCCAGGATTTGGAGCCCACTGTCCAACACGTGTAGGCCAGTCTGCCACAGGTCAACATCAGACGTCTGTTTGTCTCCATGCAGGACCATATCGCAACATGTATCGCCACACAAGGCGGTGCGACGGGCTATTGATGGTGACCGGACTGTGTGCCACAGATCCCTCTGTAATTGTCCTGTAGCTCTGTTTTTACCATCATGTGTATCAATCATCTGTATCATAACGTCCACAAAATTTCAATTCAATCCGATGCTTCTTTCTTGCTGCGCAAATTTCATTGTCTGTGAGTGTAGGTCTCACAGTAAAAAACCTTATAGAATGAAAATATATATAGATTAAAACCAGATATAAATTAGGGGTTAAAAGTGTCAGCAACCTCAAAACAATTAAAAATATTATCAAGAAATTAATAGATCCAATTCCAATGCTGCATTAAAAATAAATATATTAAATTTAAAGTGGATGCTTCATCTAATGAGGATAAAAACTAATGAAAATACCTTGGGATGAACTGGACACACACACTGCAATTATGTAATAAATAGCATATTAAGTGCTTTAGTTGAATGGCAAAGGTGTGGCTCACTGCAAATCTCAAGAAATCATGAGCAAATAGTAAATTGATCATAAAATATCAGACCTGTCTGTTACAAAGACAGGTCTAATTTACAAAGAATCTTACACTGGAAGTTTAGTTAATTTCAAAATTACCAGTTTTCAGTCATACCTTATGATTAAAACATTAAATTCATCACTTTGCTACAACAATGTCCACATGTATAACACTCATAATATTTACAGCAAGGTCTGTAAATGAAGGTGGTTTTGTTCAATAGCAGCAACCTAGTAGTGCTCTATAGCAGGGGTGACCAACTTGATTGGGACTAAAATCTACTTTCCCCCTCAACTCCAAGTGATCTACTCTACTTCACAATTTCAAATTCCTTCTCCAAAATTTGTTGCTTCCCGCTATACCTATATCGCTGTTGCCCTGTAGGTAGAACCTATCGACTTTATACATGTATTTGAGGTAAATAAAGCAATTTGAATTATTTTATGATTTTTTTTTCCATATTTATACATGCGCCTTAGTACAAATTTAAATGTTATGAACAAATGTTTATGTTTTACGGTGAATAAAAATTTGCACCTTCATTTCTTCCGCCAAGGCTAAAAAATCTGGAGTATAACCACAGAACGCCAATCTCAAGCAATCTTCTGTGTGCTGATCCGTCAAATTTCAGCGATGTTTATTTTTTGTTTGTTGTAAGTAAGAATATACTGATTCACATAAATATGTTGACCCGAAGCAGGAATGTAAATGTTTACTACATTTTTTCCCACTGGGGTACTTTTTTTGGAAACAAAATTCCAGAAATTATCTTCTAAAGATCTGGCTTTCAATAATATGTCATACTGCTGTGTTATTTCATTTTCCAATGAAATGTTGTCCAGTTGAAACAGCTCTGCAAATTTACATGTGATGGGTTGTGCATCAGAGTGTCCTCCTTGAATGGAGGACACTGATGCACAACTGATCGCATGTCAAGAACAGTTTGGATTTTGGTTACATATTTTCCTGAATTGAATACATATGTGGAATTTTTTTGTAAATGATCCTTGATATTTTTAAATCAATCAAAATATTTATTTTCAGGATCCTTAATCATAGCCAGTGCTTGGTTTATGAAAGAAGAAACACTACTCATCATATTGCTGATTGTTTTATTTTTTCCTTGTAATTCCAGGTTCAATAAACTAAGTTTTCCCGTAAAATCTGCCAAAAATGCCAGTCCAGATGACTGAATTGAAGATAATCATCACTCCTCTTTTCAAGAAAACTTCTAATATCATCCAACAAGTCATGAAAACTTTGCGAACAACTGCTTCGGCTTACCCAACTGATGTTCGTGTGCAAAATAAAATCTGACAGTATATCATCCAGTTTCATTTTAAAAAGTCGCCTTTGAAGAGATGATGGACTTGACGATTTTAAAAGCAATATCCATGATGCATTTTGTATTAAGCCTCTTGCTGACTAAAACTTGATGATGGATGATACAATGATAACTTAAAAAATCTGGGAAATTTTAATTTTTCTGACAAGGATATGAATCCATTGGATTAACCAGTCATCGCTGCTGCTTCGTCAGTGGTTATTGACACGAGCTTAAATAAAGGCAACTTAACCTTTTCAATATGTTCCTTGAATCCGTTGAAGATATAGAGACCTCGAGTTTTTCCTTTCGATGAAATCATGCCCAACAATTCTTTTAGCAGAAAAGTACGAGAAAACCATTCTGATAAAAATCAGCGGTTGAGCAATGTCATCGACATCTGTTGATCCATCCAGTTGCAGGGAAAATGAAACACATTGATCAACGTCTTTTAGCAGTTGCCCATTTACATTTTGGCTTAACTTTTCAATACGTCTCATGACTGTATTACAAGATAATTGCAGATCTTCAAGGGCTGTTTTTATTTTACCCTCATTCTTGAAATTTGCAAATAAAGAATCTGCTATGTCCACAAAAATATCTTTGATAAATTCACCATCAGAAAAAGGTTTACATGCTGTTGCTATTTTATGTCTTACTTGAAAGGAGGCAATGGTTGCAGCCTTCGATTGATCGTTTGGTTTTCAGGACATGTTTCAATGTGCAATCAGTCCAGATTTCAGTTCCTGTAATTTTTTCTTATTTCACTGTTGAGTGCAAAATCGGATTGATATTTACCATGCAATCGTTGAAGTGCCGCTTTAAATTCCCCTTCTTTTTGGTATCGCCACTGAAGTACTGCAAATTAAGCAGCAATACTTGTCTTTAACCATAGCAAAAAAGTAGTCCAGTTCCCATTCTTGATGAAATTAATAAGTTTCGGTCTTTACGGGGGCACTTATTTTCACCAAAACAATAATATCAACAAAATAGTTCAAAGAAAAAAACCACAGCTCAGATGCAAACAATAAACATTACACACTTCACCTGCATGCCAAGCTTCCCTCAAACTGACTTACCTCCTGTGAAGCTATCTCCTGCATCTAACTCTGTGGTCAATGCTCTCATTGCGTAGGCAAGCAGCTATCGGGGAGGGGAGGCCACGTGACCTTGACACCTGGTGGATGCAGTTGCAAATCAGCAGTTGTAAGGGCGCAAACATGTCCGTTCCTTTGTCTGAAAGCTCCATCGTCAATTTTCATAAGAACTTAAAAAATATTTTATATTTTTTTTCACAAAACGTTAGTGATCGATCAAAAATGATTCGTCGATCGACCAGTAGATCACTATCGATGTGTTGGCAGTTCCTGCTCTATAGCATTCAAATCTATATACACAGCATCTAGCTGAGTTGCAGAATGTAGATGTACCATAAGCACATACACAGTTTCCAAATTATTAGCAGATCTTGCAGACAGTTTTTGCTTGTAGATTAAATAAAATGTTATTTACAGGAATTAAAACACTTACTCCAGGCTTTACTTAGATTCATATACTTAATTCTATTTTAACTTGAACTTTCAATTATTTTTCACATCTTCAGAGTTCTTTTGTTACAAACATTCTGGCCACTAGATTTTTTATCAAAGCTTGTTCTCAATGTATAGAATCTGTATCAAAAGTTGTGTTTACACAGAAAGAATTGAAATTTTGTTGCCAGGTTCCTCTTGACGTTGCAAGATATTTTAAATTAAAATCTTTTCCTTATGTATTTTGTAAGTCTTGAATACTTTTTAATTAAGTTGTTGAAAATGTTATTTTTAATCATACATAAATCGGAAACAAATTTCCCTAAAGAAATAATTCTTCACAAACACATGGAAGGCAATACAAATGTAATCGTTGGCACAAATGCGCCGTATTTTCACTGTTTCCATATAGCAACTCTTTCAGAAAACTTGAAAATCACATTACCCTGGAGCAGGAATCGAACCCACATCTCCCAATTTCCGTTTGAGCCTGCTAGCTGTTTACTCCACCCAGGACAAAGAAGTTCCAAGCAACTGAAGCTAAGCAGATGTAGCTTAGAAAACTGAGAACCATTCAGGTTTGCACTTTGTGGGACACAACTGGGCCTACATTATATCCGATTCCGCAGCATAACCGACCACATGATATTTGACATCCACTGTATTATATATCCACATATATCATAACATATGGCAACATTTTTTGCCATTTTCTAGCTCTCTAATGAAGGCTACTTTTTCATTTACAGATAACACTTTTCTCTGAACATTGTCATTTATAAAAGTTAAGAATTTCTTTACTGGAGTCTAACTTTAATGCTGGCACTCCTACTTATCTGACTTGTTTATCCTTTGTTGTAGCTGAACCCATAGGTTAAATTTAATGTAACTTCTCGTTTCTAATACAGAGAACAAAAGTCTCACGGGACAGGAGTAGTTTCGTCTAAATCTCTGTGTATGTAAATCCTGTGTGAATCAGGCCAGGATTGACTACTAAGTGAGATATATCATTTTTTTAATAACACTCATGAAGCAATAAGCATCCTTGATCTTCCCCAAGCAAAGCTCACTTGGAGGGTGAAAGAGGCAAACTGACACAATTCCAGGAACTGGTATTAACATGTTTCCCCTGAAGCCCACATCTCCATTTCATTACTAACATATTCCTCTCGGCAATTGTCACCCAGAAATTCACTTAATACAAGTACATTAACCAAAAGCATCCTCTTTTTTGTCTATGAGTACAAGGTACCTGCTTCTAACTATTCTGACACAATACTCCTAAGGCATAGCCCCTTGGAGTGGATGACGAAGGTTCTCTTGCCCACCTCACTTGTTGAGCATTTCCTGTACACCTTTCCCATTGTTTTTCTAAAAACATTCTTTCACTAGCACACCAAAATGCCACTACCGTGTTGCCATTTTGTCCTGTATGCCAACATTTTCATTCTTCCATTCCAGGACAATGCACAACAAATTCTATCTACCTCGTTAAATATGGAATTTCATTAAATTTTGTTACCTCTTTTTGTTAAAATTGATCATCTTAGCTTTTCTCTTCCTTGTTAAATTCAGGGATTTTGTTAAGTTTTGTTCATTAAAAATGATAAAATTATCTCTGAATTAAAATTATACCAAAACAAGAGTTCTCATTTTGCTCGTTTAATCCGAGATTCCACTAAATGTGGGCTCACCATAAGCGGGTTGTACTGTAACTCTCACCTAAAACAGATCAGTAGTTAGACACACAAAAGGCAGAACTCAACACAATATTTCCAGTGACAGCCACAACCAGTGTCTCACCAAGACATGTCACTGAGTACTAAGTTAGTAATTCTTGAAGTGCTACTGATGTTCTATGTTGCCAAAGAGCAAACATGCAGCACAGTCAGCAAGTGCAAAAGATTGCCATTAAGAACAGCACAGCTTCACCTATCATCTAGAGTGAGAGAACCAGATCATGACACCTCATCACTTCCTTTTTTGAAGGTCATTTCCAAAGACAGAACCCAGCAATATGAAAATTTATAATTCCACTGGGTTGTCCCCAGAGAAGACTGATATCTTCTCACAACTTAGAGAAGGTAACTGCCAGAAGAATCTCCACCAGCCCTCTCTCTCTCTCGGACTGTGAAGAATACAATCCCAAGATACAAGATGTTACAATGTGTAAGTATGTGCTGTAAATTATAATCCAACTTATTAAGAAATCAAGCACAGGACAAAAAATAATGGAAACACAACTTTATGAAATAAGAGAAATCATTTCTGAGCATGTACTAATTTGAATATGCAACAAGTACTTACTTGCATAGAAATTCCTTCAACCTTAGCAACATAGCCAACAGTATCTAAAAATGCAACAGTCACTGGAGCTATAATAGCCATCTGTCGTAGCATGTGCTTCAGTAACATGTACCATCTGCCTTCAGCCATCTTTCTCCCAGTTACAAATGTCAATCTGTAACAGCATTATAACTTTAAGAAGTATCACCTTGCAGTGATATGGGAAAAAAACATTATTGTACTAATAAAACAATGTTTCCTAAAATAAACATGAAGTGGATGTAAGGATTAACTACAACAATGAAAATGGTTTGTTTTCTTTCTGGGGACCAATGATCATCTGTGGATACAAGGGACCGTGTGCTGCTGATCACATTTGCAATTTGTGACAAAAAAATCGTTTTGGTGAGGGAAAGAAAGTTTTGGCGAAAATATTGGCAATTAGGTACCTTTTGTACTGTTATAACACTTTGGTGAAAACTTTAAAAAAGCCAGAGCAACCACTACATTATCATAATATTTGCACCTTTAAGGTATTAAACACCAGCAAAGTGTGCATATTTACGTGCAATTCATTAATGACATATCATTAAATGGCCAATCACTTACCCGAAAGTTCTTGGTCACTCTTTTTCCTTACATTTCAAGCAAGTCAATTATCCTCATGTAATGTAGTTGGCCTTCAAAGGTTGAAAACCTCACTTGAGCTGTGGTGGGCAGAGAGACACATTGGCCTCCTGATGACGACAGAAGTACTGTTGAAAGCGCTTGAGGATTGTGTATGATGGGCTGAATGAGGTTGGCACTTGCAGTAGGGTTAGTACAGTGTTTGAAGCGGATGGAGCACTTTTTAGTCACAGTTGACAAAGGTTTAACTACCTGGGAGTGTAAATAATGTAATTATGTACATGGTGGTTTTAACTGAATGTATGAATGAGTAGTATGGTGTGTGTATTTGTGTGGTTTTTATGGAGATGACGAGCTATGTTTACGTCTCAGACGGCATAATGAAACATACGTTTTTTGTCCAGTGAATAAAATAAAAAAAATAAAAATAAAATAAAAAAAAGATACGATGTTTCATGACCAGAAGAACGAATCTCATAGGCAAGGAGTTTTTCAACCTTTGAAGGCCAACTACATTACATGATGATAATTGACATGCTTGAAGTGTAAGGAAAAAAAGTGACCAACAACTTTCGGATAAGTGATTGGTCATTTAATGATATGTCATTAACCACTACATTATTTAGGGCTACTGGTTTCAGAGAAGGGACAACCAGAACCATTGGACAAACACACCACCCATGAGTCATATACACAGGGCTTTGTATATGCAGATACATTTTATTTTTACACAACTCTGCCTGCAGCTACCTTGCACTAAAACATATGGAGATAGAGCTAGGGGAATATTTAAATAATTTTTCACAAACTTTATCAGTTGTAACACTATCAGTATCTCTTGTTGAATCAGTTTTATTAAAATGGTCAAACAGCTTCTTCTGGACCATCATAAAAAAAAAAAAAAAAAAAAAACGTTCAGATTATAAATATTCAAAAATTGAACTATTTTGGAAGTGTCAAAAGATGAGTGGCAACCAATTGACAAATACGAGTCAAAACAGATGCAAACAACGACGTGGTTCAAGGGGTAGGATACTGAAAGCGATAGATATATATATAGATATTTTTCTTCCAATATACAGGATGTCCGAGAATTATTGGACACATTACAAAATTATGTACAAAAAAAACTATGAGCATTGTCTGTTTTTCTATGTCACGTAATACTAACACTGTTTCTATATTTTTGTTTTGCAGAATTGTTATTCCCAGAATCCGATAGATGGTGCTAGGTGTGGCCTGATGAGGAATGTATGAGAAAGGCGCAATCAGTAGTCATGCCATTCGTACAGCAGAAGGCGATGTGTGTGTTATGGCTTGCGGAATTAAAGTCTGTCATTAAAGTTAAAAGACAGTACCGTTTAGAGTATGGTTGTAAACCTCAGTCAACAAATTCAATTAAGCAGTGGATGAAACAGTTTAAAGAAACTGGCAATGTGGAACATCGTGCAGGAGCTGGTAGTCCTAGCGTCAACGGTGAGACGGTTGACCAAATTAAAGAAAGTTTCCGACGAAGCCCCAGGAAATCCGTTCGTAAAGCAAGCAGAGAACTGTGCGTTCCGAAATCGACAGTTCACGATATCTTGCACAAGAAATTAAAGTTTCATGCTTATAAAATTCAAATAGTGCAAAAGATGCATGTAAATGATCACACTCTGCGATACAATTTCGCTGTGGATATGCTGAATCGAGTGGAAAACGACGAAAACTTTCTCAGTACTGTCATTTTTAGTGATGAATCCACATTTCATGTATCAGGTATTGTGAATTGTCACAACTGTAGGATATGGGCAGTGAACTGGAGCGTGATTCTCCAAAAGTTAATGTGTGGTGCACCCTATAAAAAAGAGAAGTGATTGGCCCTTTCTTTTTCTGCAAAAAATATAAATGGTGATATTTACTTGGATATGCCAGTAAATTTCGCTATACCCCAGATAAAAAGATATGACGTCGTTTTCCAACAAGACGGCGCACCTCCGCATTGGTTAACGTGTGTACGTAAGTGCCTAAATGAGCATTTCCCCAACAGATGGATTGGGCGTGGTGGTCCCATTACGTGGCCTCCTCGCTCTCTCTAGATCTAACTCCATTGGATTATTTCATGTGGGGTTATGTGAAGGATGGTGTCTATTAGACACCTTGTACTGATTTGCAGGAACTGAAGCAGCGTATCACAGCTGCTATTAATTCCATAACTCTTCAGATGCTTGCCAATACATGGCATGAAATTGAGTATCGCTTGGACGTACTACGAGCAACTAAGAAATCTCACATCAAAATTTATTAACTTGTGTAGTTATATTGTAAAATAGTGCAATCAGTTTCTCTCTATCTGTTTAATGTTTTGTTTTAATTAATTTTGTAATGTATCCAATAATTCTCGGACACCCTGTATTTCAGAAGAAAATCATGTATTTAAAAAAACGGTGTTTTAAAGTTTGACTTGTTAAAAATTTCAATTTTATGTAGGTAAAATTCCAACTCAGCATTTCCACCTCTAGAGTAGATGATGCAAGAATCCTTTATGAAGTTTTCTAACAGCTCCGCAGAAAGAGATTTCAGTGTTTGCTCTATGACAGTAATCGGCTAAAGGGCAACTCACGAGGCACGTATGACTCTTACACTGCTTATTATTTCACACAGCATTTGGGGAAATCATTGTACTATACACTGCTGAGAACTGTATAAAAATAAAATGTATCTGTGTCAGGGTCGAAAAATATGGTCGTCTGGTCACCCAGAGCGACCAAAAAATTGTCCAAGCCACCACAACATCTCTGAAAAACATGTAATTCAACAATTTGCAAGCCCCGTGGAAAAAAAGTGTCATTTTTTCCCCCAGGATGAGATAAGCTGGAGGGAGGCTGAGGGTGAAGCATTATTTTTCAGACAGAAGTGTGCATGACTTTGTTATTATACAGAGACTCCAACTATTACGGATTCTTCTCCGTAGTCAACATGGAAATCGTCGGCACGTTTCGGATTACGGAAAGCATCAGATTATACTATGAAAATAGAAAATCTCAGCGAACTAACCTTTTTAATGATGTGTGTGAAGTTTATTTTCGTGATTTCAAGATTCTAATATTTATTAAACACTTTGAAGAGTGTCTCTTGGATGTTTCAATAGCATTGCATTTCTTCTGTGCTTTAACATTTTGATGTCGAAGTGTCTGGTCATGTATAGAGTTATCACAGCCCACTGAATCCCGGAAATGTCCTAAAATTTTATTTCCCTTTCCAGACCTGGAAGGGTCCTTAATTTTTCATGAAGTCCTGAAATAATACTAGAATTGTTTCCTGCAATGAACAGTTTTAAGATGAAGGTTAAAAAATTAAGGTGGGATGGCCAGCGATTGAAAGAACCAGGAAAAGTTTGCGAATCTCGCAAATGTTTGGTATTGCCGGAAGTGACTGCTCTACTAGCGATGAGAATGTTCTGTCATTTCAAGTTTTTTTCCTACTCCACCTTCATTATATTCTTAGTTTTTAATATATTCTCTTTTTTCTTTTTTAAGATCGTTGGTAAAAATGAAAAAGAGTGACTTCGTATTTCTAAGAATTTTTCCTAATGTATTGCATATTTCCCAGTTTCTCATAGTATTTTCTTAAAACCAATCAGTAAAGATCAAGCATTTTTACCCCGGTCTCGGTTTGTTTTGTTGTTTTCTTTTAAGTGGAATTAAATTTCAAAACCAGTACTTAATCTATACGTAGCAGAATCTGCGTCATTTCTGTGATTCGTTATTGTTTCACGAGAGTGTGAGCAATGCAGTATCGACATTTCACATTTATTTTCCCTTACAATGTTTGCTTTCCGATGTTTTTCGAGACTTCTTGTTACATCAAAAGATGACAGAGCAAGCATATTTTTCTTTTGCTTAAAGTGAAATTATTGAAGTTCAAAAACGCTACTACTAGCTCATTCTGCAGAGAAAACGACTTCACAGGGAATGAAAGACTGCGACAGAAAATTGAAGTTCCGATTTTGAACTTTAATTTCTTTTTGGTTAAAAAGAAAAATGCTCACTCTCTTTGTTTCTTGATATAGCAAGAAGAACGGGAAAACCATGCTTTTTCAGCAAAATTAAAGTTTAAAAAGTGATAATGCGAATCCTCAGTCTGCAGTGGAAACAACTGTACACGTAACTGAAACAGTTAGTTCAATTTCCAGCAAGGACATGATAAGTAACGATATTCAGTTAAAATGTTGCTTTAATAAAAGGCAAAAATGGGTGTTTCATTGATTTATGTATCAAGACCTACATTTCACTAGGAAACTTCTAAAAAATTATGAATTCACTTGTGTACTGTTACAATTTTTTATGAATAATGTTTGTGTTTTTTGTTGTTTTTTCATTTTTTGTTATAGTTTGGGGGTTGAAGACTACCATGAGCAACTTTCAATTTGTGTAGGCACTTAACTAAGTTTAATGTAAGGTCCCCATTGGAACATGCACTGTTTTTTTGGCATAAACTATGATAGAAAAAAAATTGTTGGAGCCACTTAATGTTTCTCACTAAATGTCTTCAATTTTATGGGCAGTTTTTTAAGCAAAAATTCACTTTTTTATGAATTTACACTGTCATTTTGCTGCCCTAAAAATTTGTTTTTTTACGGTGTGTAATACAATGTTATTCATTGCAACTGAAAAATGCTGAAAAATACAGATATTTGTAGTTTTTACCACTGAAAAGTTCCAATCAGGGTCTCTGACACGAACCACAATAGAATATGATTTAAAGAAAAATTAATAAAACAGTAAATAATTATTAGAACATTACAGATTCCAATGAGGACAAAATAAATACATTACAATTGAATGTGAAGCAATGTGTGTGAAATTGACCTTTAGGGCAAAATATTAAAATATTGGACTATGAACCTCATAAAAACAAAAAACGAATTAAAGAAAATTTTTATATCCAGAAAAACAGTTCCATTAATGAACCTACAAAAATTACAAATAGCATTTTCAACAACTAAATTAAGAATAGTAGGCACAAAATACAAAGTCACACTGCCGATTGCATTCTTCCCAATTTGTGAAAAAAAAACATTTTGGCGAAATTGATTACTTTTTTGTATTATTATAACACTTTGGCAAAAAAAAAATTGAGTTTGGCAAATGGGTTGGCTATAAAATTTAAATTCTTTTTGTGTAAATGAAGCTTTTAATGCAGTTCCAATAGATTGAGAACAGGCCTTGACAAAAAACTAGAGGACAGAAACGTCTGTAAAAACAAAGGAACTCAGAAGATGTGAAAAATAACTGAACATTCAAGTTAAAACAGAATTAAGTACACTTATTGTCATAAAAAGTCAGTGCACCAAGAAGGAGGCGTAGGATTGAAATGAGATTTTAGTAGTGCTTGAGATGGTACATACCAAGGACAGAAGAGATTACAATATCACAGCAGCAGGACGATTTTCCGCGGACATATGGTACACATTCCGGACAGCGTTAGTACCGTGTCGGACCATCTTGTGCTCAGATACACGCAGTGATACGGTCTGGCATGGAGTCAAAGAGATGCTGTATGCTATCCTAAGACAGATTGGTCCACACTTCTTGCAACTGACGCTCTAAATCACGAGCACTGAGACATAGAGAAAGCTGGCGTTCCATCTGGTCCCACACGTGCTCGATGGGCGAGAGATCAGGCTATCTGGCAGGCCACGGAAGCGTCGTAGCATGATGCAGAAGGTCCTGGGAAACCCGAGCCGTGTGCGGACGGGCATTGCCTTGTTGGAAAATGGCTCTGAACCACCGGGCCAGGAAGGCAGCACATGGGGCCTTAGGATCTCCTGTACGTAGCACTAGGCTGTCAATGTCCCTCGGATCACTGCGAGGGAAGTCCAGCTATCATACGCGATGGCTCCCCTGACCATCACACCTGCAGTTCGGGATGCTCTCACCTGCGGTCCTCCACACTCTGACATGGTGGTCGTCCATTCCCATACAGAAGTGGGATATGTCGCTGAACACTATATGTCGACAGTCCATAGCATTCCACGTTGCTGACACCACTGCAATCGACGACGACGGTCAGGTGTTAATGGTAGAAAATGTAAGGGCCGTTGAGAGTGAAGTTTTGCCTCTGCCAGGCGTCTGGAAATGGTTCTGGCGGACACAGGAGTCCCTTGTACAGCCACCAAGTCTCTGGATATTAGACAAGGATGTCGTTGCATCTGTAAGTGCTGCTCTAGCAATCCCACAGTCCTCTCTGCTGGTGGTATGTCTGGGTCGTCCAGAGCCAGTCCGTCGTGTCTGGGTGCCTACCTGTGTCTGGGTGCCTACCTGTGTCCACAGCTCCGAACACGATTGCACGGTACTGCCCAAGTGCCCCAAATGGTGGCCGATTCAGCGCGCTGGCCACCCTGACTCGCTTATCTTGACGATACGGCCTAATTCAAACTCCGTCAGTTGCCCGTACGCACATCTATGACGGCTCCTCGACATGTCTATCACTCAGGGATCTCACCAGACTCTTACCGTGCACTTCGGCACGAATGTGGAGCCCCCTGCGCTGCACCTTATAAGCCCCAAGTATTGTGACTGCAGCACCGGTGTTGGAGGAATGGGGAATCTCACGAAACTTGAATTATTTCCATGTCTGCCCTCCCCGTAGTTATTCACCGAGTTTCAAATTAATCTCACCGTTTTTTTCTTGGTGCGAGGATTTTTATGACAATGAGTGTATATTAACCTGAGTAAAGCGTTGAGTGTTTTAATTGCTGTAAATAACATTTTTATTTTATTTTAATCTACAAACTAAAACTATCTGCAAAATCTGCCAATAATTTAGAAACTATCCACGTATAGCTTGTGTCTACATTCTGCCACTGCTTATCTTTTCAAACAGCATTTGGGGAAATCATTGTACCAGCCTTGCAGCTTCTTGCTTTGCATTCCTTGTTAAGCACACCATTCCTGGATGTTTTGACTCACTGCATTCGCTGTGCAATTTCTTTCTCAGAAAATCCTGTTTCCCATACTGGCGCGTGCAATTGCACACGAGTTCTGTGAATTAAAATAAGCTTTATTAAAATACTGATATTTTTACGTATCCAACAGTAAGCATAATAATGTATAATTGCCAATTGACTTTAAGCTACTCCACTGAATTTTTTACTCTTCAACTAAAACTTTTACTCTTCACAGATGAGCAGAAGACAGGATTCTCTGAAAAACTTTCTCTTCACATATGAGCAGAAGACTGCATTCTTTGAAACACTTTACTCTTCACAAATGAGCAGAAGATAGCATTCTTCAAGTCCTGTGTATGGTAGTCATTTAAAAGGCAAACTGAATACCAGCAAGACAAAATTTTGCTCTGTCAGTCATGGAAATTCTGCCTTCCTTAGAAGATGGTTCATACTTTTTTTAGAAGTCGTGGAACCCAGTGCGACATCTTTTGTTGACATCCCTACAAGCTTGGGAGAGGGGGCTATCTGTGCTGGATTGTATTTGCTTTTTAGCCACATATGAAAGACAAACAAGTTAACAGCTGCTTGCATTGTTCCGTAGATCAACGCCAAAAAATAACATTCCATTTTTGCACTTAATTGTTAAAATATTCTATTGTGATGATTTGGATGGTTCCAGTGACAACAAGACAGCAACCCTTTGAATTTCACACCACATGCTCCACCCTAAAGCAGGGATGTAGAAGAGCCTTAGCACGGCTTAGCTGTGCTAAGGCACAATTTTTCTAGGCATAGCGGTGCTAAGGTATGTTTCGTAGTTAGGTGGTTGCAGAAGATGAGTCAAGAAATTTTTTAGATGATCATGTATTCAAAAACAGCGAATACTATGTTTTATATGCAATCATAATCGAAATATTCGTATTACAAGGATGAAATTATACCGTCAGATCACACAACAGGACATCTCACGAATCATAAAGGTAAAGAGAATGCTGTTTGTGTCTGGCTATAACTTTCACCGGGAGCTGATATCAGGGCTATATGCCGTCGACAGTCCCTGATTTGGGGTGGCGGAGGTGCAGCACCCATGCTTCATTTGGAGCCCAGATCTCTAACGAGAAACCTACACCTCTCACTGGGATGGCGTAAAATGAATATGAAGTCCATTGTCTAGACGGCAGTACTGAAAATTATTTCATTGTTGGAGAAGAAACTGTAGAGAGAAATTAAGTAGGCTTAGTGACACAAGTTTTCTGTGTGCAAAAAATATTTTTGCTATGCTACCCTTTGATTCCTTAAAGAAAATACAACAGATATTTCTCATTTACCTCAGAATCTTAAGAAAAAGTATATTTGTCACACTGAATACATGTAGCAATATTAATTACATTTATTGTTATTCATGACTATTATGTGGTTACATCTATTCAGTGTGACTCAAATAATAATCACATTGAACATTTGAAATCATGTGAAATGACCTTGGAAGCGTTACTTAAAAAGCACTACATATCTTCAGGATGTGACAAAAAAATGTTTCTTTCCTTCATTAAAAATTGCACAAATTAAGTGATTTAAATAAAAGTAATAAGTAATAACAGTTTTTTTAAATATACTGGATAATAAAAAATAGCAAATCAGAATTCCCAATGTTTTTAAAAGCTTTTAGTAGTCTTTCCAAATCTTTTTTTACCCAATCATTTTACTGCTAAGGCACTTTTTTAATTAGAACTAACTACATCACTTCCCTAAAGCCTGCACTTCCATGGGGAATCACCAGAGTAGCAGAATGTAGATGCACACGCGTACACCATACACTGATAGTTTCCAAATTATTAGCAGATTTTGCAGATAGTAGATTGAAAAATAATAAAATGTTATTTACAGCAATTAAAACACTTACTCACTGCTTTACTCAGATTAATATATTGAATTAGTATTTTAACTTGAAGCACTTTCAATTATTTTTCACATCTTCTGAGTTTTGTTTTTACATACGTTTCTGGCCTCTAGATTTTATCAAGGCCTATTCGCAATGCATAGGAACTGTATCAAAAGTTTCGTTTACACAGCAAGAATTTAAATTTTATTGTCAGGTTCCTCTCGCAGTTGCCAGTTATTAAATTAAAACCTTTCCCTGTATCTTGTAAGTCTACTAATTTTGAATTAAGTGGTTGAAAATGCTATTTATAATGTTTTAAAGTTCATTAATGGAACTGTTTTTCTAGATATAAAAACTTGAATTAGTCTCTTGTTTTCATGAGGTTCATAAGTCTAATATTTTGCCCTAAAGGTCCATTTCACACACATTGCTGCAAATTCAATTGTAATAAACAATACTTTTGTCCTTACTGGAATCTGAAATGTCCTAATATTATTGTTTGTTATATTAATTTTTCTTTAAATTATCTCATTCTACTGTTATTGTGATTCACGAGTTTGCATCAAGTTTTCTGTTTCAATGGTTGTGTATGCACATACATTTTATTTTTATAGAACTCTGGGTATCACTTGTTCCTTCATTCTCTGTTAATGATTGCTTATTTACAAATACAGTGGATCCCGCTTAAGAAGTTTTCGTTGGGACGAAGCGATGAAAACTTCTTAAGCGGGAAAACTTCTTAAACGGGAAGCGTCGGATTGGGTTTTGTAAAACTTTAGCGATTAAAAATGTTTCATAGATTAAATCCAGAAATTGCATTTTGGTTAATTTTAAAGTAAAAAAAAATTTCACAACTTACCCATTTAAACTTGAATATGAGGATTGAAAGCTACATTTATTATGCTACAGGATTACAAAAATACTGACCTAAAAGCATTTGTTTGTTTCTTTTTTCCACTAGATTCACAAAGTGCGTGTCCATTTCCCTCAAATTTCTCATTATGTCCATTGGAACAAGTTCGTGGCTTTCTATAAAGCGGCAAAAAGTTTCTAGTGCTTTACCAGCTTCAGCTGATGTTGGAATTGGCCTGCACTCATCTTCTTGCATTTCTGATTCATCGTCCTCTTGTGTTTCGATGTCACAAATATAGTCGATATTTTGCATTTCAAAAGTGCATTTCTTTGTCAACGTTTTGCCACTATGCCGTTGAGGGTTGTAACAAGTAAATTTAATTCTTTTGCTACCTGCACCCTAGTTAAATACGGGTTTTCATCAACTTTCGTTATAATGTTTCGTTTCTCAACCACAGATAAAGCTTTTCTTTTGATGCCTTTAGACGCCATATTTCTGGCTACGCATTTCAACAATAAAACTAAACGTTTAAGTCCACGTATGCGAGGTGCAACATCTGAGCCCAACTCGGACAGAATGACTAACTTTCACCAGATGTTTCCTTTCCCAGCCCCAAAGATAAGGCGATTCTGATACAGAAAGGGCAGATGCAGAAGAAGAGGGGGAGTATACATGACCCCCTGCGTTGACCGTGGGAAGCCGGCAGGGGCTTCGCTTGCTACATGTACGGGGAAACGTTTTCTCCCAACTTCTTTGACATGTACTTATTTGCTGGACGAGTTCCAAAATCGTACGTTCTTACTTACAAACTTGGGACACTTACAACTTCTTAGCGGGAAAACTTGAAACATTGTTACTTCTTAAGTGAGAAAAATTAACATTAGCACAATGGGAAAAAAAAATCGGTACTCTAAAAATAAAACTTCTTAAACGGGAAAACTTCTTAAGCGGGAACTTCTTAAGTGGGATCCACTGTATATGTTTTTAAGTATATATTTTACAAATCATTGAAAAAGGACTTTAATATGGCAGAGATATTTATGGTTTCTCAATATTTTCTGAGATATTTTTTCAGAGGTATTTTTATTTGCATCTTCAATATTTTGGGCCACTCCCATTTGGCTGTTTATGAAAGTGTAATTGTTTGTACTCTGATTTACAGCAGTGAGACCTTGGTACTGCAGAAGAGACATAGGAGCCATTTGTGTGCTGGAGAGTTGAGTCACTTAAGAGGGGTTTCTGGCAAAGACTCGCTTTGATTATGTGAGGAATGAAGATGCGCTGCAGTTGTGTGATGTGAGGCAAAATTTTGTTAGCAAGGTGGAGACTAATATTTTTAGGTGGTATGGCAAGATTGAAAGAATGAGTGATGAGATGATCACTAAGAGATTTTTTTCTGCCCAAGTGGAGGAAAGAAAGGTATAAGAATGCCCGGGAAATCTTGGGAGGACCAGATTCAAGAACGTCATCATGAGAAAAAGATTACGAGTATAAAGTACAAATGGTCTTATGTGCGTCATGTGATGGATGTCAGTAAAGCTCAAGTTGTGCACCAAGATAACTGTAAATACGAGACTTCTGATACACCATAAGTAAATTCTAGTTCCACCGGTTTGTTTTTCTTGTGGAGCAAACCTCTGAACCTCAGAAAACAGCTAAGTGACTGATATGTATATATGTACACTTAAGAGTAATTGAATTGGAGACAGCTGGCGTTATGCAAAAGTGACGCTGTGGGCGGCCCTGTAAAAGGAAACAACATGACATGCAGCGATCCGACAAAATAAGAAGTGATGCGACGGGGATCAGTAAGAGTCGGACGCAGTGTTGGTAAGACTAAGGATCTAAGCGCATTTGATCGTAAGCAAATTATCGGGGCCCGACGACAGGGTCATTTCATCTTGGAAGTCGTGCAGGCACTGGGATTTTCACGAGCCACTGTGTCATGAGTGCACCGTGAGTACATCAAATCCCTGCAAGGGCCAACAGCGTGTAGATGAGCGGGGTCATCGGTTAGCTCGCATTGTAACAGCAGATAGACGGGACACAGTGCAAGAAATCACTCGGCAATTTAATGCTGGTGTACAAGAACTTGTAAGCAGTCACACCATCCAGAACCATCTCCTCGCTATGGGGTACAGAAGCCATCGTCCCACGAGGGTGCCGCTGCTGACCGCACATCACAGGGTGCAAATATTATCATGGGCGCGGGAACATCGCCACTGAATCCTAGACATGTGGAAAAATGTTGCCTGGACTGATGAGTCGAGAACCACGTTGGTACATGCGGATGGCGGGATAAGAGTACGGTGCAAACCACATGAAGCGATGGATCCTTCTTGCCAGCAGGGTACTCTTCAAGCTGGTGGGGGTGGCATTCTCGCCTGAGACTAAAATGGGACCAATGGTACGTGTGACATAGTCCCTCACAGGTCAACGTTACCGGGATATCCTGGACGACCATTTGCTCCTGTTTGTGCGTCTTCAGTACCCCACTGGGGACCTCATCCTGCAACAAGACAATGCAGCTCCCAAATTGTATCCAAATGGTTGAATGAACACTCCACCGACGTGACCTTGCTTCCTTGGCCAGCTAGGTCACCTGACCTCAATCCCATCGAGCACATCTGGAATGCCATCGAGAGAGATGTTCGAGGCTCTGACCCCTTTCCATCAAATCTTTGTGAACTGTGGGAGCTTGTTCAGGGGTCGTGGATCCGTATGGCTTCCCAACGCTTCCGTTGTCTCGTCTAGTCCATGCCGAGACGAATCGCCGCCGTCATCAGGGCGAAAGGTGGTGCTACACGTTACTAGACAGGTATCTCCAATTCAATTGCTCTTCAGTGTATAAAGAAATTCTGGGTGCACCACTGAGCAGAAATATTTTAAATGTATAACATGATATTTCATAATACCTCTACCCAGTAGTTCAATGCCTGGAAAGCTTATGTTGAATATATATTTTTGAAAAGTGCTCTGTAACGGAAATTGGATGGACTGGGCCTATACATTTCTTTTCTTCTAAACAAACTGTAACCATTGACAGATGAAAAATCTGAATTAAAGGCACTTTTACAAAAACAGGAAAAAATGATGGTGTATGAATACCAATAACTTCCGAAGAAAAAGGGTTTCACTTTTCTGTGAAAATGTTCGTTTTCAACCACACACTGGTTGAATTCCTAAGGTGACAGGTAATGTTTCTGTGGAATTTTTCAGAAATGAACATATGAATTTCAGAATGACTGAGATTGCCTGCATGCTATTAAATCCCTTAACTGTCCTCACAAGATACCCTATGATTAGCCAACAATTTGCAGCAACGTTTAATTTCAACCAACACATTCTTGAATAAAGTACTCACCAGAAAAATAGCTAATTCAGCTTGTATCACAGAACTGTTGCGTTTTATAACAGTACAAATCATATGCTTAATTCTTAGCTCGACTTCAGTATTTTATTATAAATTATTTGCTGTACTCGCAGTTCGACTTTGTAACGTAACAAAAGCAACTACAATCAAAACTAGCAAACGTGAACTACTTCGTGTATAGCAAACGTGAACTAAGAAAGTGATACTGAAGCTGCTGAATTAATTGAACCTAACGTAAATTGAAAAATGTATTCTCTATTACTAGTATCAAGTGAAGAAGTGATGGCGTATTACTTCTAAAATTTACCATCCCTGTGGTTAGCTGAAGCATATCTACGAAGAATAGGTATAAACTGGTAACCTAAGATTAATAAATGCGAATAAAATTAAATTCTTCAATACCAACACACCTGTGCGAAAACAGAGAACCTTAATGTAGCCTGTTGGAACTCTCTCAACAGCTCTTGCACCAAACTAGAACAACGCATAAACCAACCTACACTATGCTCTAAACACAAACACTACGCTCCAGGAGAACTCAGCTGAACATCATCATACCCATTTTCAAACAAACAACCCCATGTGCCAGAAGTTGTTGCCATACTTGACGACATGTATCCTAAGAAAAACTGACATGCAACCACAGATATCATAAAGGTCCTTTATATGATATCTGTGCATGCAACCCACAGATAGAAGGACAAAAATCTCTAACAACGTAAAGTGCGGAGAAGCCTAAAATTTTAATATTTATCAACTCCCGTGATACTTACATCACTGTTCACAACGACCTATCATTAAAAAATCTTCACTGCCTTCTCATGATCTTTCATTAATGAGCTTTCGAATCAGGTGAAATTTTAAAGGATTTTTCAACATAACTACTCGTTCTCAGAAAAAAGCAGCATTTCACTTTCGATCCGAAGCCTTCCTGAATTTCTATCATGTGTCCTTTTTTTATTCGGATTTTTACAACTCTAATGAGCATCTTCGGTTAAAAGTGTAACAATGATGCAGTTATCACAGTTTCTGACATTTCGTCCGAGAATTGTCCGGGTTCAAATCTCGGTGAGGCGTGGATGTTGTGTTTGTCTCACGGCACTGGCACTTTTCCTTCAATGGAAAGTGACCCGAAATTAGAGACGGGCGATTGCATGTATTCCAAGGAATTGCTCATTTATTGGTAGTTTGTTTGGTTGGATGTTTAACGACCACCGTGTGCAATTCAGTGTGTTATAATCCGTCGGTCATGATTAATTTAGGGCTACTAGTTCCAGGAAATGGAGAGAAGTCAGAGAACCAGTACAGTAAGACATACACAACCAAAGACCTTTAAGGTGGTTCGACCTCAAATATCTGCCTTATGTTTCCAATGGTAAAACTTCTTTACATATTTTCTTCGCAATTAATGTATTCCCAAGGATGAAAATTTGTCACTTTAAGTTATAGCATGGAATACCTAATGCTTGCTAAAACATAACCATAATTAAGCAATCCATCATGTGTTTTGTCTATTGGCGTCATCAATGTACAGGTCGCGCCATCTATTAACAGGTCTGAACATCACTCAAAGAAAAATGATTGATTTTTAATATAATTATGGTTATGTTTTAGCAAGTATTAAGTATCCTATGCTATAACTTAAAATTAGTTTTATAGGTGTGCAAATTTTCATCCTTGTGAATACATTAATTGCGAAGAAAATATGTAAAGACGTTTTACCATTGGAAACAATGCGCCGCCCCGGTGGCGCAGTGGTCTAAGGCGTTGGCCTCTGATCATTCGTCCGTAAGGGGTCCGGGTTCGAATCCCGGTCAGACATGGATGTTGTGTTTGTCTTACGGCACTGGCTCTCTCCCTTCCCTGGAGCCAGTGACCCTAAATTAGGGACGGGCGACTGCTTATAGCCCATTGAGTTGCTCACGGTGGTCGTTAAACCTCCAATCAAAAAAAAAAAAAAAACAATGCAGAGGTTCTAACTTCCTTGGGTGGAACCGCCTTAAGATACATAGGCTGGAAGTTCTTGTGTAAATGAGTGGCAGCAGCTGGCGACATTTTGATCGCAGAGCTTGTACGGCAAACACGGCATGTGTTCTATTGATTTCTTTTTTTTTTTTTTTTATTGGAGGTTTAACGACCACCGTGAGCAACTCAATGGGCTATAATCAGTCGCCCGTCCCTAATTTAGGGTCACTGGTTCCAGGGAAGGGAGAGAGCCAGTGCCGTAAGACAAACACAACATCCATGCCTCACCGGGATTCGAACCCGGACCCCTTACGGACGAATGATCAGAGGCCATCGCTTAGACCACTGCGCCACGGGGGCGGCTATTGTGTTCTATATAAGCAACGTTAGTTAAGCTCTTTTACCTGCGCGAAAGAAGAAATTTTACGTTGTTTTAATTTTGCGTATTAATTTTTTTTCAATGGGGTATAAATTAGACACTGCGCCTTTTAACTTACGATTAAAGAAAACATCATTATCGTAATTTTGGGGGATATGAAATAACTGAAGGGAAACGTCGCTTTTCCTACCTGTAAAACATGGAGGTAGGAAATATAGGAGACGCTGTAACCGCAGATATCTGAAGCCGACCTGTTAACTGCTATGATATCCCTCCGCGTGCTTGGTTACCCTCTTGGTCGTGTCTGCCATAGGAAAGCATTGAAAATTTGTGATTTTTAGAAGCTCATATTTTTCGTTAAACTAGTTTGTCAGATTTTTTCTGTGTTTGACAACATACTTTAGCTTGTTCATATTTAGTTACCATGGGATCCTGCGTGGCATTCAGCTGTGCAAATAAATTTTAAAAGAAAATACCACGTATGTCATTCCAACGGTTAGCATCACTTTATTTTCCGTGTACTAGGTTTAATTCAGTTCTTTGGGATTCAATCGTCAATTGCAATTTATTGTGAATGACAACTGTATATTTTGCTGTCATTTGCTTGCTTTTAGCATATTATGTAATGTTATAAATTTGTAGCAAAATTAAAGAAGTCGCTAGGTTTACGTAGGTTATACAGATCTGTTTACGAAAGTTGTAGCAAATTTTTCTGGAATAGTGCAAGTTATGTAATCGGAGGGGTAATCATAACTAAACTACGTTTAAAAGGACGTTCAATATAACTACATTATTAAGATAATCGTCTTTGAATTATTAATAACCCACCTATCATTATGACAGTGTTCATATCCAAAAACTTTACATTATAAACAACAACGATAGTGGTTAGGAATTAGCTACTTTTACCAAAAGTTCATCTATTTCTTTTTTTCTGTTTTAGGGCTTGACCAGTATACCAAATTACAGATTTGACCATTGCTAGTAAACACTCATTTTAAACTAATAGACAAGGTGTTTTTAATAGTGTGCTAC
Organism: Macrothele yani; assembly: GCA_039090855.1. Lineage (NCBI taxonomy): Eukaryota > Metazoa > Arthropoda > Arachnida > Araneae > Macrothelidae > Macrothele > Macrothele yani. Next base: position 42,440,662 of record CM077005.1, on the reverse strand, counting down.
AAGATCAGTTAATAGAACTGGAGCTCCTTTATTTAAAACTGAACTTCACAGTACAAATACAGATTCTCTGGATTAGCAGAGGACATTAAAACAGTAACTTTTACATGTGAGACACTGCACTAACCATTTCTTGGAATTATATGACAATGCAAAACATCACTGGTAATATCTCCTGATTCACAACAAAACCACTTTGTATGTGAAACATAAAATGATGGTGATACTAAACACAGCAGATGAGAAAAGTGAAAGTTGAAACACAAAGGGAGCACAGATATTTAAAAGATTAAAAAAAAAAAAAAAAAAAAAAGAATAGAATCCAAAATTTTGCAGGAAGTAAGAGACAAATGAACAAGGAAGCATTTGAAAGTGACTGAACATGAGTACCGTACAGTGAAGATTTGCACTTCTGGTTCCTCTCAAGCTATGACCCTGTAAACATATGTATGCACATTTTGATTTTTGAAGAAATATTCTCATAGTACATTGTAATACATTATCATTATTAACACAGCAATCATACATCTCTAAATCGCCTGTATTTCCTGTTCATTCCAAAAATAGATTTGATTCTCTTCGGCTACCCCATTTCTAGTCACTGCACATTTTTGGTATTCTAAAACTTCATGTTCTCTTATTCATTTTACAGTGCAGTGAACATTTTAGGATCATCAGTTACTTTGATATCCCATAAATAAGCTATCAGTCACATATTTCATTCACTTCTGGTACCAAATGTTTTCTTTACCTGATTTAGTTGCTATTCTGTAATGCATGTATATGTTCTGAGCAGGGACGGGTTTAAGCATTACAGCGCCTTGGGCCAAGACGCCCCTAAGCAAACTTATTGTAAGAAATTTGAGGACGATTAGAATTTCATATTTAAATTACATATTATGTACACATAGATTTTTTATTACACAAAGAACTAGCATGTTCTCAAGAACAACCCAACCCTGTAAAATGTTTAGCACATGTATTATTTAAAACTGGGCATTGAAATAAAAATTTATAAATGTCGTTTTCTCACAAGTTTAATTCGCATAATTTCAAAACATTATTTCACAGTTAATTTTTATATTTACAAATGAAATTGTTTTTTAACACACTCCTGAAACATTTGCCTGCAAAATTTTGGCTTTAAATTTACAATGTATGCAATATTAATTTTATATTTTTTTAAATACACTGCTGGGCACTCAAAATGCAACACCAAAAAAGGCACGAGATAGCAAAGCCAGATTTACTGGACACATAACAACAGATACAAAGATGAAACGATTGAGCTTACAGACCCGCGCGACTTGCAGAGCACGCAGACATCAATAGTTCGTGTGGCCCCCATGGCTGGCAGTAACAGCCGCTACCCGCCTCGGCATCGAACGAAAGAGGCTTAGGATGTGGGCTTGGGGTATGTCGCTCTAGGCTGCTTCCAAAATTTGCCACAGTTCATCAGGCGTAGCCGCGGGTGATGCTTGCCGGGCCACTCGGTTGCCGATCAGCGACCAGACGTGTTCGATGGGCGACATATCGGGAGAACAAGCGGGCCCCTGCAGCAGGGACACCTGTTGGGCCATGAAGAATCGTTGCACGATGCGTGCCACATGCGGGCGCGCATTGTCCTGTTGAAAAGTGGCCGCTGGCAGTTCCTGCAGGTAAAAGAGGACTACAGGCTCCAAAACGTCGGACATGTAGCGGTGGCTGTTGAGTGTACCGGCGATGCGTACCAGATGGGTGCGGGTGTCATATCCAATTGCACCCCAAACCGTAACGCCAGGCGACGGACCGGAATGGCGATGCATAATGCAGGCGTCATACAGTCTCTCGCCGCGGTGCCTCCACACGTGGATCCGACCATCGTGGTGTTGCAGGCAGAAGCGGGATTCGTCGGAGAAGACAATGTCGTGTCATTCCGTAGTCCAGGTGCGGCGTTCAACGGCCCACTGCGGGCACACTCGCCGGTGGGGTAACGTCAATGGTAATCAGAGCAATGGGCGCCATGTGACAAGTCACCTTTCCTGCAGACGACGTCGAACGGTACGTGCTGACACAAGGTTGTTGCGCAACACACCCTGATTCCTGCCGATAACGTTCGTGATGTGGCGATGCGAGCCGTCAATGCCCGCCGCACAATATGCCGGCCCTCTCATTTGGTGGTGTACCGCGGCTGGGGCAATCACTCACGTCGGTCCGTCCGTCCCTCCTGCACCCATCGAATCCATACTCGCCTCACTGTGGCTGGATGTCGTCCCACACGGGCGCCGATGTCTCGGAACGATAAACCGCTGTCGCGATAACCGCCGATATTCGTCCTCTGTCGAACTCCGAAACGTGCTGGAATGACTGCCGTATTCTTCGACGAGGCATCAGGAAGCACAACACATTTTCACTACTTACACCCCGCCTTCTGTGCACCCTTCTTATGGTGCTTCTCGGTGGCGTGCCGGGCGCACATGATTTGTATATGCCCTTCAATGCTAATCGTTTGCATGTCCTCTCGCGGGCGACGCATGCTGCGAATTTCAGGCCAATCGGATGCTTCCTTCTTTGTGTTGCATTTTGAGTGGCCGACAGTGTATATAATGACAGTGCTGCTACATATGTTCATTGTGTATCGATTAAGTGATTGAGATATAGAATAAATGAATGAACATATTTTATATATAGTAAAATTACTCACCGCTAAAAGATTTTTTTTCTCGATTTCTTTGTTGCCAAATCCTCTACTATATCATAAAATGTTAATGTTTCTACAACGTTCGAATTAAGTGACAAAGTTGCCAATGCACTTGCTCTTTCTTGAGAACTAGATGTCCTCAAATAGTTGTGGTCGATTTTCAAAAGAGAACTTCTTTCTCCAGTGGCATTAGTGATGGGTATGCATAGGTAAATACTTCGGATAACATCAATGTTCGGAAAAGTTGAATCAATTCTTTTTTCCCTAATCATTTTCAACATATCCTCAACAGTAACACTAACACTTGAATCTGTCACTGCTTGTCTATCTTGTAACGTACCAGGAGATGTGACGTACCTGCCCGAAGGACGCACGCGACATAAAGGCAGATAGGAATAAGAATAAAACGTCCGCGTAGCTCAATTGGTAGAGTGACTTATTCCGGAATGAGGGGATCCGGGTTCGAATCCTGGCGTGGACAGAAATGACGGAGAAATTTACTTCGTTATAATGGCGCCCAAACTATCCGGATGACCCGACCGTTCAAAATCTCGCATTGGTGTGATGTTATTTCCACACCGCGAGATAGGAAAAATAAGAGAATCCTTTCTCCAGCACTTCGAAAAAAAAAATAATAATAATAAGGGGGAGATGATGTAACGTACCAGGAGATGTGACGTACCTGCCCGAAGGACGCACACGACATAAAGGCAGATAGGAATCAGAATAAAACATCCGCATAGCTCAATTGGTAGAGTGACTTATTCCGGAATGAGGGGATCCGGGTTCGAATCCTGGCGCGGACAGAAATGACGGAGAAATTTACTTCGTTGTAATCTAAATTATTCCAAAATTTCTGGAAATGAAGACATTCTTGTTCAAATTCTGGGCCTAAATCTTGAGAGTAAACTGTCAATAGATTTTTTGCCTTTTGAGATACTGTTGTCTCATCAACATCTGATAATTGCGTTAGAAACCCAAACATGCTCTTCGCATCGGACTACGCATCTCGTCGACGTTTAACTGCTGCACCAAGTTAGCAATGATCGTATGGAAAATGCATATTAGCATATGTTCCTTTCCAATGAAAACAGTTTCTTTATTGCCATTCATTTCATGAAATTGTAGTTTTCTCCAACGGGTTCTAGTAACATTTTTCTTATATTCGTCGCACTGAGACAAAAGTTTTCCATCTTCATACTTATCAAATTTATTCCGGAGATCATTTAAATGTTTTATAAGTGAATCGTACAGTTCTACAGCAACTGAAAGGTCAATATTCACTTTCTGCAGTGTTTTATTGCAACTATCAATTCTTTGTAAAATATCACTCCGAAGCTCTAAGCGATTCATATTACTTAATTCTAACAAATTCATATTACTTAATAATCCCCCTGCTTCTGCTCTTGCTTCTAATTTTTCACCGGTGTTTTCTGCGAAGTCTTGAAGTGCATCTCTAATGCAGGAATAACTAGAGCGTAAGGCCTTGCATACATTAACCCTTGCTGACCATCAGCTTTCACATAACGTTTTGGGTACAAGAAGTAGCGATTTCGATCCTGAATCGCTGTGAAGCTTATAACTATCTTGAAGACTTGTCTTCAAGATTTCCACCTATGTGATGAAGATGACCAAAAGTTGTATATTTCCAGTACGAACATAAAAAAAGATGTAGCTTTAAAGCAGCATCCCACTGCAGATTTTCCAACCAAATTTGCTGCCCATGGAATACAGTAGGCTAAACTGTTATGACTTTTTAATCGAGCTTGGAGACCTGAATATTCACCAGACATATTTCTCGCATTGTCATAACATTGGCCTCTACAGTCTTTAACATCTGTAACGTACCAGGAGATGTGACGTACCTGCCAGCAGGACGCACACGACATAAAGGCAGATAGGAATCAAAACAAATGTCCGCGTAGCTTAATTGGTAGAGCAACTTATTCCGGAATGAGTGACCCGGGTTCGAACCCCGGCGCGGATAAAAATGACGGAGAAATTCACTTCGTTATAATGGCGCCCGAACTATCCGGATGACCCGACCGTTCAAAATCTCGCATTGGTGTGATGTTATTTCCACACCGCGAGATAGGAAAAATATGAGCAGCACTTCGAAAGAAAAATAAGGGGGAGATGATGTAACGTACCAGGAGATGTGACGTACCTGCCAGCAGGACGCACACGACATAAAGGCAGATAGGAATCAAAACAAATGTCCGCGTAGCTTAATTGGTAGAGCAACTTATTCCGGAATGAGTGGACCCGGGTTCGAACCCCGGCGCGGATAAAAATGACGGATAAATTCACTTCGTTATACATCCATTTTTAAATCTTGTAACAGCTTCAATAAAGCCTTTCCCATGTCTTCTGCTTTATGACCAGAGTTGGGCAAGAAACAAATATATCGTTTCCCTGGTTGTCCATTTTTCAGAACATAAGGAAAAATAACAGTCAACTGGTCAACTTCTGACAAATCTGGAGTGGAGTCTATAATAATAGGGGAATATTTGCTCAACTTCAACTCTTTATTGCGTCAGTGACTCATGAGGCCATTAATGAAACGAATTTTTCACATACATTCTTCAAAGGTATGAAACATTCCCACTTCCCTTATTTCCAAATTTTTTCATATGTTACTCTAGAAAAAGGTCAAATTTTTCTATCAGTTCAAGGATACCTAGATATTTGCCATTATTATTATTCCCTAACTTGTCGTTCGCTCCATTTCCACGAAACGCTAATCCACGGGAAGACAGAAATTCAATGACATCGATAATCCGTAAAAGTACTTATTTCTAATAATTTTTCTCATTCATCAGTTGCTTAATTACAGCAGAATCAATTTTTCCACTATTCTTTGCGCGTGTTAGACCCTACATGCTCAAATGAAGCACTATGTGTTCGTATAATGTTTTCGTGTTTCCAATCATAGAAACCTATATTTGAGAAAGAACTCTCTCGCTTTGCAAACAGTTTACATGTTAACAAAAAAACGCGTCCAATTGACTCAGAATACAATAGCCATTCTCTTCTTTTAATTTTACCATTTTGAAGACGGTTATAAAATAATCCTTTTGAGGCAGATCTAAATCAATCACTATAAGATCTTTTTGAAACTGTAAAATCTATTTCCTTTAAATTTTGATTCGGAGGATTTTTTGTAATATAATCAACAAATGAATCGTCTACTTTCCATTTAGCAGGATCTAATATCATATGATGTAACAAAAGTTCATTTCCTTCAACAGCTTGAAAATTTCCTCCAAGATTTGTGTTAGACTTACCTTCCTCATCCTCACCATCGGAAGACACAAATTTTATCTTCACCCTGAGCCCTTAGTTCTTGTTCAGTTGGGTCCTTCACTTCACCGGTAGATCTTGCAACCAAACACTGCATTTTCTTTTTACTTACTGTGTCATCTTCGGCCGATTTAAAAAGTTTTTTAAGTTTCGGTATTTTTTTAACAGGTGCCCTTCCTTTTCAATCTTTTTTTTCTATTTTCGCATCCAGAAAACTTCGTAGTCGACATTTTCGCTGACGGGGATGACTAATAGTAATGATTTCCCCCAAAAGAACAAAGCGAGAATGAAAACACACATGTAAACTGACAGGAGGGCAGAGGGGGAATCACAAAGCAGGCACCTGGTGTCATAAGCTGAATTGGAATGCATTCTAACCAGTACTCTGTTCTCTCTTGTCACCCACAATACCCTGGGACCTTGAATTCTTGGAGTCCGATTCCAGTCTTTCAACCGACATTCCCGCCGTCCCGGTGCCGCAGTAGTCTAAGCGATGGCCTCTGATCATTTGTCTGAAAGGGATCCGGGTTCGAATCCCGGTGAGGCATGGATGTTGTGTTTGTCTTACGGCACTGGCTCTCTCCCTTCTCTGGAACCAATGACCCTAAATTGTGATCATGTGTAGAGGATTTTAGGAAGGGAGTATCTGACCCCAGGTCTTAAACAACCCTTAGAAATAGGAAGCTAGGAGATTTGGGCTAGAGTGCCCGATAGGAAAGTGACACGGAAGCGAACTAGAAAGGGGGAGAAGACGCCCTTATTTATTACCGGGGGCAGTACCAGGGGTCCGACGGCTTAACGTGCCCATCCGGCGCACGGCGGATATTTAGTGGATTGAGCGTTCGTACCTGCTGGGATCGAACCTGAGGTCCTTTCCGTGGTCACGAACGTTGCCTACTAGGCAACCCGCGGCCCTGAGTAACTCTAAATTAGGGACGGGTGACTACTTATAGCCCGTTGAATTGCTCATGGTGGTCGTTAAACCTCAAAAAAAAAATAATAATAAAAACCTGCTTGCTCATGGTGGTCGTTAAACCTCAAAAAAAAATAATAATAATAATAAAAACCTGCATCCCAGGGCTGTTATCACGCTCAGATTTTTCAATGCCTTGTAAAAATTATGCGCCTGTGCAGTGCAGTGCAGTGCCTCTCCCCTAGCCTCCCACTCTCGTTCCTCGTTGTCTGCGAGCTCTGTAAAAGTAATGCTCCGCCCTCTTCTGAGTTTGACCTTAGCAGGAAGAAATAACTTCCTCGGGGGCTTCTGAGTCGCACTGAATTCACTTTCAAAATGAATTAATATTTTTAATAATTAAACAACACATCGAATGTACTAACACCATTTAATATTTTCTTAAGTATTAAAGGTATTATACTACTCAGTTTATAATTTGTAGAAATGAAAAATCCCATTTCATTCCCTTTTTTTTGGGGGGTGTCAGATGAAACGTCTTGTGTCACATGTATTCTCATAATTTTGGCGCCCCTCTATGTGCAGCGCCCTGGGCCACAGCCCAGGTTAGCCCAATGGTAAAACCGCCCCTGGTTCTGAGATTAAACATTGTTTTCATGCATTTTAACTCTCATGAATAATCTGCTTTTTCTATCTAATATTAATTATAGCATTAATGCTCTACAGCATATATGCTCTAATTAAACTTTCCCCTTTTGGTTCTCTGTTGATATTTAAAGTCCATCTTGTTACCTTTTCTTCCTTTACATCATATCTTACTTGCTTTGGTGAAATCAGTGAGATGTAGCTAAAAGGTCATTCCTTGCACAGTGGGTGTGGCATGTGTGTTTTGTCAATCTAGCTTATGATCTGTCTCTGTTTTATCAGCATATTGTAGTTTCTTCAAAGCCGAGGTATTTGTGGTAGCTGAAACATTCAAATATTTATTGTGGTTTATTTGCTCACAGTTCATGTTCTGATTAGCTCAGTGTAATTAGCCTGTACTGTTTCGCACATCAATGTAAATCTCTTGTACCCAATATTTTGATAGTTGTTACAGATTTCCTGTATTGTATATATATTTTTTATATTCTTTGGTATTCTTGTTGTGTATCCATGCATCCCCCACCCTTCATTTTTTGTTTTTCCATTGGGACTGAAGGACTAAGCCTTTTAAGAGAAAAGACACTCATGTGTGGCACCCATTGTATGTGAAGGAAAGCATTTTGCTGCTGCTAGTGAAGGTTACTGAAGATGAGATTTAACTATTTGAGATAAGTGTTTTGTATTGGATGTACATATAAATTTCCATACAAACATTTGCCTTTAATGGTTTGAATTGCTGCAGTAAGCTAAGTTCCAGCTACAAATACTGTTGGGTAAGCTTTTCTTTTCTTGCATATATAAAAAGGACTTCAAGAAGTTTAATGTGTATGCGGGCATCAACTCATAATAATATTTCTTCATGTTCTAACTAGCTCATTCTCTTTTGTCTTGTGTAACTAGAGGTATATTGAATCCCCATTAGGAAATGATAGTACTGATATATTTTCTACAGCTTACAATGTACATAATGAGTGTGAAATGCAGTTCACAGCTAGGCTTTTTGATGACAGAAATGGGGGGAAATCTTGAATTCAGCTGAAGTAAAAATATAACAGCATAAAATTATAAAGATATTAATTGCAATATATGAAAATGTATAGTTATGATAAACAAATAAATTACTTGAGTGAAAACTTTATTACTTAACTAATCAGATGAAATAGGCGGTCGTAAGAAGTTCTAGCTTAAAAGGTCAGCATAATTTTTGGAAATCAGATTTTGGTACTCGAGATGTTACATGGATAACAGTAAACTAAAGATGATTTAGCATCTGATGGCAGAAAATTTGCACTTCTATATTTCCCATGCACTTCTGATTAGTTATCGATTAATTTTTGTGGCCAGAAAATGTAGGTTAAATGTGCATTAGCATATGGGCTGCTGTTAGCAATGCTCTCTGTCATTAGAGCTCAAATTAATCACCTTGTTGTGTTGATTAACCACACCTTATGTCATCAGATTTTTCTATTCTTGAACATATGTTGTGCTAGCAACAAACTGCAGGATTTATCCTCAATGAATTCTTTATTAATAAATATAACCTTGCTCATAAATGGTATACGTATATTTCAAAAAACAAATTAAAAATCCTTATTATATACACACGTCTGTTTCATTTACTACTTAAAAGCTATTAACTTACTACATTATGAATGTGCCTCTGTTAATAGTGATGTGTATTAGAAGTATAATATTTTGAATGTAGTTGGATTTTTTTAAAAAGAGATCTTACAGTAGGAATTATTTCTGCTGCTTATGTAAATCTGCTGTTTTTATCAAGACATTTTATCAAGTCAGATTTCCTTTACTATCAACAGGACTTGTAAATCCTATTTCCACAAACTAAAAAAATTGTATATTTTCTTGCTATATTTTGAAACTTCACCCTTTAAAAAGATAAAAAGTTACCCCCCCCCCTCCTCCGAAAAAAGTTCCCTTCCTATTAAGGCCTGTAGTTTTAAAATTTGCATTCATACCTTTGAAGCTCACCACAGTTCTAACCAAACCAGTTGGAATTTCCTACCTTCATTAGAACAAACTAAAATCAGTCAAGTGCTTAAAGCAATTATAAAAAATAAAATGTAGACACAGTAACATCATATTTTGAGTCTGATTTTTTCAATTTCTTTGAACAAGCTCGCAGATTCCTGATTTTTTCTATAAAGGCTTGGAAATAAAATCTAGATATTTCATGAATTTTTGTTTTTTTAAATAATAATGTTCAATGAGAATATTCTCCCCCTCCCTTTGCTTATTTGCTTACGAACAATCATAATTGTTCTTTAAGTAAAACAAACGTGGAACGTCGTTGTTTGCTTTAATTTTCCTCCTGACAACATGGCAGAAGTGTTCCTTCCCTTTAAAGTGCGATCTTTGGAAAAATGCACTCATAATACAAATTCTCTGAAGCTCTATCGTTGCAATTTCTATGATAAACAATATTTTACGATAATCCACTAAGGCAGAGAAAGATTTTAAATGTTTAATAAAATTATGTTTAGTATAAACACATTTTAAATCGTCATTTAATATACGTCTCAGTGATTACGAAGACGCTTTTTTAGATCTCATTTCCTCCATGAAAATCTAAGTTTCTGTACTGAAATTCCTTTCATGTAAACCTAAGAGTTTCTTAAACCTATTCCACTGCTTTTCCATTTCGCTTATAATTTAAGACAACGTAAAATCTTAAAAAAACGAACAGGGTCTCGCTAATGCTTTCCTACGGAAAATCGTCTGCTTTTGCATCTTGAGGGTAACCACGACAAAGCTGACGGTACTGCTTTTGCATCTTGAGGGTAACCACGACAAACCCGGCTTCACTTTGCTAGCATGGGAAGAGTTGGCGACAGCGCCTCCTCTTATTCATACCTTCATGATTCTTTTTTTTTTTTTTTTGTTTGTTGGAGGTTTAACGACCACCGTGAGCAACTCAATGGGCTATGAGCAGTCGACGGTCCCTAATTTAGGGTCACTGGTTCCAGGGAAGGGAGAGAGAGCCAGTGCCGTAAGACAAACACAACATCCATGCCTCACCGGGATTTGAGCCCGGACCCCTTTTGGACGAATGATCAGAGGCCATCGCCTTAGGACCACTGCGCCACCGGGGCGGCCCAGCATGATTCTTCCGGCGCTTCCGGTTTAGAGAACGATTTGTGTCTAGGGAATTGACTCTGAGTTTGGATCCTTTCGTTCGCTGATTTTCTGGTTTAGTGACCAATTTTTAAGTTTAAATTTGTTTTTACTTTGTAATGGAAAATTTGTTCCTCGGTTTTCTGATAGGTTCGTTTCGAAACGTTCATGTGATTTAATGCATTTGTACACTTTTAAATAAGGTCAAATTTTCTAACTAGAACACGATCCTCACCGAGACACCAAGGTGAAATTTTAATATCTAGTGAGAAGTAATTTTGACTGACTGACTCAAGGAATTTACTCTTTTGCAGAATCGATTCTTTTCTGGAAAGATTAGTTCGCGAATGACTCAGTTTGCTGATTCATTCTTTTAGAACGAATCATTTGCGAACAACACATTTCTACTATAACAAACAAATGGTCCTCATTATACATTGAACTGAAATTTGTCGTTTGGCACTTATGCCATGCAGTTGAAGATCATTTTCGATACCTGTGATATCAATACCTGCACTTACATCATTTCATTCTACCTGCAACTGACCAATGATGCCCATGAATGAAAAACACTTCCATATCGGCTCACAAAAGTATGCAGCGATGTATCAAGGAAAAGTAGTCTCGGCATGATGGCATAATCATGTGAACATCCTTGAGTATTTTTCATTGTCGTGTCCCTCTCCCAACTACACTACGTTTTCTTTGTCCTGGGATACGCAGTGGATGTAACCTCAATGAGTGTTAGAAAATTTGTTTGTACAGTGTTACAGTTTTTATCATTTACTGTTTCAAGATTAATGGTAAACATACAGGAAGGACATGAAAGAATCAGTAGATGCCTCAACAAAGGAAATATTGCTAATGATTGAAATAACACTACAGTGATCCTGCTATATAAAAGAGGGCCTTGCAGAACTCTCGAGCTACAGACTCAGATGTTCACAAAATCTTCACTAAGGTACTGATGCATTGCTTAAAAAAATACACTAGCCATGATAGCTAGGAGAACATGTTGGATTCAATACTACAGATCGTATCTACACTCATTGTCATAAAAATCCGCACACCAAGAAAAAACCGTGCGATTAACGCGAATAGCTACGGGGAGGACAGATATGCAAATGATCGCGCGTCCAAGACCGGCGATGCAATCACAATCCTTGGGGCTTATAAGGCGCCGGGCAGGGGACTTCACATGCGTGCCGAAGTGCACGGTAAGAGTCAGGTGAGATCCCTGAGTGATAGACATGCCAAGGAGCAGCCGTAGACTTGCGTTGGGCAACTGACGGAGTTTGAACGAGACCATATCGCCAGGATGAAAAAGGCAGGGTGACCAGCGCGCCGAATCGACCGCCATTTGGGCTGCTCTGACAGTATAGTGCGATCTTCTTGAGAGAAATGGACACGGGAAGGCACCCGGACAAGGCGGACTGGCTATGTACGACCCAGACACACCACCATCCACCAGCAGAGATAACCGTGGGATCGTGAGAGCGGCGCGAAAAGGTGCAACGACGTCCTTGTCCACTATCCAGAAACATGTAGCGGCTGTACAAGGGACTCCTGTGTCCGCCAGAACTATTTCCAGACGTCTGGCAGAGGCGTACCTGCAATCTCGATGGCCCTTACGTTTTCTGCCATTAATACCTGACCATCGTGGGCGTCAATTGCAGTGGTGTTAGCAGCAAGCGACGTAGATTGCGACGGACTGGCGACGTAAGGTGTTTAGAGACGAATCCCACTTCTGTATGGGAACGGACGTCCACCTTGTCAGAGTGTGGAGGACCGCAGGTGAGCGCTACAATCCCAAACTCACTGTACAGTGGCACACGTCCCAAACTGCAGGTTTGATGGTCTGGGGAGCCATCGCGTATGACAGCCGCACTTCCCTCGCAGTGATCCAAGGGACGTTGACAGCCCAGCCCTACGTACAGGAGATCCTGCGGCCTCATGTGCTGCCTTTCCTGGTGGGGCGTCCCGGAGCCATTTTCCAACAAGATAATGTCAGTCCGCACACGGCTCGGGTTTCCCAGGACTGTCTACGTCATGCTTCGACGTCTCCTTGGCCTTCCAGATCGCATGATCTCTCGCGCATCGTGCACGTGTGGAACCAGATGGGACGCCAGCTTTCTCGATGTCCCAGTGTTCGTGATTTAGAGCGTCAGTTGCAAGAAGTGTGGGCCAATCTGTCTCAGGATAGCATACGGCGCCTCTTTGACTCCATGCCCGACTGTATCACCGCATGTATCCGAGCACCAGGCGGCCCGACGCTGTACTAACGCTGATCGGAATGTGTACTGTATGTCCGCGGGAAATCGTCCCGCTGCAGGGATATTGTAATCACTTCTGTCCTTGGTATGTACCATCTCACTACTAAAACCTCATTTAAATCGGAAGCCTCCATCTTGGTGCGCGGATTTTTATGACAATGAGTGTATGTTCTGAGAGAACTAACAGAAAACAACAATGAATATAAACTGCTCATTATGTATGGCATTTATAGGTTATGAAAAGGCCTTTGATTTCACGCAACCATTAGCAGTTATAATGTCTTTGAAATCGTATGGTACTGAAGACACATACATTAACGTTATTGATAACATCTATGAAAATGTAAGTACAAATGTCCGACTGTTTGTGGACATAGCACACATAAAAATTAGATCGGGAGTGAAATAAGGTGACACCATATACAGTGGTTCAACAAAATAATGTGAACACTATGATTACAGGGCTTAATGTTACTCGGGTAGGCTACACTGAAAAAAATGTGATTATCTTCAGTGTATCTCTTCTTCGTATATATTATATAGCTTTGTATGCTAGTGTAGTACAAGTTGTGTTCAGCTGCAGTTCGTATGAGAGGTCGGTGAGATGGGTGACCTGTCAGACTAATTTTAAAGAGGGCAAATCGTGGGAGTCCGTTTAGCAGGAGCGTCTGTAACCATATTGTTTTGGTGTTTCAAGAGCAAGTCTCCACGGTTATGACTGCATACACAAAGCAGGGCAAGACTTTATCAGTGAAGAAGAATAGTGGGAAGAAACTGAGACTGAATGAGACGGACTGTCTAAACAATACAGAACTACTGCAGCAAAAGTGACAGCAGAATTCAATATCCACCAGGAAGACTATGTTTCAACAGAAACAGTCCACAGAGAACTTCACGTAGCCAACATCCATGGAAGAGCTGCAATTGCTAAACCTTTAATCACAGAAACCAATGCTAGAATAGTGTTCTCTCTAGAGTAAGGTGACCAGATATTGCAACACTGATTTGAGGATAAAAGGGCGTGGCGTCCCCAAATCGGCAGTTCATTTGGGGACACATACGTACTCAAAATAAACAAGCACATCTTTTTGTCACAAAACTGCATTGCTTCAATAAATGTGATATTACATATGAAAATTTATGTTTTAAAAGGATATATTTTGTAGAATGTTGGTAATTTGTATTGACAAAGTAGAACTGTGATGGCGAGAACGTATTAGCAAAACTGAAATGCTTTACCTTGTACATGTGCCGAATTAAAATCAAGCTGCACACCAAACTAATTGCATGGCGAATGTTTCATTTTGCCAAAGTTTTTGGAGAAACTTAGATCAAGTACAGTCGAAATTTGACCGCGCCAGTAGTTCAGTGTCCTAGTGCTGGCCACTGACCATTCGTACAAATGGGTACGGGTTCGAGTCCCGACTGAGACATGGATGGTGTGTTTGTCTTACAGCACTTGCTCTCCCTCTCTTCCCTAGAACGAATGTCTCCAAATTAGAGACAGGTGACAGCTTATCAGTAGCGGCTCGTCCATAAGAACACAAGAGCACGTGAACCCCCTATAAAAAATAGAAAAAATAATTATACGATGTAAATAATACATCTTTATTGACGCAGTACTAAATGTCTTATCTTCAGTAAGTTTAAAAGAGCGGACAATGAAACACAGCGTAAGCACGCAAAGTGAGGTTAAGTGTAATGACGCGCCAGTGGCTATAGGAGCGGACTGAATGTGCCGCTCTCGATACTGGACACACTAGATATGCGACAGATGGGCGAGTCCATTTGCTCGAGGTAGGGCGGGAAACATGTCTACAAGCGGCTTAACGGAGAATACCGATGAGCTGCCTGTGACACAGCTCAGCTCAGTTGTTGCACTGCTGTAGTTGACGGGGGATGCTCCTAACCTTTGCGCGCGTGTTACATTTGTGTTTTGGAGTTTCCAGTTTCGATTATATTTTCGGTGATAAAGTTTTAGTTGAAATTACACTTATTACAGTTTATCTATTGTAGTGTAGCTAGTGAACTGTTGTTTTTATTTACTGTACAATAATGGAAAGTACCTGTAAGTACTCAGTTAGTAATTTAAAGGAAGTAGCGTTTGGCAATTTACCCATAGAAGTTAAAATAGCAATAAAAGAGAATGGCAGGCCAACGCCCCGACTTAATATAAGTCAAACATCGACATCAAAATCTAAAACTTTTAAAAGAGAATTTAAAGAAGAGCTATACGAAAAAATTCCTTGGCTTTGTGGTTGTGAACAAACAAACAAAATATTTTGTTTTCCTTGTTTGTTATTTCCCTGTGAAAAGGGCGATCCTACTTGGGTGAAAAACGGCGTTTGTGACTTAGCTCATTTGACACAAAAAATAAAAAAACACGCAAGTTCTCATGGACACATAAGTGCTACATTGGATTTCAATTTGCTGGGAAAGGTTGACGTTCGTCAGCAGCTTGACAGTGCTCAGAGCCGTAGCGCGGGGGGGGGGAGAAGGGGCGGTCACCTTGGGCGCCGAGCTGGAGCAGGGCGCCATCGAGACGTAGATCTTTTTTATATAAATATAAAAATGTGAAATTAATTTATACGCGTAATTAAAAAAATGTATAAAATTTAAACTTCTTTATGCTTTAAGAATAAAATGGCGACCAGATGAAACCTAAATTAAAGGAGAACTCCAATCGTCCGAACGCCAAATATTCGGATCGATTTGGCTTGGGTGTGACAGTACATTTTAGTTGCTATGTTTATGAAACATTTGAGACGCGGCGCGCAGCGGCTAGTGTAGGCCAGGACTTTAGAGGGGAAGGGCTAGTACGCCCCTTTGAAGTGCTGAACACCGACCCGTGTCTGAAAGGTTGGGTAAAAAATGGTAGTGTACTTGTTTCTACGTCATCACGCTGTCCTTCTGGCTCAGCTCAGTTCCCTCCAGGACAGAACTTCCCTCTGTTATGACGGTGTTTTACGCCAGCACTTTTTCTAGGTGTATCATATTTGTTTCACGCTGTATTTTATTTAAGTTGTACACTGAAAACCCAAACTGATGCTCTTAGCGAGAAGAAACAGATTTTTAAATGGACACCAGAAGACATATCAAGTTAATTCCAGCACTTTACCTCAAATCATATGATTTTTGATTTTGAGATCAGAAAAGTATATTAGCTATATTAAGCAAAATACTTTTTAAAGAAAGAGCATGCATAACAGAAAATGTTCATTTAAAATTATCCAATTTATACTATAACATCAATGTTTTCCGATTTTTAGGCCCCCAAAAATCATGAACTTTTGTTTTCCAAAAAGATAATTTTTGATATTTGAGTGCGCCTTGCAGTAGATGGCACAATGTAATCGGGTAAATACGGTAGTAACTTTGACTGAAAGTGCCTTTCATGTGGTGCTCTGACAGAAAGCTCCCAGGCTTTTGGCCAGTGCAGGTACGTCATCGACCACGGCTGCACATCTCAGGGGGTGAAATGTAGGCGACGGGTGGGGTGACCTTCACGGCCTCCTCTGTCCATGATCCATCACTCCTTACGTGTATTGAGAACGAATGACGGATGGCGACGATTCGTCGACAGGGAAGCCTACAGTGCGCATGCGCGGAAAAAACATTACTCAGTTAAGGTTGCGACAGTTTAAATGCAATATTTGCCGTGACACTGTGACGACATTTGTTTGCTTAACGTTGTCTGTATAGCTTGATTGATTGAGTAGTGCCCTGAATTAGTGCACTGTGCCACGTGACGTGCGTGTGTGTGTCGAAATGGGACCTACAAAATTGTCTGGAGCACAAGGCAGAAAACGAAAAAAACAACAAGAGGCGGATAACGCAGTCCAAGCCAAGCAGTGGCAAAAACTGGGATGGGTAAAGAAGGTGGATCCCTCAACCGCTGCGCTCCCACTACAGCAAGTGATTGAAAGTAAGCCATCTACATCAACAGTTTTAGAAAATGAAAACGGTACTGAAGTAACTGAGAATATAACTGGTAGTGCTAGTGTGCATTCAGATGTTTCTACACCTTATTTTAACCCATCCTTTCCAACATTGAGTCCTTATGAAGGCGTACAGGAACAGGATTTGGAAGATGAACAAACCAAAATTCAACTTAATTTTAATGATCCCACAACATGGCCTGATTTGAATGACCATATGAGAAGCTTGTTAGTTAAACACGGTCCAGAACAAAATAAAAATGGTAATTTTATTTTATCAATTAATGCAGAAAAAAGGCATTTTACGGGAAATTGGTTCCACAAAAACCTTTTGAATGGAGAAAATGTAGAGCGGGATTGGTTAATTTACAGGGAAGCAACAAAAGTTATTTATTGTTTCCCTTGCATGCTATTTGGAAAACATTTGAAATCACGTTTGGCAAATCCAAAAGTGGGATTTTCTGAGTGGAAAAAATTACACCCTCGAATTCCAGAGCATGAAAATTATGTAGAGCACCGTGAGTGCTATGTTTCCTGGAAAAGCTTTGAAAAAAGGATTAAAGAGGGCTGTGCAATTGTTACTGAACTACAGCAAATGATTACAAAAGAAAAAGAGAAATGGCGGCACATTCTCAGAATCATTGTCGATTGCATTTTGTTTTGTTCAGTCCACAACTTGGCCTTTCGAGGTTCAAGTACAAAGATAGGTGAAGACAAATGAGGATGTTTTTTTACATTTGCTAGTTTGTTTCTCATTATGATAAACAGCTAAAAGATAATATTACCATAGCCAAAGAAAAACCAGGAATCTCAAATTACCTTTCCCCAACAATTCAAAACGAATTCATCAATTTAATAGGTGACACTGTACGCCAAGAAATAGTAAAAGACATAAGAGAGGCAAAATATTTCTCAATTTCATTTGATTGTATACCAGATGTAGCCCATCAGAAACAAATGTGCCAGATTATTAGGTACGTGAAAGTTTCAGAGGATGTTTGCTCTATTGAAGAAAGTTTCATCGATCTCATAAAAACTACTGAAACGACTGGGGCTGGTTTAACCGAAGAAATTCTACAAAAAATAGAAGCCGATAGGCTTGACATTCGTAATTGCCGAGGGCAAGCATACGATAATGGTTCAAACATGGCGGGGAAGTATTCAGGAGTCCAGGCCCGTATACAAGCAATTTGCAGTCATGCACGTTTTATGCCATGTGCTGCTCATTCATTGAACTTGGTTGGTGTTCACGCTGCTGGTGTTCACCGCTGCAGGTTGGTGTTCACGCTGCTGAAATGTGATATCTTCAGGTATTATCACATTTTTTGGTACAGTGCAAAACTGTACAAAATATTTGCTCACAATGTCAAAATGTGGGAAATATTATCCAACAAACTTTCTACCACTCTCAAGCGTCACTGTGATACAAGATGGGCATCCAAATACTCTGCTGTTCATGCACTTTATTCACAGCTTGATAAAGTCCTCGAAGCCTTAGAGGAAATTTCTGACAACCCTCAATTCCATGATGACTGTTTATCAGTGGTTAAAAATCTTCTGAAACAAATTAATTATATTGTTACTCTGTTATGTGGGACAAAATACTAAATCAGATCTCCCGCATTTTTTTTTTTTTTGAATGGAGGTTTAACGACCACCGTGAGCAACTCAATGGGCTATAAGCAGTCGCCCGTCCCTAATTTAGGGTCAGTGGTTCTAGGGAAGGGAGAGAGCCAGTGCCGTAAGACAAACACAACATCCATGCCTGACCGGGATTCGAACCCGGACCCCCTACGGACGAATGATCAGAGGCCAACGCCTAAGACCACTGCGCCACCGGGGCGGCTAATCTCCCGCATGAATGAACAACTACAACGCAAAGATGTGACCGTGGACTGTGCAGTTAGTCACTTGACAGGATTAAAAGCTTCTTTACAAGACATCCGGGATACAGGGATTGATCTTATACTGGGCGAAGCATCGGACATCTGTGCCGCAACATCTCTTGACGGCTTCTTCGAGGAGAAAAGGGCAAGGAAGAGGAAACGACTGACATTGGAAGAAAGTGAGGACTGTTTTGACAGGAAAACAAAGGTTCAGTGTGGACTTTTATGCTGTTTTGGACAAAGCTTAGAACAAATGGAATGGCGTTGTAAATGTTTGATTGAAGTGTTAGATGACTTTAATTTCTTAACGGGCAAGTCTTTGCAATCTATGACCGTAGAAGAGTTAAAGGCTAGTGCAATGTGCTTAGCAAATAAATATGATTAGGATCTGGATGCTACTGAAGTAGAGGGGGAAATAGCTAGTTTTAAGTTTCAGGCCACTTCTTTATTAAAAAAATCAGGATTTTTCAAAAGCAACCTCTCTTGACCTATTAAATTTAATCCACCAAATGTCTCTTGCTACATCTTATCCAAACTTAATAATTGCTTTCAGATTATTCTTAACATTACCAATTACTAATGTGTCTAGTGAATGAGGTTTTAGTAAGCTGAAAATAATAAAAAATTACTTAAGGTCATCAATGGGACAAGAGAGGTTAATGCACCTAGCAATTCTGTCAATAGAAAAAGATATTGCTAAAACTATTAATTATGATTAAATAATAAATAATTTTGCTGCTGTTAAAGCTCAAAAGGTACATTTGTAAATACAAAATCATTCTGTTAAGGCTTAAGCATAATTTTAAACAAATGCTACTTGTACTTATTTTTTCAGTTGTTCATAAGCACTTGAGGTGGCAATTAATTATAAATAAAAAGTATTCTTCATTCAAACTATGTTCAATGTTTTTTCTTTCTTCAACAATCCCTATTGAAGCTCACATAGTCACCACAGGCTATTGAATAGGATTACCAATATAAGTTTTTTTTTTTAAATATTATATTATGAGCAATATTTTATACAAAAAAATTTACATTTTATTACTATTTCATACAATTAGCAAATTATATACGGGACAATAATTGCAAATAACAATAAAAATCGCAATATTTTTTTTATACGAGTATTGTACTATATCTGCAAACAGGTATAAAATAAAATCTGACACCATCGCCTGTTTCAGTTGGACGGGGGCAGGGGGCGCCAATACCTCTAGCTATGGCCCTGCAGTGCTTATCGACAAAATATAAAAAAGCACAATGAACAAGTGACTAAAAATAGGTATGTCCTTTCTAAGCTTATAGACTGTATTAACTTTTGCGGTGCATTTCAATTGGCCCTTCAAGGTCATCGTGAGGATGACGATTCCTTAAATCCTGGCATATTTAAAGGGCTTGTAAACTTTTCTGCAGAACTTGACTTATCTTTGAAAGAACACTTGAGTACCGCTACTGTCTTTAAAGGTACCTCGAAAGAAATTCAAAATGAATTGTTAGATTGTATGCTTTTTGTATGTCAAGAAAACATAATGGAAGAAATAAAAACTGCACAGTATGTTTCTTTGATTGCGGACGAAACATCAGACGTCTCATCTGTATTTCAGTTAGTTATAGTTTTCCGCTATGTTTTAGCTAATGGCCAACCAGTTGAAAGATTTTGAAAATTTGATAACCCTGAAGAGCACGACACAGAATCTATTGCCAAATGTATTTGTACCAGTTTAGATTATGTTGTGCAAAATCCAGAAAAACTCGTATCTCAAAGCTATGACAGTGCGAATGTAATGAGTGGGCACCATGCTGGCGTGCAGACCATAGTGCAACAAACTTATAAACATGCTTTTTTCGTTCACTGTTACGCTCATCAGTTGAACTTGATTGTAGCTCAAGCAACAAGCCAAAACCAAGATGTCAGAATTTTTTTTTCGGACTTAAGTGATATAACAATTTTTTTTTTCGAATTCCCCTCAGAGAGTGTCTGTTTTGGACAAGATAGTTGGCAAACGAATACCTCGGGCGTCAGCTACAAGGTGGAATTTTAAAAGCAGAACTGTTAATACTGTTTTTGAGTACAGAGAGAAATTAATTGAATGTATGGAGGAAATCCAATCAACCTCTAAGCAACCAACCACCATAATTAAAGCTGGTGCTCTAGCTCGTCTCCTTAGAGATAATAAGTTCATATTTTGGATTTCTGTTTTTCACAGATTAATGCCACATGTGGATATTTTGTACAACCAATTACAGCTAACTTACACTGATGCTGTGAGAACTAAAGCCAATGTTGACCATTTCGTCAAAGCCATTGATAAGGAAAGAGGTAACATGGACAAAGTGACAGAGCTGGTTAATCAGTACCCAGAAAATGCACCTAAACGATCGAGGTGTGAAGAATATTTTTACTTAAGCAGAACAGTGGCTGCCAAGGAAACCTGTGACATTATTACAACGCAAACAAAAACAAGATTTTCATTCACAACATCTTGCTCAGCTGTATCTCTTTTTGAATCACAAAAGTTTGAAGAGTTTGAACAGAAATTCCCCGAGAAATTGCTTGAAGATACAGTAAATGTGTATTCATTTCTTGAAAAAAATCGCCTCAAGACAGAGCTTGAAATCATTTACAAAAGAACTGATTTCAGAAACATGTGTGGTGCTGTTAGTCTTTTACAGTTTTTTATTGAAAACAACTTATTGTCATCATTTTCTGAAAGTTATAAACTGTTATTAATTATTGCAACAATACCAATGACGACTACTGAAGCTGAAAGGTGTTTTTCAACCCTAAAACGGATAAAGACATTTTTGTGGTCTACGATGTGTCAAGAGAGGCTTACAGCTTTAGCCATGCTTGCAATCGAGAAGGAAATGATTTCTAACATCCATAATTTCAACGAAAGAGTTATTGGATGTTTTTGTGTCAAGAAAAGATAGAAGGATGGACTTTGTTTACAAAAACTGTACTTAAAGAAAATATTTGTGTAAGTAAATACTAGATCTTACCATCATATGCAGCAGCTTTGATTATTTTCCTTTTTCTGTGTGTTTAATAATCTAATCTAATAATTGAGAGCATGAGGCCTTATGACTAACTATCTAAATATTTAACACTTAAAACAAGCTTTCTGTTTTGTGTTTATTTTACTATAAAATTAAATGAAAATAATTGTTTCAGTAAAAAAGAACAATTAGCATATTATAACAAGTATGATCAATAAAGTAATCCTTTATTATTAAGTTGTGAAACAGTTAAAGTACAGTAATAGCTATAATAACATTTCGTTTCAAAATTAATACATTACATCAAGGTATAGCAGTGCCTAAATTATATGAATATTGCAAGCAACACACAAGTGTGTGACACAGTGTATCTCAAAAACTGCAAATTATTAATTGTGAACACCCTGTAGATGTACTCGTGAGCCGCCACTGCAGCTTATAGTCCTTAGAGTTGCTCGCGGTGGTCGTTATACCCAGAAAGAAGAAAAAAATAAAGTCAAAGTTTGTTTTCACAAGAAACATGTTGGAAAATTAGTACAACTTAAACTACTTTTAAGATAATTTTTCATTAGAAATCTAACAAGCTAACGAGGAAGTGTAAATTCCAAGACAATTTGCGTCCTCAAAGGCATCAGACGTTTTTGGGGACAGTCAACTAAATTTGAGGACTGTCCTCAAGAATTGGGGACTTCTGGTCAGCTTACTCTAGAGCCTTTTTACTAGGCGCATGCCCAGTTAATTTTGTCTGCCGCCCGGCTATATTTGCTTTTTTATTGGGGGTTTAACAACCACCGTGAGCTACTCAGTGGGCTATAAGAAGTCGCCCATCCCTAATTTAGGGCCACTGGTTCCAGGGAAGGGAGAGATCCAGTGCTGTAAGACATACACAACATCCATGCCTCACCGGGATTCGAGCTAGGACCCATCTCGGATGAATGATCAAAAGCCATCGCTTAGACCACTATGCCACCGGGCTATATTTCCTTTAATGAATGTTTTCACAATGCACATAATAGTAAGAATTTAAAACTTATTCCCACTACACCATCAGTGTTGATGGAAACTGGTTTAAATCTGTTACCGCCCTAGAGTCACAGTGGTCTAAGTGATGGCTTATGACCATTTGTCTGAGAAAGGTGCAGGTTTGAATCTCGGTGGGGCATAGTGTTGGAAATCAATCCTTATTTGTTATTCTCATGTAATTCATTCATTTGTTTTTGTATAATGTAATTCAAGTCAAGTGAGATACATATGTATACTGTCACGCATTGTTCTTGTGGCAAGCACTTTCAAATGTGCGTGCTGTAACGGCTAAAGCATAAAGGAAGGATCTAAAGTATTACAGAGAGCTACTGTTGCCTTCACAGCGAAAGGTTGTGTTCGAGCGTCGTCGCTGTATTCTATTTTTATTTATGTTTGATAGATATTATGGTAATAAATAATCAAGCTACATCTATTTTAATCATGTCTTACTAAGAGTAAGTTCACTGCATTACCTGCTTCATTATTTTATGCGTTGTCACCCCATACTGGCTACGGACCCAGAGAAGGACGCAATTACTCCTTTTTTTTTTTTTTTTTTTTTTTGATTGGAGGTTTAACGACCACAGTGAGCAACTCAATGGGCTATAAGCAGTCGCCCGTCCCTAATTTAGGGTCACTGGTTCCAGGGAAGGGATAGAGCCAGTGCCGTAAGACAAACACAACATCCATGCCTCACCGGGATTCGAACCCGGACCCCTTCTGGACAATTGATCAGAAGCCATCGCTTAGACCACTGCGCCACCAGGGCGGCCAATTACTCCTTAGCTCGGACTGATGGAAAAATAAGGAGTACGGCAGGATATACCACGCTTCGATTCAACCATATGTAATCAATTTCCATTGAATTTTTTCGATTGCATTTAAAAATAGATGATGTCACATTTAATTATCGACAAGTTAAACAAATGCAATTATGATATTTGGAAGATTCAAATGGAAGCTATTCGACTCATAATGATCGTTAGAATTATGTTACAGGTCAGAATTCAAAACCTGTTGATGGAACAACTGCAGCTGAAACAGAGGAGCTTAACAAATGGATGCTGGCTGACCAGAAGGCTAAAGCAGACATAATCCTTTCAATCTGTCCTAGCGAACTTTGCCATGTTGGAAATCAATCCTTATTTGTTACTTATTATTCTCATGTAATGATGCAATTCCTTCATTTGTTCTTGTATAATGTAATTCAAGTCAAGTGAGATATATATGTATACTGTCATGCATTGTTCTCTTTACGAGCATTTGATCAAATGTGCATGCTGTAACAGCTAAATGTATTCTATTTTATTCTATTTTTCTATTCTATATAGAGAGCTACTGGTGTTGTCTTCACAACAAAAAGTTGTGTTCGAGCGTCGTCACAGTATTATCTTTTTATTTGTTTATGTTTGATAGATATTATTATGGTAATAAATAATCAAGATACATCTATTTTAATCGTCTTACTCAGAGTAATTTCACTGCATTACCTGCTGTTGTATGAATTATCACCCCACACGGCGCTGTATTCTATTTTAATTTATTTATGTTTGATAGATATTATTACAGTAATAAATAATCAAGCTACATCAATTTTAATCACATCTTACTATAATTTCAATGCATTACCTGCTGCATTTTATGCATTGTCACCCCACACATGGATATTGTGTTTGTCTTACAACACTGGTTCTCTCCCTTCCATGGAAACAGTGGCCCTAAATTAAGGACAAGTGACTGCTTATAGCCTATTGAGTTGCTTATGATGGACGTTAAACCTTCAATCTATATATATATAAAAAAAAAAAGAGAAGAGATCTGTGTTGAATATGATTTGTAAGAAAATACTCATTTTTTTAACCATTTTTGTACAATTTTCTAACTTTGTTTATTAATCTATGTTATATTAAAACCTACCACACTGATGAAGATGTTTAACAAGTATAATAATGTTAAGCAAAGCATTTTTTTTTTGATTGGAGAAGGGGTCATTAAAAGTACCACCCAGCTAAAATTTCTTGTCGCCTGGCTGTAAAACTAATCTAGGGAAAACACTATACAATGCAAAAAAGAGTGTGTCATGAGCATAAGCCTGGAAACATATGATATGGTCTGACGAGTCCTCAGTTACATTATTCCCAATAGTATAGGTTGGGTTTATCTATGGAGAACCCCACAAGGAATTGTACATTTCAAAATGTCCGGTTCCAACTGTCAAACATGGTGGTGGATTTGTGATGAATTGGGTGGCCACATCTTGGTAACAAGATATGCCCACCAAAATCCTCACCCTACATGGTTAAGTTACTGGCAGTGAGCACTTGGACATTCTAAATATCAGGTGTATCTCAGATTAACAGAATGCAGATGTACGCACATATGCAGATAGTGTTCAAATCATTAAGATTTTGCAGATAGTTTTTGCTTGTAGATTAAAAAAAATGTTATTTACAGCAATTAAAACACTTACTCAAGGCTTTACTTCTATTAATATACTTAATTCTATTCTAACTTGAAGAACGCTCAATTATTTTTCACATCTTCTGAGTTCTTTTGTTTTTACAGACATTTCCAGCCTCTAAATTTTACCAAGGCCATTTCTCAATGTATAGGAACTGTATCAAAAGTTTCATTTACACAGAAAGAATTTAAATTTTATTACCAGGTTCCTCTTGCAGTTGCCAGTTATTAAATTAAAATCTTTTCTTTATGTATTTTGTAAGCCCAGTGCGTTTGAATTAAGTTGTTGAAAATATTATTTATAATTTTTAAAGGTTCATTGTTTTTCTGGATATAAAATTTTCTTAATTAGTCTTCTGTTTTTATGAGGTTCATAGTCCAATATTTTAATATTTTGCCATAAAGGTCCATTTTTTGCCGCCCCGGTGGCACAGTGGTCTAAGGCGTTGGCCTCTGATCATTCGTCCGTAAGGGGTCCGGGTTCGAATCCCGGTCAGGCATGGATGTTGTGTTTGTCTTACGGCACTGGCTCTCTCCCTTCCCTGGAGCCAGTGACCCTAAATTAGGGACGGGCGACTGCTTATAGCCCATTGAGTTGCTCACGGTGGTCGTTAAACCTCCAATCAAAAAAAAAAAAAAAAAAAAAAAAAAAAAAAAGGTCCGTTTCACACACATTGCTGCACATTCAATTGTAATGTACTTATTTTTTCCTCTGGAATCTGTAATGTTCTAATAATATTTGTTTCATTAATTTTTCTTTAAATTATCTTATTTTATTGTTTCCGTGGTTGGCTCTTTGCGGATTTGCAGCAAGTTTCCTGTTTCAATAGTTGTGTACACAATACATTTTATTTCTATACAACTCTGGTGTATCCTATGGTCCAAATGATCTTTCCCAACAATATAATTTTGCAAGATGGTAATGCATCCATACACAAAGCCAGAAGAGTCTTGGTTTGAGGAGCACAAAGATGATGGAACTTCAATATCTGTCCTAGCCAGTTCAGTCACCTGATTTGAATATCATCAAACCACTGTGGGCAGTTTTGGATGAGAGAAACAGATTCCCTTCTCCAACATCTCTGAAGCAACTGGCTGATGTTCTGATTGACGAATGATACAACATTCCACTAGAGACTATTAAAAAACTATATGAATCTATTCCAAGAGGTTTGGAAGCTGTATTAAAGGCAATTAATTGGTGGTCCATCACCTTATTAATAAACACCTATTTCCTATTTCCAAAGGTGTTCACATTATTTTGTCCAACTCTTGTATCTCAAACTCTTCAATGACACACTACAGAATGTCTTTCAATCATTAAATTGGGAAGACAAAGAGCCCCTTAAAGCTGCAGAGTATAATAAAGGAACTTGCTGTGTAAAGAAGTGGGACTAAAGATAAACTTAAAGACAGCAAAACTGATGTACAGGATGTCCCACTTGTTGTTTTACCCAGTAACATTGTGAATAATCACAATAATTGAAAGATATTTGGTAAGAACATACCCTCATCCATGGAAAACAGAACCATATAATAAGAGATGTTGAAAGTGTCTGCCCTATGCATCGAGACAGGCTTGAACATGAGACTCCATATTTCGGAAAGTTCGCGCCAGTATCGCTGCCACTGCCTTGCAAATGTTCTTCAATGCCTGTTGGTGTGCTCAATGTGCATGTCAGGTTCGTGATTCCCTGGGGTTTGTTCAGTTGTTTGTTCATCACGAGGTTGATCATATGCGTTAACGTTGTCCTCCCAGTTAACCATGCCAGAGTGTTTCTTGTCCATATTTATTGGAAGAGTAAGTCGATAAAGAAGTGTCAGTGTGAATTTCGTAGGAAATTCAGATGTCAGACAGCACCAAGTAAACTATGTATTCTGCAAATGGTTAAGAAGCTGGAGACCCATGGAACATTACATGATTAGCATGAAGGGGCGGTCCCGAAATGTCAGAAACAGTAGTGCAGGACGTCCAACAAAGACTTCTTGCTTCGCCATGGAAATCTCTGCATAGACTTGCCCAGGAAACTAATAGGTCAAAGAGAACATGTCATAGTGCAGCAAAGAAGGCATTGAAGAACACTTGCGAGGCAGTGGCAGTGATTATGCCAGAACAACTGGTGTAAACTTTCCGAAATATGGAGTCTCATGTTCAAGCCAGTATCAATGCACAGGGTGGACACTTTTAACATCTCTTATGATATGGTTCGGTTTTCCATGGATGAAGGCATGTTCTTACCAAATACAGTGTAACGTGGATAATTCGAAGCTGAAGGGACCACAAAAATAATTCGAATTATCGACAAATTTAAATTAGGCAAGTTTGAATATGGGCACATTCAAGTACTGTAAAAAACAACGTATTTATTCATAACATACAAAAAAAAAAAAGTACAGTACAGTAAATTTACAATTTTTTGTACAAAAAACTTTCAAATTTTGGCTTGTTTCTTAGAATTTATATTGTGGGTAAGTGTAAATTCCTCAAGTTTATTGAGTGAATGAAATAGAGAGTCACTTACATTCTGTTGCCCCTCAACAAACTTCCTTAACTGTTGGAGGTGAACCAAGGCCTCTACTGAATTTGGAAGGCACTTTTCAGGAAATTCTGGCCGTTTCAGTTCTTCATCTGAAGATACACAGCAGGTCTTCTTATTCATATAACATCAGCCAAGATCTCATCATCTGTGGCTCACCACAAACAGCTAAATTGTTATCAACGCTCACAAAAGGCTCATACGGTACATCACGGCCTACGTCTTCCCAGTACTCCACAGTGGGTATGATCTCCTCGCCACCATTACCTTGAGGCATAGTTGAGACTCATCATCAGGGTGTTGGAAGCCTGCTTTTCCAAAGCAGTTGGCTATAGTTTCAGGTTTAACTTGTTGCTTCATCCAGAACTTGGAACTTCATCCAGAACAATACGTACCCATTTTAAAAGGTAATTCTTGAAAATACGAGAATACAAAAATGGGGCTTTCTTCGAATTAAAAAAAAAAAAAAAAAAAAGTTCGAATTAAAGGGTTTTTTTTTTAACATTATTTATATAGAAAATTCAAGGGACCAAATGAAAAATTCGAATTAAAAACGTTCGAATTAGACAACATACACAGTATCAATAACCTGTAATTATTCACGATGTTATTAATAAAAACTTGAGTAAAGTAGCGAGTGGGTCACCCTGTACAATGGTTTTACAAGAACTGAAGATTTAGAGGTTGATCGGGCAAATCTAGAAGTAACTTCTGCCTTGGACAACAGACATTGAGGCCATATCATTGAAAAAAAAAATATCATTGAAGATTTAGAGGTTGATTGGGCAAATCTAGAAGAAACTGATGCCTTCATCTGCATTGGACAACAGATATTGAGCTAGGGCCATATCATTGAAAAATTTAGTACATATATAAAACTTGGTTGGCATAAGGCGCATAAAAAATGGGGGAAAATTTAAAAATAACTGACGCAGATTCATAGAGGCATTTGTTATGGCACTGTTACTCAGCAGAGTGCCCTTTAGAGGCAAACATTTCAATCCACTACTTCACCTTGATAAGATTAAATTAAGCCATCAATGATCATGCTATGAGCATTTTCGATAAGGACTCTCAACGAGCACTTTCAATAAGGACTCTCAATGAGCACTTCTTCCGATAAGGACTCTCAATAAGCACTTCCGATAAGGACTCTCAATGAGAACTTCCGATAAGGACCTTCAAACAGTCTGTTCTTTGCCTAAGTGTGCTTCATGTAAACATTTCTCTCATCAAGTCATCATTAGCATTTGCATTACATGACAGATTAATTCATCAAGTGACCACTGGTGTTTGTGTTTTCCATTTTTATAGATAAGGAAATAATATGAGAACACATTTTTGGCGTAATTTGATTCGCAACTACACATATTAACTACACTGGATTATCAAAAGCATTTGGACACCACGATGTTTTGGAACAAATGGCTTTATTATTGCAATTAGTAATTAGTCAGTTCACCTTTTGCTTGTGCGACAGCAGCAACACATTGAGGAATGCTATCAACCAATTTCCAGTCGGTCTCGACAGGAATGGCTTACCATTCATCCTGCAAAGTTAAAGTTGCCCACGCAGAACTCGGAAAGTTCATGCCCACGTGGCATATCTGCTTCAAAGCTACTGATAACACAACAGAATATCTCAGTTTTATATATATACCTCCCCACTTACAGTGCAGCGCAACTGTGTTCTTTGAACTTACACAAACATTCCGTAGTATCCGAATAGGTACTTTTGATAATATAGTGTACATTTCTTGCAAAGAAAGAATTCTGAAGTGTTATTATTGAGTAACTACTTAAATCAGAAAAAGGTAGTGTGAGAAAAGAATGCAAATGTGACCACTGGTGTTGTTGTTCAATGTGTAGCGACCAACGATGGGTTAAAAAATGTTCATGAACTTTTTGTTGGTCAGATAGACAGAAATTCTGCAATTACTGAATATCAGGATCCTGAACTTTTCCCCACACCACAAAACATACACAAGAAAATCTCCTTTTTCAGTATACATTTGTAGGAGATAACTTAACATCCTTAAAATATTTTCTCTAATTTATAGCAGTATAACAAGTAGCCCACTGATGAATGTCCATCCCTCCTTTTTACACATTTTTTTTTTTCTCCAAGATTTAGAAAAGGCAATCATTTAGTCTAAATAGATTAATAAACCACTTGTGCAATCAAAGCAAATAGTATTTTATAGAAAAATCAGCACTCTCACAATTCATCATTAAACTTTAAAAATACTTAATTTACTTGCAAACCTCCACATTTTATGAAAATGGAAATTTATTTACATAATGTTAAATGGTTATGCCAGTTCAAATTCATTTCTGCACTTACACAAGTTTCACAAATAAGTTCATGCATGATTCTCAGAGCTAACATTCACCTTTTATCAAACTTGGCACAAGCACAGAATATTACAGTCCGAAGATTTCAGTGGACTAAGATGAACATGGTGAAGTTCTTGGTGTATTAACATAATTCATCAAGAAGAAACCAACATGATGTGGTGGTGATTTAAATGTAAACACAGAATGTATGTGTTCATTTTTCATTGCATAAAAAAGGGGTACTTGTACCATATATCACAAAAAGCTTTATAGTTTTTTACAGATCTCAAGTTCTTCTTTTGGTTCTTTTCAGGTAACATCTGTACATCAAAAAATGTAATGTACAATTATTAACAAAAATATATACACATCAAAAACTTTGCTGATGGGTGGATGCATTTGCTAGTAAATTGATGGCAGTGAAGTCTGTAATGTTGTCTGCTAAATCCAAATTCGTATGATTTGAATTAGTTTGTATCACCACAGTCTCATTAAGGTCCTGAGCATTTCCCGCACTGGTGGCATCAACTGCTGACGGCACATTTTGAGTAGTGTTGTGTAATATGACAGTATACCCAACATCCTGTCCACTTGCTTCTGACTGCACCTCAGCACTTACAGATTTCTTCTGAAATGTTAATATAATAGGCATGTAAAAACAA
This sequence comes from Macrothele yani, assembly GCA_039090855.1. NCBI lineage: Eukaryota > Metazoa > Arthropoda > Arachnida > Araneae > Macrothelidae > Macrothele > Macrothele yani. Next base: position 42,409,879 of record CM077005.1, on the reverse strand, counting down.
CATATCTTTTTCAAAAATAATCATAAATCTAAAATATGGCTATTTCATGATTTCAACAATAAACTAAAAAGAAAACTGAACAGCACAGCTTAAACAGGTTGAGTGTTGTACACAACGTCCAGTAGCTAACACAACCATTTCAGATGCATGTAAAATTTGAAAAGAAAGTACAAAGTAAATATAGAAGAATTGGCTAGAGGAGCTCAACAAGTTTCTTAAGCAGAAACTACACAGTAAGTAAACATGGAAAAATGGGGTAGTGTAACACACCAAGTTTTTTAAACAGGAAGTACAAAGAAAGGAAGCATGGAAGACTGGGTTACAGTGACTCACCAAGTTTCTGAAACAAAAAGTACAAAGTAATAAGCATGGAAGACTGGGTTACAGAAACTCAAGAAAGTTTCTGAAACAGAAAGTAAAAAGTAAGTAAACAGAACGGTGATAATTAACATAGCAACCAGACATCTCTGAATTGACAGTAATTACTGTTTCTCACATAATATCAATCACATCAGAAAACTTGAAAATTTCATCGATGCTCTTAACACTAGATACTTGGGACTCTGTCGTCCTGGGTGGTATAACAGTTAGCATGTGCAAACGGTAATCAGGAGTATGAAACTAGTATGGTTTTGTTTAAGTACTGAGTGCCTATGCAAAAACTGTCTGCCTTCTATTCAACGATAAAATTTTATGCAAACCTCATAATCTCTTTATGCAACTTCGAATACTCATTTATCGTTCGGTTTTTAACAACTCATTTATCGTTCGGTTTTTAACAAACCGAACGATAAATGAGTATAAATGACGTTGATAAGGGCTAAGGATTTTATTCATAAAGTAAATAGTTTTTTTATATCTTTAATCCTTTTAAACTTCACCTTCATTTTTTCATAATCTCGACTCTGGTTGTATATTTTCAAATAAACCGGTGAATGTTTTTAGTTCGACGAACCAACTCCCCACGAACTTCTTAACTTGGACGTCGGAGATTTGTACCTGAGGAATAAATCAACCAACAATAACCTTCCAAATTGTGCTACAATATTGGGTAAGTGCAACATTCTCAGGACAATTTATTAACTGTTGAAATGTTTTATATTTTATCTCCTTGAAAATTTATATAATGGCAAAAGTAACGAAGCATAGAGCACTCAACTTGAAGATATTTATAACGTGTGTAACAGTAGTGATAATACACTGCCGGACAATTGCTAAGGATGGATGATAATAGCAACGATAGCAACCATAAAATGGAAGGCAGGAAAATGTGGAAATTAGCATAAGTGAGGGATACAGTAAGACATGTTGTGCGTATGCAAATTTTGAATTGCCGAACTTGTTCGTGACGTCATAGCGCTGATAAGAGATATAAAAGATTTAACGCGTATTGACCGTTGTTGTTCAAACGCAAAGTTGAAAGGGAAAGAATCAATTGACGAACTTGCAATTTTCAGTATGTCTTCCCGACATCACCTAGATGATTTTACGCGTGGCCGTATTATTGGCAAGATTGAAGAAGGTCGAAAAATAACAGATGTTGCCAGGGAGTTCGACGTCAGCCACAGTGTTGTTTCAAGGCTTTGGAAATCATTTCAAACAAATGGAGAGTGTAGCAAACGTCACGGGGGAGGTCGTTTTCGCAGTACGACACCTGCAGAAGATCGGTACATAGTGCTATCAACAAAAAGACACCGGCGCAGCACAGCTAGTGAGGTAGAAAATCAGTTTATGGCTGCTACTAGCAAGCGGATCTCCCGAAAAACTGTCGCCAGACGTTTGCATGAAAAAGGACTATATTCCCGCCGTCCTGTTGTGTGCATCTCATTGTCCAGACGTCACTGTACCGCCCGTTTGCAATGGTGCCAATAACATCGCAATTGGACTGATAATGACTGGTCTGCTGTCCTCTTCTCAGATGAGAGTAGATACAGTCTATCGTCTGATTGTCGACGACAACTGATCTGGCATGATAGTGGTACTGCATATTGTCCAGCAAACATACAGGAAAGGGACCGATATCCGACATGTAGTGTCATGGTATTAGCTGGCATCATGATCAATGGCCGTACGTCCCTCTATGTGCTTCCAACTGGGACTATGACTGGCCAACGATACATTAATGATGTTCTGCTACCTCATGTTCACATGTTCCGTGGTGCTGTCGGTGATAGATTCATTTTCATGGACGACAACGCAACATGTCATCGAACAGTCGCTGTCCAGGAGTGTCTTGAGAGCGAGGATATTCAACGCCTCGTATGGCCAGCACGTTCTCCAGATCTGAATCCCATTGAAAATGTGTGGGATGCTTTGGGGAGGAGTCTTGCTGGTCGCCAATGCCCTCCAATAAACAAGGACACCCTCATCCGTGCACTGACAGAGGAATGGGATAAATTACCCCAACAGCTGCTTGATAATGTTGTGCAAAGCATGACACGACGTGTGGAATCTTGCATCGCCCTCCATGGTGGCCATATCCCGTATTGACATCTTACGCCGGAATGCCTGCGGAAGGTAATTGCATTTTTTTCATGTTTACGTATTCTGCACAAAATGGCCTGTTTGTCCCTTGAACACGTTCCAAAGCCTTCTGGATTTCAGAGCACAATAAATTGTCTTTCTTGAAATGTCTTGTCATTCTGACATTATTTTATTTCACTTGGCATCCAACCACACTTACTTTTTTATGCGCTATATAGCCGTTTATGATCCGTTCTTAGCAATTGTCCAGCAGTGTAGTTATAAAACTATTGACTTATGGCAATCAGGAGATGCAGGTTCAATTCCCGCTCCAAGACAATGAAATTTTCAAGTTTTCTGATGTGATTGATATTACGTGAGAAACAGTAATTGCAGTCAATTCAGCAATGTCTGATTGCTGTGTTAATTATCATGACATATTTTCCACGTATTATGAGAATAATTTTATTTTCCAAAAATTGTAACTTTGAGCCCCCCATTTTATGTTCCATGCACCTGGAAATCTCTCATTGCATCAAGTCACCTGGAGTTACCATTACAAAACTTACCTTTCCAATCTGGCAATGAAACAAATTATAGTCGCACTGATGAAGGCCATAGTAATGGCTGAAATATATTTACCTTAAAAACTATTACACATGACTTAGCATGCTTTCAACTACCATCAACTTAACTTGTTCTTAGTTATGTGCATTGCCTACCACTCATTTATGACCAATTTAGGCAATCTTCCATTACAAATAAATGTTCACACTGATTCGATACCTTCTCAATAACTTCTTAAGGTGGCTGATTCAACCAAGGCCATCTAGAAAATACAAGGCCATGACATTAGTTCCCTCTTTTAATGACATCACATAGAAACCAAGGCTTTTCGACTGGTTCCAAAACTGTGGTGTGTGACATCAAACAAGACTCAAACATATCAGTCTATGATAGTGACATCACAAGTGGAGGGAATTCACCTCTATGTCATGGCCTTGATTTAACACACCTTCAGTCCACATTCTTCTATATTTAACTCTTGGTCTGCAGCCTGGTACCAGAAAATTTAATACCAGTTTAGACATTCTTTCATTTCCCACCATAATTAAATGCTCACACCAGCGGCAAAGCGTCAATGGAAGCATTGCTTTAATTTGGTTCAAGCGCTTTCTTTTGTGTGAATTAAAAATACACTGCTGGCCACCCAAAATGCAACACCAAGAAGGACACAAGATAGCAAAACTAGATTTACTGGACACATAACAACACATACAAAGATGAAACGATTGAGCTTACAGGCCTAAGCGACTTGCGGAACAAGCAGACATCAATAGTTCGTGTGGTTCCCATGGCTGGCAATAATGGCCGCCACACGCCGCGGCATCGAACAAAAGAGGCTTTGGATGTGGGCTTGGGGTATGTCAGTCCAGGCTGCTTCCACACGGTGCCACAGTTCATCAGGCGTAGCCGCGTGTGGTGCTTGCCGGGCCACTCGGTTGCCGATCAGCGACCAGGCGTGTTCGATGGGCGACATATCGGGAGAACAGGCGGGCCACGGCAGCAGTGACACCTGGTGGGCCATGAAGAATCGTTGCACGATGCGTGTCACATGCGGGCGCACATTGTCCTGTTGAAAAGTGGCCGCTGGCAGTTCCTGCAGGTAAAAGAGGACTACAGGCTCCAAAACGTCGGAGATGTAGTGGTGGCTGTTGAGTGTACCGGCCATGCGTACCAGAGGGGTGCGGGTGTCATATCCAATTGTGCCCCAAACCATAATGCCAGGCGTCGTAGAGTCTCTCGCCGCGGTGCCGCTGCACGCGAATCGGACCATCGTGGTGTTGCAGGCAGAAGCGGGATTAATCGGAGAAGACAATGTCGTGCCATTTCGTAGTCCAGGTGCAGCGTTTAACGGCCCACTGCCACCGCGCTTGCCGGTGGTGTAATGTCAATGGTAATCGGAGCAATGGGCGCCGTGCGACAAGTCCCAGCTCCTGCAGACGACGTCAAATGGTACGTGCTGACACAGGTTGTTGCGCAACACACCCTAATTCCTGCGCTAACGTTCGTGATGTGGCGGTGCGAGCCGTCAATGCCTGTCGCACAACATGCCGGTCCTCTCGTTTGGTGGTGTGCCGTGGCCGCAGCAATCGCTCACATCGATCCGTCCGTCTCTCCTGCACCCAACCGAATCTATACTCGCCTCACTGTGGCTAGATGTCGTCCCACAAGGGCGCCGATGTCTCGGTACGATAAACCACTGTCGCAATAAGCCACTATTCGTCCTCTGTCGAACTCCGAAACGTGCTGGAATGACTGCCGTATTCTGAGACGAGGCATCAGGAAGCTTCCCACGCACAGGTACGGCAGCACAGCACACTTCCACTACTTACACCCTGTCTTCTGTGCACCCTTCTTACAGTGATTCTCGGTGGTGTGCCGGGCGCACATGATTTGCATGTCCTTTCGTGGGCGATGCATGCTGCGAATTTCAGGCCAATCGGATGCTTCCTTCTTGGTGCTGCATTTTGGGTGCCCAGCAGTGTATGTAGAATTAAAGTAAAATAAAAATATCACACCAACATAACACTGCGGGCATTTTTTTCAGTATCTTTTATTTATAAGAAAGCAAATTCATATTTATATTTTTACAAAAACAAGAAGAAATGTCTCGTACGTAAGTCGTTCGTAGGAAGCAACGCAGAAAATGCATCCAGCTGAACCTCAGTAACACAGCATGCCTACCCGCAGAGTGGCCAGTAGCATAAAGCATGGCCTGAGCATAAAGCGTGGGGAAGCATTCTGCCAAAGGCTTCCACGGCGCCGAAGGCAGAACCACACAAGAGAGTTTCAAGGATAAAGCCACTAACTTGAGCATGTGCTCTTTCCAAACGTTCAGTCAGATTCAGCACTCGGAGGACTCCCGTAACAATAGTTTGAAGTTGCAATTTGTCAAAAGTTTTCTGTGTTAGTGTAATTAGTCGATTCAGTTCTATTATTGGCTTATGGTTTGAGCTTTCAGTAGTTTTATTTCGCACATTCTTTAGCGGTGACATGTCATTATTTCAGGAATATAAAAGTAAGCGTTACTTTTAATAGTGTAGCTATTTGTTTCTGTGACTCTTCTGAGGAATGTAAGCGCCAGGGAAGCAATGGACTCTGGCACATCTACAGTACACGGCCACGTGAACTCCTCAAACTCCGAAGACTACATTCTACGAAAAAATACTTTCTCTGTCTTTTGGATCATTTTTATAATCATATAGAATCACATTTATAAATAAAAAAAAATTATCTATAAAAAATCATATAAAATCACATTTATATAAATGTGATTTTATATGATAATTTATAAGTGATTTTATATATAAATCATATAAAATCACATTTTTAAATAAAAAAATTCTCTCTCTCTCTCCCTCTCTCTAAGAGCCTGAGCATGAACCGCAGTAAATATTCTACAGCCCGATCCCGATTCGGGCCCGGGCTTCCGGGCTCGGGCTCAGCCCGTCCCAGCTATGATAGAAGAAACCCCCAATTCTTTTCGTTGTGTGGGTAGACACGTTTCTTTCCCTTTCAACATTTTTTTTTTTATAAATCTTTGCATTTGAACTTCTACATAGACATTTCTTTTTGGTGGTACAGTGCATGGTCACGTTTGGTGTGTGTGTGTGTGTATTATGATGCTTTCTGCCATGCTGTATTGTCAACGTAGCATATAAACTACGGGTCACTTGCTGATTTTAATTATTAAAAATTTTCATTCATAAGTCTGCAGCTTTTAATCTACTTAATCTTACTTAACTTTGTACACAACTCTGCCATAAAAGAGGGTACATCTAGATAATGCATAGTATACTGCAAGCTTTCTTACCTCACTAACCTCTTTCGAGGTGAAAATATTCATATACAGCTGATAAAAGACTTTACCTACATTGCCATTTCAATTGCCTATTTCCTTATCAAACCTTCAACTCTCATCAATAATCACGCCCAAATGATTAAAAATTACTAATTTTGCCTAACGAAATTAATAACTTTGGAGTTTGACTGAGAATCATTAGTTTAGATTTATGAAAATTGACCTTCATTTCAAATTTTTCCATACATCTTGATTAGCTGACTGAGACTATGCTATAAATTTCTTTACAACCCCAGAAATTAGTACTAGGCTATCAGCATACAGCAAATTACTGATGTTTGAACCCCCAACTTCAATATATGGAACTAAGTTACTTTTCTTGAGCACTTTGCTGAAGCCGGTCACATATAAAAAAAATGGGGGGGGGGGACACAGTCAACTTTTCTGTCTTAGATAACATTAATTTCATACCACTTACCAGTATTTCTTTTTATTCTGACTAGAAAAGCTCTAGATACAATCTTGTGATTGTTTACAATTGTGTGCCTTTTCCTCCATAACCTTTTAGTACATTGAAAAATTTGTTCTTAAGTGCTCAGTCAAAAGCTTCTTCAAAACCAGCGAAAAATGCAGATAAACCATAATTCACCATATGAAATTGTGTTGGTAAAAAATATATTGTCTTCTTATCGCCTACCCATCCTGGGTGCACACACACGTACACACGTGCACACACACACACAGGGTACGTGCACATTTACAGAAAATAAATTCCAGGATTTTTCATAATAAAAGAATTCCAGGAGCTTAAATTTTTGCTAGAATTATAAGGCTTTGTTTTATACACTATCTACCAACAAGTAATTGGACACCAAAGGAAAACGAAGTTTATTCACCTTCAATAGTTGGTGGAGCCTCCACAAGCGGCGATTACAGCTGCGTCCCTCCGGGGCATACTCTTAACCAGGCGTTGTACGACGGCTAGCGGTATTTTCTTCCACTCGGCTTGGAGAAGACAGGTCAGTTCCTTCACCGATTTCGGACGGGGAGGTTCACCCCTTAAGTCGACGCTCTAACCCATCCCAGAGGTGCTCGAGAGGTTTAAGGTCCGGGCTTTGCGCAGGCCAGTTCCATTCGATTCTATTAACCCCATTGTCACCATACCAAGCCATGGTGGACCTCGTAACACGACAGGTGGCATTGTCATCCTGAAAGTAACATGGGTCCACCCCGTAAAACTGCCACAACGTAGGAAGCGCATGGTCATCCAAAATGGTGCAGTAGGTCTCGGCGTTGAGTCTACCAGGAATTGCGACCAAGGGTCCCGTGCCATACCAGAAGAAACACCCCCATAGCATATATTCCACCGCCGCCGAACTTCACAGTTGGCACAATACATTCCGGCAGGAGGCGTTCTCCAGACAAACGGCAAACTCAGACCCTGCCATCCTTACGGTAGAGGGTGAACCTTGATTCGTTGCTCCAGAGAACCTGTTTCCACTGTTCAACGGTCCACTGTCGACGTTCTTTGCACCACGTTAGCCGAGCAGCGCTATTGGACTTGGTGATCAAAGGCTTGTGGGTGGCAGCACGTCCATGATAACAGAGCAGATGGGCTTCCTTACGGATGGTATTCATCGAAAGAACACTCCCGGACGCGGCCCATCGATTTGGTGCGATTCTTTCAAATTTTTCTGGCCAGCACCCGTCGGTCTCTAACTCCCAGTTTTGTGGGTCTGCCGGGTCGGGGCACATTCTGACAGTCACCTCTCATCTTCCACTTGCCAATCACGTAGGCCACTGTCGATTTTGGGTACTTCAACTTGCTGGATATGACACGTATGGATCAGCCATTTCTGTGATATCCGACGATTACACCTTTCTCGAAATCACAGAGCTCCGAACTGCGTGGCATCTTGAATGCGACTGGTTGCGTTGTTGTTTCCCACTCGATATTTAACGGTGGCGGCCGTGACGTGTATCAGGACCGCAGTCGATTGTAGGGGTGTCCAATTACTTGTTGGTAGATAATGTATTATGCAAACTGGGATGAAATTTTTGTTTTATATTGTGCAAACTGGGATGAAATTTACTATGCATTTAGAATTCTTGCAAAATTCCACAGGAGGTTTTCTTTAGTGTGTCACATCTTCAACAAAGTGGCAAAATTTGCCAACATAAAACTTATATGAAGCAATCTGGAACTTAGCAAAATGCAGTGGTTGCTCTGGCTTTTAAAAAATGTTTGCCAACTCATTCACCAAATTCAATCTTTTTTTCACCAAATGTAATCAGAAGTTGCCATTTTATTTTCCCACTTTCCATTGGAAACATAAAAACATAGTGTTATAATAATACAAAAACAATAGGTTATACATTCTTTACAATTAAACAGCAAAATATCATGTTACAGATCATGAATCCCAATTGTGGTAATTGCCAATATTTTTGCCAAAACTTTTTATCCATCGCCAAAACAATTCTTTTTTGCAAATTGTGAAGAATGTGATTGGCAGAGCAAACCCCTGAGAATAATAATACAAAACAATTTTACTGTGGTGCTGAAGATTTCCTATTTCATAATGATCTACTCATATGCACATTAGTGGCAAGGTGGCCAGATATCTACCTCCATCAGTAAAGAAAGAGTGTGCAAGAAGAAACGGCCATATCAACTCACACAAAGGTATCTACATGCTGCTGTGACTCTAACTGCACACAACTGGTATACCATAAACCAAGGTTGCTGGAAGTAAGGCATTCAAACATCTAGCACTGCAGAGTCACAAGAGATGAAAGAGATGACATCATATTTCCACACTCCATTGAAAGAAGTGATGTCCTTCTGAGCAGACACAGAGGGAAGCTCGAACAACGTGACGCACAATCAATCCAAATATTTTGGCAACTTTTTTCATTGAAAAAAAAAAAAAATTCCAGGACCTTTCACAAAAAATTATGCAAAATTGGGGACTTCCCAGGCTTGGCAAAAAGGAAAATCACATTCCAGTACTTTCCCAGGACTTCAGGGGCCTTGTGAACCCTGTATAACTGGAAGTTATAAAACATGATATTTTGCTGTTTTTAGGAGCTACAAACCTACCCTTCTTCAGGTCCTACCTAAGTGTAGCACCTTAGGTGGGCCTGAAGAAGGGTAGAGGTGCTACCTGAAAATTTGACTAAGTAATTTCCTTTATTCCTGAGTAAAACCCATAATTTATTGAAATTTATAGTGTAAAAATGTTTCTTTGATGTTCCTAATTTTTTAACACAGCTGTAAGTTTTTTATTTGTTTGTAGTAGTATCTCTGTGCAAAGCTGTGGATTCTTCAGGTCAGTAACATGCATTCTCATGGAATCTGCTACCAGCAAAGTTGATGATAGTGGTTAATAAAAGTACTTTTCTTGAAAGATGTGAAGCAGAAGAAAGTATAAAGGGCAAACTTAAGAGCTTCCATAATTTTAAAGTAGGATGTGTGGTTTGTTTGTTTAACCAGTGCTGTTGCTTCAAAAAACAAACTAAAATAACATAATGATGATTAAGTAACTATGTAAAAAATGTTGTGAAACTGACTTTAGTAGTTAATATTCATGAAATGCCATTTAAAACACAATTACCTAATAAAAAAAACTCACATGAAAAAATGGCATCACGCTTGCAGAAAACAGTGATAATGAAAATTAAAAAAGGAAATAGTTATACTGCCAAATTTACAAACTCAAAGTAACGCAATACTGTATATACTCATGTATAAGCCAAAATTTTTTGCAAGAAATCCTGCTTTCAAAGTTGGGGGATCGGCTTATATGTGGGTCATAAAAAATTAGGGTTTGACTCTCATGAATTCTCCCACGGAATTTATCAGGGGATTTGTTGACATTTTAACTGCATCTTTCCACACAATAGGTTTCTGACGTACCGAAAAAGAAAGAACGAAAAAAAAAAAAAAAGAAGAAATCCACCCAGAGTGGAATTTTGATGGGAATAGGTGAAGTGCAAAACCTAATCCTGTTTCAAATTGAGACCCTGAAATTTCTAGCTTCCAAACATGGAACACCTCATTACTTCCTGTGTGCAACTGCAGGATGCCACCGACACTATGTAAATCACTTACCTGGTGGGGTTGGCCACAGCCAATCAGATATCTATAGGTGCAAATTAGCACTTGCCACTTGCCAGATGGCAATTAACTGACAACTTTGGTGATTAAATTTACTTCAGTGATTGCCAGTTTGGCCATTTTTCATTTTTAGTGCCAATTTACAAATTGCAATAATTCAGAAGTAAAAGGACATGAAACCAGTCTCAACTAACGATGGGCAAAAAACTTCGATGTTTTTAAACATCGAAGTTTTGTCACCAATAATCGGTGTTTAAACCTCGATGTTGCAGAAGCCGATACATCAAGGTTTCATAACCGATGTTTGAAACTGGTAAAGAATGTTTTCTATACGTAAAGTAAATGAATTTCTTTTTGTTGCATTCTCGTATAGAGGAAGGGAACATAATTTTTTTTATGACAGTGAATTGTACTTTGAAGGTTTTTACAGAAGATAATCTTAGAAATGAGCATAATTCATTTCAATAAATATACTTTCCCAAATCTTGAAATTTAAAGTAGGCTTAAATGTGGGGGAGGGGTCGGCTTATATGTGAGTATATACAGCAGATATATTTTACTGGCACATTAATCTTTACCTGGTCAGGGCTGTCTTCATGTTGCTGTGTTTGCGAATCTGGTGTGAACGGCTTTTTCTCGTGATGCTTAACATGCTAAAAAACCCCAAAAAACTAACAGTCAGATTACATTTTAAGTTAGCACAACACAAGTAATAATAATAATAATAATGTGGCATTACAAGAAATATGCATCAGAGAGGTCTCATCCCAGAGCCTGCATAGACACACACAAAATTTTTTAATTATCTGTGTTAATAAAATTTCAACAAAACATGAAGATTCACAGGTATTTATCATCTCAATGTTTGAATGTAAATTTTTTACATCATCATTATCACTTTCTACCAACCAAGATCAAAACAGCAGCACACATAAGTTTCTTTAATTTTGATAATGAAACACTTAGTTATACATTTTTCCCTTCTTTTTTTTTCTAGCCACTGAAACATTATTTTCTTTTGGCTGTTCACTTTTTTTAAAATTCATTTAAATTTACTAACCCCCTCATTTAATTCTTTTATGAAACTCCTTTAAAAAGTGCGTTTCTACATCCAGAGCCCCTACATGCTCTGAAACTACTACCCTGTTAGAAAAATAAAGGGGAACACTGTCTCACCAGAAATCTTAGATTTTGTGTTTTACACAATAACAATTTATCATGAATACAGAGTTTTGCTGTCATTTTAACTATCATGTGCAAATCACCTCTTCAGTTATGTCAAATTTTACTATCATATAAGTATTCAAAGTGAGCAACACAATCACAGTTTCAAACAATCATAATTGAAGACAACACATATAGAATATAAAAACAATACAAATCTCATAAAAACAAAAACAAAAATTAAAAAACAACAGAACTGGTTAACCAGGAACAAAGTCTTGTTAGGTAAGATCAGTAGATGATGAAGCCCAGGTCAGCACAGAACAGAAATGCAGTTATTATAATGCCCCACACAGCAATTAACTCAAAGAACATGAACTGGCCAATTTGAAATAAAGTTTTTGTTCTTTCAAGAATGTATTGCAACCCAGCAGTGTCTTAAAAATTTGATTAATCTAAACCATTTAAGTGGAATTCTTGCTAGTGTTATGGATAAAAAGTCTAAACAATATTTTTTGCACTACTGATACAAACAGACTTACATCCTGAGTATATTTTTTGCAGCAATTTTGAGGCCTAGGCATTTATTTTGCAAATGAGAAGGAAAAAAAGTTGAAAAGAATGCATTACCTTATAATGCACCCAGTGCACAAAGAAGCATTAGTGGTTTTGTCTGTGCAACACCCCACTATATGTTTATTATTTTATTTTATTTTTTAAATTGAAGGTTTAACGACCATCATGAGCAACTTAATGGGCTATAAGTAGTCACTCGTCCCAAATTTAGGGCCACTGGTTCCAAAGAAGGGGAGAGCCAATGCTGTAAGACAAACACAACATCCATGCCTTAACCGGAATTTGAGCCCGGACCCTTCTCAGATGAAATCATAAGCCAGCGATTAGACCACTGCGCCGCTGGTGCGGCCACTACAAGTTCAAGTGACCGTTGAACATAGTGCCACCCTACACAAGCTGAACACTATCTCCCAAGTACTCTTTTTTGCGGACATCTGCAGGATCACTATAGGTTCCCCGTTGCCTTCAAATGAAATGCTGATGAGAATCCGTTTGTAGACTGCATCTCAACTTTTTGTAAAAAGAACACCTGCCCACTTGTCTGGGCTCCAGTAACGATGTTGCCTGCACCAGTTCAAATGAGTTCTCCTGTGGGATGCGATTAACGGGACATAAAATATAGGTCTCCTGGCATAAAGGACAATTGCATTAAGCCTTCAATATATTGTTTGTCTGTTTACCATAGTCCCACTTGAAGAGGAAAGCCCCAAAGCCAATTGCCAGCTGTATAAGATCTATGATGCCATGCAGTTAGTGATATAATGGTCCTCAAAACGTGCCATACACCTTGGATGACCTTGGCTAGGCCTTCGTGGCACCATACTAGTGTTGTTGAATTGCTGCCAAAACTGTGAAACCACTTTTGGGTGTACAGGATATTCAAGTCTCTAGCAACCTGGGCCTGAGACTGGCCTGCTCCTAGTTGTCCTATTGCTTGCCACCGTACAAAATCAGATACACACGTATGAGACATAAGGAAAGCATTTGCAGCCATGGGAATGCTTCTTAAAACAAGAAATGCCACTACCATTCCTCGCTGGATTTAAAAATGTAACTCAATTTACATATTGGATAGCATTTTGCTCACTGATGGCATTTGTTTCTCTCATCTATTTGCCTACACGCTCATATCAGAATAATATGACCACCTACCTAATAATGGGAATAACCAACTCTGGCACAGATGACAGCGGCAAGATAGTGTGGCACGGACACAATGAGACCCTGGAAGGTTCCCATCCGAATGGGTGCATGACCCGAGGCACATGCGGCCATTCGAATGGCAGCAGAGCATGGAGGTCTTGGAGATGACGCGGTTGTGGGTTGGCACGTCAAACTTGTTGATCCAAATAGTTCCATAAGTGCTCTATGGGATTGGGGTTGGGCAATTTCGCTGGCCAAGGGGGACAGAGACATTGCTGTCACATTCCTGGAACCAGGCATGCACCCCCTTAGCGATGTGACACGACGCATTGTCCTGTTGGCAGACACCATAACCACAAGGGTAAACGTCCAACACGAAGGGGTGCATTTGGTCAGTGAGGATGGACAGGTAGCCATTGGTGTTCAGGGACCCACCAGTGGTCCCAGGTCATACCAGGAAAACATCCCATAGACATGTACACTGCTACCGCCAGCCTGTATTTGACCCGACAAGCGTGTCCGGGTGTTAGTTCTCGTGTCTGATGCCGTATCTGCCACCGGCCATCACTTCTGTGGAGCAGAAACCTCCATTCGTTAGCGAAGGCAACCTTATCCACTCATCCCCTGTCCAATGACGGCAGTCCCATGTGAACTGCAGCCTGCATAATTGCCGATGGACGTGGGTTAACATGGGCACCTTGACGCAGCATTGACTTCGGAGACCCATGCGTAACAGGGTTTGTTCTACTGTTATCAGGGACATGTACCTGGGAGCCCTAGCGTTCATTTGCATGGTCAATTGCTGCACCGTTGCACGTCAATTGCCCTTTACCAGTCGACGTAGGCAACGTTCTCCTCTGGGGTTGATGGCCTTTGGGACTCCACTGTTATGACGTTGGGACTTGATGTGCCAGCGGTCCATTCTTGGTACACAATTACTACAGCACCTTGCGAACATCCCACAAATTCTGCTGTTTCTGAGATGCTTCCACCTTTGCCGCTGTAGCAGATGATAATTCCTTTTTGAACATTCATCAAATCCCCACCTCTGCCCATTGTATTCAGATGACGAACTATGGCTCATCTGTCCTGGCTGGCAACTTATACCTCTGTGTGGTTGACCTTGTCATGTGCACTCTGTGATGTGCCTGGGTGGGTACACTGTGATTTCTAGAGTGATCATATTATTCTGATATGACTGTGAAAGTCCTGTGAACATTGCAACATTTCCTTGAGTGCTTTGGATTATTTGCCTACTTTTGTCTTCCAGATTTTAGTTTTGGACACCAGTGTATATAACAGGCAAGTTTCTTGTATCTAAGTGCTAATTAATTTAGCTTAATCTTCTACACGGTTCTTAAATAACTTATTTCAATTGGGAAAATCATTATGTCATCCAGTCACTTTTGTTATCATGCATTAAGTGTCTACTGTTAAAAAGTTTTGAGACACATTTTATATATGACAAATGACCATCAGTATTCGACATATAAAAATGTGTCCATTTTGCTTACCTCAGTCCTGGCTTATATTTTTCTAAACAGTTATTTTTCTAAGTGCAACATCAACGTATTACGATTAGAAAGATACAAAGAGGTGAGCAAAATGGACAACAACTTTATACGTTCAATATTGATAAACAGTTACCACAAATATAGAACATGTCTCAAAATATTCTTGAACACTAGATCGTTAAAACACAAAAACAGAAGAGAATGGATGGCATAATAGTAACCCCAAAATAAGTTAGGCAAGTCCTAGTTGAAAAAAATGTATAATTTGAAATTCAATTTTTCAGTCCAGAAATCTCATTTAATAAAGTTTTGTATCTTACATTCATGCCACAGTCCATAGACAGTTGTTATCAAAAAGATCATTTGACAACTTAACATATATATATATATAGTACATAAATAAAACAAAAAATGACTTTATAAATAAATTATTTAACACAAGAAAAATAGACAAAAAAGGCTAATACCATGAGAAGCGCCGAAGGCAGCTAAACCTCATGTAGTAGCTTATATAGAATGAAAATATTACAGAACAAAAGTACAAAATTTCAAAACAAGTAAAAAACTGGAACAGGTTGCCGTCATCAGGAGAGCATCAACCTGTGGGAGTGGCCTATCTAGTACCAACAAAACGACAAGGCAAGCCAAAATTGTCGGTTGGTCATGCTCCCTAGGCCACAAAACCAAATTCTAATAAGCACAAAAATTACAAAAATCAAATTTAAAAAAGAAGAATTAAAAGCTTACCAGCAGAACAAAAACCACCATGACAAAGAGTCAAACAAGACTGAACACAGCACCCACAAGAACCCAAATATATACACTGATAAGAAAGGTGGTCACGGTTAAACAACTACCTGGTAAGTCAAAAAATGTGTGAGTTGACAAGATGCAAAACTGTGTATGTAGATAAGATCTTCAGCTATTAGGGACCCACCAAATAGCACTTTGTGTTACCTATATATTTAAAATTGTTAGGTCCTAGGTTAATAAAGCATGTCAATGTGTAATTTGAAACTGTTGGACACCGAATTAAAGTTCAAAATTAAATGGTTAAAATGATGCCTTATGAAATTTTTAGGAAAATTGTTAGATTGCAATTTAGAAAGAAGAGCTTTCAGATTTTTTGCAAGTAAGAGCTGTGTAGAGCAAATTTTAGCCATTCTATGAAACTGGGAGATGAGTAGATTACGATGTATAACTTTTGAAATGTTGGATAACCAGTGAGTGTAGTGAATGATATCAAACTCAAAAGAGTTTCTTTTATCAAATAAATTCACCACACCTCTTCCCACCTTGTCCACCTGAACCTCTAAATCGAGGTAACAAACACAAGTAGACGATCTGTTGGTTTTTTCTAGGGTAAGGTCGTCAGGATACAAGTCAGCGGCGCAACGCAAAGTCCGGAATGTTAATGACAATAATGTCATCAACATATCTTAGAGCAATCCCAGGTAAAGGATGATTGGCAACATATCTATCCTCAAAAAAATGTAGATAGAGATTAGCCAAACTGCTAGAAAAGCGACTGCCCATCGGGATACCACGAGTTTGGAGATAGAGCCCATCGCCCACGGTAACAAAATTGTTATTGATACAGAAATCCAGTAGGAAATGCCAATACTGTTCTGTAGTCCCGGACTTGAACTTCGTATGAATATTTAGGGCTACCTGCCACAGACCCTTCAATGAAATTGAGGTGAAGAGGTTTTTAAAGTCGTAAGTATCCACAGATGTGACAGTCACCGAGCCAAGTGTCTCCAAGACTCTGTTATTGCTCCCAATAATCCAGGTCGAACCCAACCCGCGAAGAGCCACGGACAAGTATCTCTGAAGCAACCCACCCGCTTTGCTGTTATAACAGTTGCGTCCACTAGTAATAAAACGGAAGGAAACAGGTTCCTTATGAAACTTAGGGATGGCATAAATAAAAGGAAAGTTTAAGTTGGACACATTAAGCCTTATCCTTTTATGCAGAGCGATTATTTTCTTAACAATGTCTTTATGATTTTGAGAAACCGGAGTGTAAGTATCTGTGGTATTCATCTCCTGTATCAGGAGATCCTGATAGAATTGTTTACAAAAAAAGGCAAAGTTATTACCAGCCTTATCCACTGGAGAAATAGTGAATAAGTTTTGAAGTTCACGAATTTGTGAATTAATCAAAGCAAAATTATGTGGCTGCCGGGTACAAACACCAGAGCTCTTGAACTTGTCTAGCTCATGACGAATGTCACATAATACAGAATCCAGTCATTCGTTAAAGGCTTCGAGGGGCAAACCAAACTCATACGAAAGTTTTAGTGCGCATTGTAAAAAATTACTGCGTAGAATAGAGACACATTTTTTAGTTTTGAATCGAGGTGTCAACCTGTATTTTGTGCCCAGAGACATAAGTGTACGTAATTCTCGAAAAGGCACTATGTCCAGGTCACCGGTAACGATATGACCGTGGTAAGGGTTGACAAATTTACTGAATTTGTCAAGATGGCAGTAACAAGTGTCATCCTCATTGCCGCTTATAGACTTTAAATCAGCAACGGTTTGCCTGTAGTTAAAAATACGGCGACCTAGCAGGTTTATCATAGCGGAAACAAGTCACCAAATTCACCTCATTTCCTAGAGGGAAAAGATCCGAACGCTTATGCAAAATTGACTTTAAGCCAATAAAATCAATGGCCTCATGACAGTAATCAATAATGCAATACTTCCTGACAAGGTGTGCTCCTGTGAATTTACTACGAAAAGTGGAAAGTCGGTACGCAAGAAGGTCACCGATCAAAATTCCAATGTGTTCAGAGCTGAAGGCATAATTTCGAAGCAGTTGGTCAAAAATCCCGATTGTTTTGTTACTTAGCTCAAATATTTTAGAACGACAATGCTTAACGAAGTAGCCCTCAAGGCAGTCAAGCTCATGAACCAAATCACCGAAGCTCACCCGAACCGATGAGTTCTTAGGTTGATGCTCTCCTGATGACGGCAACCAGTTCCAGTTTTTTACTTGTTTTGAAATTTTGTATTTTTGTTCTGTAATATTTTCATTATATATATCATCATCATCATCATCATTGTCAACCATTATCAATCCACTGCTGGACGAAGGTCTCCCCAAGTTTCCTCCACAATGGTCTGTCTTGTGCCAGTCTCCTCCATGTCACTCCCGCATACTTTCGAATTTCATCCACCCATCTTCCATGTGGTCTTCTTCTGGGTCTTTTCCTGTCCCTTGGAATCCAATCTAAAATTTCGGCTGTCCATCGATGGTCTGTTCTTCTGGCAGTATGTTCAGCCCATTGCCATTTCAGGGATTTAACTCTGATCATGATGTCTTCCACTCTTGTCATTTTTCGGATCCACGAGTTCCTCTTCTTATCTCTCCTGGTTACACCAAGTATGCACCTCTCCATGCTTCTTTGAGTTGTCTGCAGCCTTTGTATGTCTCTTTTAGCTAAGGTCCACATCTCTGCACCATACGTAAGCACTGGAAGGATGCATTGATCAAACACTTTTCTTTTAAGACATAATGGCATATTGCTCTTGAAAATTATGCTGTTTCTTCCAAAATATATATATATATGCACACACACACACACCAACTGATCTATCACAGCAGTTATTTTAAAAAAGTGGCTTAAAATGCAGTGTTGGAATCTGAGTTTTGTAAGGGAAGACTTAAGTTAATGTTTATTTTGTGTTAAAAAAAAAAAAAGGCTCAAGTTTTATATACATACAAGCTAAGAAACACCACCACTAAAATGTACTATAAGTTTCATTTCTACGTTACCTTATAGCAAGCAGACATCTCTGCAAAGCCTCTGTTACAATATTTACATTCGTAAGGCTTTAACCCATAATGTCGATTCATGTGCTCATTTAATGACTGCTGCCTAGTGAAACTCTTAGCACACAAGTCACAAACAAATGGCCGCTCTCCAGTGTGCACTCGTGTATGCCGCTCTAAGTCACCTAAAAAAGTCAAATATACACATTTTATGTATGTGTAATCTTTAGATCAGGAAACTCAACATATTTATAATTTGGTAATTCCACATTTTATCTCAATTTTATTCATATAAAAATCTTAAACATATATTTTTATATTTATATCAACATACTTTAAATTTGCAATAATCTGGGCAGCTTCAACATGATCAGGAACAAAAGAGAATCTCATACTTCATGATCACCAACTGTCCTCTTGCTGTCCTGGTCATTGTCACTAACATCTCTGTTAATAATAATAGTTACCTGTATTTTTTAATAATAATATTTACCTGTCCCCCTGTGCCTGGTTTTTCACTCAACAGGTTTCAAAAACATTCTTTTTTTTTTTTTTTTTTTTTTTTTTTTGATTGGAGGTTTAACGACCACCGTGAGCAACTCAATGGGCTATAAGCAGTCGCCCGTCCCTAATTTAGGGTCACTGGTTCCAGGGAAGGGAGAGAGCCAATGCCGTCATGGCTCTCTCCCTTCCACAAACACAACATCCATGCCTCACCGGGATTCGAACCCGGACCCCTTACGGACGAATGATCAGAGGCCAGCGCCTTAGACCACTGCGCCACCGAGGCGGCTCAAAAACATTCACTCCATCTTATACGAGACTTTATAATGGAAAAATCTAGGTTCTTCCATAGACAAAGGCACTGTTTGTGTGCTCGAGAGAGAGAGCGGAGTGGGGGTGGGGAAGTGACAAGATTTGTCTTTTTGAGCTGAATGAAGATGTGAAGAGTTCATAGTGATTTTTGAAAGTTCATTTAAGGAGTTTTCCAGGAGTTGACGATGACATCAAAACTTTTTAAAGTTTAATTTCTATGAAAATGCATAGTTTCCCATACCTCAGTCACATCTTGCTATAGCAGCAATGAGCAAGCCCCCTTTTGTTTACAAAAACATTAAAGTTCAAAATTGAAACTTCAACTCTCCATCTCAGTTTTTTGTTCCCCGTAAAGTCATTTTCTCTGCACAGTGAGCATGCATTAGCATTTTCAAACACTAATTTCACTTTGAATGAAAGAAAAAAAAAAAAAACTTGCTCTGTCCTTTGACACAGAAAAAATTTGCTACGACATGGGAAAACATGCATTTTAAGCAGACATAAATGTGAAAAAACGAGATTGCATTGTTCATTCTACAGTGAAAACACTTTTACAGGTCATGGAAATGGCTCAGATTCCATCACAGACAGATTAAGTACAGATTTTAAATTTTAATTTCACTTTAAAGAGGGGAAGGCACAGAGATGCTTGCTCTACTGATTGGTTTTAAAAAAAGTGACTGTTAGAAATAAGAAAACATTTTATTAGCAAAAAAAAAAAAAAAAAAACACACACACATGAAAAAACACAAAGTTTGCTCTTTTTCACTAATACTAAGGATATAAAAATGAGGAACATGATCAGAAATATATATATATATATATATATATATATATCATCATCATCATCATCATCATCATTGTCAACCATTATCAATCCACTGCTGGACGAAGGTCTCCCCAAGTTTCCTCACAACATATATATATATATATATATATATATATATATATATATATATATAAACAATACAATAGGGAAGAGAAGATAGAAAAAAAAAAAAAAACGGAGCTTGTTTAGAAAAATGTTAGCAGGGAAAGGTGAACTCAAACTGGCTTACAGAAGACAAAATGAGTCATGAATTTTAAAACACACACACAAAAAAAAAGGTGTTCACTAAATGAGCAATGGAAGACATCGAACAAATCTGCATAATTTCTGGGAGTCAAAATTAAGGACTTTTCTAGGTCTTAAAGTAAATAAGCAGAGAGAGACCCATTTAACCCTTTAACCGGCTAGAACGAATGAACTTGGGGTTAGAAAAACAGGCTTAAATCAGCTCAAACGAATATATTCGCTGTCTCAGAAGTAGGCAGAGCGCTGCTGGAACAACTGAGTTTGAGCACAGAAAGTGCTGCTTTCTCATTAACCTTGTTATTGAAAGTGGTCATTTAGAGGGATGATTGATACTAATTTTTTCTGACTCATTACTGTTAAAAAGCTTGCAA
This sequence comes from Macrothele yani, assembly GCA_039090855.1. Taxonomy (NCBI): domain Eukaryota; kingdom Metazoa; phylum Arthropoda; class Arachnida; order Araneae; family Macrothelidae; genus Macrothele; species Macrothele yani. The sequence continues at coordinate 42,388,991 of CM077005.1, read as the reverse complement.
CAATGGTGACAAACCTGGGAAAACAGAGTAATGTTTGAGTCACTTATTTCTACCCAGTGACATGATGTCCATATCAAGGGGACTAACACTTCCCCATCATGCCTTGGGTCATGGAGCAGGGTTCCTACTCTTTTCTCCCATAAAAAATAAGAACTTTTTAAGGACATTGGCAATTACACGCACACTAGCTTTATATGCATATAGAAGAAAATGTATGTAAATACATTTTCTTCTATATGTATACACTGAGTGGCCACTTTATTATGACCACCTGACAGTTTTAAGTAAATGAGCTATGACTGCACACTGTTGCTGCCAGATGGCGAGGCTAGTATAAAAAGGGAAAGCTTAATGCTTGCAACAGTAGTAGAAGTGATTTTTGAGTGATGAGATGGGTAAAAAATAAAAAATGCGTTTTGGCGGACTTTCAACATGGAATGATTGTAGGAGCTCGGAGCCATGGAGCGAGTATCACCGAAACCGTTGCATTCGTGAAATGTTCCAGAGCAGCTGTTATTTAAGTGTTTAGAGACCGGACTGTCAGCCAAAAACTGGGTCTCTACGTGCAATGTGTGGTCGTCATCGACTAGTGACTGCTTGGGCGGAACGGAGAGTAACCAGACCGGTAACAGACAACAGAAGGGTGACAGTGCAGCAAATTACAGACCATCTTAATCAAGTATCCACCTCAAATTACCTCTGCACACACTGCATCGGATGGGATATGGCAGCCGAAGGCCTGTGGGTGATTCCATGCCAAATCAACCAGTCATTCAACCTGACCATTTCAGATTTCAATGAAACCTTCAGGTATCATATCTCCCTAGTGATATAAATGAGAATATATTTTTTAAATTTTTTTTATCTCATTGGGTTTTCATGTAATTAATTTTTAAAATTTTGAAAAATAGTCGTTTTTTGGCTTGCATAAACTTTTTCAATCTTGAATTTCTCAAGTTCTATAAGGCCTAAAGAGTTGTTTGACTCCTCACTTTAAAAAGAATTTCATAAGTTTTAATTTGATATGCAACTTGACTATGCTTGGTGAAAAAAAATTAATTAAAAAAAATAAAAAAAATTAAGATAGTGTTTTTTAAAATTTTTGAAAAAAATATGTTTTTTGTAATATTATAAGCTTTAAATCCTTAAACTTTTAGAGTGGGATCTCAATGGGATCAGGTGTTATGGTACCAATTGTATTGTTCAAATACCAGTTAGGGCTACATTGCTACCTTTAACTTTTGTAAGGTAAAAAAAAAAAAATACAAAAATAAAAAATACATTGGCTATAAGGTAACCAATTTACATTGGGGTCTATTACAGATAATGATTTATTAAACCCTGCAATGGTAGCCCTAGTCAAAGAATTCTATCAAAATGATGTGGTTAGTCATCAAATGCCTGGTAAAAAAGACTTTGTTTCAGTCAAAAAAGATGGCAAACATGTACATGTTCAAAAGTATTTAATTCTAAGTACATTTAAAGAATCATACGTACTGTTTAAGGAGCGTTACCCTGATCAGAGAATTGGAATTTCTAAATTTTGTGAGCTTCGTCCCAAGCATTGTGTTCTTTCTGGGTCCAGTGGGACACATTCTGCGTGCATTTGCACAATACATCAGAATGCCAAATTAATGATGGCTCAGTGTAAAATACCTGAATTGACAAATGGTGAACTCCCGATTAAAACATACAAAGATGTAACAAGCAATATAATTTGCAAAACGCCAACATCTAAATGTTACTTTGCAAATTGTGTTAATTGCCCAGGAAGTGATGATTTGAAGGCTCGGTTTGAAGAAGCTTTTGAGCTTAATAGCATTGAAAATGTGAGTTTCAAACAATGGATGCAGATTGATAACAAGTGTGTCCTGGAAACTATTATAAAACCGACAGAAGAGTTTTTAGATTATTTGTATCAGAGTTTGCCAAAACTTTTAAGACACTCTTTCATTGCAACTCAACAGTCTTCCTATTTGTGACACTTGAAAGAAAATCTACCTCAAAACCAATGCATTGTACTTTGTGATTTTGCTGAAAATTATGCATTTGTGCTTCAAGATTTTACACAAGGCTTTCATTGGAACAATGCTCAAGCAACAATACATCCGTTTGTTATATACTACGTTGACGAGGAAACCAAAAAGTTGGCGCACCTGAGCTTAGTTATTCTTTCTGATTGTATGGTGCAGGATACAGTAGCTGTTCATTTGTTTCAATGCCTCATGATTGACTTTCTTAAACAGAATTTGCCCCATAAACCTGAAAAGCTGAATTACTTTTCAGATGGAGCATCATCACAGTACAAAAACAAATAAAACTTTCTCAATCTCTGCGATCATGAGAAAGATTTTGGCATCAAGGCGGAATGGAACTTCCTTGCATCGTCACATGGAAAAAATACATGTGATGGTGTCGGAGGAACTGTTAAACGATTAGCAGCATTGGCCAGTCTACAAATGGTCTACAATGATCAAATTATGACCCCTCGCCAACTTTATGATTGGGCTAAAGACAATATATTCAACATCAGTTTTTTGTATTCCACTACAGACGAATACGAGGCAGAGGAAAAGACCTTGAAGAGTAGGTTTGAAGCAGCAACAACAATAAAGGGTACTCAACAATTTCACAGTTACAGTCCTGTGAATGAGACTAGAGTTTTAGTGAAAAGCTACTCATTTTCAGAGGAATCAAGTGTAGAAATAGTTTCAGCTGATGACACTGATGATGATCTGGACATTAATGACATTGTTGGCTTTGTTACATGCCAATACTCAGACAAGTGGTGGTTCGGTTGCGTGTTAGGAATAGAACGAGATGAAGTAAAAATAAGTTTTTGGAACCACGTGGCCCTTCTCCATCTTTCAAATACCCACAATTTACTGACATACTAGTTGTGCATAAAAGTGAGGTTTTAACAAAAGTTGATCCTACAACAGCTACAGGAACAGGAAGAGTTTATCGACTTACAGACTCAGAAACCAAGAAGGCAAACAAGAACTTATTTGTTAAATTAAAGAAGAACTAAGAGGTTGTCATTTTGGCGTAACTACAACTCTGAGTGCTAACTAAAATTTTTTTATTAATTTTACGAGGTAACACTTTTAGCCTGTTGGGACTGTCCTTCCCTTGTTTTATGTTTGACTATGTATTAGTATGACGTATTATGTAGATTTTAAAACTCAGTGTCTGTTATCATGTAAACACACTAAAACGAGAATTATAATCCATTATTACTTGTACAGTAACTTTAAGTTTTATGCCATAGCTCCCGATCCCATTGAGATCCCACTCTAAAAGTTTCAGGATTTAAAGCTTATAATATTAAAAAAAAACATATATTTTTTTCAAAATTAAAAAAATCACACTATATTAATAATTTTTTTTTAATTAATTTTTTCACCAAGCATAGTCAAGTTGCATAACAAATTAAAACTTATGAAATTCTCTTTAAAATGAGGGGTCAAACAACTCTCTAGGCCTTATAGAACTTCAGAAATTCAAGATTAAAAAGTTTATGCAAGCCAAAAAAACTACATTTTTAAATTTTTTTAAAATTAATTATACGAAAACCCAATGATAATTTTTTTTTAAATATCAATATATTCTCATTTATGTAATTAGGGAGAATGAACCCTGAAGGTTTCATTGAAATCTGAGATGGTCAGGTTGAATATTGAAATTTTTTGGTTGATTTGGCATGGAATGACCCCTGTTCGAACACCTTTGCTGCCTGCAGTTAACAAGAGGAAATGTCTGCAGTTCGCACAAGGATTGGACAGTCGATAATTGGAAACAAATTATGTGGTCCGATGAATCACGTTTTCAGTTGCACCATGCTGATGGCCGAGTGAGAATTTGCCGGAAACAGTACGAAAGCATGGACCCCAAATGCATTGCTACAACCCTTCAAGCTGGTGGAAGCAACGTTATGGTTTGGGGAATGTTTTCCTGGCATGCTTTGGGCTCTTTAATTCGTGTTGATAAACGTCTGACTGGCACATCATATCTAAACATCATTGCAGACCAAGTGTATCCTGTCATGTGGATGGTTTATCCCAATGGCGATGGCTACTTTCAACAAGATAATGCGTCCTGCCATAGTGCTCGTATTGTACAGGATTGGTTTCAGGAACATGCCGGTGAGTTTACTTTGCTTAGGTGGCCCCCACAATCTCCAGATCTAAACCCCATTGAGAATTTGTGGGATGAAATTGAACGAGCCATCAGACAGCTGGATCCACAACCCTGCAATCTTACACTCCTGGAAAGTGCTATTCATCCAGCATGGTCTCAGGTTCCACAAACTATACCTATCAACATCTCGTGGAGTCCATGCCATGAAGAATCGACACAGTATTAAAGGCGAAAGGTGGCCCAATGAAGTACTGAGGGGGTGGTCATAATAAAGTGGCCACTCAGTGTATAAAGACACCTACTTCTTTTTTCTCTGCGTCTAGGCTCCAAATATTAATTAGGTATAGCATTTCATATGAACTCACGTGTTCCACGAAAACGACCGATTGAGAGTTTATGGGCAAATGTGGAAATATTGAAAAAAAAAGTCCAAACAAAATAAAAAATAAGCACCTTTAAGCACCCCAAACAAAATAAAAATAAGCACTTTTAAGTCCTTTTTGCTATTTTTGGGAACATATAAGGACTTTTAAGCATAAAAATATATATATAAGCACTTTTTAAGGATTTATAAGCACTGTGAGAACCCTGTGGAGCAGAGAATTAAGAACTATAAGGGAATGCCCTTCATGGGTGACCAGTTTACGGTTGATACTTCTGAAATGATGGGGGACAAGTTGTTTTGCAGTAGCTTTCGCAAAACATAGCTGCTGGACGACTATTTCTGTTTGGGGAGCACAGAAAATTTGGGGCACTGTTTGGTTCACATACATCAGCAACTTAAAATGTTAAGGAGTTCTTAAATTCCAGAAGGCATATGGACTGGGTGTGTTGCAGATGAGTAATATGAAGCAAAATGTTGTTAATAAGTGGAGATAAATATTTTGAGAAGGTTTGGCAGTGTTGAAAGAAGAAACGACAAGGTGCTAATTAAGATAATATTTTCAGTCCATGTTGTCCATGTTCTAACACAGTTCTCATAAAATTGCAATTTATCCTCTTCATGCATTTGTGAGAGCATGCAGCTCTATAAGAAACACAGAAGAATAGAGAAGGATGATTTAAAAAAAAAGCCCTAACACCTTTAATAAAATAAGATCCTTTGATTTTTTAAGAATTATCATAAAAAAAGGTAAGCCTCCTTCACTACACGCTTGCTTTCTTTTCTTTCGTGGGTGCGTTTTCATGCTGAAATATTGGCGGTACATACATTTTTATTGGGAAAATAAAAAACTTTTAATCATCATCAATCATTAAGCTGTTCTGTAACATTCACTATGTTTCTTGAGGGGGCAAAAAAAGGTTGATCAACATTACATTTAATAATTGTTGAGGTATCAAACATCTCAATTTATGGCAATCATATCATACACTTCAAGTTACACATGCATGCTTCCCACAACCTTTTGTACTTTGCGTTCATTACCATATTTTTTCAGACATTCTCACATGTGACACTTCCATAATTTCCTTGCACCACTTCAGTTTTTCCTTCCAGTCACTCAGGCTGAATAATTTATCTTAATTAGCACCTCACATTCATTTTTTCAGCTCATGTACGAACTACTCCATGAAATTTCTCTCTACTAAAAACATTTTGCTTCACATAACACATCTGCACAACATCTCCATATGCTGTAACCCCCCCCAACCCCCACCAGAGCATGCTCCACCAGACGAACATCGAACATCCCAAGTTTCACAGCTACACATCACAGAAGAAAAACTACACCTTCACACATAGCCAAAACGGACCTTTCTGGCAGACCATCAGTCCTCCAAAAACATCCACCACTTTCAGAGCTGAGTTTACTAACCTACTAATTTCAACATCTTAATCTGTTTTTGTCTGCAAAAGCATGCTTTTAAATATACGAACTTACTTATCTGGTCTAACTCTGCAGCTTTTTGATTGATCTTGCATTCAGTGCAAAAAGTCCTTCAATCAGAAACTATAAATCTTGTTTATTTTTTCCCTTATTATTTACACTGTGTTTGAATTCCATACACACCTCACTCATTCTGAAGAACACGTTCTTTCAGTTCACTTCCATTCTCACACAACATACTATATCACATCATAAAACAACCAGCATATCTGAAAATTCCAAGACCAGAGCTGGCTATTTTGGCACAGTACGTGCTCAAACATGTTTAAGAATCGTGGAGACATTACACATTGTCTGACTCCAGCACCAATGGAAGACCAACTGGACAAACACCATTTACTTGCACTCATACACAGTTGCCAAGATATGTATCTTTTACACACACCCCAGATAATTCCCATTTAATCCATAATTTTTTGGACCTTCCACAGAAGCATTCCTGTTTCTCTATTACAAGCCTCCCCTAAACCCACAAATGTAGAAGAGACTTTCTTACTAACAGACTAATAATTTTTAACCAACTAGTAAACAGATTGGGTTGATATAGTCCTTACCAGGAATGAAACCATACTGTGCATCCCACACTTTCACTGGTATCAAGACAGGCACGTTATCAGTGACATGATAGCATCTCTCCAATCCCGAGAAACAAGTCCTAATTCCAGCATATTTGACAAGTTTCAACTAACTATTCAATAACACTATTACCATCATAATTCAACATTTCAGGTGTTATGCAGTCTCCTCCAGGGGACCTATCATTATGCAAAAAATTTTATAACTTCACAAAACTTTTCTCTTGAAATCTCTTAAGGATTTGTGTCTCTCTCTTGGTAGCATCCCCTGTTTCTATTCCAAAACCATCTTTGCTTTCATGTTCTAATAACTCACAGAAGTACCTATTCAATCTTACATTCAACTGATTATGGTTTCAAATCAGTCTTGATTTTCAGCACGTCTTTCGTAAAAAGATCGTGCTTATGTTACCGGTTTGTCTGTCAGTCCGTCCGTCTGTACCCACGACATCTCTACAACTATTAGTCCGATTTGAAAAATTCTTTTTGCATTGGGAAGCTTGAAATATGCAAATGATGATCCTTCATTTCGTTTTTTCTTTTTACGAAGTACAATTTCGCTGCTAGAGGGCATAAATGCAGATGATGTTGAATTCAAAAACATGTTTTATTCCACATATTTGCTTCTAAACATCCGATTGAAAAAATTCTTTTATCTTTCGATTCCATTTATGTCGAAGAATATTTTAGATATAGTTACTTTTTCAAATTACGAATAGGTTTTCCGCTAGAGGGCGTACAAGTAAATTACATTTTTCCTGATAACTCTTCTTCTAAAACTCCGATTTGAAATTTTTTTCTTCAGCGGATACACCTCCTGATGAAAAATCTTTTGCATATAATTTAAAATTTTTGGTAAAGAATACTTTGGCACCAGGGCGTAAGTGGTAATTTTTGCTTCTGATGTATTTGCCATAAAATCTGAGCTTCTAAAATATTGATTGAAAAAAATTCTTTCGTAGACTGATGCCACTCGCATCTATAAACCTTTTTGGAATATTTTCTTCTGAAAATATTTCAGTTTTCTCCGCCATGGAGCGTAGATGTATATCTTATTTTTGTCAATATCTCTACTTCTAGGAGTCCGATTTGAAAAGTTCCTTCTTTGTTGAATAGTGTTTCCAGTGTGACATGTTTTTCATATAATTTCAAAATTTTTAAGTAATTCATAGACTTTTCGCTAGGGGCGTAAATGTAAATTGCTTTCCCTCCATACCTCTGCTTCTACATCTCCGATTTAAAAAATTCTTCCTACAATGGATACAGCTCCTGATGGGAAATAGTTTGCACATAATTTCTAATTTTTGTAAAAAATGGTTTGGTCACCAGGTGGCGTAAGTCTTAATTTCCGCTTCTGGTGTATTTGCAGCAAAATATGAGCTTCTAAAATCTTGATTGCAAAAAAGTCGTTTGTTGACCGATACTTCTCATTCGACAAACCTTTTAGGAACATTTTCTTCTTGAAATAATGCATGGTTTCTACACCAGGGGGCATAGATGTATATCTTATTTTTGTCAATATCTCTACTTCTAGGAGTCCGATTTGAAAAATTCTTCCTTTGTTGGACAGTGTTTCCGATGCAAAATGTTTTTCCTATAAATTCAAAATTTTCAAGTAAACCATAGACTTTTTGCTAGAGACCACAAAGATAAATCGCATTTTCTGCGTTATTTCTGCTTCTAAAACTCCAATTTGAAAAATCCTTCCTGTATCGCATACAAGACCTGATCGAAAACATTTTTCACATAATTTCTAATGTTTGGTAAAGAATGGTTTGGCCACCAGGAGACATAAGTTTTAATTTCTGCTTCTGATGTATTTGTAGCAAAATCTGGGCTCCTGAAAACTTGAATAATTTTTTTTTCTTGGACCGATACCGCTCACATGGAAAAACCTTTTGATAATACTTTCTTCCTAAAATAATGCATGGTTTTATCACCAGGGGATGTAAAGTCACATCTTATTTTTGTCGATATCTCTGTTTCTAAGAGTCCGATTTGAAAAATTCTTTCGCTGTTGGAGAGTGTTTCCGGTGCAAAATGTTTCTCATATAAATTCATGTTTTTCTTAATGCACAAGTCCGCAACCAGAAGGCGTAAGTTCACGATTCTGTTTACAGCAATATCTGAAGGATTAAAAACCCGATTGAAAAAACTTCTTTCTTCTGTCAGATACTATTATTTTCCATATCGGTTCCATTGACTTTGAATAGCTTTGATAAATTTAATTTGCGTCAGAACGGATTCAAAAGATGTGCTTATTACACCTGAAAATTCAGTGTCATCTTTCTTGTTTGTACTTTATTTGCTTTGTTCTTACTATATCTTACATGCTTCCAAACAATTTCCTTTCTTCCCAAGATAGTTTTGTCATATTTACCTCATCAGCAGCAGATTTACCTTGACTGCTTCATGCTTTCTATAGCAGTTTTCATACTCTGAAACTCTAACTTGCAATGCACCCATACACGTATGCCTTTTTCTTTTTTTACTACAGCTTTTTTATCTCATTATTCCACTAAGCATTACCTTTAAGACAATCTCACTGGAAGAGATAAATTGACACTAAAAGCACCCTGTGGACAACAATAACACATAACCTGCAACATGGGCCTCCATAAATCTAAGAAGGTGGAACAAACAATGCTTCAGTAGATACATTGTCAGGGCTTGAAAATTATCGGAAAAGTTACATGCCTAGCTGGCCCTGTGCAGAAATAATTTACCTGTCCAGGTAGTAAACGCTGGATGCCCAGGACAATTTATATTTTAAGATAACAAATCAAAACCCTCATTTTTTTTAGGTTAAAAATTATGAACTTTTTCTACATGTTTTGCATTTCTATTTTAAGGGTCTGTATTCAAAATATTCACTGCATGAAAGCGTGATGATGCTGAAATTGGTATTTGAGAAATTTAGTGATTCTGCCACATTCCTTTCGTTGAAGTTTTCGCCTTTAGTTACTAAATACCAGAGGCAAGTTCAATCAGAAGTATGAATCCAGTCACTAACTATAAACATTTGGAACAAAAAAAATACATATGGGTCCAATTTCTGGACCTACAGCATTATATAATTAAAGAAGTAATATTCTTCTGTTCTTGGCACTCCGTTTCCCAGACTGGGCAACTTAATTTTTAGTTACCTGCCCAGGCCAATAATTTACATGCCCCAGGCATCTTGGGCACAGTACTTTTAACTAGATTTTTCATTTACCTGCCTAGACCAATAATTTACATGATTTGGGCATCTTGGGCATGGTATTTTTCAAGCCCTGCACTTGTTATGCATACACACTTGCTTCTTTTTGTATATAAGGCCAATATCCTAAATATCCATGACGTTCTGACCAATTAACTATTTAAAAAGAGTTTTCAGGTCCACCTTAAAAACATTTTAACTGGTGCACACAAATTCAAAAATAACATGTTACGCTTCCATTAAGAAAAGCATACATGATGCTAGGATTAATTTGTTGGTGTTATCAAAAAATGGTAATGTAAAGACACAAATGATTAAAATTATGCTACTACAGTAAAAAAAAAAGTCACGTTTATTATACCTTTTGTAAGAAAACGTGCCTGGCATGTCTCACAGAAGAACTTTTTCACCCCTTCATGGCGTAACATATGGAGACGAAGCTGAGATTTCTGCCTAAAAGATTTCCCACAGTGTTCACACAAATGAGCTTTTGAATCTAAATGCATTGCCATATGTGTCTGTAGGATTCCTGTCTGTGAAAAATTTTTCCCACATATCTGACACCTGAAACATAAGATCACAAAATCTGACATTAACGTAGCAACATGGCCAGAATTCAACATGTTTGCAAAAATTATTTACAGAATAAGCAAATACAGCAATATTTACAATGAAGTTTACAAATTCAACCGAAAATAATAAATAAAGAACAAGCATACACAGGTGCATGCTTACATGTGTGTGTTAGTTATACCTCATCAGAAAATCACTGTAGACATTTCAAAATTTGGCAGTTTGTGTTTTGTTGTAGTCCGAATCGCAGTGACCAGTTCTGTATCAAAATTTCAAAAGGGAGCTTGCTAGAAGCAAAAATGTTTATTATGCTATTTCAACATGAACCAGAAAAAACAGCTGAGAATGTGTAGGCTATCTTGAACATAATATGTGTGCTGCAAGTATGTTCACAAAGTAACTGTGCTGCCAATGGAAACTGAGAATGTTCTTGTCACATGTGCATTGGGAAAAACAGAACACTCCTTATTTGAGCACAGGTCAAAAATTCTCCCTGGTGCTGAATGTATGCCAGGAAAAATTCCTTGCTCCACCAGTGTGTGCACCACTTCTCTATGAGTTGGAAAAATTACTTTCCAATCCCAAAAGGAGGAAATTTATGGTTCAGCTAGCTATGAAAACAGAAGAAGCAAAAGGCAAAGAAAATAAACAATGTTCCACATTATGGAATGATGAGTCATAAAAGGGTATTATGAACTATTAAATGAAACCTGTTCCATATTGAAGTATTTCAAAGCATAGTCAACAAGATTTACACACATAAAAATGCATACGAAACAACAACCTTTTGCAGTTAGGGTGTTCAGGAGATGGTACTCGTAACACAATCGGACACTGCAGTAAAACTCAGAATATACAGATTGCATCTTAACCCTTTCAGCTTGACGATCAGGTGACATCCGGAATTACCAAGTTGCCGAATAGCTTGCGTGTCAGGTGTCACCCGCCCTGTTTTTTTTTTTTTTTTTTTTTGCATGAAGCTTCTCACAGCTAAACTTTCACAGCAAAGTTGTGCAATCTACAGCAGAAAAAAAAAAAAAAAAAAAAAAGCAAGTACGGGTGAAATGTTATTCGAGTGGAAAGGGTTAAATGTTATTTATACCTGGGCAGTGCCCAGTATAGTTCAGTGAGTAAACTAATACAGAAAACTAACAATTTCAATAAAATTTCATTAGCATCCTTCCACTAAAGCAACTGAACAAGAAAGATGACACCGAATTTTCGGGTGTAATAAGCATGTCTTTTGAATCCGTTCTGATGCAAATCATATTTATCAAAGCTATTCAAAGTCAGTAGAACCGGTATGGAAAACAATAATATCTGACGGAAGAAAGAAGTTTTTCAATAGAGTTTTTAATCCCTCAGATATTGCTGTAAACAGAATCGTGAGCTTACGCCCTCTGGTTGCAGACTTGTGCGTTAAGAAAAACATGAATTTATATGAGAAACATTTCTCACCGGAAAAGCTCTCCAACACAGAAATAATTTTTCAAATTGGACTCTTAGAAACAGAGATATCGACAAAAATAAGATGTGACTTTACGTCAACTGGTGGGAAAACCATGCATTATTTTAGGAAGAAAGTATTCTCAAAAGGTTTTTTCATATGAGCAGTATCGGTCCAAGAAAAAAGAAATTTAGTCGAGTTTTCAGGAGCCCAGATTTCGCTACAAATACATCAGAAGCAGAAACTAACATTTATGCCCCCTGGTGGCCAAACCATTCTTTACCAAACATTAGAAATTATGTGAAAAATATTTTCCATCAGGTCTTGTATGCGATACAGGAAGAATTTTTCAAATCGGAGTTTTAGAAGCAGAAATAACGCAGAAAATGCAATTTACTTTTGTGCTCCCTAGTGGAAAGTCCATAATTTACTTTAAAATTTTGAATTTATAGGAAACACAATTTGCATTGGAAACACTATTCAACAAAGAAGGCATTTTTCAAATCGGACTCCTTGAAGTAGAGATATTGGCAAAAATAAGATTTTTTTTTTTTTGATTGAAGTTTTAACGACCACTGTGAGCAACTCAATGGGCTGTAAGCAGTCGCCCGTCCCTAATTTAGGGTCATTGGTTCCAGGAAAGGGAGAGAGCCAGTGTCGTAAAACAAACACAACATCCATGCCTCACAGGATTCGAACCCAGACCCCTTCCGGACGAATGATCACAAGCCATTGCTTAGACCACTGCGCCACCGGGCGGCAAAATGAGATATGCATCTACGCCCAGCTGGCGTAGAAACCATGCATTATTTCAAGAAGAAAATGTTCCTAAAATGTTTGTTGACATGCATAGCATCGGTCAACAAACGACTTTTTTTTTTTTTCAATCGAAACTTTAGAAGCTCATATTTTGATGCAAATACATCAGAAGCGGAAATTAAGATTTACGCCCCTGGTGGCCAAACCATTTTTTTACAAAAATTAGAAATTATGTGCAAACTATTTCCCATCAGGAGCTGTATCCGGTGCAGAAAGGATTTTTGAAATCGGAGATTCAGAAGCAGAGATATAGGGGGAATCACAATTTACCTCTACGCCCCCAGCGGAAAGTCTATGAATTACTTGACAATTTTGAAATTATATGAAAAACATGTCACACTAAAAACACTATCCAACAAAGAAGATATTTTTCAAATCGGACTCATAGAAGTACAGATATTGACGAACATAAGATATGCATCTATGCCCCCTGACAGAGAAACTGGAATATTTTAAGAAAATATTCCAAAAAGGTTTATCTATGTGAGTGGCATCAGTACACGAAATAATTTTTTCAATCGATATTTTAGAAGCTCAGATTTTATGGCAAATACATCAGAAGCAAAAATTAACACTTACGCCCCCGGTGGCCAAAGTATTCTTTACCAAAAATTTGAAATTGTATGCAAAAGATTTTCCATCAGGAGGTGTATCCGCTGAAGAAAAACATTTCAAATCGGAGTTTTAGAAGAAGAATTATCGGGGAAAATGTAATTAATTTATTTTTATGCCCCCTAGCGGAAAATCTATGCATAATTTGAAAAAGTAACTATATCTAAAATACTCTTTGACATAAATGGAATCGAAAGAAAAAAGAATTTTTTCAATCTGATGTTTAGAAGCAAATATGTGGAATAAAACATATTTTTGAATTTGACATCATCTGCATTTACGCCTTCTAGCAGCGAAATTGTACATCGTAAAAAAACAAAAAACAAAACAAACTGAAGGATCATCATTCGCATATTTCAAGCTTCCCAATGCAAAAAGAATTTTTCAAATTGAACTAATAACTCTAGAGATATTGTGGGTACAGACGGACGGACTGACGGACAAACCGATAACATAAGCACAATCTTTTTTTACAAAAGACGTGCTAAAAACTGTAGAGTGACATTTCGTAGCCCAGGATGCAGTGGTTTTCAGTTATGGCCAGTGATGGAAAATTGCAAAACCATTTTTGGAGCAGCAAAATGCATTTTTGGAGCAGGTAAAATACATTTTTGGAGCAGCAAAATGCGTTTTTGGAGCAGGTGAAATACATTTTTGGAGCAACAAAATGCATTTTTGGAGCTGGTAAAATATATTTTTAAAGCAGGTAAAATACATTTTTGGAGCAGCAAAATGTGTTTTAGGAGCAACAAAATGCATTTTTGGAGCAGATAAAATACATTTTTGGTGTAAGAAAACATTTTATTGAGCAGGTAAAATATTAGTAGATAGAACAAGCTCTTAAGCAAAAAATGTTTTGGAAATAGATGCACCCTACTCAAATTTAAAACATCTTGCATTGAGATACACACACACACATATATGCAAACATTTTAGTTTTCAAATAGATCAAACAATTTGTAACCATAGCAGGATTAAATTATTAATCATTTATTTTACAAAAAATGTTTTTAATTTTTTGCTGCTTTTCTCAATATTTAATTGCTCACTTTTATTCTTTTCTAATTAAGATAGTTAGCAATGTTTTGTTTTGCTTCTTTTAATAGTATCTGTCCACTTTCTATTGCACTCATGTCTTTTTTTTTTTAATGCCACATTCAATGTTCATCTCAACATTGTTTAACATTTTATGAGGGAATCCAACTGCTGCAAATGTTCAGCTTCTTCCCTATTTCAAATCACCTTGCAAACATTCAATTTCTTCCCTTTTTTTTTTTTTTTTTTTTGTTTTGATGCATTTTTCCAGCACTAATCTGCTCTTGATATTTTTTTCAGGATTCTTTATAAGCTATCAGAAGTTTTTTGGTTACATTAATTTTACTCACATCTCCACTTAATCTTTTGACATGATCTTTGTGCTTCTTGCTCTCAGCATGACGCCTACAATCATCGCGGCCGCCTTGCGACAGGCTAAAATCACAGCCACATGGCTTATAAAATGTGATTCAACAAAACTTTAGATGCTTCATAAAAGGGCCATTCTTTACTATACACCACTTACACTTGATGATAAGTTTTATCTGATTTCGTTCTTTTTGTTGTCATAGCTGTTTCACTGCTACGTTTTGTTTTGTTTTAATCTAAATTAACCCTTTCCACTCAAACAACTTTTCACCCATACTCACACAGATCTCGCATTTTTTTTTTTTTCTTTTCTGCAGTAGAAGCCACAACTTAGCAGTGAAAGCTCAACTTTAGCTCGACAGCCCCGACATACGAGCTATAGAGGCAACATCAACGTGGCGGCTGACACCCGACCTATTCAGCAAAAACGAAATGTCTTGTGAGCGCCAGCATGCGAGATATAGAAGCATCATTGGCATGGAGGGTGACACCCCACACGGGCGATATTCGGCGAAAAAGAAATGTCTTGCTGGCCCAGACCCATAGAGGCGTAATGAGCACAAAGGATGACACCCGACACGCAAGCTATTCGGCGAGAAGAAATTATTCGCGAGCGCCAACATGCGAGCTATAGAGGCATCATTGGCATGGAGGGTGTCACCCGACATGCGAGATATTTGGCGAAAAAGAAATGTCTCGCAAGCCCCAACATATGAGCTATAGAGGCGTCATAGATGTGGCAGATGACACCCGACCATTCGGCGAAAAAGAAATGTCTCGCAAGCCCCAACATACGAGCTATAGAGGCGTCATAGATGTGGCAGATGACACCCGACCATTCGGCGAAAAAGAAATTCCTCGCGAACGCCGACATCCGAGCTACAGAGGCGTCGTAGGCGTGGCAAATAACACCAGACACGCGAGCTATTCGGTGAAAACGAAATTCCTCGTGAGCGGCGACATGCGAACCATTGGGGCGTCATCGGCATGGCGGGTGACACCGGAGTTATTCGGTGAAATCGAAATTCCTCACGAGTGCCGACATGCGAGCCATAGAGACGTCATCGGCATGGCGGTTGACACCCGACACGCAGATGACGTTTCCTTTTCTTCATCCGGTGAAAAAGAAACGTCTCACGAGCCCCGACATGCGAGCTATAGGGGCGTCATCAGCGTGGCGAGTGACACCCGACCTATTCGACAAAAAAGATATGTCTCGCAAGCACCGACTTGCGAGCTATAGAGGCGTCACCGGCATGGCGGAAGCCACCCGACACGTGCGATATTCGGCGAAAAGGAAATGTCTCACAAGCCCCGACCCACGAGCTAAAAGGCGTAATGAGTGCGGTGGATGACATCCGACATGCAAGCTATTCGGCGAAAAAGAAATGTCTCGCGAGCGCCAACATGCGAGATATAGAGGAATCATTGGCATGGAGAGTGACACCCGACACGCAAGATATTAAGCGAAAAAGAAATGTCTCGCATCTCGCAAGCCTCGACATACGAGTATAGAGGCGTCATAGACATGGCGGATGACACCCGATCTATTCGGCCAAAAAAAAAAATTCCTCACGAGCGCCGACATCTGAGCTATAGAGGCGTCGCGGATAACACCCGACACGCGAGCTATTCGGTGAAAACGAAATTTCTCGCAAGCGCCAATATGAGAGCCATAGAGGCGTCATCGGCATGTCGGGTGACACCCGACATTTCTTTTTCTTTATCCGGTGAAAAAGAAACGTCTTGCGAGCCCTGAAATGTGAGCTATAGGGGCATCATCGCCGTGGCGAGTGACATCCGACCTATTCGGCAAAAAGAAATTCCTCACGAGCACCGACATGCGAGCTATAGAGGCCTCATCGGCATGGAGGGTGCCACCCGACACGTGCGATATTCGGTGAAAAAGAAATGTCTCGCAAGTCCCGACCCACGAGGTATAGAGGCGTAATGAGCGCGGCGGATTACACCCGACACGCAAGCTATTCGGCGAAAAAGAAATGTCTCGCGAGCGCCAACATGCGAGATATAGAGGCATCATTGGCATGAAGGGTGATACCCGAGATATTCAGTGAAAAAGAAATGTCTCGCAAGCTTCGACATACGAGCTATAGAGGCGTCATAGACGTGGTGGATGACACCCGACCTATTTGGCGAAAAAGAAATTCCTCGCGAGCGCCGACATCCGAGCTATAGAGGCATCATAGGCGTCGCGGATAACACCCGACAAGCGAGCTATTCCGTGAAAACGAAATTCCTCGCGAGCGCCGACATGCAAGTCATAGAGGCGCCACGACATGGCGGGTGACACCCGAAACGCAGATGACGTTTCTTTTTCTTTATCCGGTGAAAAAGAAACGTTTTGCGAGCTCTGACATGCGAGCTATAGGGGCGTCATCGGCGTGGCGAGTGACACCCGACCTATTGGAGGAAAAAGAAATGTCTCGCGACCACCAACATGCGAGCTATAAGGGCGTCATCGGAGTGGCGGGGGAGCTATTCGGCGATTTCGTAATGTCGGGTGTCACCCGACAGTCGAGTGGAAAGGGTTAAAACGTTTGCACCAAAATTTTCACAAGCACAAAGCCACATGCAGGGATCATAGCATACTTCTGGAAAATTTTAGGTAGGAATTTTAGGAATTTTTAGAAAAATTTTAGGAAAATTTTAGGAGTGTATTTCAATAAAAACTAGATGTATATTTGTATACATCTAGTAAAACAACTTTGTATACATTGTAAAGAGTTTGCTTCACACCCTTCAACCATATATACTGATAGACTGCGCATGACATCAAAATTTCTGGCTCCAACATAAAATCACATGACAACAGTCAAAAAGATGGGTTACACCTGCTGTGCTTATGGTTGCTCTGAGCGATATAGTAAAGAAAGTTCTATGATTTTTCATGGGTAAGAAACGAATTAAATACCTAAGTCAATAAAGTTCAATTACTTAACCAGAAACTTGCAGCTATTGATATAAAAATATAGTAACTTAAGAAAAAAATGGAATGCATGTTCCAAATTCTTCGCAAATGTTCATCACATTATAAATCACAAAATGTAAACAACCCGATCATGCATGTATATAGCTCATAAGTAAACTTACCTGAAGAGTTTTCATTATATATGAGGCGCATTCACATAATACACCGAAAACACTGAAGTTCTGCAGCGTAAATTAGTAATCATAACAGCATTTTTACACGAAATTTGGAGTCTGATGATGACGTGCCCAATGTTTGAGCCATGGCGGCTTTGATGCAGCTATTGCCAATGTGCAGTCCATTAGTATATATGGTCGAAGTTCACACCCAAATTTTTTGCATAACGTCTAATGTCTAAAGTTTAAGTATGATTTACTTCTAATGTTCAGTTCTTATCTTTTCACGTGTTATTATCATATTCAAGTATATTTACCACATTCAAGTTTCACTTTGAACATTAATATGCTGTTGAACCAGAAGCAATTCACGATTTTCACAGTAAAGTTTTCAGGTTTCACATTAAATTATAATATCCTAAAAAGGTAATTGAAAACCAAGAACTATGTACAATTGTTCACTGAATTACTTTTTTCATATTATTGTTTTAACCTTTTCCTGATTAGCCTATCTTTTTCTGCTTCTACCACAACTAATTTACTTTCAGTTTTCTTTATTTCAGCTGAACCTTGTATGATCAAGTTAGAGGCAACTGCTATTTCAACAGTATTTTGTTTTTCTACAGCTTTTCTCATTCTTTCTGTTCCCTCTTGAATTATTGCTAGGGAGGCTTCTTTATCGTTTTTAAGTCTATTTATTTCTGCATCATTTTCTTTTATTTGTCATCAAACTCAGCTTTTCTTTTTTCTCTAGCTGCTTTTCCTTATTTTCCCTCTCTTTCTGCTTCCTTTCTTTTACCTTTTTTGATTCTTCTTCCTTCAGCTTATCAACATACTCTTTATAAAATTTATGTGAATCACAAACACTATTTAACAAATTTCTTGTTATGGGAACTTTACTTACACATCCATAGTGTTTAATGGCCCCTTTAACTATTCTTAATGATGTTATAGTTGAGTCTTTTAAGTTAGCCTTGTCCTTCCTTAACAGAGCAGTGTTAACCGAAAATCCCCTTTCTGCATCAGCATTACCATGAGGTAAAACTAAAATTGACTTGATGAGTTTAGCAAGATTTGAGTATTTTTCTTTTCCGCTAGAGTCTTTAATACTAAATATATTACGCCAGTAATGATCAATCCGCACTGGAATATGCCCTTCCTCTGAAAATTTCACTAGTTCATCTAGAGTTGGCTTATCGCAATTTAAAAGTTTCCACTCTTCTCTTACTCTATCAATTTGTTCCTCAGAAAGATGCAAAACACTTGAAATTCTGGTTATTTCTGAAAGTCCTTCAGTGACTGAAAGTTGAGTTGACTCTTTCTTTGGTTCTTTTACCTTTAAAACTTCCATGTCTCTTAGCTTTTGATTGCAGAATGGCAAATTTGACTTTAAATATTTTGTGGTTGCAATTAGTGATGATCTTACATCTAAGAGAAATAATTTCTGCCTGGTCTCCTGAACATTCCTGAGGAGATTTTTTGTCTTCATACCAACTTCTAACTCCCCTAGTTTTTTCCATGAATTTTTGTTTTCAAAATCTACATTCTTTAGGTCTTCTCCAAATTTCCCTGCTATAACATCATCTTGGATAAACTGAGCCATAACATTCCTCATTAAAGTATTTAAATCAGAATATAACTGGTGTATTTTTGGTTCTTCACTCTGATAACATAATGAAAACTTTTCAAAATTTTGGTGTGAAAATGAAATTAATGCTAAATAGCAAGGAGTAAGCTCATTTTTCAGGAAACAGTGAATTCTTTTATACCTTGCCGAATTGCGCAGTTGTTTTTCAAATATTTTTTGAGATGGCAAGAAGTTTAAAAAATATTCTGTAATATTTAGCCATTGATCCAAGAGCCTCTGGGCTACAGAACCAACGGTTAACCATCTGTTGCTGACATGACGCAAAAGAAATTTGGCAGTGACCAATGTTATATCCTCGACAGATTTATAATCCTCTCGTCTTGCAGCACTACTCTTTAAAAAGTAATGCATATCATCAGTAGCAAATTCGTCAAAATCTATATTTAAGCTTGTCAAAAAAATTTTAAATGCATTACTAACAACATGCAGGTTGCAAAAACCTAGTTCCAAAGATTTCTGGCCTGTTTCTTGTTTTACAACTTCATTGAATTTGCGTAAAAAGCACTTATTTACATTTGGGCTGTCCATGGATACACAAATAATTCTGTTCAACGAAATATTGAAGGATGATAACACATCAAGAATTTCTTTTAGCAAAATATCTGCTGTTGCATGACCCAGAAAAACGCTTGCTAGGTATCGGCAAGAAACTGAATTTATTTCTGAAGACCAGTACCTGAGATACACATCCAACTGCCGTTTCACTTGTGTATTTGTAGTTTCATCAAATGCTATAGTAACCTTTCCTGGGCTACTAGATGCAATGTCTTTTTTCAAATCCTCTTCAAAATATTTTGACAATCCATGTGATATCACATAAGCAACTTTTTTTTCTTTAAGTTGCATTTTGGCTGCAATAGCAGAATCAGGAAACATTTCTTTGAAAAGTTCAACTGTTTCAGTGCATGAAACAAAAGACATATTGTCCTTAGCAACTTTCATGGCCCATAATGCTTCGGCTTTAGCCAACTGTAAATCATGACTCAGTACTTCACTAATATTTGTTTTGGGCTGAAGATCCCGTCCTCCAAAGGCTTTCAGGATGGACTTATTTTGAAATTTACTTTGAAATTTCTGCAAATGTTTTTTTCCTTTATGATGCGCTTTTACTTGTGAAAAGCCACTATTAGAAATGTTGAAAATTTCTGAACACAATATACACTTAGCAGAAAATATTGTTTCAGTTGCAGAACACCATTCTTTCAACTTCACTCCGTCCAATTCTTTGGCGAGCCACGCATCTTGAAATTTCGTTTTGGATTTAGGCATCTTAAACACTTGTATTACTAACCAGAAAATGAAAGGGAAGTACAAAAACACGTTCCAATATTGCAAAACCAGACAACTTCCCGAAATTTGGCTGCGAGGATGTCAGAAGATATGAAAAAAAAAAAACAAAAAAAAACAGGTCACCACCAGAGAACTGAACCTGCACACAGCACAGAGAACACCATAAAAGACGTAAAACCAGAAACTATCATACGCATCTCACGCAAGTTCAGTCAAAAGCGAGTCGGAGCCGAGATATATTGCGCATCGAAGGTCGCTGTCGCCGACGCATGATCGAAGGTCAATGATCACGTGCTCTACTGCCTGCCAAGATAATACTCAGCTACCATCCCATCGTCATTACCGGAGGTTACGGAAGGAGACCACATGTTTCCTCTTTGCTTCCACCCACCTGCGGTTTACAATAACAAAACATCAGCAGAAAGAGGAGGTTCCACAAGGGGCATGTACAAAAATAAAGTACGATCTTCTGCGTGCCACGGAGTTCGTCTGCAAAGTGCAAACCAGGGGTGAAAATGACCCTCCCTTTTCCCTTAGATCTCTTGTTACTCTCGAAAACTGTTCGAAGGCAAAAAAATGGAACGCCCGCCCGAAGCAAGTGCATCTCGATGGCGTCATTTTTCCCCCTTCAGCAGCACAGCATATAGGCTGTGTTTCTACAATAACAGGTCTTTTTACCTTACCGTAATGGTAAATTTATTGGCGTTAATAACGGTTGTGTTTTTAATAAAAATAAGCTTACAAAAATTTTAGGATGAATAGCAAATTTTAGGTCTAATTTTAGGAATTTAAGGAGGGTCACAAAATATTAGGAATTTTAGGAATTTTAGGAGGAATGCGATCCCTGCACATGAAATCAATGTAAATTAAGATTTAGTTGGCAAAAGACGCTGAGCTGAGTTCCCTCTCGACTTTTGGACACAGTGCTCTCAAATGGCTGTATGGGGTATCACGTGACAAGCTCCGCCTCCATTGGCAGGGGAAGTCAGAACATCGAAGGCACATAAGGGACTACCTGTAAAGTGCGTTTTTTCGACCAAAAGACGGTGAAAAAATAGAAATTGCATGCAGGGATCTTGCGAGGGCTTTTCCGTAGTTTTTTCGGGTGACTTCTGTAAAACCGGAAGATGGAGTGAAAATCTGTAAAAGTTTTCATCTCTGAATACCTATGAATCCTTTAGAAACAGAACCCATTGTATCCTGCCACGGGAGAGCCATTTTCAGTCGTCCTCCGCATCAACGAAATAGCTAATGACTGACCTTATGCTGTATTTACGTAATCGCGCACCTTGCCCGGAATGAAATAACTGCGCTATCCCAAAGAGCAGGTAACGACATATAAACAATCTCAATTGCACAGCACTCCGAAAGACCGCCAAACTATCAGTAAACAATCTTCATCAGGATTTCATAACGTACAGCATCGTTTCTCCTACATACCACGTGATTACAACAAAACTTTTCCTCCATAAGCAAAAACAATTTAATTTCCTACATCTCGAAAATCGTTGTTTTTTCGTCACTGTTGCCGAAAAAACAACGAATTAGAAGGTAGGTGAAAAACATTCTGAAATTTTGGGATTGGCGGTACGGTACGTGTTGATTAAGCGCTGTTTTCACCAAATTATGCATAGACCTTAAAAAAGCGTCATTCAATTCGACGTTTAAAACGGCATTTTTTGTCGTGAAATTTTTTTTTCGCTCGGCAATTTTTTCTGTGGATTGCCGTTTCGGCGCAGTTGGGTGCAAATATGAACATTTTTCGTAATGTGTAGCAGTTGAGCGCAAGATAATGAAATTGGCGCAAACTTTCCATCACTGGTTATGGCTGAAGAAATGAAGATAGATAATAAAATTATAAAAAACAGCATGTCCTAAACATTAGTGCTTTAACAACTACAACAAAAATATTAATACAGTGAAACCTCTCTAATGTGACCACTGCTGGTTCTTCTAAAAACAGTCATTCAGAGGGGTGGTCGCTGAATAGGGGAAGGTTTTAATGGCATATCCAATGAACAGTTTTGTAAACTACTGCATAACTTTTATTAATGTAATCTGAATTGTTTTATTCTAAACATGATTCATTCCAGTTTATTTACAGTACAGTATGTATGTGTATAAATAATAAAGAAAAATGCTATGGTATATGTACTACAGCTACACATTTGGAAGATATCTATAATGGTAATCTAAAAAAATTCATTTGAAAAACATATGTAATGTTGTCTGCTTAAGTTTATCAGACTTTTCTTTCAGCATGAATTTTTCTAATTTTCCTTTTAGCTCACAGGAAAGTTTCTTAATTATTCACCCTTCAGTACAGTCACAAGATCACATTAAATGATCATTTTTCTTCAATGTCTCTTGAGTTGATAATTTTGAAATGGTATCAATTTCCTCATTTGTAATTTCATCCAGATTCTGTAGGAGTGCCTGGGGAGAAAAGAAAAGACTTAAATAATTTAATAATTGATGATAATTGTGATTTCCAGTCATCACATAGTTCTTCATCAACATTAGCTGATTTGCTAGCTATAGCTCAAAAACAATGTTATGGCAAACACGAAATTGGTCGAGCTAGCCATTACTAGCTGAAAAATCTTGAACCCCAAATTTCTTTGCAACTTGAGTTGCCTTTCCTTTCACTACAGGACCAACAATGGAATTTTTTTTTTTTTTTTTTTTTTTTTTGGCACTGGCACACTTCAACCATTCCAGAAGTGAATTGTTCACATTCTCAAATTTTTCCTTTCACTTTCTCTTTTGACCACGGTTTTGTTTTTCCTCCCATTATTTTAAAACTGCTTCCTTATTTTTCAAAATGCTGTTTATTTGTGTCTTTCCTCACATAAACATATCAACCAGTTTTCTCTCAGACACTCCGTTTTGATTCTGGTTGATCACTTTTATTCTATCCTCTAAATTTAGAACAGCTATCTTGAGTGACATCATCCCACAGGAAGAAGAAAGAGCCAAAGAGAATGAATATAAAATAAAAGACTTTTGACACACACACACACACACACACACACACACACACACACACACACACACACACACACACACACACACACACACCACATCACCCTCTCAAGGCAGCTAACAACAGCAAAAGGTGGAACCCATCTCCCAACCACATCCCTCTTAAGTGTCTGGCCAAAAAGGGGAGTGAAATAAAGATGTTAATTGTTACTCCCTTTTCAGCCTTTGTTGGAAGTGTGGGGACGGTGTCTCTGTCTTTCTTTGCGATGCTACGTAAGCCATTAGAATTGCCTGTCACCGCCGAGAACTCCTTCACTCCCCCTCCCCACTCATCTCCGTGCAGGAGGATACTTCCTAGCCATTTAAAGTGATCCCTCCATACTAATGCCCATTTGTTTAATTTACTGTTTCATGGTTCCAGGATAGAGATATAATTTTCAGCGGGAATGGTAATCCCGACAATGCATTTTTTTTTTCAGTGGTCCTTATGCAAAGATGGTTGTTAAGAGGGGGTGAGAGGTCTTTTAATAGGGGGAAGATTAGCATTAGCACTATGGGTTTTGAAATCAGTTACACAGAAAAATGGTCATAATGAGGGGTGGTTGCTAAGAGAAGTTTCACTGTATTTGAACAGTGCATTTTACATAGATAAATGACAAAAAAATTGTATTTTTACAGTGTAAAATTACAAGGAGCTAGAATTTTGAGATTTTTGCCCAGACATTAGCCTCGGCATTAATGAGGAATGGATTTAAACAAAATTAAAGTGATTTCTCAGTGAGATCAAAGTTGACATGCAGTTGAAATCATCAAATTTTCATTCCTGTAATTTCATTTAACAGTTTTTAGTATGAATACAGAAATTTATCATTTTTCTGGTTGTCATTGGATAAAAAGCTGTTATTCATTTGTGATGGTGCACTGAAGTATCGGCAATGGCAATCATTCTTTTTTATATTTTTCATACAGGGATTATTTTCTCATTTACAGGTGCACACATGACATTCTACAACCTGCAAGCACAATCTTTTTATGGCAGCATTCCAATATGCTTAGTAAGACAACAACTGACATCACATCAAGATTAATAATTCCCTAACATGCTTAATGATTTTTGAACTACCACATTTAGATTTGTCACAAATGGAGATACATTGGAAAGCAAAATTTTTGCCTTTTAAACTAATTGTTCCCTGGTCTGACTAACTGCAGGAACATGGTGATCTGTACATTAGAAATATTTACTTTTACTTTCTTTAATATATTTAATTGCTGATTTCATCATTGATGCACATATATTAACTTTTCAAATGATTCTTTACTGGCCAAGTTGTTCCCTGGCTTCTGACCATTTGTCTGAGATGGACATGGTTTTGAGTCCCGGATGAGGCATGGGTGGTGTGTTAGTCTAACAGCACTGGCTCTCTTCCGTCCGTAAAACTAAAACCAGTGGCACACAATTAGAGATGGGTGAGTGCTTACAGCCCTAAGGGTTGCTCATGGTGGTAGAAATAAAAAGTGATTCTTCATGTTCACAGATTGACATTGAAAACATAGTGCCAGAACTGAGCGTAAATCACTTTTGAGTACAAGTCCAGACCATTATCTCCGTGTAAAGAGGTTAAGAATACATAACTCTGCTTCCTTTTACTCATTGCACACTAGCCACTTATTGCTAGCCCTAGGAAAAAGCCTTAGTTTGCTTAGTTTGCAGAAGTTAAAGATAAATTCTCAAAGACTTAACACCAGTCAACTGTAACAACCATTCCATATCAAAGACACAAAGCTAAGAGGTTAAAGTTTTCCTCCAAAGCTGTCTTCATTAAAAACTAAAATCACACTCAATTACCATAATTTTCGTCATATAATCCGCAGATTATCTGCGAAAAAGTTTAAAATATACGTTCTGCATATTATACACCGGTTTAAGAATTATTTTTTTTTACGACCCTTCGATTTAAAAGAAAATCTGCAGTATAATTGTGCAGGGGAGGGAGTATAATTGGAAAAGGAACTCTCTCGGAAGAATTTTCCTCAGTTCAGGAGTTTGTACGGAGCGGGAGTTCGGGGAGCAGGGGGAGGAATGTTGTAACAAAAGATCAAGAAAGTTGTGGGGAGGGACGGCAAGGTCATTTTGTATCGTTGAGAAGATCTTGTTGTCTGTTTTTGGCAAAAAGCCAAGGAAGTATGCATAGCGCTTGCTACACAAACCTATGTGTTCCTCCTTTCGGATCACATGTGTTCTGCCTTGTGTTTAGTTCGTCTTTTGCTGTTTTGACCATCACCGTTGCTGCTATTTTCCGCCATTGAAATTCATGATGCTTTTGAAAAGGAAACGTTTCAGTTACACTGTCGAATTTAAAATTGAAGTGGTGGACACAATTGCAAACTATTGCGCAGTGTCATATCATGTCACTGCGCGATAGTTTTGAGGTCAGAAAACAATCGCGCAGTAACAAGCGGAAAGGAAAGCCTCTGTGCCATGGTTTAAAATGTAAACAAATCCGTAGGTAAATTCCGGCAGAGAATTCATGGAAGTTATTTTTATTGGCCCACGTATAAGCCGTTCCCCCGACTCTGAAAGCAGGACTACCCCAAAAAACTTTCGACTTATACGCGAGTACATACGGTATTCCTATGACTTCATGATAATTAATACAGCAATCGGACATTGCCGAATTGACTGTAATTACTGTTTCACACGTGAATTAAATCACATCAGAAAACTTGAAAATTTCATCGCTGTGGAGCGGGAAATGAACCCGCATCTCCTGATTTCCGATGCGTATCTTTGCACGTTGGTAAAACTCTTCGGAGTGTATTTTACACGTATCTTCATGCGTATTTTTATGTGTCGAGAAAAATTCCCGATGCATATTTTCACACGTTTTTTATATGGAATTTTTGCACCGTCGAATTTCCGTTTTCAGAAAAAAATTCTATGACATGTTCTGTATCAGCCTTTCGTCATTGGCAAGGTGTAATACAATACTCTGAAGCGGCATCGCCATGATCTATGGATGCCACACCCTTTATCTGTCCGGAGATAAAAATATGAAAAAGTAACCTTTGAAAATGAATTTCATTTAATAAAATCGTTTTTTTTTTCTCTTACTTCTTCGGACTCATGGGCCATTATGTGATTGAGTTTCCTGTCGAAAATTCCACTTCCGGTTCAACATCTATGATGTGCGGATTATACGGTAATTTTTCCTCCTGAATGTCAGTCTGCGGATTTTAAGAAGGAAAACAATTGTTTTATGTGAATTTCGTGGTCTGCGGATAATACAACGATGTGTCTTGGAAAGCTGGATGGCAACAGAGACATTAATGGAATTAAAACAAATTCTAGCTCCTGTATACACAGTTTTAAAAAGGAAGATACGTTGATAGTTAGCTTCTTGTTAGCTGCACTGACAACAATGTTATTACCAATGCTGCTTGGTGGCCATTAACATTAAAATTGTGTTTAAATTAAGAAGCTTTTTTCAATTAATATTTTTTTTATTGTGTTTAAAAAAGTATTGTGCTTACAGATGATCACATAAAAACAAAGGAACTTTTTAAAAATTCTTTTTCCGAAATATTATACAGTTCTGCATATTTATCCAAGTTAACATCAATATAATATTGGGGGTGAAACTGGATTTTAAAAAATCCTCCACACTAGGATTTCTTAAATCTTATTTGACCCTCTTTTTTTAATTCATGGCAAGCAGTTAAAATTGAAGAGTCCATTAACAAATGGTAAATTAAAACCACAACAGATACAACAATAAAGAATGCATAATGCCAATTTACTGTGGAACAACATGTAAAAATTACCTGCACTGACAAAGATTTACTTGATACATGTTAACAAGCTTTCTTGAAGAGGTTGCAATACATTAGCTCTGAAATGGAAGCAAACGAAATATTTCATAACCATAATTTAAATGGCAACCCCCTACATTAGCTTGGAACAGAACAGAAGGGAATTGAAGCTGATTGCTAGTACATAATGTTCTGACAGATTTCAACATGTTCCAAGACCTTGCACATGTGCAGTTGAAGCCTGCTCTCAGTTGTTTATAGAACTGCATCAGACAGCATGTGCTTGTCACAACCTGAGCTGTTAGTTGCCACTATTACTTCCCTCTTACTGCTACTACCCCTCATTCAATGAAAAACAATTTTCACCAATTAAGTTAAAGGAAATGCTTGTAATTACAGTATTCACACTACTATTTCCAGACTGGTTGACATCTGCCAACTGATTGATTCTATTTGCATGGTTCTGATCTAGAGTGTGGACAAAACACATTTTTGTTCCTATCTGTTCTGATTTGATGAGTTTAACTCTATTCTAAGCTAATGTGTGTCAACCTTAAGGATGACACTTATTTACTAGTACAAACTTATGTGGCTTGGCCACATGGCACCTCAAAGCCCTTTTGGTGATAGATTCACAATATGTTGTGCTCCATCCTATGGGTGAATTGTGTAGTATAAGCTTGTGACTGGCTGTTTTCCCTTTCATTAGGGGTGAAGTAGATGAAATCCAAGATGTCGCACCCCAAACACACTCTCTTACGCCCCTATGTTCTAGGTATAGGAACACCTTCCTAGAGTGCAAGTTGTGAAGAAAGAAAAAAATATCACAAAGTAAAACATGCACAACAATTTTGATGGCAGATAGCAGTTAGTATTTCCTTACTGATATGGCTTTTCTCCAGTGTGCCTCCTCATGTGAACTTTAAGGCTCTTTTTTTCTGTAAAGCGTGTGCCGCACTGAACACATTCCCAAGGTTTCTCACCACTGTGAGTTTTAATGTGGCGCTTCAGATTTCCTTTAGTGGAGAACCTTGCAGTACACTGAGAACAACAAAAGGGTTTCTCACCAGTGTGCCTTCTTAAATGAACTGAAACAATCATGCAATAACTCTTTATTAGTTAAACTATGAAAGTCGAACTAAACTCAGCACATAGAGCATTATAACACCAGTTTTACCCAAGCATATTACATTATAACAAAAAAAAAGTAAGATAACTATTGTTCCTAAATTTGTTGCCATGTAAAGAAAACTGAATTGTATGCCATAGATCAATCAGTAGTTTTCAAACACTTCTAGTGGAAATACCTCTTGCTAACTTTTGAAAATACTTTTGCGCAGCCTCATGCAACTACGACCCCTCCAATAATCTAATTATATGAGGGTTGTACCAAAAGTAATGTAAAAGTGTGCATAACTTTTTTATTAACTGAAAGAGGTTGTTCAAATTGCACATGTTAATAGAGTAACTTTTTCTCTATACAAAAGTACCACTCAACATAGTCTCCATCACAGGTATTGCATTTGTGCTATTGTTGAACCCAACTCTCAAATCCTCTTTGAAAAAATTCAGGCGTGGACTGTGTTACCCACTTCTTCGCAGCTACTTTCACCTCATCTGTGTCATCAAACTGTTGCCCCCAGAAACTGTCCATTGGACTGAACAGGTGGGAGTCCGAAGGTGCCAGATCTAGGCGTGGACCACTGACCAGCTTAGTGCGTGGTCTTGTATTGTCATGGCGAATGTGGATCCTTTTAAGATTCTTGTTCGGTCTCTTCCTTATGGATTCTCTAAGCTTCTTGAGTGTCTCAATGTACTGCTTGCTGGACACGGTACAGCCACATTCCAAAAATCAAGGAGAATGAAACCCTGTCATCCCAAAAAACAGTCACCACGACTTTCTGTGCTGATCGCTGGCTCTTGAACTTCTTAGGCCTTGGTGAAGAGGTGCGACGCCATTCCATGGATTGATTCTTCGTTATCGGATCGTAAATACGTGCACACATTTCATCCCCTGTCACCAGATTGGAAAAAAAAAAAAAAAACATGTCGTCATTGGCTTCAAACACTTCCAGCAGATCAGAGCAGACTTCCACCCTTCTCTCCTTCAAATCGGGTGTCAACTGCCGAGGTACACACTTTGCACACACTTCCGGATACCCTAAGTCTTCCACCATCTTCTGTATGGCATTGTGACCACAGTCCAGTTGTGCAACAAGCTCACGGATTGTGACTCATCTCTCAGCACAAATCAATTCATCCACTCGCTGACGATTCGTGTCAGTGGTCACAGATGATGATCTCCCACTGCATGGTTTGTCTTCAATGCTGGCTTCCCCTTCCTTAAACTCCGTCATCCATCTATGCATATTGCTCTTGGCAATGATGTCATCTCCGTAAACATTCTGTAGCCTTCTATGGATGTCAGACAGCCTGCACCCTTCCTTCGTCAAGAACTCAATAATGGCACATTGCTTCTGCTTAGAATCCATTATTTACCTGCAATGAAGGAGAAAGGTTATAGAGGAAGAGTTACTCTACTAACATGTGCAACTTGACCACCTCTGTCAGTTAATAAAAAAGTTATGCCCACTTTTGCATTGCTTTCGGTACAACCCTGGTATTAATTATTTCCCTCAAATATTATGATCATTGATTTGCTATTACAGAAATTATGGTAAATTGAAAGTGTTCGTTTTTTTCTCGAGTGACCTAATATACGCTATCAAAGCTATATGTATGCCTCTGTTTTCTGGTGCGAAAATTTCGCCCTAGATGACGTAAAACTGTATTTACAACATAAGCAAATACAAACCTTGTACTTTACACCATAATCAAATACTACATTCTTACCATAGTGCATAGTTAAGATTGGTTTTCTTAAAAAATAATATTACAATTCTTGTTATCTTACACAGAGAAAAGTGAAATTACTTCTGACTTTTTTCTCTGTAAAATACAAGAACCAATCTTTTGAAATTCATGATATTTAATTAACATCAATATGGTACTGATGTTAATTAAACATCACGGATTTCACAGGAATGAAGGATTCTCAAAAACGGTCCTAAATCACTTGAAGATAATTATGGGAGATTTCAATGCAAAAATAGGACACCGGCAACAGAATGAAACTTCAGTAGGTAAATTCGGTCACGGCAACAGAAACCAGCGTGGAAACACTCTCGTTGAGTTTGCAGAGGCAGAAGGATTTTTCATCTTGAATTCCTTTTTCAAGAAAAAGCCACACAGGAAATGGACATGGAGACATCCAATTGGGACAACAAGTGAAATTGATTTTATTATGTGTAACAAAAATTCGTCATCGAAGACTGCAGTGTGCTGAACAAGTTCAACACAGGTAGTGACCATAGATTGGTAAGATGTAAGATGCACCTCAACACTAAACTGGAACGTGGCAAGCTCATAAGACAAACAAAATGTATTCACATAACCAACCTTAAAAAACACCATAATACTTTCAAGTTGGAACTGAAGAACAGATTCTCTGCTTTAGAAGGCCTAACATCGGAAGAAGTGGATATTTCGGAAGTTAACAAAAAAGTAACCAAAGCTCTTATGGAAACAGCAACAAAATTAGCTGGGTCTAAGAACAAGTTGCATGTGAACAAATTATCAGGAAAAACCAAAATGTTGATGCAAAAAAGAAGAGAGATGAGGACAACTAAAGAAGATGTGACTTCCAAAGTGGAATATATAGAGCTATGCAAGACAGCACGAAAAAGTATCACTGAAGACGTAAGGAAATTCAACTGTGAGCTAGTGAGGAAAGCAATTGAAAACAACCAAAGCCTAAAGATAGCAAAGGGACATCTCAGTAAGGGAAGAAAACAGATTATGGCTCTGAGAAAAGAAGATGGTTCTATAACAAGAAATAGAGGCGAAATTTTGACAAGAGTGAAAGATTTCTACTCCAAATTATATGAAAGGGATGATACATGTACTCCAGACATCATGAAAGGTACCAGAGTTCTTCCAGTCCTCCCAGCAGAAGTTGCTCATGCAATCAAGAACATGAAGCGGGGGAAAGCTCCAGGAGAAGATGGAATTACTATAGACATCATACAAGAAGCAAGTGGAGAAATTGAAACAGTACTCGCCCAAATTTTCACTCGATGCCTTAATGAAGGGAAGATTCCTGAGGATTGGAACAATACTACAATGATCCTGCTACATAAAAAAGGTGACATTGATGATCTCAGGAACTACAGACCTATCAGCCTTCTATCAGTGGTTTATAAAATATTCACTAAAGTTCTTTCACACCGCTTGAAGGTAACACTGGACATTGCTCAACCGAGAGAACAAGCTGGATTCAGGAGTGGCTACAGCACAATAGATCATATCCACGTACTGAGAGAACTAATTGAAAGAAGCGAGGGAATATGAACTTCCATTGTGCATGGCTTTTATCGATTATGAAAAAGCCTTTGATTCGGTGAAACCATCAGCAGTTACCACGGCTCTGAAATCCTGCGGTATTGAAGATGCATACATTAATATTATTAACAACATCTATGAAAATGCAAGTGCAAAGATTCGGCTGTTTGAGAATACAGCACACATAAAAATTGGAAAGGGAGTGAGACAAGGTGACACCATATCTCCGAAGCTCTTTAATGCCACATTGGAAAATGTCTTTCAATCACTGAACTGGGAAAACAAAGGGATAAAGATTAATGGAGATTATCTAACTCATCTTTGTTTTGCTGATGACGTAGTCATTTTTGCAACTATCCCATCAGAGTTGCAGAGTATGATCCAGGAACTTGATGACAAGAGTAAAGAAGTGGGATTAAAAATGAACTTTCAGAAGACAAAAGTGAGGTTCAATGCTTTTACAAGAAATGAAGATTTATCGATTGATGGAGAAAAACTGGAGATAACAGATACGTATGTTTATCTTGGACAGCAGATATCAAGTGAGGGTCACATTGATGAAGAAATTAATCGGCGTACAAAACTTGCCTGGAGAGCTTTTGGAAGAAACAGCATAATTTTCAAGAGCAATATGCCATTATGTCTTAAAAAAAAAGAAAGTGTTTGATCAATGCATCTTTCCAGTGCTTACGTATGAGTGCAGAGACGTGGACCTTAGTTAAAAGAGACATACAAAGGCTGCAGACAACTCAAAGTAGCATGGAGAGGTGCATGCTTGGTGTAACCAGGAGAGATAAGAAGAGGAACTCGTGGATCCGAAAAATGACAAGAGTGGAAGACATCATGATCAGAGTTAAATCCCTGAAATGGCAATGGGCTGGACATACTGCCAGAAGGACAGACCATAGATGGACAGCCGAAATTTTAGATTGGATTCCAAGGGACAGGAAAAGACCCAGAAAAAGACCACATGGGAGATGGGTGGATGAAATTCGTAAATATGCGGGAGTGACATGGAGGAGACTGGCACAAGACAGACTGTTGTGGAGGAAACTTGGGGAGACCTTCGTCCAGCAGTGGATTGATAATGGTTGACAATGATGATGATGATATATATGATATATGGTTTGTCTTCAATGCTGGCTTCCCCTTCCTTAAACTCCGTCGGGATGTAAGGTCAGGTGATGCGTAACATCACAGCCTCTCCTTGACAAATGTCAACCCCGCCTTCTCGTGGTACATCCTGTTCCCACTAAAGGGGCTCTGACGACCGCCAATAGCGGTATAACTATACCATCGGGATTAGAGGAAATGCTATCCCACACTCACCAACCCGCTTGGCCAGTGTGGTGAGTTATGGCCAAACCCCTTCAAAATGACTCCACAACTTAAATTTTGGCCCTCAGTCTCCGGCAGCTGGAATGTACCTGGCCAAGGCAGCGGCCAGTGCGACATGAAGGCAGAGGGTGCTAAGAATCCCGGAGGACCGGACTAGGCTGCCATCTGATGCTGACCTTGGCTACGTATAACGGACGCTCCCTATCTTCTGATTCAAGGCTTCTTGAATTGGAAGAGGAACTACAAAGGATCAAGTGGGACATCGTTGGGCTAAGTGAGGTAAGGAGAAAAGGAGAAGATCTCATTGAACTGAAAAGTGGAAATCTCTTCTACTATCGTGGGACAGATACTGGCAGAACTAGTGGTGTTGGATTTATAATAAACAAGAAACTGAAGGATAAAGTTGTAGAAGTTGAAAGTTCCTCTGACAGAGCTGCACGACTTGTTATCCAACTCTCGAGAAGATACCAGGCTCAGATTATTCAAACTTATGCACCCACCACAAGTCATGCTGAAGAAGAAATTGAAGAATTTTATGAGGAAATTCGTGATCTAAATAATAAAGGTAAGCAGCACTTGAAGATAATTATGGGAGATTTCAATGCAAAAATAGGGCAACGGCAACAGAATGAAACTTCAGTAGGTAAATTCGGTCACAGCAACAGAAACCAGCGTGGAAATACTCTCGTAGAGTTTGCAGAGGCAGAAGGGTTTTTCATCTTGAACTCCTTTTTCAAGAAAAAGCCACACAGGAAATGGACATGGAGACATCCAATTGGGACGACAAGTGAAATTGATTTTATTATGTGTAACAAAAAATTCGTCATAGAAGACAGCAGTGTGCTAAACAAGTTCAACACAGGCAGTGACCATAGATTGGTGAGATGTAAGATGCACCTCAACACTAAACTCGAACGTAGCAAGCTCATAAGACAAACAAAATGTATTGACATAACCAACCTTAAAAAACACCATAATACCTTCAAATTGGAACTGAAGAACAGATTCTCTGCTTTAGAAGGCCTAACATTGGAAGAAGTGGATATTTCTGAAGTTAACAGAAAAGTAACCAAAGCTCTTATGGAAACAGCAACAAAATTAGCTGGGTCTAAGAACAAATTGTATGTGAACAAATTATCAGGAAAAACCAAAATGTTGATGCAAAAGAAGAGATGAGGACAACTAAAGAAGATGCTATGACTTCCAAAGTGGAATATATAGAGCTATGCAAGACAGTACGAAAAAGTATCACTGAAGACGTAAGGAAATTCAACTGTGAACTAGTAAGGAAAGCAATTGAAAACAACCAAAGCCTAAAGATAGCAAAGGGACATGTCTGCATGAGAAAAAGATAATGAGTATGAAGCACTGAGAAAAGAAGATGGTTCTGTAAGAAGAAATAGAGGCGAAATTTTGACAAGAGTGAAAGATTTCTACTCCAAACAAGAAGCAAGTGGAGAAATCGAAACAGTACTCGCCCAAATTTTCACTCGATGCCTTAATGAAGGAAAATTCCTGAGGATTGGAACAACGCTACAATGATCTTGCTACATAAAAAGGTGACATTGAGGATCTCAGGAACTACAGACCTATCAGCCTCCTATCAGTGGTTTATAAAATCTTCACTTAAGTTCTTTCACACCGCTTGAAGGTGACACTGGACATGGCTCAACCGAGAGTACAAGCTGGATTCAGGAGTGGCTACAGCACAATAGATCATATCCACGTACTGAGAGAACTAATTGAAAGAGCGAGAGAATATGAACTTCCATTGTGCATGGCTTTTATCGATTATGAAAAAGACTTTGATTCGGTGAAACCATCAGCAGTTGCAATGGCTCTGAAATCCTGCGGTATTGAAGATGCATACATTAATAACATCTATGAAAATGCAAGTGCAAAGATTAGGCTGTTTGAAAATACAACACACATAAAAATTGGAAAAGGAGTGAGACAAGGTGACACCATATCTCCGAAGCTCTTTAATGCCACATTGGAAAATGTCTTTCAATCACTGAACTGGGAAAACAAAGGGATAAAGATTAATGGAGATTATCTAACCCACCTTCATTTTGCTGATGACATAGTCATTTTTGCAACTACCCCATCAGAGCTACAGAGTATGATCCTGGAACTTGCTGACAAGAGTAAAGAAGTGGGATTAAAAATGAACTGGGAAGACAAAAGTGATGTTCAATGCTTTTACAAGAAATGAAGATTTATCGATTGATGGAGAAAAGCTGGAGATAACAGACACATACGTTTATCTTGGACAGCAGATATCAAGTGAGGGTCACATTGGTGAAGAAATTAATCGGCGTACAAAACTTGCCTGGAGAGCTTTTGGAAGAAACAGCATAATTTTCAAGAGCAATATACCATTATGTCTTAAAAGAAAAGTGTTTGATCAATGCATCCTTCCAGTGCTTACGTATGGTGCAGAGACGTGGACCTTAGCTAAAAGAGACATAAAAAGGCTGCAGACAACTCAAACAAGCATGGAGAGGTGCATGCTTGGTGTTAATAGGAGAGATAAGAAGAGGAACACGTGGATCCGAAAAATGACAAGAGTGGAAGACATCATGATCAGAGTTAAATCCCTGAAATGGCAATGGGCTGGACATACTGCCAGAAGAACAGACCATCGATGGACAGCCGAAATTTTAGATTGGATTCCAAGGGACAGGAAAAGACCCAGAAGAAGACCACATGGAAGATGGGTGGATGAAATTCGAAAGTATGCGGGAGTGACATGGAGGAGACTGGCACAAGACAGACCGTTGTGGAGGAAACTTGGGGAGACCTTCTTCCAGCAGTGGATTGATAATGGTTGACAATGATGATGATGATATGATATATGTATGCATGCATTAAATATTGTTACTAGTTGCACAATTTTAATCACTACAGTACTGAGCTCCAAATATGAAAATAAAAATCATTGATTTTTATGCGATATTTGGGGTTGTTTTTGAGAAACTATTTTCAATCAACAAATTGCACACAAGTTATTAAAAAATCAGTATACCTCACAAACACTTCATATTATTCAATACTACCAAGTCATAGCTTAGATATTGCAAATTAAAATATATAATCCATGCACCTTATATGCATTAGTGACTTCATTCACATTAGTTTGAGGTGTGACCCATGCCGAAGGGGCATTCAAGCAATTGTAGCACTGCTATTTTATCAACTAGCTATTGTAACTACCTAATTTACTAGTTTTTTGGGTTTTTTTTGTAAATGTGTAGTTTAACGCCCTAAATCATTTTGCTGAAAATTTCGAAAAAAAGTTATATACATATTTTAAAGTATGTAATTTGATATGAAATAATGAAAAAACTTCAGCTTTACAACACATTTTAAAGATTTTAATTGTAAACTTTACCTGCAAGTACAGCAATGTAAACACACGCTGCGGCAAGCTTACCCCGAAGCACCGGCAGAATGTCATCGGAGGCTCCGGTGAAGCGATGAACTCCAAGTCATGCTATGGTGGCCATTTTGTGATTTTGTGGATTTGCCGAAATGAAGATCTCTTTATTGCTTTTTTGATTTTTGTAATTCACTTAAAAACTGAGTTGTAACATCTTTTCTACAGTCAATAATGGTAAATTTAGAACTTTTTTCCAGAGCAAAGCATATTGTTGTAAGATGCAAAGGCATGCTCTGTCTCGTTGTTTTCTGCCCATAATATGGCCACTGCAGCATGAGCCGAAGACTGTTTAGATGATGCGGCAGTGCTGGGCGTCAGCTGGCCATAGCATGTTTACATTCCCGTACTTGCAGGTAAATTTTACGGTAAAATCTTTAAAATGCCTTGTAAAGCTGAAATTTGTTCACCATTTCACATCAAATTACATACTTTAAATTATGCATATCCTTTTTTTTTCAAAATTTCTCAAAATTTTCAGCCAAATAATTTAGGATGCTAAACTACACATTTACTGTTTTTTAAAATACTATCAATTTACAATTATTTAACCTTAAATAAATACTGTATATAACTTCTGTGAGAGGTACCTATTCATTTCTCTCATCAAGCATTTCTATTATGTGGTATATTGGTTTTAATGTTATGACAAAAACTGTCAAACTATTCTGTTCATCACATTTTTTTAAGCCTTTGTTAGAGGAGCCTTACACATTTGTTAGTTCTTATTTCTTTTATGTTGTTATTTGGTTCAAATAAAGTTTATTTACCTTGAGTCTTGCTTTTTAGTGTTCTTAATTAGTGATGTGTATGGGAAATTAAGAACACTAAGAAGCAAGACTCAAGGTAAATAAACTTCTTTATTTGAACCAAATAACAACATAAAAACCTCTCACAGAAGAAAAAAACAACCTCAACATACCTCTCACAGAAGTATATACAGTAAACAAAAATTAAACAACTACACAGAACATAACCAGCATTTCATTAGTTAAAATTTACGTACAAATCATGCACACAATTACATTCCATTAAAATATCAAACTAATTAAGGTAATTAAAACACTTACAAATCAAAAGCTTTATATTATACACTATTGTAAAGAAATAGACAGCAAGAGGCCTTGCGAATACCTTTGTTTGTGAAGAAATAGTGCAGTACCATACTTATATATTTAAAGAAAGAAACAATGATTCACCTGTTACATATTTCTTAAGTGACTATGCTAATGAGTTCAAGATACAGTGAAACCTCTGAAAAATGGTAATTGCTACAACCACAAGAAAGGGACTACTGTTGAACAGTTATGCAAAGGCAAAATGGGTATTTGAAACTGGTGCACATAAAAAAACTATTGCAGTATCTTTCAAAAATGCTAAGCAAAACTCAAGCTGAAATAATGAGCATATTCTATGACAAATCACTGTAATATGTTCTCATTATAATATAACTAATTAATTTACACAAAACAGAAACACAAGTACTCTTTCATTAAGAGTGTTTACCTCCTTTACTGAGATCAGCTCTTAAAGATAATATTTCAATGGGCATGGCCTGAAAGTACACAACTGTTTCATAGCTATTACAAATATACCAAATTTCATATTCAGGAATGATATTCTTCAGTGCTTTTCCATGCTTCTGCTGCCTCCACTAGAGCAACAGCGGGTTCTCCATTGTGCAGAAATAAATTCCATTCCAAATTCTCAACTTCACTAGCCTTCCATTGAAGGAACGTGAAAATTTTGACATCCGTCTTTTGTGCAATATTTAAAACACTTTCTTAAAATAATAGCCCTGATACAGGAATTTTTTTTAGCAACTATGAGCTAAACAATTCTAGAAGCATTTCCAGTTTATTGTCACTTGGCTCAGCCTTCAAAGATCTCCCCCTTCAATCTGCTGGTTTTTCATGTCATCTTTTTTTCTTCAATAAATCACTTATTTGTTTCCATAACCACACAGTGAACACTTAAATTTCTTTTTCACTTGTGAAAGCTTTCATCTTTTCTCTTAACACTAAGAACCTTCTCTTTTGTTTCTGACTCATTTTAAAAGAAATGCAAAAAGGTTTCCCTGCAGACTGCATGACATTTTCTACCAACATGGTGTATATGCATCAAGCTTGCATCAAACAGATTGGTGGTGGACAACCCATAGAAAAGTAAGAGATTTTTGTTGCACACCAAGCAAATTATCTGGCAGAAATCAGTGGAGTTGAACAAATTCTATCAAAGCAGAATCAGACACCAATAGTGGTGTGAAGATCACAATACAGATTTTTAATGTTAACCCACAGAAAATTGAACTTTAGTACACTGTTAGTTCTTGACAAACCCATCCTGCAAAAGCACTGGTTTTGTTCCCTAACTACAGGGTTATCATGACAAATGTGTAAATTTATGTATATAATAAAACAGGAATATACGTTTTATTGAAGCAAAATCTTGTACAATAGTTGAAGCATAAACACACTTCATAATTATTTAACGAACCCACCATTAGCGTTCATGAAGGCCATGATCCTTGAGCAGAATCGGTCGCAGGCCTTGTTCGTCTGGGTCATAACCTTGGCGATGGCATGCATGATGAAGTCAAGGGCACAATGGGGACGCTGGCTGGTCTCTCTTTCAACTACACCCCACATATAGTAATCCAAGGGATTCAAGTCGGGGAAGCTGGAGGGCAAAATATCTGGATACCACTGTAGGGCACATTCTCTTCAAGTTATTTCTGAATCACTTTGGCCTTGTGGGCTGGGACAGAGTACTGTTGGAAGATGTAAAGTCTTCAGTCAGCAAAGACGTCCATCCACGACTTCATCTCTCAGCACCTTAATGTACATGTCTGCATTGACCCTTAAACCCTTCTCAAAGAAGTGAGAGGGCATGACATCTCACTTGCGGGAGATGACCCCAAGAACCATGATGATGGCAGGAAATTATGTGTGCATGATCCTGGGCACATCATCAGGATTCTTGCACAACCACCTGTTGTTCCTCCTACTGACCTTCTGGTACATACATACATATCATTAAGCTATTCTCTGATATTCAGAGGTTAGCTCCTCAAAGAAAAACCATCTGACAAATAAACATTAAATAGATAATACAAACCAGCAGATAAACTTTTAACTGATTATTTACTTACTGTTGCCGTATCAAACTTCTCCATTTACAGCGATCTTGACACAAAACACGGGCTTCAGTGACATCCATCACATGACGTACACAAGACCTTCTATACTTCATACTAATAATATTTTTCTCATTAAGGCACTCCTGAACCTGATCCTCCCATGACTTCCACTGCCTTTCTTTCCTGCCACTCAGGCCGAATTTTTTTTCTTAGTAAGCATCTCATTCTTATTCTTTCAACACGGTCAAACCACCGAAGCATATTAGTCTCCACCTTGCTAACAATATTTTGCTTTACATTACACAACTGCAAATTCTTCTTGTCCGAGAAGAATCTCAGCATGTTGTTCTTCTTGGGGTGCTTGACTTCGTTGAGCAGTATCTTTACCTTCATCAGATGCCTTTCCTGCATGACATGGTCCATGAAGTCACCCCTCTTAAGAAAGTAGGAGTTATAGTGGAGGTCCTTGTGGATGATGCGGTGGATGGTATAATACACAGCGCCCAACTCCTTGGATAAGGCATTCGTTGATTTCCTGGGGTCGTTGCCCATGATCCCTTGCAACTTGGTGACAAACTTGGGTACCCTGATGGTGTCGGAGTGATGATCATGCTCCTTACACTTGGTAGGGATGTCATAAGGATCCTCTGCATTGTTGACCTTGCACTTGATCTTGTAGACAAAAGACAAAGAGAATTTGTTAAACTTGGCAATCTCCTTCAGGGTTCTCCTGGTGCTGAGAGCTGACAGCACCGATGCTCTTTTTATTTCTTCTGTGACAATGATGTTCATGACGATGTTATCAATGATTTACCTGGAAAGATAATAAACTGAGATTTCAAATGATGGTTTCTTAACTTCTCCAGGTTAAATAGTCTTTGTGATATAAGTATCAAAAATCATTCCACATTTACCAAATAATCCTGTATACAAATATGTAAAATCATAAGTTCATATAAAACATGACTGTTGGGCATCCTTTCAGACTAGTTGGGGTGCCCGTTGATTGCTGTTAAGTGGTTCTGTTGTTTAGAAGTTATCGTTATCATCTCATGGTTCATACATTTATTCAATCACAGAATTCCAGAATTTTACCAGGACAAATTCCAGGTCAAGGATATATAACCCAAACACTCCTACTTAAAATATAGTGAAACCACAGGTCTGTTCAACCTGTAACCTACAACAAAAGAAACCCTAAAGGCTTCACCAAACTTAATACAGAATGCTAAAAATAATATATGCTGCACTTAATAAGAAACTTATAATTGTCACTTAAAATGCAACCAGGTTTAATTTCTACTAAATGTTTTTGTATACTATGCAATAATGATTTTGAAACAAATTTATTTCTACTTTGGCTGTAATTCAATTATTGAAGCAAATTATAGAATTAAAAAAATATAAAACTCAAAAACATAAAGGTACAAAATTTATACATAGACCATCAGTGTGCCAATACTCTTGAAATGCTTCCCACAATCAATATATAAAATAAATACAGCTTACATTTAAATATTTTAAAATAATGCTTACATTGGAAATTTAAGGATAAGGAAAGTTAAACTTTCTCAAAGGGACTGTTACTTCTTAAACAAATATTTGTAGGAGCAAGGTCTTCTACCACATTTTATTTAGGAAATGAATTTCAACATAATATACACTATATTGACACAACATAGCATTTATCGATATACATTAGTACGGTAAACAAAGGCACTGCTCTTTCCACGTGGAAAGAGCAATGTCTTTGTTTATTCCCTGACGCCACGTATTTGGAGGATTTTCGCATTAGTATGGTGTTGGTGTCCACCTTTGGCCTTAATGCACGCACTGACCCTTCGAGACATGCTTTCGACAAGGTTTTGGAACACAGCGATAGGTATGCACTTCCATTCAGTACATAATGCTGCCACTAACTGTTGCTTAGTAGTAGGCCTTGGTTCCGAACTTCTGATGTGGCACTCTAATTCATCCGATAGGTGCTCTATGGGATTAAGGTCAGGGC
Source organism: Macrothele yani (assembly GCA_039090855.1). Lineage (NCBI taxonomy): Eukaryota > Metazoa > Arthropoda > Arachnida > Araneae > Macrothelidae > Macrothele > Macrothele yani. The sequence continues at coordinate 42,347,164 of CM077005.1, read as the reverse complement.
TCTGTGCTGGCCAGTCCACACACAGTATGGAATTATCGTCAAATCACGCCGTAACAGTCCTTGCTTTATGGCTCAATGCATTACCCTGCTGGTACCAACAAGGCTGCATTCCATAGTACTGCCACAGAGTTAGTAGGACATAATTGTCCAGAATATCGAGGTAGACGTGCTGGTTAACAGGTTTGTCCACGGTAGCCAATGGGCCAAGACCATACCACGAAAAACACTCCCACACGAGTACACTGCCAGCTCCAAACTTGACCGTAGGAACAGTACACTGTGGTAAATATCGTTCGCCCCGGCTACCACCATGCCCATACACAGCCATCAGACTGATGGATCATGTATCTGGATTCATCAGTCCATAGGACCCTTTTCCATTGATCTACGGTCCACGATAAATGTTCTTTACACCATGCTAAACGACAAGTAGCATTCAGAGTGGAGATGGAAGGCTTATGAGCAGCTGCACAACCACAGTAACCCATGGAATGAAGTTTTCTGCAAATGGTATGTGTACATACCAAGGTTCCAGCATTTTTACTTACCTGTACACTGAGGTCTTGTGCAGTACTCCGCCAATTAGCTGTAACGACTCTCCTGAGGCTTGGACATCCTCTATCACTGATTTTCTTTGGTCTGCCAGTATGTTTTGCTGCTTCAGGCATGCCATGTGTCTTCCACTTATTCAGTACATCCAAAACAGTTAACTTGGGTATGTTTAAATGCCTCTTGGTTTCTCTTATGGACAACCCACTAATATAACACCCAACAATATTTCCTTTCTCAAAGTCAGTTTTCTACCACCAAGACATTTTCACTCAACCTCACAGAGCGAAATGATTGCGGTCAGCTGCAGGCTTGTTTTTATACCATTTGCAGCTGTACTGCGCATCTTAACAACACAGCAGATCCGTTCATTTGCTTTTGAAGGGATGTCCAGTGACTTTTGTCAATATAGTGTATATGTTTATATTAATGATCTAGCTATGTTTAAATTTGTATTCACAAGCAGACAAAGCGTGCACAAATGAAACAGAATAACGATAAAACTTTTTTACATGTTTAAATTTCCCTTCCATGGCACCTAAATAACATAGACTGTGTCTATTTAATTGAAAACAATTAAATAAACAGAAAAGTGTTCAAATTTCATGCATGGGGTGAGGGAGACCAAATAGAAGAGTCAGAAAATATGATACAGGGTCACCCACCATGTCTCCTTTATTTAACTCTACTTACATTCAAAGCCATGACCATGAAACACACTTCTTCTCCACACTTCAATCATTTTACCTTCCCTCTTTTGCAACTCCCTTCACTACTAGTGTCAGACAAATGGCTTTTATTTTTGTTTCTTTTTTCATGCTCATGATTACTTGCAAGGTTAAAAAACCAAACTGAAAAATATTTTTTTAATCTCTTTGCATAACTCTAATGATTTTTCACAACAATTTAATGACTGGGAAGCAAAATTCGGTTTCAGCCAAACAAAAAAGAAGTCACAGTAGCACTAAGTAGAATTTCTAATGGCCATGGCTATACTAAAACAACTCAGCTTTAAGCATTGCTCAGAGACAAGAAAACTAACATCTCACCTCACATTTTTTTTGCAGGGAGGGAGGGGGGGTCTGTTAATGAAGGTTTCACTGCATTCAGTGATAAGCCCAGGTATGTACACGTACAGGCATACTCTGTGTGTGCACATGCGCTAGCAAGTGTAGGAAACTAGTATATATTTTTTGTGCCATAATTTCACAATGACAAGGAAGGGGCACGTCAACAAATTCCTGCACAACAATCTGGGTGAGGTATACTACTACAGAAAGCAAAGCAAACAGTGAATGTAAAACTTGTAGTAATAATGAATGAGTAAAGACAGCTACAGCTATTTCAGTGTAAAGCAACAAACTAAAGCTGCAGATGGTAATAATAGAAATAAGACAGTTCATGAGTAACAAATATACTATGAGCACTAATTTACATTCACTAAAGTGAAACAATAGCACAACTTTATATGAATATGTAACAGTGCTGAAGACTATAATGAACTGTCAGCCTTTCACAGCATAGTACTATTTCTGATCATCCTCTCAAAATTTATTGGTATATGTATTTTCCTTCACTATCATAGATAGCAAAATATTAAAAAATAACTCTTAAGAACAAAATATTTTAATGAACAAATTGCATAAAAAAAAAAAGAAAGAATAAAACTCACACAGATGGAATAGGAGCCAGAAATTTTAACACAATCAACTATCCAACCAACAGAGAAGCAACACATGCAACGTACATACCTATTAGATTACCTCTCGTAGAAAATTGAGCATGGCACTCTGTACATAAATATGGCTTTTTATTCTGCGACCATTGAATATCTAAAATAAAAATTACATATTAAGCGATGCATACTTCCAATGAGGTGATGAGGAGAACATAACATAAAAAGGAACAACAGAATAGCTGCAACATTGTATCTAAAAATACTGTTTAATTTACTGAGTATATAATGACCATAGAGCACTATATACATATCCCAATGCTTTCAGCAACTTGGAAAAGAATTAAAATGCTTTCAGCAACTTGGAAAAGAATTAAAAATTATACATTGCAATGTTTCAAATTTAAAGATCAGTTCCTCAGTTGACATAAAGAAGAGCCAAGCTAACATAAAAACCTTTAAGTATTTAGATTTGGATGGAAATCTTACCATCAAGACTTAAAGTGTGTAAAGGATGTAACCATTGAAAGATATATTATAGTATTTTTTTTTATATATAAAAGCAACTGCTAAGTTACAAAAAAAAAAAAAGTTACAAAAACTGGGACATTTTATTTTCTTCAGCCATGACTATTCACTAGGCCTTTCATGACTATTCACTTGGTCTTTCTGCCTACAGGAAACCAACTGCCATTCACAATATCATTGCTTACCATTCATATGCCTTTGCAAAATACAAATTCACAGCCCTTCAGATACACAAAGCTTACCTTATCTGCAATAGCCTTCTTTCATTAAACTAATAATATATTAATATTTTAAACAATGGTAAATCACATAACTTTCCACCCTCCTTGATCCACAGTTTAAGAAATTTGAATCACAGAAATGAGATCGCTTATTTACTTCTAGAACTTTCAACCACCTGTCATTTACTTCCAGAACTTCCACCACCTGTCAATCTGTTGGCAATATTCAAGACACTTGGTAACAGGTGTGAGGTTGGATGTTGTAGTGTAGAACAAAACAAAGATGGATGTCTGGTCTCCTCTTGTGGGCAGCCTCCCAGAACTTCTTTAGTGTCTCAACAAATAGGAAGAACTGTTGACAGTGCCACTTTGTTCAAGGAAATAAACAAGAATTATGCATCGGAAATAAACAAGAATGATGCATCTGGTATCCCAGAAAATTGTGACCATACAATTTTTTGTTGAGAGCTGTGTTCTGAACTTCCTAGACTTAGGTGACGTCTTGTATGACCATTCCACAGACTGCGCTTTTGTCTTTGTGTCAGGAAGGGATGTCCAGGTTTTATCTCTAGTGACCACATTGGAAAGAAGTGTCCCAAATATATATGTGCCCACTTCAACAATTTGGTCCCAATGATTCTGGGTTAATTGGTGTGGAACACACTTTATGATATCCCAGGTCAAGAATTGTTGTTTCCGCAGCACTATGACCGCAATGCTGTGCATTACAGATCTTCCGAATGGTTGCACATCGATCATTCTGAACGAGTTTACCAACTTGCCATTGGTTCTTGTCAATGACTGCAGTTGGAGACCTTTCATACTATTATTTGTCAGTCACTGAGATTTTTCCTGCTTGGAACCCCTTCATCTATTTAACATTGATGATGCCAATTGTCACATTTTCACAAACCTCTTTCAGCCTTATATAGATTCATGAATGAGGGAAACATGAAAACAATGGAAGCGCGCAGTATTTAGCTGCTGACAATGTTGCATATGTGCTTTACATGTAGATGTGAAGAATTATTTTTTCTGGGGGATTCCCTTCCCATTCATTCCTATGACCTGAAATACTAGTGATGAATTGACCTTCACCCAAACTTGGATGTGAAAAGGTGGTTGATGGGTCATTCCATACTATTTCAACAAATTTTCTTTAAATTGGTTGCTGACCCATTTTTAATTTTTTGCACAGTTGTTTATACATCTTTAGAAAGTTCAAAACCGATGTTATAAAAAAAAAAGTTCCTGACCATTTGGCGGGGAAGTCCCTAGATGGTGCTTGGAACACCTCCATTTTTGGAGTTGCTAGCATTTATGCAAAATGCTGTAACTTTTCCCCTAATTCAAAAATCACTTTACTCAGAATAAAATGCTAATTATTTTGGTTTATCCTTTTTTATTATCTGAGATGTCTTGGAAATTTTATTGGTTATCAAAATTGACTATTGAAATTTGCAGTTTTTTCAATTTTCGAGCCAAATTTTCACCGGGAAGGGGTCAAAACACTCAAACCAATTTTATTGTGCAAGAACCATGGTAACAGTAGATTGTATCTAGGATAAGAAAACTGGAGTGTTTTAAGCCCTTCCAAAGATTTTTTCACTGATGAAAATGGGAAATTTTTAGTTTTTTCCAGTAGCTGTATCTCCAGTGGGGTACACAGTAAAAATCTGAATTTTCATACCACAAAGACTTTTATTTGGTAACAACATCATACCAAAATTGATCATTTTGTTTTGCCTAATAATGAAAATATTTGAGCTTAAAGTTGTGAAAAAAATCCACATTTTTTCATTTGCTTTGAAGGACAACTGCTAAGGACGGATGACAATAGCAACGATAGCAACCATAAAATGGAAGGCAGGAAAATGTGGAAATTAGCATAAGTGCGGGATACAGTAAGACGAGTTGTGCGTATGCAAATTTTGGATTGCCGAACTTGTTCATGACGTCATAGCGCTGATAAGAGATATAAAGGATTTGACGCGTATTGACCGTTGTTGTTCAAACGCAAAGTTGAAAGGGAAAGAATCAATTGACGAACTTGCAATTTTCAGTATGTCTTCCCAACATCACCTAGATGATTTTACGCGTGGCCGTATTATTGGCAAGATTGAAGAAGGGCGAAAAATAACAGATGTTGCCAGGGAGTTCGACGTCAGCCACAGTGTTGTTTCAAGGCTTTGGAAATCATTTCAAACAAATGGAGAGTGTAGCAAACGTCACGGGGGAGGTCGTGTTTGCAGTACGACACCTGCAGAAGATCGGTACATAGTGCTATCAACAAAAAGACACAGGCGCAGCACAGCTAGTGAGGTAGCAAATCAGTTTATGGCTGCTACTGGAAAGCGGATCTCCCGAAAAACTGTCGCCAGACGTTTGCATGAAGGAGGACTATACGCCCGCCGTCCTGTTGTGTGCATCCCATTGTCCAGACGTCACTGTACCGCCCGTTTGCAATGGTGCCATCAACATCACAATTGGACTGATAACGACTGATCTGCTGTCCTCTTCTCAGATGAGAGTAGATACAGTCTATCGTCTGATTGTCGACGACAACTGATCTGGCGTGATAGTGGTACTGCATATTGTCCAGCAAACATACAGGAAAGGGACCGATATCCGACATGTAGTGTCATGGTATGAGCTGGCATCATGATCAATGGCCGTACGTCCCTCTATGTGCTTCCAACTGGGACTATGACTGGCCAACAATACATTAATGATGTTCTGCTACCTCATGTTCGCATGTTCCGTGGTGCTGTCGGTGATAGATTCATTTTCATGGACGACAACGCAACATGTCATCGAACAGTCGCTGTCCATTAGTGTCTTGAGAGCGAGGATTTTCAACGCCTCGTATGGCCAGCACGTTCTCCAGATCTGAATCCCATTGAAAATGTGTGGGATGCTTTGGGAGGAGTCTTGCTGGTCGCCAATGCCCTCCAATAAACAAGGACACCCTCATCCGTGCACTGACAGAGGAATGGGATAAATTACCCCAACAGCTGCTTGATAATGTTGTGCAAAGCATGACACGACGTGTGGAATCTTGCATCGCCCTCCATGGTGGCCATATCCCGTATTGACATCTTACGCCAGAACGCCTGTGGACAGTAATTGCATTTTTTTCACGTTTACGTATTCTGCACAAAATGGCCTGTTTGTCCCTTGAACACGTTCCAAAGCCTTCTGGATTTCAGAGCACAATAAATGGTCTTTCTTGAAATGTCCTGGCATTCTGACATTATTTTATTTCACTTGGCACCCAACCACACTTATTTTTTTATGCGCTGTATAGCCGTTTATGATCCGTCCTTAGCAATTGTCCAGCAGTGTATTACCTTTTTACAATTTATGAAATAACCATAGATGTAATTGAATATTGTAGACTTAAAATGAAAGCAAACTATAATCCAGTGGCACCATTGATAGATAGATAGATAGAGAGATAGAGAGAGAGAGAGAGAGAGAGAGAGAGAGAGAGAGAGAGAGAGAGAGAGAGAGAGAGAGAGAGAGAGACAGAGAGAGAGAGAGAGAGAGAGTGAGTGTGTGTGTGTGTGTTTGAATGTGCTAAAGACAGGAAGTATATTATATATTAAATACACTACAATTTATAACTGCTAAAGCTGCTGAGTTTTAGGAACAAAAGTCTTGTCACAAGCTACACAATCTTGAATGTCAGAGCAAGAACAAACATGTTCCAACTTGCTGTTACAGGCAAGAGTGAGCCCTCACTGCATTCTGTCATTTGTATCCAGACTGTGGTATAGTGCACACATGTGATGAAGTGAAGTTAAAGATGATGCATTCTGTGGAAGTTAAAGTGAATGAGGATTGTCATAAGACTTCTTATGGGCCATGCCATGTATATTAAAGGATTTCAGTGAACTTAGCAATAAGGAAAAAAAATGTTCTGAACTTAAGATTAGGTGACTTTGCAACTATTTGCCAGTATCATGAGAAGAAGTATCTAGTCAAATAACATCACTTGTACGGAAAGAACTGTTCAGATCCTTTCAGGCATCATAAAAAAGTTATAACAAAAGGTCTTACTGAAATATCTTTAGATATTCCTAAAAGCCATCCAAACTTAGGTTTAGTTCCAGGTAAAAGTTTATGCATTTCTTGTTTTAAAAGAATCTACAGTTTTAATGAAAAAGAAACCAATGATGAGACATTTTGCCCAATGTATGAGGCTGTAAATAACATTAATGTTGCACGTGAGGCTTTAGGGCTTTCATCTGTTAAGATTAAAAAGTTCAGCAGGAAAAAAAGACCCTTAGCTATAGAAAAAAAAAGTAGAAAAAGTTACATCAGCAACGAAAAAGAAACTAAGTGCTAATTTTGATGTCAATTTGGATGAGTCCTTTGGAAATAAAGAGACTGATCTGAAGGAAGATGGGTACACTATTCTCTTAAATAAACTGAAAGAAAAATTTAAGGAAAGTACAACTGTGCCAGAGAAAGTAAAAATACTAAGTTTAGTGCCTGGGTCATGGTCTGTAGTAAAAACATGTCATGAATTTGGTGCTAGTCAGTACTTAGTGAGAAACACACAAAGCTTAGTTGAGAGGTATGGCATCCTCCCTAATGTAGAGCAGAGGAAATCCAGAAAACTTTCAGAGAAAGTGGTTGATAACGTAGATTTTTATGAAAGTGATGAGAACAGTAGGATGTGCCCTGGTGCAAAAGACTGTGTTTCTATTAGGAATAGGGATGGGCAAAAGGAATCCAAACAAAAAATATTAATATTATGCAACCTTAAAGAACTGTATCAGAACTTCTGTGCTGAAAACATTGAAGAAAAAATAGGGTCTACCAAGTTTGCTGAACTGTGACCAAAATGGTGTGTTTTGGCAGGCAGTTGTGGGACCCACTCTGTGTGTGTATGTGCTGAACACCAAAACATCAAACTTATGTTACATTGTGCAAAGCTTAACATTGACTACAAAGACTTACTGGATTCAATGGTGTGTGACTTACAGAGCGAAAGATGTATGTTAGGGAGTTGTAGTGATTGCCCTGGAACAGATGTTATAAGAGATTTGATTACAAATGGTTTGGATGAGGAAAGTGATATTTTTTTAGACACTGTGACATACAGGCAGTGGGTAATGACTGATAGGGCGACTCTCATAACTATTACAAAGTATACCGATGAATTAATTGAGGATTTGCTGGATCAACTAGTTTCTCTGAAGAAACACCATTTCATTTCTAAAACATAATCTTGTTACATAAAACACAAAAAGGATAGTTTAGAAAGTAATGAATGCATAGTTATAGGGGATTTTTTTGAGAACTTCTCATTTGTTATTCAAGGTGAGATTCAAAGTTTTCATTGGATAAATGACCAAGCAACTTTAAATCCCTTTGTAATGTACTACAAAAACCCAGTCGATCAATCTCTGATATCAAAAAGTTTTTGTGTAATCAGCGACTGCATGAAACATACCACCACATCAGTATATGCTTTTCAGAAAGCTCTGCTGGTGAAGATCAAAAGCATGGCATCTTTTGTACAGAAAATCATATACTTTTCAGATGGAGCTACTGGACAGTACAAGAACAGAAAAAACTTTGCAAATTTGTGTTACCATAAGGAAGACTGATCTTGATGCAGAGTGGAATTTTTTTGGGACATCTCATGGAAAAGGGCTATGTGACGGAATAGGCGGGAAAATCAAACGGCTAGTGTCCAAGGTAAGACTGCAAAGAGTAGCAGGGAATCACATGCTGACACTCCGTGAGATGTGTACTTTTTGCGCAGAAAACATAAAGGGTACTGTCTTCATGTATGTTAGTGAAAGTGATGTTGCATCAAACGCTAAACTTCTGGAAGAGCGATTTGCTAATGCTCAGATTATGCTTAACACAAGACACAGAACCATTGTTTTGTACCTGTAGACTGCAACTGGATAAAGTGCTTTATCACGTCAGCTTCAGAGGACTTTGAGGAACTGAATATCACCAAACTTTCAACAGATCTTTCTCTTGAGCTTAACCTTCGAGCGGGCGCGCTGTCATAGTTGTTTCTGAGTAAGACTTTTGTGCGAATTCCAGCTTTCCCATAGGCTGAAAGAATTCCTAGAACAATGTTTATGGAAGACACTGTGGGGGACAAGTTAGTGTCGTGACCTTTTATTTAGTCTGTGAGACGACTTAGATGTGATAAGATTGTTTCATGTAAAGTTTATGACATGCGCTCATCCACATAAATATTGCATATTTTCATTCATCATGTTACATAATTATTACCATTGACATCTAATTTACGTGTCCTTATTTTTCTAATGTTCGTATTCATTTTTCTAGATTCTCCGAAAATATTCTCATTGCAGAAGCCTTTTACTCAGGCGGAACCTGAAAGTATCGCTCACCGTATGTTTGAGGAACACGACAGTAAAAAGGAAAATAACGTGTGCAGTGACAGTGATTTTACCGATGAACATATTGAAATCAATAAGTATGATAGTATGTCTGAACAAGGTATATCGGATGTAGAGCTAGAGGATGAAAATTCTAATGATGACAACTTTTATATCGGAATAGATAGAACAACCAAATGGCGTAAGTTCGGTTATGGTAAACGCTCTAAAACCAAGGAAATCAACATTGTAAAGGAATCTTCTGGTGAACCGGTGTGCCAAAGACATAAATAATGAATTAGAGGCATTTTTGGAAAATTATTGACCTTGCTATGATAGACGATATTGTAACTTGTACGAATATGTACATTGATCAACTCAGAACACGCCATGAATATGCGAGGGAGCGAGACTGCAATAATACAAGTAGATGTGAATTAATGCCATATTTGGGGTCATTATTTTTGATAGGAATAAAATAAGCACGCCTCACAAATGTAAAAGAACTTTGGACATCAGATGGAACTGGAATTGAAATTACGAGAGCAGTGATGAGCTACAAGCAATTTTTATTTCTAACTCGTAGCCTTAGATTTGATGATAGGACAACCAGGGCAGAAAGGTGTAAGGTCGATAAATTAGCAGCTGTCCGCACATTTTTAAATTCATTTGTAATCAACAGCAAGGCGTGCTTCAAACTAAGTGCATAAACAACTATTGACGAAATGCTTCATCCCTTTACAGGCAGTTGCAATTGGATACAATATATACCAAGTAAACCAGCAAAGTACAGCGTCAAAAAGTACGCTTTGTGTGATGCAAATCCTTTTTATACCTACAATCTAGAAGTCCACTGTGGCAAACAACCAGATGGCCTCTCCACCTCATCAAATTTGCCAATGGACATTGTGAAATGACTAGTTGCTCCAATTGAAAACTCTAAGACAGAATGTGACTACAGACAACTATTATACAAGCATTCCTCTTGCTGATTATCTACTTGAAAAAAAAAATGACATTCATTGGGGCCATGAAAAAACATAAGAAGGAAATTCCACCAGAATTCCTACCACACAAGAATAAAATGGTACAGTCGACGTCATTTGCATTTTAAAGTAACAAAATGCTTACATCCTATGTTCAACGCAAAAATGAGGCAGTCATACTCCTTTCAACACTACACTGCACAGATGAAATTGATCCTACTACGAATAAACCACAAATAATCATGGACTACAATGCGACCAAGGGTGGTGTTGATACAGTAGACAAAATCTGCGCTACTTATTCGGTTTCTCAAATAACTCGACGATGGCTGTGTAATATTTTTATGGCCTTATGAACATTGCTGGAATAAATGCCCAGGTATTATATTCCTTTGCCAAACTGACAAGTTGTCTGAAATGTCACAGAATATTTCTCAAAAAATTATCTCTCAGTCTTATGAAGGAGCACCTTACTACTAGAACAAAGCTTCCAAACGTACTGTCCGATGCCATGCATTTCTCAAAGTAAATTATGAACAACCAGTAAACCAACTAAATGAAAAGCAACTGAAGCTACGACACAGAGTATGTCATTTGTGTGTCTTGGAAAAGAACAGAACGTCAGCATCTATGAAATGTCACAATTGTAATGCATTTACTTGTAAACGCCACTCCCAAACCAATATTTTATGTGCTACATGTCATGCGCATGACAATTCGCAATAAGAGTAAAAAAAATACTTCTGGTACATTACGAATATTTTATTTTACTGCTATTTGTTTTCCAGGGTTTTCATTTATGGGTTTCTTTGGCAATTTCTGTAAATAAAAAGACTTATTTCAATAGTTTTCATGAATTTTTAATTGTTATACAATAACATTCTGTAACTGTTCGATATAATATATTGATTGTGTATCACATATAAGCAATCTTTTATATATAATTTATGACTACTAAGCTTGCGGTGTTAAGATAGAATAATAACAACAACGTTTCGCACAATAAAATGTTTATTATACATAGACTACTATAATATGTAGTAAAATCATCATCATCATTGTCAACCATTATCAATCCACTGCTGGATGAAGGTCTCCCCAAGTTTCCTCCACAACGGTCTGTCTTGTGCCAGTCTCCTCCATGTCACTCCCGCATACTTTCGAATTTCATCCACCCATCTCCCATGTGGTCTTCTTCTGGGTCTTTTCCTGTCCCTTGGAGTCCAATCTAAAATTTCGGCTGTCCATCGATGATCTGTCCTTCTGGCAGTATGTCCAGCCCATTGTCATTTCAGGGATTTAACTCTGATCATGATGTCTTCCACTCTTGTCATTTTTCGGATCCACGAATTCCTCTTCTTATCTCTCCTGGTTACACCAAGCATGCACCTTTCCATGCTTCTTTGAGTTGTCTGCAGCCTTTGTATGTCTCTTTTAGTTAAGGTCCACATCTCTGCACCATAAGCAAGCACTGGAAGGATGCATTGATCAAACACTTTTCTTTTAAGACATAATGGCATATTGCTCTTGAAAATTATGCTGTTTCTTCCAAAAGCTATCCAGGCAAGTTTTGTACGCCGATTAATTTCTTCATCAATGTGACCCTCACTTGATACCTGCTGTCCGAGATAAACGTACGTGCCTGTTATCTCCAGCTTTTCTCCATCAATCGATAAATCTTCATATATTACTATATATTATTATCTTCTAATATATTCAGTTGTTACTATCAAGCTTAATATATTAGAAGCTTTCCACATATACAGGAACTCGTCACGGATTGTCAATGACATGGCGTCGACTCCATTTCTTTCAAGCGTGTGGAAACAACTCACCAAAATCCGTGACCGTCAGAGTTCTGATGATGCCACAATGATTTGAATGTATACGCTCCATTCGTCCTGAGGAAACCAAACCAAAAGCTCTGCGAAACTATAGTCAATGGATAATAAACATTTTATTGTGCGAAACATTGTTATTATTATTCTATTATTCTAAGCAATCTTTTGTCATAAAAAATACTATGCGTGCCCCCTCGTGGTAGAAAATGGTACGCGCCAGCTCAAAGGTTAAAGAAAGGGATTACATTGCATGCATTTACAATTCCCGCTGGTGGCTGGCAAAAGTGATTGAGGTCCAGCAGTCAGAGAAGGAATGCAAAGTACACTTCTTTTATCCAGTGGGACCATCAACATCCTTTGAAAAGTCTAAAAAAGACACTGTTTGGATGTTACATGAAAAGGTTTTGCATGTTTACTTCTGCTGAATTGTCAACAGCTACTGGAAGAACATGAAACACTGAACCGGGGTTAAGCAATGAACTTAATGAACTGTTACATCACAAGATTAAGAAATCAATCTCAAGACAAAAAAAAAAAAAATCACTAAGAGTAATTATTATATTTGCACTTTTAAGGTATTAACCTCTTGCAAAGTGCGCATAGTTAACGTGCAATTCATAAATGAAAAAATCATTAGAAAGAACCACTCACTCACCATAAACATCATGGTAACCTCCAATGACAACACACTTCCAACACGTCATTCATCGTGATGTAACTGGGCTTCCAAGGTTTACAGACTTCTTGCTTACGCTTCTTATTTTCGGGTGTGAAACATTGTATTTTTTTTTTTTTCTTTTCCTTAGCCTTATAAGATGTTACTATAATGCTTGTCAATTCGATAAAAAATCACACATACAACTCATTCATACAATTCAAGTAAAAACTATGTACATAACCTTACATTCACAGGTGATTAAACCTTGGTCAACTCTAATTATCAAACTCCTCCTTCTGTTTCACAACCTCTGCTACTCCCACTGCAAGTGTCACACCCATTCAGCCCCTCACATCCAATCCTCTAGTACTTTCAACAGGCCCCTGTCATCTTCAGGAGGCAGGTGTGTCTCACCCGCCCACCACAGCTCAAGTGAGCAGAGCCATCGAGGCCTGGGCTCCAGTCGCTATCTCTGAATCGTTGTGTCTCTGGCGCCATCTATTGTCCCTGCTGCTCTTTTTTTCCCTCTTTCTTTTTACGCTGCTGTTCAATTTTTATTAGGGCTTTCCATTGTTCGTTTAGGTTACTTGGCTCATTAATGTTGCATAATCTTGATCTGTTTTTTTCAATTAACACTGATTCTGCAATTCTTAACTGCTTTTCGTTTTTACAGCTCTTAATAATTTTAATATCTTCAAACCTTGGACATTTTTGATTTTCCATACAGTATTGGGTCAATGCTGTCTTAGCTTCTTTTTTATTCCAATTATTAATATGCTGGTTCAATCTATACTTTAATTTATTCTTGGTGCTGCCTATATATGACACAGGTGGTTGCTGGTTTATTGGGATTTCATAAATTCCTGCTTTATCTAATTGGCTAATTTTTTCATTTTTAATCACTAAATTTTTTACAGTAAGTACCTGATTTCCTACCTGTATGCCATACTTGCCACAAACTTTATTAATTTCTGCTGAAACATTTTCTATATATGGTATTGCTCCTACATATTTTACAAGTTTTTTGTCAGTCTTGACCTTATTGTAACCTTGAGTTACTTCATAAATCCATTTTTTAATACCTGTTTAGGGTATCCAAAATCATATGCAATTTTTTCAATATATTCAATTTCTTCATTTCTATACTGTTCAATTGATGAATGTGTTAAACTTCTTTTAATTAGTGTTTTAACACTATTTCTTTTATGTGTTAATGGATGTGATGACTGAAATGGTATAAGTACTGGGATATATGAAGATTTTCTATGCACTCTGAATTGTATATTCTCCTCTGTTTTAACAATCAAAACGTCCAAAAATGCCAAAGTATTGTCATGTTCTTGTTCTACTGTCAGTTCAATAGATGGATAAATTTCACTATACTTTTTTGTCAAGTCCTCAAGTTCATCATTTTTTAGCCTGGATAACAGAAAAATGTCATCAACATATCTGCAGTATATCAGTGGTGGATCCTGTTGAAAGTACTAGAGGATTGGATGTGAGGAGCTGAATGGGTGTGACACTTGCAGTGGGAGTAGCAGAGGTTGTGAAACAGAAGGAGGAGTTTGATAATTAGAGTTGACCAAGGTTTAATCACCTGTGAATGTAAGGTTATGTACATAGTTTTTACTAGAATTGTATGAATGAGTTGTATGTGTGATTTTTTATCGAATTGACAAGCATTATAGTAACATCTTATAAGGCTAAGGAAAAGAAAAAAAAATACGATGTTTCACACCCGAAAATAAGAAGCGTAAGCAAGAAGTCTGTAAACCTTGGAAGCCCAGTTACATCACGATGAATGACGTGTTGGAAGTGTGTTGTCATTGGAGGTTACCATGATCTTTATGGTGAGTGAGTGGTTCTTTCTAATGGTTTTTTCATTTATGAATTGCACGTTAATTATGCGCACTTTGCAAGAGGTTAATACCTTAAAAGTGCAAATATAATAATTGAGAATTACACGCATAAAATTCTGAGCTGGGATAGTTGAGGTGTGGGGTTTGCAGTCGCTATCATACTCTGGGATTATGCGCTATAGGAATCAATTTAACAACTTCGAGATGAGAGATATTACAGCGTTTAAGAAAGCTAAAATTAAATTAGTAAAGTCAGAAAATCAAGAAGAATTTTTGGTGACGTTCCGTGACCTAGAAATAACACCAAAGTATTTAAAAATATGGAATTGCCCAGTCACTGCTAAGGATAATAGAATAATCCAGGAGTGCCAAAAAAAGAGATTAAGAGCTGAAATTGTCAATAAAAGGAAATTGATTTTTAACTTGAATATGAAATGTTTACATTTAATCGATTTGATATGTTATAAAAAGTATAGAAAGTTCGACGGTAATTGGAAAGATGAGATTTTGGATGTAACCTTGAGAAAAATGTTTGACATCGTGGAATACGAAAAAAAATGCTCAAGAGCAGTCATGGAAAAAAGTTGCACGTGATGATTGACAGACAACGTGTACAAGAACAACGGGAGAATATGTACGAGGTATATCAGAATAACTCCAACTTGACCTTGAGCTTCACGCAAAGAGCTATTTTGCAGAGAGGTAAAAAATTTGCGTTTCCACGGAGCCTGCCGAGGACGGAGGAATTAATACCCAACTTAGAAGAAATGGCACGCAGTGTACCAGCAGAAGAACGTGAAAAATTTTGAAGTAAACTGTATAGAATTGTTTTGAAAGAATTTAATGAAAAAAGTAAGAAAAAGAAATATCATATAGATAAAATTCAGTATGAGAAAGAACAACTGATTAAATTAAGAGATGACCCAACAATTAAATTCTGTGAAGCTGATAAAACAGGGCAAATTGTAATATTAAACACAACTGAATATGATCTAAAAATGAATAGAGCTATAGAAGAACTAAATTGCAGCATTCTAACAAAAGACTCAACCGAATCTCAAGTAAGGTACTTAGCTAGAATAAGAAATCACAGCACCTTGCCTGACGAAATAAAGAAAGCATACCCACCAATGGGTACTGGAATACCAAAAATGTTTGCAAAAATAAAAACTCATAAGCCTGATACACCTATGAGAGTGATTGTATCAAAAAGAATTCCCCACTAATAAAACTGGAAAAGAATATCTACAAATTTTTGGCACCTTTGTTCATGAAGACAAGGTTCACTGTGAAGAATACATACAAATTTATTGAGAAAATTAAAGTAATTAAACAAGATTTAAGTGAATATCATATGGCTAGTATGGATGTGAGAGCTCTTTTCCTAGCACACCAGTACCTCAGGCAATAGAAATAATTATTGAAAAATTATATGTGCTACAGACAATGAATGCAATACAAATAGAGGAGTTAAGAGAAATTTTATTGTACATATATGAAAATAACATTTTTAAGTTTAACAACAAGATGTACAAACAAAATCATGGTGGACCTATGGGGTCACCACTGTCAACTTTATTTGCTGAAATTATAATGAGTGACATTGAGGAAAAAATAATAAGTAAACTCGAGGATCCACCACTGATATACTGCAGATATGTTGATGACATTTTTCTGTTATCCAGGCTAAAAAATGATGAACTTGAGGACTTGACAAAAAAGTATAGTGAAATTTATCCATCTATTGAACTGACAGTAGAACAAGAACATGACAATACTTTGGCATTTTTGGACGTTTGATTGTTAAAACAGAGGAGAATATACAATTCAGAGTGCATAGAAAATCTTCATATGTCCCAGTACTTATACCATTTCAGTCATCACATCCATTAACACATAAAAGAAATAGTGTTAAAACACTAATTAAAAGAAGTTTAACACATTCATCAATTGAACAGTATAGAAATGAAGAAATTGAATATATTGAAAAAATTGCATATGATTTTGGATACCCTAAACAGGTATTAAAAAAATGGATTTATGAAGTAACTCAAGGTTACAATAAGGTCAAGACTGATAAAAAACTTGTAAAATATGTAGGAGCAATACCATATATAGAAAATGTTTCAGCAGAAATTAATAAAGTTTGTGGCAAGTATGGCATACAGGTAGGAAATCAGGTACTTACTGTAAAAAATTTAGTGATTAAAAATGAAAAAATTAGCCAATTAGATAAAGCAGGAATTTATGAAATCCCAATAAACCAGCAACCACCTGTGTCATATATAGGCAGCACCAAGAATAAATTAAAGTATAGATTGAACCAGCATATTAATAATTGGAATAAAGAAGCTAAGACAGCATTGACCCAATACTGTATGGAAAATCAAAAATGTCCAAGGTTTGAAGATATTAAAATTATTAAGAGCTGTAAAAACGAAAAGCAGTTAAGAATTGCAGAATCAGTGTTAATTGAAAAAAACAGATCAAGATTATGCAACATTAATGAGCCAAGTAACCTAAACGAACAATGGAAAGCCCTAATAAAAATTGAACAGCAGCGCAAAAAGAAAGAGGAAAAAAGAGCAGCAGGGACAATAGATGGCGCCAGAGACACAACGATTCAGAGATAGCGACTGGAGCCCAGGCCTCGATGGCTCTGCTCACTTGAGCTGTGGTGGGCGGGTGAGACACACCTGCCTCCTGAAGATGACAGGGGCCTGTTGAAAGTACTAGAGGATTGGATGTGAGGGGCTGAATGGGTGTGACACTTGCAGTGGGAGTAGCAGAGGTTGTGAAACAGAAGGAGGAGTTTGATAATTAGAGTTGACCAAGGTTTAATCACCTGTGAATGTAAGGTTATGTACATAGTTTTTACTTGAATTGTATGAATGAGTTGTATGTGTGATTTTTTATCGAATTGACAAGCATTATAATAACATCTTATAAGGCTAAGGAAAAGAAAAAAAAATACGATGTTTCACACCCGAAAATAAGAAGCGTAAGCAAGAAGTCTGTAAACCTTGGAAGCCCAGTTACATCACGATGAATGACGTGTTGGAAGTGTGTTATCATTGGAGGTTACCATGATCTTTATGGTGAGTGAGTGGTTCTTTCTAATGGTTTTTTCACTAAGAGTAATATTATCATTTTTGGTAAAAGAAAAACACCTTGAAAATTACCAACCAGATGTGTCACTTTCAAGCAGCTCATTATTCACAACTATAAAATTTGTGTAAATTAGTTTTTAAAATTTAAGCCTAGGCTAATTATTTTTTTCATTAATTGCTTGCAGAATCATAAGCAACAAGTCATGCAAATAATCATCTAGTTTTTGTGTCTTATTAAATCGTTTCTTGTAATTGTAATGTTAATGTTTACGTAATTGAAATCTTCAACATTTAACACCCCTCCCCCTTAAACTCGTACACTAGTCTTTACTTTTGAACTCTATTTCCTGCAGTATATATATTTTCTTACAGTACTCTTTATTTACACATTTTTCTTCATTTTCTATCTTTCAATTAGATATTGAAAGATAGTTAAAATTGTCCTTCAAAACAAATGGAAAAACGTGGATTTTTTCACAACTTTAATCTCAAATATTTTCATTATTAGGCAAAATGAAGTGATTAAATTTTGGTATGATGTTACCAAATAGAAGTCACTGTGGTATAAAATTCAGATTTTTACTGTGTAATCCACTGGAGATATAGTTACTAAAAAATACTAAAAATTTCAAAATTTCCCATTTTCATCAGTGAAAAAATCTTGGAAGGGCTCAAAACACTCCAGTTTTCTCACCCTAGATACAAGCTACTGTTACCATGGTTCTTGCACAATAAAACTGGTTTGAATGTTTTGACCCCTTCGTGGTGAAAATTTGGCTCGGAAACTGAAAAAATGAAAATTTTAACAGTCAACTTTGACCACCAATAAAATTTCCAAAACACCTCAGATATTAAAAAAGGGTAAATCAAAATAAACAGCACTTTATTCTGAATAATATGGCTCTTGAATTTTTGAATTAGCTAAATTAGGGAAAAAGTTATAGCATTTTGTATAAATACTTGCAACTCCAAAAATGGAGATGTTCCAAGCGTCACCAAACGGCCAGGATTTTTTTTCTTTCCAAAATTGGTTTTGAACTTTCTAAAGCTGCATAAACAACTCTGCAAAAAATTAAAAAAAAAATTAAAGATGGTGCAGTAACCACTCCCAGTTGAAATAGCATGAACCCATAAGTGCTTTTTGATTGTGTACAGCAATAAAGGCAGAAAAATGTTTGTGGATTGAATGAGTTAATGTGACAGCTCTAAAGGCATTCATGTTGTAAAAGAGAGGTGATGACCACAGATGCTGGCGTGATTTTGACAAACAGAAAAAAAACAACAACAACATAAAAACAAATCCCATCACTTACTATGTTTAGAAACCACCATTTTCATAAACAAAATTGTTATTTATAAATGCTATATATATTTTTGTATTTGTAACCCTATCACATTTTTATTGGCATTAGTAATAAACGGAATTTACAGGTATTTGTACTTCATTTTGTAGGCATTCCAGTCATTACAGGACATTTCCATTACTTGATCATCATTCATTTTGATTTAACTGAAATGATTATAGTTCTTGCATAACGTATTTCAAATTTAGAACCAACCGATCTGTGTTGGTGGTTCCAGAATAACTCTGCCAGCAATACTACACGATAAAAACTACGACCAAATATTTCAGTCAAATTCCATAGAAATGTCTGTTAACTAATAAAACACAAAGCTGCAGAAAAACATCTTGTGAAATAGTTTTAAATAAACGAATACGTAGTGCGATAAAAAGTTCCAAGACTAGGTACGTAGCGCGCCAACAGATGGCAGTACGCGGATGTGCGAGCAGCGGTCGAGGGCAGTGACCTTCACGAGTCATTGTGCCGAGTGGCGCCGTTCTGTGAATATCAGGAGCTGTGCTACACAATATTTGGTGACCACGTGTAGAACACAGCTGCGATTTCAGTATGGACTGCAAACTAGGGCAGCGAGCGAACATCAAATTCTGTGTCAAACTTGGAAAATCGGGAACGGAGACGCATGAAACGTTGCGGCAGGCTTATGGCGATGAAGCAATGAGTCGTGCGAGGTGTTTTGAGTAGCACTCGGGCGTCAAAAGTGGCAGAACGGCACTGGAAGACGACCGTTCAAGTGCAAAACCCCGAAAATGGGAACAAAATTAGGAAACTGCTGCATGAGGATCGTCGGAGAACCATTGAAGACATTGCTATACCATCGTCAACGTGTCATACGGAACAGTGCAAGAAATTCTGACGTCGGTTTTGAACATGCACCGCATTGCTGCAAAGTTTGTGCCAAAGATTCTGAACCCCGAACAGAAGGTGCTCTGTGTCAAACTCTTCGTCAGCAGGTGGTAATTGAAACAAGATCTTCGTCAGCAGGTGGTGAATGAAACAATGTTCCTGTCGCGGGTCATCACTGGGACGAGACTTGGGTCTACAGTTACGACCCGGAGACCAAACAACAGTCGTCGCAGTGGAAGAGCCTGGCATCTTCACGACCGAAGAAGGCCGGACAGGTCCGGATCACAACCAAAAGCATGCTCATCATGTTCTTCACCATTCGTGGGGTTGTGCACTGTGAATTCCTTTCCCAGAGCCAGACTGTCACCGCTCTTTTTTACTGCATGTTCTGCGGCGTTTTAGGGAGGACATTCGCCACAAACGACCTGAATGTGGCGCAAGGACGATTTCCTACTCCTTCACGACAATGCAGCAGCTCACAGAGCGTTAGCAACACACCAGTTTTGCAGCCACAACAGCATTTCCTCACCCTCCTTACTCGATGGATTTGGCCCCCTGCGACTTCTTTCTCTTTCTGAAGATGAAGCTCAAGGGTAACCGTTTTGAAACCGTGGACGAGATCCAGCATGAATCGCAGACGGTGCTTGACACGATTCACGAACAGGACTTCAAGGGAGCGTTCCAACAGTGGCAAAAACGCTGGCAGTGGTGTATCACTGCCCAAGGAGACTACTTTGAGGGAGATCATAGCCAGACTTGAGTACTTTGTTGTATATCGGCCTAGTATTGGAACTTTTTGATCGGACCTCGTATCTTACAAAACTTATCTTGCATGTCAGAAATACATAGTGAACATGAATATATTTTTTGGTCAACATCTTCAATACTATAATTTTCAGATTAGAGGAAAAGTTTATACTGAATTCTAGAAAAACAAGCATAACTATTTCATTCTTTCAAACTGTACTTACTTTCATCATCTTGCTTTTCTTCAGAAGAATCTGCGTTTTCATCAGGAGATGACTTTTTTATCTGAAAAACAAAATGACTATCACATGAGGAAATCAAAGAAAATTTACATTTTTAAACAATGTACTTTTCAACAATGGGAAAAATTCTGTAAGAAAACAAAGTTAATAATTTCTTACTACCTCAAATATTCTTTTCTTTTTCCTTTTGTATACTTTTTCCAGAATATGATTTCATTTTACCGTTCACTACCACAGCATTCCATCATCACTCTAGCTTTTAAGCCCTCATTCCCTCATAAATTGCAATTTGAAGATTGCACAATTTGCCCCTCCAAAAAGGAGGGGGCTGCAGTACATTCCTGAGAAAGTAAGAGTTGGTGTGCATGAGTGTGAGAAGAGGGTGGCCAGAAGCACAGAGATCACACATTTCAAGAGATCATCACACATTCTTAATGGAATGAAACACAATGACACGCTGGAAACAAGACACAGCAGAAATGCTATTATTCAACCTAAATAGGATGAAAGAGGTAGGATAATGGCTGTGGTGAACAATATAGAATAGTAATGAAAAACAGTTACACATACATACACTATCAGTTTCTAACTACAAATGCAAGGTAGTATAACCTTACCACAAAAGAAAGGAGTTTTGAAGCTTCCTTTCTGTGTGGTAAGGTCATGCTACTATTTAAACAACTGAAAATCAGTAGCATTTATTTTCCTTTTTGATCAATTGGGCTAGGATTAATATGTAATTAAATATTTTTACATATTTGATGTTTTTTGCTGTTATTATGCATAATTACTGTTTTACCACATCTATTACATTCTTTCACATTTAAAAATATTTTTACACAAAACTACCCATATTTTCTGCTGTAGCAACCTGTGAGCTGACAAATGGTAGCACATACTGGCACCTGTCTGCTTCCTCACCTCAGATAAGAGACAAGGAAAGCAGACTGAGTCATCTGTCATTTAATGTGTAGTTTCATGTCCAGCTTCTTCCTGTATCATTTTGTTCATGTCATTGTTAGAAGTTTGTTCATCCTCTTCAAGTTGTTGAGTAAATCGATATGCCCAAAAATAAATCAACTATATCATCCAAATTAAAGGCATTTATTAATGAGTTTCCTGATGAAGGACTGAGAACTGACAGAAATATTTCGTTTTGTGGTGTCTGAGCATTAGCTGTTTTTTGTGACAGGTATTTTCAAATTTTGCAACACATTAAAACTGGGAAACAAAACAACAACAACAAAAAAGTGAAAAACACTTAGTTGAAACAAATGCTTCTTACAGAAGTTCCAGGGAACAAAGAGTAAGCAGGTCAGTTCAAATTTCAATTTGGATTTATGATGTGCACTGGTGGGTTCAGATATCCTGTTGTCAAAGGTAAACAATCCAGGGTTTAGAAGTTTCCTAGAAAAATACTGCAGTCAAGTAATTCCAGATGAGTCTACTTTAAGAAAAAAATTACTTGCAGATGATATAAGATGAAACTGTACTAAAAATCAGGAAAAAAATGAAGGGTTTCCTATTTGGATTTCAGTTAACGAAACAACAGATGCCCATGGGTGATATATAGGAAACGTTATTGTTGGACATCTGAATGAATCAGCACCATCCATCCCATATTTAATTACTTGTGAAGAACTAGCAAAATGTAACCACCACACGATCGCTAAATTGATCAATGAATTACTGTGAATTTTATGGCCAGAGGGAGTAAAATTCGATAAAAGTACACTTATCGGTAACTGATGCTGCACCCTACATGATGAAAGCAGCTGCAGCACTTTGTGTGCTGTTCCTCAAGATAATTCATTTGACTTGTCTCGCACACGGGCTCCACAGAACTGCTGTAACAATCTGCTGCAATTTTCCACAAACTAATTCGTTGATTGCAACAGGTAAAAAGACTTCTTCTTAAAGCTCTCAGCAGAACTAAAAAGTTGAGAGAAATGTTCCCAGATTTACCACTCCCACCTCAGCCTGTGACTACACATTAGGGTACTGGTTACAAGCTGCAGGATATTATGGAGACAACTTCAGCAAAATCAAGGAAGTAATCTCTCAACAACTCAGACGATTCTGTTTCCATTGGAAAAGGACAAGTTCTGCTGGATAGTGATACTTTATTAGAGGAATTGACTTTCCTAAAGACACATTTGACTGTATTGGATCGGGCCATCACAGAACTTGAAACTTCAAGTGTTCCTTTGATAAATAATTTAAATAAACTTGAAGAGATGACTGAAATAGTATAAAAAGGTTGTCAATACATCTCATTTGATTCTATCATAAAGTTCACATACCATTACGTGACTACGAGGTTCTTCACAAAGACGCTTTAACGTCTGTAAGTTTTCTGTTTTACACGTTATAAATAGTTTCAGTTAAAAGCCCTAAAAATGTTACTTATCAAAGTGTGTCTTTGGTCCCACATCGGTAGTTTATTGAGAGCCTTTTGGTCAAAAGTTGTATCATACTTCTATATGGTTGTATGCAATGTCCAGCCATTAGGGAACCGAATTAGCCTAATGGCTGGACATTGCATACAACCATATAGAAGCATGATACAACTTTTGACCAAAAGGCTCTCAATAAACTACTGATGTGGGACCAAAGACACACTTCAGTAAGAAACATTTTTAGGACTTTTAACTGAATTATATCTGAATTGAATTAACTTAATGCACCGCCGCAGACTGTACCCACTTGTAACGTGTAAAACAGAAAACTTACAGACATTAAAGCGTCTTTGTGAAGTAAAACGGTTGTGTTTTATAATTTCATTGGAGAAATTATAAAACACAAAATGAATGCTGTAGTAAAAAAAATCAAGGCTAGAAACCTTTACAACTAAAAAAAAAAAAAAAAAAAAATCTTCAGGGAACTTTAACTAGCAGCTGAGCTGTTTTAAAAGATAAGGAATTCTCATCATCAGATATAGCGGGGTTTAATTTTTGCCCATCACCTCATGTGACAAGAGGTCATTGAGCCAATTGAAAGGTATTTTGAGAGAAAACAGGAGGAGCTTTTTTTGACAACCTGAAGTAAGTATGAAAAAACCATTAGAAAGTACCACATACTCACCAAAAAATTATGGTAACCTCCAATGACAACACACTTCCAACACGTCATTCATCGTGATGTAACTCACACCCGGAAGTAAGAAGCGTAAGCAAGATGTCTGTTAACCTTGGAAGCCCAGTTACATCACGATGAATGACGTGTTGGAAGTGTGTTGTCATTGGAGGTTACCATAATTTTTGGTGAGTACGTGGTACTTTCTAATGGTTTTTCATTTATGAATTGCACGTAAACTATGCGCACTTTGCAAGAGGTTAATACCTTAAAAGTGCAAATATAATAATGAAGTATGTATGTTGTTGCTAGTTGCAATGGCAGTAAGTTAGTTGAGAACCTTGGTTTTGAGTACAGTAATTTAAGATTTCTAAAGTAATTTCTTATGACTGTATATATAAAGAAATTATAGAAAGTTATTAAAAATATAAAAAGAAATATATCACATATTTTAATGATTTTTGTTTTTTCCCCTACTATTTCCTCATTTTCAATAAATATTTTATGTACATATTTTGAAATTTTTATTATATATAAATCCTAGCCCTATTGATCAACCTTAACAGGAGGCTTTCATCCCCCTTACATTTGATGGGGTTTTTAAGCATTTAAATATATATATATATTTTTTGCCAAAATCCATTCATGCTGTATATCAAACATGAAAAGTCCACTTTAAAGGTTTTCAAACACCACTAAAAATAACTTTCTAAGTCAATTCAGAAGGCAGTTCTGCTATTTTTATGTAAAGTTCTGCTATTTATTGTGTAGCCAATATTAATTTTTAAAAAATGGGTATTTTGAGCATATTTGAGCACACTATACTTCTTGAACAATGGGGGCAAAATGAGCCAAAATCTGGCACATTTTCATTTCTTATGCAGACTTACTAATTTACAAATTTATTGTGGAATAACTTTTTTACGGGTCTTATAGAGGTTATTTTTAATGAAAGTTGGTCGTCAAATTTTCGAACTAAAGCCTAGTTCGTCATCAGGACTATGTCACTGGAGTAGTTGCTACTCCAGTGACATAGTCCTGATGACAAAAGCAACTACTCCAGTGACATAGTCCTGATGACGAACTAGGCTTTAGTTCGAAAATTTGACAACCAACTTTCATTAAAAATAACCTCTATAAGACCCGTAAAAAAGTTATTCCACAATCACTATGAATAGAGGTGCCATAAATGCATTTACAACTAGGATTACAAATTTAGTAAAAATCCAAAATGGTGAAGTAAATTTTTGCAGTCTTTTTTTTATTATATTTATTTATTTATTTATTTTGCAGAGGGGGATGGGATAATTTTATGTGAGACTCATCTTTTAAAGAAAGCAACAAAAAAAAAAAAAAACCTAATGAGTTTTAGTTCAGTTTGTGGTAATTAGAAAAGGACCCTCACATGATCTTTAGGAAGAAATTAAGTAAACATGCAAATGAAATACAGCTGATGAAGCTACATTTGTTCACACAAGCAAGAAATTTGGGGATTAACATATATAAGAAAATTCATAATTTCTTAACTTGAAACACACATATTAATGAAGAAATCATCTTTACAAGTACAAGAGAAATGTAGAAGTATATAATAATAAAATACTGTAGATTGAGTTAACTAGAAACAAATAAGTGCAAGAAGACTTTAAAAGATAATAATTTGGTTTTTATAGGTGTAAACAGGATCATACAAGATCTGCTGAGTGTTTACTCGCCAATGGGCAGTTTTTTTTTCAAGGCACTAGAACAACACAGGCTAAAATGGAAAAGTATAAACAGAACAGAGAAGTTAAAATCAAATAAGCAATGGTCATGTGAGGTAACATCAGCTTAATATATTATACATACATACATACATATCACTAAGCTGTACTCTGAGATTCAGAGGTTAGCTCCAAAAAGAAATACAAACTTCCAGATATTTTTACCTATTGTTGTCGTATCAAACTTCGCAATTTACAGCGATCTTGACATACAACTCGTGCTTCACTGATATCCATTACACGCCGTACACAAGATCTTTTATACTTCATACTCATAATCTTTTTCTCATGCAGACACTCCTGAATCTGATCCACCCATGTTTTCCTTGGCCTTCCTCTGCCTTTCCTTCCTGCCACTTGGGCTGAAAATATTTTCTTAGTAAGCATTTCATCACTTATTCTTTCAACATGGCCAAACCACCGAAGCATATTGGTCTCCACCTTGCTAACAACATTTTTAATATATTATGATGTACATCTGATATAGTTATTTTGTGTTCAGTCCTAACAGAGTGGTCCATGCACATGGTAGATCTATTGATACAAAATTGCTGCCCACTTCACTGTGAGAGAGAATCTGTATCATGTTCCTTAATAAGGTTCCTTTTGTGGTGGTACATGATGCAAGATCCTTGACATCACTCCTGAGTTGGATTGCTTCATTATTTGAGGCTTACCTTGACAGTGCAATTGTGAGCTCAGCATACTTGACATCCCTTTTATGCATTATATCTCCAAATTATGGGGGTTTTTTTTTCTTCTAAGGGACAAAATGAAATTATATGTCACATTTTCGGGTAGTACCCCTACTCTTTCTCAGGACTACAGCTATAGTAAGTGTTGCCATTTGTGAGGTAAATTCTAACCTTTCAAATGATTTAATGTTGTACCTCTTCTCTCTATTTCTAGTCCTTCTGACCATTTTCTTCTGAAAAAGTGCTGTTGATGTATCAGAACTTCTACAGTGTCCCAAAGCACTTTATGTCCTGTATTTTGAACATTTCTGCCCAAACCTGTTTTGTTTGCCATATTTTTAATTGCAGCTTTATGTTCTCTGCCAATCTGGTCCTAAGCTGTCTGCCTGTTTCTCCCACATAGCTAAGACCACACTCACATTTTATGGTGTAGACCACACCTTCTTGTAAAATGATGTTTTCTTCTTTTTGCTTTAATTTTGGAAGGTAGTTACTAATTTTATTCTGTAATCCTGGAGCCAGTCTGACTAGAAACTTTTCACTAATCCTCTGAAGTTTTTCAAACAGTCCTTTTTGGTAAGTAGTTTTTCTAGTTAACTGAAACTTAGTTTTTGACATCTGATTCTTTTCTTTGTTTACTACGAATTTTGTTGACTAGTACAGTAAGGTAAAAATCCTCCAAATACGTGGCGCCAGTAAAAAAACAAATACATCACTCTTTCCACGTTCCAGAAACACATATAAAAAATTTTCAGTTGCTATCCCAGCAAAAACACAAGTGCTGGGAAACTGCTGGCCACCAGCCGGCAGTGATGGGTCACTGCTGGCTGAAATCTGCCGCTCACGGCCCGGTAGTGGTCCGTTGGTGGCAGCGCTATCAGTTGGCGAGCCATTGATGGCCCTGCAGCATCGCCGTGAATTGTGGGCCTCCAAGCAAGTGCCACTAGTGGCCCGTTGCTGGCAACCAATGCAACCCCCAACAGCAGGGTGGAAGCAACGGGACTGCGCATGCGCAGAAGCAACACTTGCTGTGTCTCTCATGGTACCAGTTAGTTGAAGACGACGCTATCGCTATCGTGTTATTTTAGTGGATGTTAAGAAAAAATCCATATGTGGAGAGGCGAATTAATTTCCTAATGAAACAAATAAAGGTAACTTGATCACGCTAGTTACGTTAACTGAAAACTTTTACAAAAAGTTCGTAAGTTGGAAGCTTTCGACCTTATCTTAGGTCTTCATCACGCCAATGGAGGACTAAGATTGTTGCCAGATTCTACATTTGAATTTTTCCTATTTTTGTTGCCAAAACTTAGAATTGATCTCCAGATCAACGGAATGTAGAGAGGAGATTCGGAGTTGCAAGTCATTGAGTTGAAAATAATTTCTATGCTTTCACGGTAACAGAGGGCAAAACGATTGTCAAAAGAAGCAATTTGTTTTGCTTTGTTCCAGTGGGGAACTGCAGATGTGTCTTCCATTGTCAAAATAGACAAGGCAGTATTAGGATTGGCTTTCGAAACATCTTTTCTATGTTCTAAAATTCTATGGTTAATGCACCTGTATGTGCTTCCAATGTATAAGTTATCCCCAGTAGAAGAAAAGATAGGAATGCAGTAAACTCCTGGGAGGTTCAGGCTTTCAACTTTGTCCCTATCCCTTTGTAGAAGTTTCAATATGTTTGGGGTAGATTTAATGGCAAGATGGTAACCAAAACTTCTAAAAAAAGAATCTGTAACTTATAAGCATAGGAAGGATGGTAAGGAACAGAACCACAGAATTTCAGGTCTTCTTTCTTGTGAGGAAGGAGGCATTCGATTTTCGAATGGTTTTCATATTTCTTTATGAGGGAGTTGACTGTAACAGCAGGGAAACCATGGGAGAGGGCTATTGTAGAAATTTTGGAGAGTTCTTCTTGAAGAGAGAGTTGGTTGTTGCAAATGATATGAGCCCTGTGGATGTAGGACTTCAATGCTGCAGGCTTGTAGAGATGCAGGGTGCAATGACTTGCAACTCCCGAATCTCCTCTCTACATTCCGTTGATCTGGAGATCAATTCTAAGTTTTGGCAACAAAAATAGGAAAATTCAAATGTAGAATCTGGCAACAATCTTAGTCCTCCATTGGCGTGATGAAGACCTAAGATAAGGTCGAAAGCTTCCAACTTACGAACTTTTTGTAAAAGTTTTCAGTTAACGTAACTAGCGTGATCAAGTTACCTTTATTTGTTAATACTGTTACGTGTTTTGCCCATCATCGTCATGTTCCTAATGAAATTTTACGTCGACAAAGATATCAGATTAAGCCGTGAAATACACCCACTCCATTCCCATGAATAAAAATTCATGGAATGGAGTGGATGAATAACAAGAAAAAATTTTAAACCGCTTGAAACAAATATCCTGGAAAACCATTAAAACAACGTTTGTTGAAAAAAAAACAGAATTATACGAGTACAAAATTTATTAATTATTTGAAAGAGAAAAAAAGCAACGCTATGTGGTGTACTCATCCATGGGTTGAATACACAAGACTGGGAGGAATTCGCTTCTAAAAATAACGAGAAGTAAAATAAAATATCTTTTACTCTTTAAAACAAATGTAGCCTTCGGACAACGGAAAGGAAAGACACAACGTTAAAAATGTAACAGAATATGACATGAACCCGGGTAAATATATATTTATTCAACAATCTCTTTTCAAGACGGCAAGGACAGTACAAAACTTTGGAAAGCGACTCTTAAGTATGTACACGCCTTGAAAATGAGTGAATTTCCCTTAAGGTAAAAAAAAACAAAAACTGTCGTTACGTTGAAAAAAATTAATTTATCAATTATATGAAACTGACTTTTATGAAAAATACCTTGCAATATTGTAAAATGAAAGAGTGAAGCATTCGATTACACATTGCATGCCAAACAGACAGTTTTATCCATATGCTCGAGCGTGGCGAATTAGTCCAGTCGGTAGAGAGCTCAGCTATCACGCCAACGGCCCAGGTTCAAATCTACTCAGATGCAAACGGGTGTTTTTCCGATCTGTTGAGAAAATTTCCCCAGTGCAGTGCGTTAATTCACAAGCTTCGTAAGGATAGAAAAAAAAAATTGTAGCTTTAAGAAACTGCGGTTATCTTTGCTTTTTTTTTTTTTTTTTTAAATTATTATGGCTACTACTGGGAAATTGGCGGACAAGATTCTGCAAGCCACCAGTTACGTCACGTGGTTGCCAGCTGCCACTAATGGCACACTAGCGGACCACATTAGGCTAGCCATCATTTCTGGCACGTGCTTGCAGGGCCACTGAAGGGCCACTTGTGGCAGCTACTGCCTGTGATGGACCACTGATGGCCCTGTTGTAGCATATGACAACTGATGGGGTGCCAGCTGTTGGCCTGAACTGCTGGCCCTTTTGGTGGCCGCTCGGACATTTTATTGACGGTTTGGCAGCGGCAACATAGTACTGGGCCAGCAAGACTGTTTTTGCTGGGATGTGTTTCTGGAACGTGGAAAGAGCGATGTATTTATTTATTCACAGAAGGGTAATTATTATCTTCCAAAACTTTTCCAATTCCTCCTATTGAGCAATTTTTAAAAATTCTGAAGAATTTAGAACGTTTATTTTTTCCAAAAATTGAGTGGCCACAGTAGTTTTTATGTAATCTGGACGCTTTGACTGATAGTTTAACATTTTATTATTGTTAGTAGGTCTTATACAGGGTGTTTCATAAAGAATGTCCCGATTTGAAAAGTGGATATCTCGGCAACCACGAACCACAGGTGAATGCGACTCATATCATGTCTATGGGCGTGGCCCAGAGTTTGTTATGACTACTGCTAGATGGCAGTACAAGCGTCCGAACAGCAACTACGCTTAGTGAGTGAGAAGATGGCGTTGAGGCAACAGAAGGCGTTTTGTGTGCTCGAATTTAGCAAGATCAAGTCTGTGATTACCGTGCAGGGTGCGTTTAAATGGCGTTACGGCAGTGCTCCATCAGTGGGCAAAAACATTCATCATTGGTATCGACAATTTGAAGAAACAGGGTGTTTATGTAAGGGAAAGAGTCCTGGACAACCAACCACCTCAGCGATGAACGTGCAACGAATTCACGAGGCATTTCAGCGAAGCCCACAGAAGTCTACTCGACATGCAAGTCATAAACTTGCCATCCCTCATGTGACTGTTTGGCGTGTTTTACGATAACTTTTGCTGCTGAAGCTGTACAGATTGCAACTGGTGCAAGCTCTTCCTGGAGGTAACGAATATCAATTTTTTTGCGAACAACACGGTTACGGGCAACTCCTATCTTGCAATGCTGAAGGGCTGGCTACTTCCACAGCTGCAGGATGACTCTGAAGATTACATTTTGCAGCAGGACGGTGCACCACCACATTGGAACCTCCAAGTTTGTCGGTTTCTAAACGACACATTGCCTGAGCGTTGGATTGGACACAGGGGACCCCATGACTTGGCACTACACGCTTGGCCTCTGAGATCTCTAGACACCACACCATGTGACTTTTAATTATGGGGATACGTAAAAGACCGTGTTTATGTTCCCCTTTACCCACTGACTTGAATGAACTCCGAACGAGAATCACGGCCGCGGTAAATTCTGTGACTGAAGACACTCTCCGACGCGTTTGGGATGAATTCAGCTATCGGTTTGATGTGAGGATAAAAATGTTAAATAAAAGACTCATTTCATTAAGGAAGGCTTTTACATTCTAAAAAGGGAAGCTATTAACTCCAACTAACACAATCTATCAGCTTCATCTTCAACAGATGGATCCATCCCTAATGGTAACAAAAAAATCTCACAAAAACCTTCACAACTTTAATTTCCTTGAGATTACGTGAATGGCAACAGACAGGGTTTCTGGAACCGAGCAATTGAAATGGATACAGTTCAAGAACCTTCTGGAACAACTAATATCAGTGGTAATGTGACCTGAAGGACATAAAGGGACATGAAATGTCTGCAGATAATTTAAGCAGTCCAGAGATAAGGAATAATTATGCTTCTATTATTTCTGCATAAATTATTTACTTATTATTCCATTAATATGAAAATCAATTTTTGAAAATAAATAATTAATACTTTACAGATCTGGCAACCACTTACTATCATCTTCATCCATCTGTCAAAAGGCTGATGAAGACTGAAGTTATGAGTTGAAAGCTTCCTTCCCTCAAACTTTTTAAATAATATCTTAAAAGTCT
The DNA here is from genome assembly GCA_039090855.1 of Macrothele yani. Classification (NCBI taxonomy): domain Eukaryota; kingdom Metazoa; phylum Arthropoda; class Arachnida; order Araneae; family Macrothelidae; genus Macrothele; species Macrothele yani. The sequence goes on along the minus strand of CM077005.1, from coordinate 42,315,415 downwards.
TATACTTATTAGTTTTCAAACAGTACCAAAAACTGACTTTCTAAATTTTGCAGAACTAGAATTACAATAATTCTAATTGCAAATTTCTAATTGCCATATCTCACAAAATGTTTGTCACAGAAACCAAATTTTTTGATGCCTCTTATTTTCTCAGCCCAAATTCACCAGGTTTTAGGAAAATAGGTGATGAAAAGAAAAATTCATTCATACATTTGACATGGAATAACCCAACCTCAGAATTGCAGATCCTACTGTTTTAATGGCATGAAATGAAAGTAACTTATAAAATATTTTTGAAAGAACACAAAAGAACATTTAAGGAATTTGAACAATCATAATTTGTAGCTAAGTGCTGCAACGGTGTAAAAGCTGCCTCTGTGTGAAAGATATAACTACAATAGAACCTCATTAAACTGCTATCTTCATAACACTAAACTAATGGTAAGTGAGGGTGGTGGTTTAAAGAGGTTAATGTAAACTTAATTGAATGAACGGAAACCAAACTTTTTGATGCCTCTTATTTAAAAGGAAGAAATAAAATACATTCTTATTTTTCAGATCTCTAATTCTTAGAATGTAGGGTTTGAAAACACCATGATTAAGTAAACATCATTACTTAAATCCTTAAAACAAAATGTTAACATTTTCTTCTATAACATCAATACTTCTTTTATCAGTACCATCCACACTTACACAGTGAACTGTTGACATTCGTTTATAATTTTGCAACTTTCCTCATTTTTGTTTGAAATAGATTTATTGGATATCATCCTATAAAACCAACCAGATCCATTCAGGTTATACACATCTACACTATATTGACAAAAGTCACCCAGACACCCCTTCAAAAGCAAATGAACGGATCTGGCGCGTTGTTAAGACGCGCAGTACAGCTGCAAATGGTATAAAACCAAGCCTGCAGCTGACTGCAATCATAACGCACTGTGAGGTTGAGTGAAAATGTCGCTGCAGGAGAGAACTGACTTTGAGAAAGAAAAGATTGTTGGGAGTTATATTAGCAGGCTGTCCATAAGAGAAACCGAGAGGTGTTTAAACATACCCAAGTCAACTGTTTTGGGTGCACTGAATAAGTGGAAGACACATGGCATGCCTGAAGCAGCAAAACGTACCGGCAGGCCAAAGAAAATGAGTGATAGAGGACGTCGAAGCCTCAGGAGAGTCGTTATAGCTAATTGATGGAGTACTGTACAAGATCTCAGTGTTCAGGTGAGTAAAAATTCTGGAACCTCGGTATGTACACGTACCATTCGCAGATAACTTTATTCCATGGGCTACTGTGGCTGTGTGGCCGCTCATAAGCTTTTCATCTCCACTCGGAATGCTACTCATCATTTAACATGGTGCAAAGAACATTTATTGTGGACTGTAGATCAATGGAAACGAGTCTTACGGACTGATGAATCCAGATACACGATCCATTAGTCTGATGCCAGTGTGTGGGTATGGCGGCAGCAGGGGGAATGCTATTTACCACAGTGTACTGTTCCTACGGTAAAGTTTGGAGCTGGCAGTGTATTTGTGTGGGGGTGTTTTTTGTGGTATGGTCCTGGCCCATTGGTTATCATGGACAAACCTGTAAACCAGCAAGTCTACCTTGATATTCTGGACAATTATGCCCTACCAACTCTGTGGCAATACTATGGAACCAAGCCTTGTTGGTACCAGCAGGATAATGCACCGAGCCATAAAGCAAGGACTGTTATGACATGGTTTGATGATAATTCCTTTTCTTGTGTGGATTGGCCAGCACTGAGCCCAGATCTTAATCCCATAGAGCACCTATGGGATGAATTAGAGCACCACATAAGAAGTTTAGAACCAAGGCCCATTACTAAGCAACAGCATACTGAATGGAAGCGCATACCTATCGCTGTGTTCCAAAACCTTGTCAAAAGCATGTCTCAAAGGGTCAGTGCATGCATTAAGGCCAAAGGTGGACCGACACCGTACTAATGTATGCCAATAAATAATATGTTGTGTTTTTCTTCTAGGTGTCCGGTAACTTTTGTCAATACAGTGTATATCTAAATATGATTTCTTACATTTTTTTTTCTTGCATCATCCACTGAACTTTTGGAGGTTTCAGCTGTTTTACTGCTGAAACCTCCAAAAGTTCAATGATAATCTGTGCCAATTTTTGAATCTGACAAGCTAACCATTACTATAGCTGAATTCTTGAATTTGGTAATCTTTCCCAAACTGTCTCACTTTTTCAAGAATAACTTCATCAGCAACAACTGCATGATTGGCATTTACCTGCCCAATCCATCGAACAAGTTTTCTCTAAATTATTTGTTCGCTACTTTCAAATTTTTTGACTGAGTGGAGTTGTTTTTCAGATCCCATTCATTTCTGCTTATTGCTTACCATGTCTCCTACTGTTGACTTACCATGTCTGTTCTGTTGACTTGTCAAAAAGATTGGAAAAGCAATTTCCCAATGTCTGACTGAAGGTAGCGGCCGAAGCACTACCAAGCCCTGTCGGCAGTGCTAAAGGGCATAGCCCTGCTTCCGAGAACAGCCGGAAGGTAGAGCCCAATGCCAGGAGGAAACCGTCAAAGACGCTTCCCCCAGCAAAGGGCTCTAAAGCCGCTACACCCACGAAGGGAACCTCGACTGAGCCTTCTCAGTCAGCTAGTGGTGTAAGCACGCCCTTGCCAGTTCCGCCCATGGCAAGGAAGGGTAAACCACCACCCCAGCCCGAACCCTCTCGGGCTCCAGAGGGGTTGTCCGCTGGTCCCCCAGAGATACCATTGGTGGGATACAAGCATCCCAGGACACCCCCGGTGCTTACACCTGAGGCTTTCACGAGCTGCATTTTCGCCCTCATTGGGGAAGTTGAATCCGTTCTCTTAGACTCGCGGGTCACTTCCTCAGGGAGAGAAAAGGTGAAAGCGGCCTTGAATAGCATTAATAAGGCTTGTTACGAGCAAGCCGATCGGGTAGCCTATATTGAAGGCAGGCTGTTCGTTCGGCAGGAGTCGAGCTGCGAAGCCGACGCGAAAGTGGTTTCCTACGCCGAAGTGGCGAGGAAAGGGGCTAGCACGGCGAAAGGGTCTTCGTCCGCCCCGATTGAGAATAAAAAGAAGAAGAAAAGTCGGGAGACGGGAGACATGTGCTTTTGGTCTACCCGACAGTCGAGAGTGCGTCTTCAGAGGACATGAAGAAGACCCTGAAAACTGCAGTCAACCCAACTAAACTGCAGATAGGGGTCAAGAGCTTTCGGAGCATTAGGAAAGGAGGGGTCGCGGTGGAGTGTTCCCATCCCGCGGAGCTCGACAGCCTTGCCCAGGAGTTGAGAAGCAATCCGCTGACCAAGGATTGCACACTCCCCACGGCCCCACGAAAGAGATACCCCCGGTTGATAGTTTATGGGGTCGACAGGGATCTCTCAGGGAAAAAGTTCGAGGAGGCGGTTTGCAGGCAAAACCCAGAACTCGAGAACGGGTTTAAAGCCTGTTTCCTCATCAAGGGCAAGGGAGGTAGGGTCCACTGGGTGGCAGACGTGGAGTCCAAGGCCTTCAAGCACTTGGTGAGGCGGAAGTCACTGAACTTGGGTTGGTCAGTGCTCCGCCTAAAGGAATTTTTGAGGGAGGTCAGGTGCTTTTGGTGTAATGGCTTCGGCCATTTCCGAAGCAACTGCCCCGAGTCAGAAGCAAGGTGCGGCAATTGCGGTGAAGTTGGGCACCAGCACCACCAGTGTGCAGCCGCACCGAAGTGCAGCAATTGCACTGCTGCAAATGCCAAGTTCCGCCTGAAACTGGACGTCTCTCACTCCAGCTTCAGTAAGATGTGTCCTAGTCTTATTAGGGAACTTGAGCAAAGGAAAAGCCGGGTCAACTATGGTTGACAGATGGTTGTACTCTCGGAGGTACGTTGCTCTCAATATTGATCTTTTGGGTCTATTGACCAAGGTATTTTTGATGACCCTGGCCCGGAGTTATCACCACAGCACTGGCTGGCCCTAGCACTGTGGACCATGTAAATAATTGCTATGTGTGCCTAATGTGATTCAATGTCTGAATATTTGTGAGAGGGGTGCATGAAACCCTCAGAGTAATGTGCATGTATTTTGTCACCATTTATATCGAATAAAGGACTTTTGTCCCAAAACTCACGTTGGCGGGCGATCTCCCGGCCACAAGATGGGATATTTTTGAAAAAGTTGCTTGCCCCAACTGCCCATAGCACGTCACACACACGGGTTGTGACAGAAGGGTGTAAGGTACCGGTCCCGTGGGGGAGGCAGATCCCCACAGGTCTCTAGACCGAATCTTTCCGAGTGGAAGACTGTGGTTTCCGGTGACTGACAGGCGAGCTGTCGGAACGCCGTCAGGGATCCTATTAATCCCAAACTATTCGAGAGAGTTCCGCATTTCCCTGCGAGGTCTACACTAAGACGGTGCAGGTAAAGTCATCAGCCTAGGTTACTATATTCAGGATTACGGTCTTTGATATCATGTATCAAAATTTCCTTATGAATATCCAACAATGTTTTACCCATTTCAGGAAGCTTTAAAATAAAAGAAAACCTGATGAAAGAAAAAAAAAAAAAAAAAAGCCCACACAACAAGCAGTTCCTGTGAGAAACAGTAACTAAAGGCGTTAGATAATTAGAGGTTTTAGAACCCGAAATGTGAGACAGGAAATGTCATTTCTGAAAGTGTATGGCTTCTATGAAAATTTAAGATGCTGCAGTTAAGCAATTGTCATTTGGTCAAATCGTTCATACCTTTCCATTTAGTCAATTTCAATATTTAACCAGACACATGCACACACGCACCAATCATTTAACTTAAATCAGATGCAAAAAGCTCAGAACCTGCTCTTGATTTTTGGCAGCTAACCACACTTGTGCTGGGAATTAGGAATGGTTCCTTGAGATTGGAGGGATGCTATCATTGTTCCCTTTTTATAAGGGAAGAGGTGATCAGACTGACTGCAAGAATTATCGTGGTATTAGTCTACTGATTGTGCCAGGAGAGAAGTTTGGTAAGGTCATTTTTGAAAAAGTTAAGAGGTCCTACATCAGAGAAAGTGTGGAATGTTCAGAGTGGTTTTATGCCTGGTAAAGGCTGCACTAACCAAATTTTTGCATTACACATGATGACTGAAAGGTATCTGGCTGTTGGTAAGAAAGTTTTTGCTGCCTTCATAGATTTAGAGAAAGCTTACGACTTACGACCGAGTAAATACAACATTTTTGTGGAAGGTATTGAATAATATGGTGTTACTGGGAATCTATTTAATAATGTAAAAGCCATGTATGCTGCCAGTAGAGCTTGTGTACGAGTGAATGGTATTTTATTGAAACGGTTTTCAATTGGCGCAGGAGTCAGACAAGGTTTTGTGATGTCACCATGGCTGTTGCAGGGGAAGAAATTTCATCTCCATACTCACTAGTCAAACATAAATTCAACTCTCCAGCACCCCCCCCCCCACCACCACCCATTATTTATTTTGCTAATGGTGGTGGGCTTGAACTGAAAACAAAATCGGTGGCTCTCAGCTAATTGGCTGGGATGCACATATGGGAGTGAAACACTGACTGAAGGTGGGAAATTTGCAGGTGTATTTCCAAAATACTGCATATTTTTAAGACTTGCAACCACAATTTCTTACATAAAAGCATAAATGTGAATGCATAATTTCTTTAGTACAGTGTGAGTCCCTCCACCCCAACCTCTTCAAAAAGAAGGGGGGAAATCCTCCTTTCACAGTTCTGAAACCAATTCCCTTGATGAAGTTATCAGAAAAGTTAGCCAAAAACTTTAAACAAGTGCTGAATCAATGGAAAAATGCACATTATAACAGTTAAGCGTTAAAATTTCAGGCTTGTGCAGTTTTACTGAAAATTTAAATCTCTGCAAAATTTGTTAGAATCCCCAATAGGAATGGAGTGCATATCATTCATTGTTGATTAGCCTCTGTAATCATTGTCGTGCTTAGAATAGCATACAAATAATACTGCACATGCTAAATTTTTCAAAGTTCCCACTCTGCATTGGCCAAAATTATAAAATCATTAAAATAATTTAATAAAAAGTTTCACACATACCCGTTAATGAAGGTTAGTATACCTTTGCTTTTCTGCACTGAAATATCACTTGTCAATAGCTGCTGTTGGATTAAATTCCTTTAAGTTTGGGCCATTTACAGCAACTGTGAGGAGATTATTCATCATTGTTGTTTTTAAAGAGTTTCTATAAGATGTTTTTATCCTGTTGAAATTGCTGAAACCACGTTCACAGGAGGTTTCAGCTATTGGTGGGAGCACAGGCTGTACTTGGTGGGAGCACAGCACAAAAGTTTGCAATGGGCAACAAATTGGGAAACCTTTCAGAATGTTTACTTATTCTTTGTAGAGCTTCCTCAAAAGTCAAAGATGACAATGTAAGTTTATATTCTGTCCATTCAGCCAGCAACAGGTTCATTTTCTTGTCATAATCATTTGGGTAGAGATATTTACAGTGTTTTCATCTCTTCTACACCATAGTCTAAAACATGAGACCGAGGAGGCCACTTTAACACATCAAAAATCTGAAAAGATGACACTATATCTGATGAAAGGGATTCTAGCCTGTCTAGCAAATAGTCCTTTGCATTGAAAATCAATTTTTCTCTGATTGCTTGGAACTGCTTTTCACCTGCACTTACATTGATTAGTTGCACTTCCTTGTAACTTCCAACAAGTGAAACTCTATCCAAGAATGCTTGCTCCATAGGACCAACACTATTCTTTAGTTCATCTAGTGAATTCAGAGCATATACAGTTTTACCTTTTAATGAAGAAATCATTAAACACTTACTCTGCAAGGCCAGGCTTAAAGGTTTCAACTTGTCATAACAATCCACTAGGAAATAAATTAATTTCACAAAAAGAAATTGCTTTAGGGGTTTAAGTAGTCCTTTAGCTTTTGCAGAGTCAGAATCATTAATTGCAATGGATTGTTCAAGATCAGTAACAATAGTTTTCCATTACTGAGACAGAGCATGAAGTACATTTGATCTGCTTGATATACACCGGACACCATGAATATCACCAAGTTTCAGAATTTTTTTACCAAGTGCTTGTGATGTCTCTTGTAATCTGTACAACCTTTTTGCAGAAGCATTGTAAAATTTAAAATTACTTTTTACATTACTCTCAAATGTTTCGATGTTTTTACAGACATGTAAAACTGCAAGCTGCAGTCTATGAGCAACACAATGAATTCTAACAACTTTAGGGCATATTTCTTTCATTTTTACAGAAAGCTCAGACTTACGGCCAACCATACTAGTAGCTCCATCTGTTCCTAAGTCAGCAATATAGATTTTGTCCTAATAATTATCCATGCCAAAGAGTCTGATTAATAGTGCTGTTAAAGCAGTGAAATAGCCATCTGAAGTTGCAGTTGGAAGGTCAATGACACCTAAAAAGTCCTCTTTTATAATACCATTGTCTGAATATCTGACATAAACAACTGCATGTTCAATTGAAGTCCTGTCAGTTGAACCATCAACTAAAATACTAATAAATTTAGAATTTTGATCTAAATTAATTAGACCTTTTGATCCAGCTCCATTCTTAATATTTCTGCTATATAATGTATAATAATTTTGCATTCTTTTTCATGTCCATACTTTTGTAAAATGTGAACATCCAATTTTGAAGCTAAGCACAATAGATCTTTGAAATCTGTAAATGGTTTTTCATTTTTTGCAATATAATAGGCAATGCTGAAAAGATTTTTCATGTGTGCCAACATCTGCTCATCAATTTTTTTCATGCATTTTGCTAATGGTGTTTCTGATGGTATAGCCTTTGCTTTCAAATGTGCCATGTTAGCTTTATGAATATTACTTTTATTGAGGCCAACAAAGGTTTCTTTTTTGAATGGCATAGTGAAGCCAATGACCCATTTTTTATCAACACTACTTGCAGGAAGTTTTTTTGCAGTACTTACAATACACTTTGCCAGAACTTTTATCATACTCAATCCACTGAAACAATTTTTCCCAAACTGAATTGTATTTTCTCTTAACAGAAACCTTTTCGGTTGGAATACAGTCATCCAGTTTTCTTTTTGAGCCTTGGGAGGGGATTCCAAATATGTTGCTACTTGAGGTGATTTCCAAGTCACCATTCACATTATTTTAAACAGTTGCTCCAGTTTCATTGCTTGGTAAAACCATATGTGGTTTGCTAAAGAAACTCTGCAATGTTGTTTGCTTCTCCATTTAGCCAGATGCAGTTGGAAGACTGACTAAATTAGTAAAAATGACTGTAGGGCACTCTGAGTGAAGCTAAAGAGCATTTTGCTGGTTGATAAAATATCAACCAACTACTATTTCCAATACAGTCAACAGAAGAAAAAAAGAAGTAAAGAAATAAGCAGAAGAAATGTGTAGTAATCTGCACAAAGCAAAAGCAAGAACAAGAGTGAGAAATGGGAATGGGAAAGGTGAATTATATAGAAGGAATTTATCCCCTGTTGGAAGTTTCCTGGGAGTGGGGGTAGGCTGTGGGGTGTATACAAAGAAGATCTGAGAATGGCTTTCCTGGGGAATACCATGCTGGGGGGGGGGGGTGTGAGAAATTCTGAAGTTTAGCACAGAAACCGGACACTATTGTTTCAATGCAAGGTCCCCTCTCTGCCAAGGAGACACTGTGGTGACCTTTGGTCCCCTTCAACTGTAAGCATGTCAGTTGCAGAAATACTGAGTAGCATCCCCTTCCCCCACCCAGTTTGACCATGAGTAGTTTGGAGGCTCAGACATAAGCAACTTGTAATTCCTCCCTAGAGCACTTTGGTAATTGGTTCCACAGCCGTCGTTTTTACCATAAGGAACCACACGGGGAAAAAAGTTTCAATGTTATCAATTTTCGGAAAACAGAAACTTCGCAATATTTTGGCCTTTTTACCAAAGAGCTTAAAACCGATAGAGCTATTTTCTTAGGATTCGACACTATCAGAATACTGTTTTAATACTTCACTACCGTTTACTAGTGTATAAGTCGACTTTTTTTTTATCAAATATCTTGGTCGAAATTAGGGTGTCGACCTACACACAGAAAATATATCTGACAGACTAAAAATAAAAATTTTGATGCCTTATGGAAAAATGCACAATCTGAAGAACCCTGCGTGATCAGTTCATTTGCAATCATCTATTTAGTCATTTTCCATGTATTACACATGCAGAAGAAAATTATTGCTAATAAATTTCTTCATTAACATATTTTTTGACATATAATCCGCAGACATAATTCATAGTAAAAGTTAAAAAACAGATGCATAATCCACTACAGAGTTTTATAAATATATAGTACAAAGAGCTAATCGCCAATATTTTCGCCAAAGCAAGTTTTTTTTATCGCAAATTGTGAAGAATGCGGTCGGCAGCGTGACCCCTGCATATTTATAAGGCATAGACACGCAAATTTTCATTAAAGCGACCTGTTGCGTGAAGTATGTGCTTTACGTAACGCCCGTTACGCAATTTTTGATAGCTTCAGAAATCCGGAATTTTCATAAATCTAGCACTCGTTCGGTCCCGTCGATTCTGGATTTTTGAGGTTTTACTGTATATATATACTTTCTTTCCATTTAATGAGTTTAAAAAAATATAAAATTGCTGAAATTTTTTGAAAATTTAAAAAAAAGTTACTGTTACAATACTCCACAACTATTAAACGGTTGTGATATATATTTTTAATTTCTGTGGCAATCGCCCTGTAACTCAGAGTAATGCTTAAATTACATCAACTGAAACACTGGATTCCAGACCGTAAATAATTTGTGATGGTGTCAAAGTTCTCCCTTTCAATCTTGGAGCCTGAAGTGCCAGAGGCATTGTCTTTGAAGTAAAGCAAAATAAGCAAGTGGGAGTGGGGTTGGAACCACGGGAAAGTGGGGGAGTGACATCACGGGTCAGAGCAGCATGTTCTCAATGTTTTATGGAATGGAAACAACCTATTCAAGATCAACGCGCTTTGCCGCAGGCACTGTTTCCTCCTATCTTTTACAAAGCAGCAATCCCTTCCCAGAGAAGAAATGTCTATACACACATACACGCGAACATTTTTGTCAAAGCCAAGGGGCAAGCCAATATATGTTGATGGAGTGACACTGAGTATTATCTTCGAACACATGGCATTCTTAAAGCTTCAGTTTTGAACTTTACGGGGAGAGCTCTGTATTATCCGCACCGTCCTGTAATCTGCAGTGGCTAGAATTTAAATTTTCAGGAACAGCTAATTCAACTCATTTATGTCTTTTTTAAGACAGGTGTTTGTTTTGCTTTTTATTTTTTTCCCAGCCCAGTAATAGAAAACTTTCATTTTAATTCTCACTGATGTCTTTAAAGACTTTTACACAACGGGATATGTATAGAAGTCTTTTTAAAAATTATTTGTTTTTCCTGCAAATTCTATCACACTTTTTCCTTGAATTCAGGTGTGCAACTACTGCTTCTATTTGTCATTAAGGAAAATATATTGCTCCAACCTTTAAAAAAAAAAAAAAAAAAAAACAAGAGAAAGAAAGGATCACTTTTCTATCGAACGGGGTGCAGTGTGGTGTTAGGTTTTGATAATAAACAAGATCATATATTCATACAGCATTGCAAATGTCATCAAGCTGCTTAATTATTCACGTGCTATTTGGACAATATAAATTTTGAGGTTACTCACCTTTATTCCCTAAATCATTTAGGAGGTTTTTGCCTCTACACATTTCCAACATGTATTTTTCTTATTTACATCGTGGTTCGAGGCCCCAACAACAAAAAAAAAATAAAATCATTTTCAACTCACACAAACATCACACCCTTCCCTCTTTTCCCTATGACCAAAATCAGATTCAAAATAATCCACCACAAATATACACAATTGAACTCCCTAAAACACTTTAATCTAATTAAAACATCAATCAATAAAAACCTATTTACACATTTCCTAAAACGTCAAAGTTAAAAGCTGTAGCCCAAAATTATTTACAATTGCACATCAGTGCCAAATTAAAATAAACCCCAAAAATCTGACACAACCATTATATCCAACGCTGACAGACCTCTCTCCCCTCATAAACAAGCATGACAACCAAGCACTTTCAACCACCGCCCTGGCCATTTTCAAGGAGTGGACGCAACAGATGTACCACCCCTCACCATCCACGAAACATAGCGAATGTTCCAGTGCCCTGGCCATTTTCAAGGAGTGGACGCAACAGATGTACCACCCCTCACCATCCACGAAACATTCGCTATGTTCCAGTGTCCTGGCCATTTTCAAGGAGTGGACGCAACAGATGTACCACCCTCACCATCCACGAAACATTCGCTATGTTTCGTGGATGGTGAGGGGTGGTACATCTGTTGCGTCCACTCCTTTATAATGGCCAGGGCGGTGGTTGAAAGTGCTTGGTTGTCATGCTTGTTTCTGAGGGGAGAGAGGTCTGTCAGCGTTGGATATAATGGTTGTGTCAGGTTTTGGGGTTTATTTTAATTTGGCACTGATGTGCAATTGTAAATAATTTTGGGCTACAGCTTTTAACTTTGACGTTTTAGGAAATGTGTAAATAGGTTTTTATTGATTGATGTTTTAATTAGATTAAAGTGTTTTAGGGAGTTCAATTGTGTATATTTGTGGTGGATTATTTTGAATCTGAATTTGGTCATAGGGAAAAGAGGGAGGGGGAGTGATGTTTGTGTGAGTTGAAAATGATTTTTTTTTTTTTTTTTTTTTTTTTTTTTCGGCCTCAAACCACGATGTAAATAAGAAAAATACGTGTTGGAAATGTGTAGAGGCGAAAACCTCCTAAATGATTTAGGGAATAAAGGTGAGTAACCTCAAAATTTATATTTAATAAACAAGATGTTCGTGGGGAGACGAGAAGGGGATGACACAGGGGTAGATGGAAGACCGCTTCATCAATCAAACACTGCCCAGCTCAGCAACAGAGATCGACAGCTGCTTTGTGGCATAGGGTAGGGTAACCAAACTGGGGAAATATCTGGAACAAATTTTCTCCAATTTTTTTAATAACTGCGTGAAAATTTTACTGTGTTCACGATACAACAAAATAAAGTTTCATTTTAAATTTTGAAAAAAGCCGCTTAGAAATTTTATTTATTTTTTCACAGCATTTTGTTTAACAATGGGATAAAAAGTTATCACGTTTTGCCATCAAGATTTTTTTATGCTTTTCAAATACAGGTTGAAGTAGCATTTGGTTTTTCTCCCTCTGGTAAGAATTTTGGATCTAAGCACTTTTAACAGTTTACAGAAATTGAAGTAGCACAACTTTGCAATGTAAAATGTGGTCAAAAGTCTGGATTTCGGAGTGGGACGCATTTTTCCTCCCTTTGACCAAGGTTATCCACGATGACTGAAGAACAAATGGCTTTTAGGAATTGTGCCTAATTCCTAAACACATGCATATTTTGCAGGAAACTTGCTGCAAGCAGCATTGCCAAAGCCACCCCTTCCTTTCCCCTTTCTCAGAAGGACATCTTTGTCGAGATTAACTTTTCGGAGTGCCTCCGCAGTAGTGGTTGACCTTCTTTTCTAATGCCTGCTCGAGAATATGGTGAATTAACTAAACTTGGAGATATCCCTCCAATAAGACAGGTGATATTCACATTTCAGAAGGACACGCCTTTTCTTCTCATCACCTTTATACTTTGCAGTTTCATCCACCCCTCTAAACTGCACTCCGTGCTATAATCAGGGTTTTGACCTCAGGGGTACCCAGACTTCAAGGAGCCCTTGCTGCATCCCCTTTCACCCCAGTCTTAACGAAGCTGTCCCTCCGCTGATCTACATGGCGTGGTTTTAAATTGTTTTCTACTGGAATTTCTTTTTCGATCCCATAATTTACTTTTTTTCATTTGAGAATTTTTTTAGAAACCTTATGAACATTTAAGAGGGGGAAAATATATTAATTTGCCAACTTAAATAAAAAAAAAAAAAAAGAATACTATGTAGACTGGCTGTTCAGTAAAGTTTTTCACTAGCCAAAGATTTATTTCAGATCACCAGGAGTGAGTGGGCGACCGGAAATTTCGTGCTATGGCTGTGTAATATATTTATGATGCGTGCATGCATGATGCCAAACTAGATAATACTGGTTTATGTCTTGGTGTTATCTGTGTGTGTGCAGATTGCTGTATGCTGATGACACTGTCCTGTTGGCAGAGAGCAAAAGTGAGTTGCAGAGTATGTTGTCCTGGATGTATGAAGTTTGCATGAAATTCAAACTGAGTATAAATAAAGAAAAAAACCAAAGTTATGGTTTTTGAGAGAGAAACTGGTAGTACAGAATGTAATATAAGTCTAAATGACATAGTGATTGACCAGATGAATGAGTTTGTGTATTTAGGAAGCATGCTTGACAGAGAAAACAAATTAGATGGTGAAATAGTAGGCTAGTGAATTCTTCATTGAAAGTCATGGCTGCTTTGGGAGGTTTTCACAGGAATGAGGGGTTCTCAAGAGAGTCCCGCATGGCTGTGTATGAGTGAGAGTGTAATAATTGTTCCTACTCTAATGTATGGCAGTGAAACCTGGGTACTACAAAAAAATACATAGGAGTTGTTTGTGTGCTGGAGAAATGCATTACTTACCGGAGGGGGGGGGTTAAGTCACATTCTGATCGTGTGAGGAATGAAGATGTGTTGTAGTTGTGTAATGTGAAGCAAAATGTTGTTAGCAAGGTGAAGACTAATGTGTTTCGGTGGTTTCGGCATGTTGAAAGAATGAGGGATGAGATGCTTACTAAGAAACTTTTTTTAGCCCAAGTGGCAGGAAGGAAAGGCAGAGGAAGGCCAAGAAGTCATGGGAGGATCATATTCAAGAGTGTCTGCGTGAGAAAAGATCATGAGTAAGAAGTATAGAAGATCTTCTATGCGTCGTGTGATGGATGTCAGTGAAGCCCGAGTTATATGTCAAGATCGTCGCTGTAAACGGAGAAGTTAGATATGGCAACAGTAAATAAATAATCAGTTAACAATTATCTGGTAGTTTGCTTTTTCTTAGTGGAGCTAACCTCTGAATCCCAGAGAACAGCTTAGGGATATGTATGTATGTATGCATGTGTTGAATGGCGCCTTGCAGTGTCATACTGGCAAAACACCAAATGTCATGGTTTGGGGCGCCACTGGATTCAATTTGCGATCTCCCCTGATACGAATTTAGGGACCCTCAACAGCCAGCAATATATCAGGGATGTTTTAGAGGCAGAGGTGATACCCTTCTTTCAGAGTTGTCCTGGGGCTATATTCTAGCAGGGCAATTCTTGGCCACATGCGACCCACAATGTCCAAGACCTCTTCCACGCATGGCAGATACCACTTCTTCCCTGGCCAGCATTTTCACAGGACATGTCCGCAACTGAACCTGTTTGGGATAGGGTAGCTAAGTGACTGGCCTGTCAAGTGCCTCTGCAAGTCACCACAAATGAACTCTCGTCTGGCATAGAAGCAGCCTGGCAGGCTATTCCTCAGGCGATATGAAAAATCTCTTCCATTCAATGTAATGCCGTGTAGAGGTTGTTATTGTTGCTCAAGGTGGCTTCACACGATACTGAATTTTGAAGCGAAAAATCTTGTACAGCTCTACAAATGTAATCAGTTATCTTCTGTAACATAAAGAATCTGTGACATAAATTTAATTTGAATAGCATGATTCTTTCTTGATGTTGCAATTTCAATGAATAGTAGTGTAATTTTTAAGTATTCTGATATGATGTTGCATGTCCATACATGATCTGCTACGGAAGGGTACCGGGAACGATACTGTTCACAATCTGAATTAAATATGTGTAGTTTTGAAGATACTTTAAAAGGAGACAATTTGAGTGCCATTTTTAATACATGAGCATTTAAGCGAGAAATACACTTACTTCTATCTTTGAATCTGTAAGGTCCCCATCAATTGATTTTTCTGAGTCTTCTGATGAGCTTGCATTTAGTTCTGCCTGTAAATCAGATTCACTCAAAAAAGATTTCTCCCCATTCATGACAGTGACAGATCCTGTGTCATTTGTTGATAACCCATCATCACTAATTACATTCACTGATGTATTTACATTTAGATCTTTTGTAGTCTTAATTTTACCATTTGCAGATTTTGTGTTAGATTTTGTTCTGCTACTGAGCTGTTTCACTTGGTTTCGTTTTTGTTTAGATTCTGTTTTTGTTAAGTTTGCAGAAGACTGGTTGCAGCTCAGCACTTGGTGTAAAACAAGAGGTGAACTATTCAGGAGATTTTCTTTGACAGGCAGCTCAGAACTACAGTTTTCTAATGCTGCAAGTGTAACACAGTCACTTTTGGACAATGTCGCAACACTTGCAAAATGGTCAGGAGCAGTGTCTTGAGAAGCCACACTGTTATCGGTAACACTGTGTTCTAAGGACTCCATATGTCGCAAATTGTTCGACAGGTGCTTGGGTAGAGAGTTTTCAGATATTCCGGCGAGAGCAGCTCCTGCTGCTAAATAATTCACAACACAATGACTGTTGCCTATGTCTCCACCAACAAATTGCGAACTAGCATCTACAAAGAAAATATTAAAACAACATTATAAACATTCTACAATCAGTTTATCATATATCAGAGCGAAAGCAATTAAAATTTACGGGGAAACAAGAACTTATACAGACAAGTTTATTTTTAATAATCATGAAACACATATAGCATATTAAATCCGTTTATTTTTGTGGTGTAGTCAGCACAAAGATTTGCCAAGCTTTTGCACTCCACTGGGAGGCTTTTACAAGGCAATGGTAGACATAAAAATGCAGGGAATCGGAACACTTAAAGAACTAAGATGATTTTTGAAAATAACCTAGATGACATCACGAGCACGTTACATGAATTTTGATCACACAATTATACAGTGCGCCTTGATGTGTTTCCATTTTTTAAAAACGTATGAAAACCCGACGTATGAATTGCAAACCCAACTACCTAAATAATAAAGAAATTGATAATATTTATAACAAAGGTCTAAACTAAAGGCTGGATATAAGAAGGATGACATAGCCAGAATACATAGGACTGTAAAAAATCGTATAATGTCAGCAATAAGAAAATCGCCTAGTAAACCAATGAGATACACTGGCATGCAAAAATTAAGGACGAGATGGTTTTTCGAATGTAACGTCGTGCAGAAGTGCTCCACATCGACTCAAATCATACCATAAGATCCCCAAGATGTAAGAATATGGGACAAGTGAGCAAAACCGTCCAAACAAGGAATCCAAAGGTTACAATGGCACTTTATTGAAAAGGTAGCTTCGAGCACAACTGGACAGAAGACAGAAACGTCCATGTGACAGGCGGCTGCCAAGAAAAATCCAGTCTTTAGTAGGGGATATGATCACCCCTGACTGCGTTGCAGGATTTACAACATCTGTCCATGCTAAGGACGAGGTTGTCAAGGAGCTGTTGATGCATCGCTGCCCATTCTTCTTGTAGCGCCAACCGGAGCTGCGGAATCATTGCCGGCGGCTGGTGACGTGCTGCCAAGCGTCTCCCGAGAAAGTCCCACACGTGTTCGATTGGATTTAGGTCCGGCGACCTTGCGGGCCAATCCATGCGTTGAATATCTTCATTCCCCAACAGCTCTGCGACAACCACTGTACGATGAGGTGTAGTGTTGTCATCCATGAAGAGGAACTCAGGACCCACAGCACCTCTAAACAGACGCACGTGAGGCAGGAGAACCTCGGTACAATAGCGGACACCAGTGACTGAACCTCCTTGGAAGATGTGGAGGCCAGTATGGCTACCAAGCATGATACCACCCCAAACAAGAACTCTGCCACCTCCAAACCGATCCCTTTTGATGATGTTGGAGGTGTGATTGCGTGTTCCCTGCTCTCTCCTATACGTCCAAAATCGCTCGTCAGACTAAATCGGCTCTCATCCGTAAAGAGAACTCGACCCCATTGCTGATGTGTCCAGTTCTTGTGTTCCTGGCACCACAGAAACCGCCATCTCTGATGAGCAGGCATTAATAGCACACACCGTACTGGTCGTCGTGCAAATAGACCACCTTTGTGAAGCCTCCTGGCCACAGTAAAATGCGATAGCGGACGTCCAGTTGTCTGTTGCATGTGCCTTGTGATTTATCCTGATGTCTGTTTCTTCTCACCTGTAGGACAATATAGCAGTCGTCCGTCGCTGTGGTTGCTTGTGGACGACCACTGCTAAATTCTCGGACAGCTGTTCCTGTCATTTGAAATGCTCTCCAAGCTTGTGAAACAATGCTGTGAGCGATCCCGAACTCCTCGGCCACAATAGTCACACTTTGACCTTCTTCCAACTTCTCAATGATGCGACCTCGGGTAAAGTCATCCAGATGTCGTCTACTGGATTGCATGTTGGCCATAGCACACGGTGGCAGCAACTCGACGTCGTTCAAACCGATGTACATCGTGCAATAGCTTTCACCGTCCGTGTGCTTTTTACCCTTCCGACACTACCCCCTCCCCCACGTCATGCTGCATATATGCGAATGCCCTACCGTACCGGACCCTAGTCTATCTCTTGAGTAATCTTTAGGTCCGTTCTGCCTGCTTGTTCCACTGTTATGCTAATTTCTCCTCTTCGTCCTTAATTTTTGCACACCAGTGTATATCCCAGGCTTTGCATATTGGTTAAAGAATTTCGCTGTTATGCTAATTTCTCCTCTTCGTCCTTAATTTTTGCACACCAGTGTATATCCCAGGCTTTACATATTGGTTCAAGAATTTATTATGCAAAAACATATTAATAGCAATGAAGTCCCCGACCCCGTTATCACATATAATATCAAGTTGCAAGGAGAGACAGCGTGAGAAAGAAAAGGCGAGTGTGTACGCTATACCGTTCGTGTATCCTAACAACACAGAAAAGATATACTGTATATCGGAATGACAAAGCCATTATGTAAAGAACACATAATACGAAGTGCCATCCAAGACATGCAGAATAAAATCCTCGCCAGAGAAGTCATGCATTACTCGGACGCTCATGTATGGAATAATATTAGAAGAATTGCCCCTTACACGAATTTTAAAGAGACTGCCGTCAGGGAAACAGTGGAAATCCTATCCAGCAAACTGGCATGCAATGATATAGTCTCTGCTGAACAACCAATGGTTTGGCATGGGTTATTAAAAGATGGAAACACGTCATGGCGTACTGTATAATTGCGTGATAAAAATTCATGTAATATGCTCGTGATGTCACCCACATTATTTTCAAAAATCATCTTCATTCTTTAAGTGTTCCAATTCCTTGCAATTTTATGACTACCATTGCCTTGAAAAAGCCTTCCAGTGGAGTACGAAAGCTTGGCGAATCGTTGTGCTGAACACACCACAAAAATAAATGGATTTAATACACTGTATGCATTTCATGATTATTCAAGTCTGGTATATTTAAAATAAAGTTACTGGACATCATTCGACAATACAATGGACAATAATTCAGAAGAAAGTTTCTATATGGATGCTGAACTAAAAAGAATAAAACCTAACACTTGCTTTGTCTGAATGATATAAAGTGGCCAGTAATGAAACTAGCACGAACTAAGTTAATGTCCTTGAAACGTCATACAACCAATCATCGTTGTGGATTTTTTACCTACAAAAAAAAATGAGTGTGGTAGTGAAAAAAATTTGGATATGAAACTTGGCATATAAAGCATTAACAAAAGATTCGTGGTTTTGAATACACAGTAACAATATTGGCTATTAATAATGCCAGAAGGAAGGATGGGAAAAATATGATCAAGGTTGGCCAGATGGGAAGATGAAGGCTGTGACCTGAAACCTAATGTACAAGCAAGAACATATAAGTTGGAAAATTTCCCCAGCTACTGCTAGTGATGTACCTGATGTACCTAGTATTTCTTCTGAAGGGGTGGTAAAGGATCATCTTTCTTTGTCTCACTAAGCAAAACTTGAAAAATATCTGAAAAGTTACATGCCCGACTGGGTATGTTCAGAAATTATTTACCTGCCCAGGTAGTATAAGTTGGGTGCCCAGAAAAATTTATCTTTTAAGATAATAAATCAGAACCCTCATTTTTTTGTTTTTAAGTTAAAAAATAAGATGAACCTTTTTTTACATTTTGCATTTCCATTTTAAGGGTCTTCATTCAGATGTTCAATTCACAAAAGCGTGTATCTCAAGTTTTAAGATGATCCTGCTGAAATTGGTATGAAATGTTATGATGATGAAATTGGTATTTGATAAATTTAGTGATTCTGCCATGTTACTTTCATTGAAGTTTTCACTCTTTGTCACTAAACACCAGGGGCTAGTTAATTCAGAGGCATGCATCCCGTCGCTGACTATAAACAACATTTGGAGCAAAATTACATATGGTTCCAATTTTTGGACCTAGGGCATAATATAATTAAAGACGTGATATTCTGTCTTTGGCTCTACGACTTCTGGTGATCAGCAGTGCAATGAAACATGACATGCGATGACTGTCTTTTTTCTTGTAGTAGGAATTCTGTCCAAACTTTATTTTTAAAGTTAGTTGCCTGGACCAGGCAACCAAATTGGTTTTTTTTTTTTACCTGCCCAAGCCAATAATTTGCATGTCCCGGGCATCTCAGGCATGGTATTTTTCAAGCCCTGCTAAGTATGTAAATAAACACATAAATGCATTTTTTTTTATTTACTTAGGGTGGAATTACATAAGTAATACCATCTTAAGTAAATAAACTTTGAGCTCCTTCGGAAGAGTATATATACTTATTATCATCATCAACCATTCTCAAATCCCTTGCTGGATGGTCTTCCCAACACTTCCACAACTCTATCTTGACCAATTCTCTTCTAGGTCAGTCTGGCATGCTTCTGGATTTTATCCACACATCTCTCACATGGTTTTCCCCCTAGGTATTTTCTTGTTCCTTGGTATCCAGTCTAACATTTCAGTTGTTGAATAGCAGTCAACTGTACCATGTTAGTGGTGTACTAAAACTTTATCAAGTGAAAATTCATAGCATTACACAAAATCACTTCATATACCTTAGTTCTTTTTAATACCACATCTATTTATATGAGTGTTTTAGATTTCGATCCAAATTATTTTCACAGAACAATCTAATTTAACAAGTGCATTTAAAATATCACTATCCTGTCGGTTGTCTTCAAAGAATCTTCTTAATGTTAAGACATTGTATATAATTTATGACTACAAACTTGTGGTGTTGAAATAAAATGAAAATATCAACATTTACCACAATCAAAGGTTTATTATACATCGACTATAGTTTCGCAGAGCTTTTGTTCTGATGAAGCCGAGCCAAAAGCTCTGTGAAACTATAGTTGATGTATAATAAACCTTTGTGGTAAACGTTGATATTTTTAATTTATGTTAAGACATTGATTCGCATTTTCGATTGAGTCAGCCTTTAACATTAAGGATTTGCCGCAATTCACGGTCCAAAATATTGGGAAGGCAATTCTCACACAGCTTGCAGGCGGCAGTGCATCAAATATGTTTTGTGCCTGGGAAAGGCAGGTTGGCACAGTAATATGCACTGGCAGTTGGCAGATTGCAAGGGTGTAGTGGTATATCAAGGAATGTTTTATATAGAGCATGTCTGTTCAGACCAAAGGGATGGTGTTATACAAGGGTAGAGGTAAATCGAGGGCTGAGTGTATATGTGTGTGCATATATATTTCAGTAGAATTGGAGGGGTGCATTCTCTATATTCTAAATCAAAAGCCAAACTTGATGAACTTACAACTTTAATCATACGGTCAAACAGCATATCCTTTGAAAGTTCATGCAATTTAACCTACAAAATGACCCGTGTTTGGCTACATTCCACCTAATAGGTCAAAAGTTATTGCATTTCAAAGGAATGCACTAATATAAAAAATAATTGTCACACCATCAGAAATTGTATTCAAACAATTCCATTACCTTCGTAACGCTAGAAATCCAGTAAAAGTAATGCCAACATTTTTACACCATCAGGAATTACACTCAAATAGCACAATAATTTTCATATCATCTAAAACTGCATTCAAATAACACTGCAATCTTCTAAACTGAAAATGGGAGTTTTTTGGTGTAAGTGAAATGATCCCAAATGATTTAAATTCAAATAATGTAATCTTCCATTATTCGCTGGTCAAAATAAAGAGTTTTGATGAAATCTGCATTAAAACAATGTTATAAGTTTTGTGTCATAGGAAATTGCAAAGAACATCATAGTTAACACACTATTGGAAATAGTGCTTCCTGGTCAAAATAAATTTGATACATTTATGCTGTTAGAAATCATATTGAAAAAATATTGTAATCTTCCCAGGCTAAAAACTGCATTTTCTGGTTGAAATTAATCGGCTCTGTAATTCAAGCTCAAAATAAATGCATAAAGCATAAAAGCCAAAAATGAAGTATTTCTGAAAAACTGGAAGATTAAGGGAATGACTGGGAAAAATAGAGAGAAATGTGACAAAAATTAAGTCTCCCAGGAAACGCACGAGAATTAGAAGCTATAGTTTCCAAAAGCGAAACAAAGTGACACAAAAAATTGTTGATCTGATGTTCATTCCATGAAATAAATAGCAAACTTGGAGGTATCCTGAAAAATGTGATGTGAAAAGTGAAACATAAAATACACTTCACAATAATCATAATTTTCCCTTCTGTGACAATACAGTACAACCTCGAAAATCCGGAATTGTCCAGACTTTGCCGATTCTGGATTTTAGAGAGTTTGGATAAAATTAAAACTTAGTATTAAATAAATACACTATTCTTGTAAAAGTAATGACAAAAAATTAAGTTAACCAATTAAAAAATATTATTTAATACAAAATAATAGAACAGGAGAATTTTTAAGAAAAATATACAAATACAAAAAGAGATTACCTTTTATTATTTCGTTTAAACATTTCAACTAACGATTGTTGTTTCATTAATTTTGGTTTATGAGAAAGTAGATTTTCTTTTATTTTGTAAATGGACATTATTTCCTGTTCGGTTATGAAGTTTCTTTGTTCAAGGCCTTTAATTGCATCATCGAGTATTTGTACAAGATTATAAATTGGTATTTTTTTCTTCCCCAGATTTATCGTCGTCACTTTCATCATCTTCGTCGCTCTGTTCTTTTTTATTTAATATCAGATCACGAATTTCGTCATCACTCAATTTATTCACGATCGGTGCATCATTATCCACAGTGCAGAACTTCCGTTATATCGGTTTCATCCAGATCCAATAAAGTGCCAGAAGTAGTTCCTTTGGAATAAGCTAAAAGCTCAGAAATTTCTGCTTTTTTCAGGGGTGCTTATTCTGTGAAATCAAATTACCTGAAACCAGACCCAAATTTCCTGAAATTAACGTAGATCAATACTTCCAAAAAAAAAAAAAAAAAAAAATCAGAATATATGTGTTACATTCGTAATTTATTTCCCAAGTTCTGATATTTTTTTTAAGAACAGTGGCCTTTATAAAATTTTACTAATTGCAAATTTCCAGTGTTTGGCCCTTCAACGCTATAAATAATACTTATAAAAAGTAAAATACTGAGAAAATAAAAATAAAAAAGCTGCTCAGGAAATCTTTGTCATTGCATTGAAACCAACGACAAAGATTTTCTGAGCAGCAACCAGTAGGCATCCCAAAGGGAAGGGAGAGGGGTGAACAAAAAGTCAGCAGGGAGATCCTCCCTAGATCTCTGTCTACCCAATTCAGCTGGGGATCTCTCCCAGCTGAATTGGGCAGACACAGAGTGGACCTGTTTCTCTTCTCCTCTGTGGGGGTAGATTGGCAGTCAGATTTCCCAACTCCCAGCAGAATTGAGTTTTGCTTTGGCCACCAATCAAGGGAAAACAGGGAAAGGACAGTAACCGGCCTGACCACTGGCTATAAAATAAAATTTCTAAAAAAAAACCAAAAAACGCCGAGAATTCCCGTAGTACAACGCCGCCGAAAAAAAAAAAAAAAAAAAAAAAAAAACGCCAAAAATTTCCGGCGGGAAAAAAATAAAACGCCGAAAATTTCCGGAAAATAAGCACCCCTGTTTTTCTTTTGAAATTTGAAAGCCTTCGAAATCATCATCACCATCTATAGATATAGTTGTCAGTAGCAAATTGTGCCATGCATTCTTTAAGGTGTCTTTCGTTACGCTATTCCACGCATTTGCAGCACACCATAACGCATCTCTAATACTGAAGTCTTTCAGAAAATCACAAATACTTCTGTCATTATTGATGAAATGAAGCATCCTCTGTAAAAAATTGTTCTTGTAACAACATTTCAGTGCCCGCAATACTCCCATATCCATGGGTTGTATTAATGATGTGCAATTCAGTGGGAGAAAAATAACCTGAACTACTTAAAAGTTCAGCTGGCGGATGAGCAGAACAGTTATCCAAAATTAATAAAATTTTGGCGTCATCAGATAGCCCGATAGCTTTACAGTCTGCATGAGCTTCGGGTACAAAATAGTTTTTGAACCACTCTGTTGTTAGTTCTCTCATTATCCAAGCACGCTTGTTAGATTTATAATGTACTGGTAACACTTTAGCTCCTTTAAACGCACGAGGACGGACAGACTTGCTGATAACCAATAGCTTACACTTGTGGGTACCAGCGGCATTTGCGCAGGCTAGTACCATAAGTCGTTCTTTCGCATATTTAATTTCACTTGGATTCGTTTCCTGCGCCGTTGCTAGAGTTTTTCTTGGAACATAACGCCAGAACAGCGACGTCTCATCAGCGTTATATATCTTCTCTAACGTTATATATCTTCTCTTCATTGTTTCCTCTCCTACCATTTGGCTGAACTTGTCAACAAAATGCTCAGCAGCTTCTTCGTCAGCAGCTCCTTTTTCACCGGATAAACGGAGTTGTCGAATACTGTGACGTTTTTTAAATTTTTCCAGCCAACCGGATGAATACTCACATGGCCTATTTAGGTTCATGTCCAAATGAAATATCTTCGCCTGCGCTGTTAACATTGGTCCTGTTAATGGCACGTTCTAGCTTCTTCGTTGGCGAACCCATTCGATTATCACTTTGTCCAAATCTGCATTGTTTGCCTGGCGTAAAGTTTTTCTCTTGTCCATCGCCAATGGCGTATCACTAACGGAAAAAATTTTCAGAATGGCGCTTTTTTGTTTTTGGAGATCATAAATCATGGATTTACCGTTACCGAATTCTTCGCAATGATTGCGGACCGAAATTCCTCTTTCCAATTTCCGAAGTAAGTCAACTTTCTTCGCAATTGTTAGAAAGGTATGTTTTCTTTTTGCAACTACTGAAGTATCCGATGGTCGTTTTTTAGACATACTGTTATTCGAAACTACAAAAACTATCAAATGTACTCAATCTCGATATGTAGCTGTAACTTGTTGAGGAAGAGATTACCACGTGCAGTTAATCAAAGAAAGAGCAAGATTAATGCCTCTCCTGTGTTGCCAGTTGCTGTGAGAAGGTTTTTGTTTTTTTCTTTTAAGTGAACACTTGAGCTGACCGCTAGAGAGAGAGGGAGAGAGGGAGAGAGGGGGAGGGGGGAATGGGCTATGCAGGCTTTCAGCAAACATTCATTAAAAATAATAAAAAGAAAATGCCCAACTTCTTAAGTTTTCATCGGATTTTGACGAAATTTCACATGGGAGTTTATTTTGACGTGTCTTGGTTACTGTAAAAGTTGCATTCGATTATTTAAAAAAATGGAGAATCCCCCCCCCACATTTCCCCCCTAGTAAAACTTCCGCAACGTAGGCACTTGAGCTGTCAGCCACCATCCAAGAAGTGAATCAGTGTCAAAGGGAAGAAACTTTCATCCCCCACGCAGCCTTTTGAAACTTCGTTTTCCGATGATGACACATCACCCATGGCGTGTTCTTTGTGATCAAAAACTGATGCCCTCGCCGTTTTTATGTAATTACATATAAACTTTTTTTAAATCTTTTCTGCTGTTCAAGCAGAATGAAAAAGGTAATGACCGACTTCCTTACAACTCAAATTTTTTACCATTTTGTGCGATTTCCATACATTTGGAGTAAAATTTTTCAACAACGTGCGAGTTTCATACAAGCCAAATTTTTGAATCCATACAGTACAGTACAAGTTAATTGAAAAGTTTTTTTATAAAACCATTGTTAAATTTGTTGCTTATTTTAACGCAAATCATATAGTATACAGTATATAACTTAATACAAAAAGCATTTTAAGTTATACTGTACAGTATGTACGAAAATCTCACGAAATGAACACAATTTCAGGTGTACAGAAGTCGCATGTACGAAAATACTGTAGCATATAACCAATGAAAAAAGGAAAGTGATATTTCATGTCTTGAAAATTCAACATCTGTACATACTGTATGTACATACATATGAATAATCGGCAGAATTATGAGAAAATGCATGTCGCACAACAAATAAAACTGGAAAAAGTTCTCTCTCTCTGAGCATGTGTAACTAACCCTCCCCCTGCCAGTTTTTCTTCAATCGCGGCCAAGGGTCGGATCCGATTTTTTGTTGGCCAGGGGCACATTTCAGTTCACGGTGAAGTTGTTTGTTGCTGGTCAGAACTCAGTACGTATGTACGTACATACAAGTTCAGTAATTTTATGGGATTTGTGGAGCACTGAAACTGCAACACCCAGTGGCGTAACTGGAACGTGTGCCCCCACAAGTTTTACTTCTTTGGCCCCTGGCACAGTAATTTTCCGTGGATTTCAAACCTGCAGTACTCCCCACCGCAGCTGCCGGGGTGGTACGTAGTAATGCCACTGGTAACACTTATTTGCTCCCTATCAGCACCAGACCTGCTTTTTCGCGGCGTCGGATTGCGGCAATTCTTGACCCCTGAAAACTCGCAGGAAATTTTCAGTGCCAAAAGTGTGTTTGCAAGAAGAAAATGCAGTGTATTTTTATATGCACAACCCCGCACTAGAGGAAGACACTTGCTATGCTTTTCCAGCAACCAATTGGTAAGCAGCATTCCTCATACATGTGCAACTTATTTCCATACAACACACTTTCTTCGTTAACATGGTTGCGGCTACACAGTGTTGCTGACTTTTGCGACATCATATTCTATAAATTTCTGTAAAAATTTTATCGCATCTTTTTAGTAAATAATCAGTATATTTGTTTTTGAAATATCATTATATGCATAATCTTACCCTGTTGTTTCAAATTCGCGACCTCTGCAGTCCGGCAGATTAAAAAAAAAAAAAAAAAAACCCGGAAAAAGTCCAAATTTTGGAGGTTTCCGGAATTAGGAGGTCCGGATTTTCGAGGTTGTACTGTTATGTACAAACTATCTATAAAAATATTCAAAAGAACAACTATTCAATCATTATTAACCAACACAGCACATATCATAGCACTCTTAAAAACAAAGAAAAATAAATTATGAGGGAAGTTCTTACCATCACAGACAGTGTAATTAGATGGTGAATTAATGAAATCCTGAGAACAAATATTGTTTCCTGCAACAAGATTGTTTGTTGGCTCACTTCCAATATCTAAGGACAGTTGCTAAAAGATACAGAAGCAAAATCAGTGGTTATAAAACTTACATGCACTTAAAATCTGTGACTACATGAAAAAAGGGGACTATATTTGGGTGTGGTACAAAATTTGTCAACAGTCAAAATCACAATGTTGATAGGGTAAAAATGTCAACATACTCAAAAGATAAAAATTTTGACAGTCACAATGTTGTAATTCCATACAACTTTTTTTTTCAAATATTTCTGTTTCACTTTTATTTTATTTCAGTTTTTAAGTATGTTTCATACATGCAAAAGAATTATTAACTTCATCATGCCTCTGTTAAAATATTTGGGGGTGAAATGTCCTAGAGATCCCGTTGTACAGTGGATCTTCACGCAATATATTGGGTTGGTGTAAATGAAATTTCAGGCGCGACGAGCAGTGGAGACAGGCCCCCACCACAGTGGAATGGAACCACCCACAAGTGTTGCGGGTATTACGTCATAGAGTTACTATAAATAGCTAGCACGTTTGTGAAGAACAAGGTTCAGGCGTGGTTTGTTTAGACGTAACGTGGCTTGCAAAGGAAACATGTAGACGCCGGATTTGAGAATCATCTTCCTGTATGAATTTAAACTGGAACATTCTGCAGGAACTGCATCTCGAAACGTTAACAATGCATTTGGGGAGAACACAGCCAACAAACGAACCATTCCGCAATGGTCTGTGAAGTTTCGAAGCGGAGATAAGGACCTGCAAAATGAAGCACGTGGTCACAGACCTGTTGCTGTTTCTGACAATGTTCTGTTATGTGTGGTTGAAGTGGACCCCAAAAAAAACGTGTCGCGAGATAGCAACAGAGGTAGGTGTCCACCACACAACAGTTGTCTGGCTGCGCTGGGTAAGGTCAAAAAGCTGTACATGTGGCTGTCGCATGAGTTGACAACTGCCAACAAGACTAGGCATTGGGAAGTCAGCACGTCATTGCTTGCCTTGAATAAACAGAAACCTCTACTGCATCGAATTGTCACCTGCGATGAGAAGTGGGTCCTTTATGATAATCTGAAACAATCTGCACAATGATTAAGCAAGGCACAGCCTGCTGGACGGCATCCTAAGCCACCCCCACACACCAAGAAGATGATGCTCCTTGTCTGATGGTCCACAGCAGGGATAATTCATCAGAGTTTCTTGGCAAGCGGCCAAACCATCACTGCAGAACATTATTCTGCTGAATTACACCAGATGCACCGGAAACTTCTGCAGAAACAACCATCTTTGGTCAACAGACATGGTGTTCTTCTGCACCAGCACAACGCCTGCCTCATGCCGCACAATGAACGATGCTGACACTAAGTGCCTTGTGCTATGCAGCACTGCCTCATCCTGCCTATTCCCCGGATTTGTCTCCGACAGACTATCATCTGTTTCGTCGCCTGGATCACTTCCTGTGCGGGAAACAGTTCACGACGGACAACGAGGTTCAATGTGCAGTTGATGACTTCTTCAGGTTCCAGCCACAAGACTTTTTTCGTTCCGGGATCATGGCCTTGTCGGACAGATGGCAACTATGTGTCAATGCCGAGGGAGATTATTTTCCCTAGGTAAGTTGTCCTGCATTTCCATTCTTGCCGTCCACGTGTGCTGGTCCTTTGCCGGATATTTCATTCGCACCAACCCAATAATATCTGGGTTCTACATTCAATAGCACCAGATCTAAGAAGGGTGCATAAGGACAGAAACAAAAATGCAGAAAACTACAAGATCATCATCGCCAACCATTATCAATCCACTGCTGGACGAAGGTCTCCCCAAGTTTCCTCCACAACGGTCTGTCTTGTGCCAGTCTCCTCCATGTCACTCCCGCATACTTTCGAATTTCATCCACTCATCTTCCATGTGGTCTTCTGGGCCTTTTCCTGTCCCTTGGAATCCAATCTAAAATTTCGGCTGTCCATCGATGGTCTGTCCTTCTGGCAGTATGTCCAGCCCATTGCCATTTGAGGGATTTAACTCTGATCATGATGTCTTCTACTCTTGTCATTTTTCGGATCCACGAGTTCCTCTTCTTATCTCTCCTGGTTACACCAAGCATGCACCTTTCCATGCTGCTTTGAGTTGTCTGCAGCCTTTGTATGTCTCTTTTACTTAAGGTCCACATCTCTGCACCATACGTAAGCACTGGAAGGATGCATTGATCAAACACTTTTCTTTTAAGACATAATGGCATATTGCTCTTGAAAATTATGCTGTTTCTTCCAAAAGCTCTCCAGGCAAGTTTTGTACGCCGATTAATTTCTTCATCAATGTGACCCTCACTTGATATCTGCTGTCCAAGATAAACGTACGTGTCTGTGATCTCCAGCTTTTCTCCATCAATCGATAAATCTTCATTTCTTGTAAAAGCATTGAACATCACTTTTGTCTTCTGAAAGTTCACTTTTAACCCCACTTCTTTACTCGTGTCAGCAAGTTCCTGGATCATACTCTGCAGCTCTGATGGGGTAGTTGCAAAAATGACTATGTCATCGGCAAAACGGTGGGTTAGATAATCTCCATTAATCTTTATACCTTTGTATTCCCAGTTCAGTGATTGAAAGACATTTTCCAATGAGGCATTAAAGAGCTTCGGCGATATGGTGTCACCTTGTCTCACTCCCTTTCCAATTTTTACGTGTGTTGTATTTTCAAACAGCCGAATCTCTGCACTTGCATTTTCATAGATGTTATTAATAATATTAATGTATGCATCTTCAATACCGCACGATTTCAGAGCCATTGTAACTGCTGATGGTTTCACTGAATCAAAGGCTTTTTCATAATCGATAAAAGCCATGCACAATGGAAGTTCATATTCCCTTGCTCTTTCAATTAGTTCTCTCAGTACGTGGATATGATCTATTGTGCTGTAGCCACTCCTGAATCCAGCTTGTTCTCTCGGTTGAGACATGTCCAGTGTTACCTTCAAACGGTGTGAAAGAACTTTAGTGAAGATTTTATAAACCACTGATAGGAGGCTGATAGGTCTGTAGTTCCTGAGATCCTCAATGTCACCTTTTTTTTTTGTAGCAGGATCATTGTGGCATTGTTCCAATCCTCAGGAATCTTCCCTTCATTAAGGCATCGAGTGAAAATTTGGGCGTGTACTGTTTCGATTTCTCCACTTGCTTCTTGTATGATGTCTACAGTAATTCCATCTTCTCCTGGAGCTTTTCCCCGCTTCATGTTCTTGATTGCATGTGCAACTTCTGCTGGGAGGACTGGAAGAACTCTGGTACCTTCCATGATGTCTGGAGTACATGCATCATCTCTTTCATATAACTTGAAGTAGAAATCTTTCACTCTTGTTAAAATTTTGCCTCTATTTCTTGTTACAGAACTATCTTCTTTTCTCAGTGCCATAATCTGTTTTCTTCCCTTACTGAGATGTCCCTTTGCTATCTTTAGGCTTTGGTTGTTTTCAATTGCTTTCCTTACTAGTTCACAGTTGAATTTCCTTACGTCTTCAGTGATACTTTTTCATACTGTCTTGCATAGCTCTATGTATTCCACTTTGGAAGTCACATCTTCTTTAGTTGTCCTCATCTCTCTTCTTTTTGCATCAACATTTTGGGTTTTCCTGATAATTTGTTCACGTGCAACTTGTTCTTAGACCCAGCTAATTTTGTTGCTGTTTCCATAAGAGCTTTGGTTACTTTTCTGTTAACTTCAGATATATCCACTTTTTCCGATGTTAGGCCTTCTAAAGCAGAGAATATGTTTTTCAGTTCCAACTTGAAGGTATTATGGTGTTTTTTAAGGTTGATTATGTCAATACATTTTGTTTGTCTTATGAGCTTTCCACGTTCGAGTTTAGTGTTGAGGTGCATCTCACATCTCACCAATCTATGGTCACTACCTACCTGTGTTGAACTTGTTTAGCACACTGCAGTCTTCTATGACGAATTTTTTGTTACACATATAGAATCAATTTCCCTTGTCGTCCCATTTGGATGTCTCCATGTCCATTTCCTGTGCGGCTTTTTCTTGAAAAAGGAGTTCATGATGAAAAACCCTTCTGCCTCTGCAAACTCTATGAGAGTATTTTCACGCTGGTTTCTGCTGCCGTGACCGAATTTACCTACTGAAGTTTCATTCTGTTGCCGTTGCCCTATTTTTGCATTGAAATCTACCATAATTATCTTTAAGTGCTGCTTACCTTTATTATTTAGATGACGAATTTCCTCATAAAATTCTTCAATTTCTTCTTCAGGATGACTTGTGGTGGGTGCATAAGTTTGAATAATCTGAGCCTGGTATCTTCTCGAGAGTTGGATAACGAGTCGTGCAGCTCTGTCAGAGGAACTTTCAACTTCTACAACTTTATCCTTCAGTTTCTTGTTTATTGTAAATCCAACACCACTAGTTCTGCCAGTATCAGTCCCACGATAGCAGAAGAGATTTCCACTTTTCAGTTTAATGAGATCTTCTCCTTTTCACCTTACCTCACTTAGCCCGACGATGTCCCACTTGATCCTTTGTAGTTCCTCTTCCAATTCAAGAAGCCTTGAATCAGAAGATAGGGAGCGCCCATTATACGTAGCCAAGGTCAGCATCAGATGGCAGCCTAGTCCGGTTCTCCGGGGATTCTTAGCACCCTCTGCTTTCATGTTGCACTGGCCGCTGCCTTGGCCAGGTACATTCCAACTGCCGGAGACTGAGGTCCAAGATTTAAGTTGTGGAGTCATTTTGTAGAGGTTTGGCCATAACTCACCATGCTGGCCAAGCGGGTTGGTGGGTGTGGGATAGCATTTCCTCTAATCCCGATGGTATAGTTATACCGCTATTGGCGGTCGTCAGAGCCCCTTTAGTGGAAACAGGATGCACCACGAGAAGGCGGGGTTGACATTTGTCAAGGAGAGGCTGTGATGTTACGCATCACCTGACCTTTACATCCCACTACTACATAGATATATATATATATCATCATCATCATCATTGTCAACCATTATCAATCCACTGCTGGACGAAGGTCTCCCCAAGTTTCCTCCACAACGGTCTGTCTTGTGCCAGTCTCCTCCATGTCACCCCTGCATACTTTCGAATTTCATCCACCCATCTCCCATGTGGTCTTCTTCTGGGTCTTTTCCTGTCCCTTGGAATCCAATCTAGAATTTCAGCTGTCATTCGATGATCTGTCCTTCTGGCAGTATGTCCAGCCCATTGCCATTTCAGGGATTTAACTCTGATCATGATGTCTTCCACTCTTGTCATTTTTCGGATCCACGAGTTCTTCTTCTTATCTCTCCTGGTTACACCAAGTATGCACCTCTCCATGCTTCTTTGAGTTGTCTGCAGCCTTTGTATGTCTCTTTTAGTTAAGGTCCACGTCTCTGCACCATACGTAAACACTGGAAGGATGCATTGATCAAACACTTTTCTTTTAAGACATAATGGCATATTGCTCTTGAAAATTATGCTGTTTCTTCCAAAAGCTCTCCAGGCAAGTTTTGTACGCCGATTAATTTCTTCATCAATGTGACCCTCACTTGATATCTGCTGTCCAAGATAAACGTACGTGTCTGTTATCTCCAGCTTTTCTCCATCAATCGATAAATCTTCATTTCTTGTAAAAGCATTGAACATCACTTTTGTCTTATGAAAGTTCATTTTTAATCCCACTTCTTTACTCGTGTCAGCAAGTTGCTGGATCATACTCTGCAGCTCTGATGGGGTAGTTGCAAAAATGACTACGTCATCAGCAAAACGAAGGTGGGTTAGATAATCTCCATTAATCTTTATCCCCTTGTTTTCCCAGCTCAGCGACTGAAAAACACCCTCCAATGTGGCATTAAAGAGCTTCGGAGATATGGTGTCACCTTGTCTCACTCCCTTTCCAATTTTTACGTGTGTTGTATTTTCAAACAGCCGAATCTTTGCACTTGCATTTTCATAGATGTTATTAATAATATTAATGTATGCATCTTCAATACCGCAGGTTTTCAGAGCCATTGTAACTGCTGATGGTTTCACTGAATCAAAGGCTTTTTCATAATCGATAAAAGCCATGCACAATGGAAGTTCATAATCCCTCGCTCTTTCAATTAGTTCTCTCAGTACGTGGATATGATCTATTGTGCTGTAGCCACTCCTGAATCCAGCTTGTTCTTTCGGTTGAGCCATGTCCAGTGTTACCTTCAAGCGGTGTGAAAGAACTTTAGTGAAGATTTTATAAACTACTGATAGGAGGCTGATAGGTCTGTAGTTTCCAAGATCCTCAATGTCACCTTTCTTATGTAGCAGGATCATTGTAGCGGTGTTCCAATCCTCAAGAATCTTTCCTTCATTAAGGCATCGAGTGAAAATTTGGGCGAGTACTGTTTCGATTTCTCCACTTGCTTCTTGTATGATGTCTACAGTAATTCCATCTTCTCCTGGAGCTTTTCCCCGCTTCATGTTCTTGATTGCATGTGCAACTTCTGCTGGAAGGACTGGAGGAACTCTGGTACTGGTATCTTTCATGATGTCTGGAGTGCATGTATCATCCCTTTCATATAATTTGGAGTAGAAATCTTTCACTCTTGTCAAAATTTCGCCTCTATTTCTTGTTACAGAACCATCTTCTTTTCTCAGTGCCATAATCTGTTTTCTTCCCTTACTGAGATGTCCCTTTGCTATCTTTAAGCTTTGGTTGTTTTCAATTGCTTTCCTCACTAGTTCACAGTTGAATTTTCTTACGTCTTCAGTGATACTTTTTCTTACTGTCTTGCATAGCTCTATATATTCCACTTTGGAAGTCACATCTTCTTTAGTTGTCCTCATCTCTCTTCTTTTTTGCATCAACATTTTCGTTTTTCCTGATAATTTGTTCACATGCAATTTGTTCTTAGACCCAGCTAATTTTGTTGCTGTTTCCATAAGAGCTTTGGTTACATTTCTGTTAACTTCAGAGATGTCCACTTCTTCCGATGTTAGGCCTTCTAAAGCAGAGAACCTATTCTTCAGTTCCAACTTGAAGGTATTATGGTGTTTTTTAAGGTTGGTTATGTCAATAGATTTTGTTTGTCTTATGAACTTGCCACGTTCAAGTTTAGTGTTGAGGTGCATCTTACATCTCACCAATCTATGGTCACTACCTGTGTTGAACTTGTTTAGCACACTGCAGTCTTCTATGACGAATTTTTTGTTACACATAATAAAATCAATTTCACTTGTCGTCCTATTTGGATGTCTCCATGTCCATTTCCTGTGTGGCTTTTTCTTGAAGAAGGATTTCAAGATGAAAAACCCTTCTGCCTCTGCAAACTCAACGAGAGTATTTCCACGCTGGTTTCTGCTGCCGTGACCGAATTTACCTACTGAAGATTCATTCTGTTGCCGTTGCCCTATTTTTTGCATTGAAATCTCCCATAATTATTTTCAAGTGCTGCTTACCTTTATTATTTAGATGACAAATTTCCTCATAAAATTCTTCAATTTCTTCTTCAGGATGACTTGTGGTGGGTGCATAAGTTTGAATAATCTGAGCCTGGTATCTTTTCGAGAGTTCGATAACAAGTCGTGCAGTTCTGTCAGAGGAACTTTCAACTTCTACAACTTTATCCTTCAGTTTCTTGTTTATTATAAATCCAACACCACTAGTTCTGCCAGTATCTGTCCCACGATAGTAGAAGAGATGTCCACGTTTCAGGCCAATGAGATCTTCTCCTTTTCTCCTTACCTCACTGACCCCGACGATGTCCCACTTGATCCTTTGTAGTTCCTCTTCCAATTCAAGAAGCCTTGAATCAGAAGATAGGGAGCGCACATTATACGTAGCCAAGGTCAGCATCAGATGGCAGCCTAGTCCGGCCGTCCGGTGATTCTTAGGAACCTCTGCCTTCATGTCGCACTGGCCGCTGCCTTGGCCAGGTACATTCCAGCTGCCGGAGACTGAGGGCCAAGATTTAAGTAGTGGAGTCATTTTGGAGGGGTTTGGCCATAACTCACCACGCTGGCCAAGCGGGTTGGTCAGTGTGGGATAGAATTTCCTCTAATCCCGATGGTATAGTTATACCGCTATTGGCGGTCGTCAGAGCCCCTTTAGTGGGAACAGGATGCACCACTAGAAGGCGGGGTTGACATTTGTCAAGGAGAGGCTGTGATGTTACGCATCACCTGACCTTACATATATATATATATATATATATATATAAAACGTACAACACATTTTATATGCTGTAAATAAAATGCCCCAAACACAATAATAAATATTGCTAAAAGCACAATACCGATATCAAAAATACAACAGGAATGTTATTATTAAAACTTTATGAAAACGTCAAAACTAAAATAAAAGTGAAGAAAAATGGAGAGATGTACATTTTCATTGTTATGATGGACATTGTGACCCTTTCAATGTTCTTACTGTTGACCTTCCCACTGTGGACATGACCTTGTTGAAATTCTGACTGGATATTTTGAACCTCAACACATTTTGACTAACAGATAAAATATTTGCACTACATGAAAAATCGAGAACAGGACTGAGCTTTTCCATGTAGCACATTACGAGCATATAAATATTGGGTTGAGGAATAAGTAATGTCGGTTTTTTCCACAGTTCCATTTGTGTGCCAAAATAAAAAATTGTGGCAACATGTGATATACTATGCGATAGATACGTGTTCTCTCTACATGCCAGTGTATGTGATCTGATTTAATTTTATTTGGTTTTCAGGTCATTAAAATGGAATGTGAAGTGGACAAAAGGCAGCATTACGGACATCTGCTGCTCTTCGCGTTTAATCGAGGGACCAAAGCCACGAAAGCTGCTCGCGAGATTTGTGCTGTCTTCGGTGAAGATGCTGTGACTAAAAGGATGGCTTGAAGGGGGTTTTCACACTTTAAATTGGGCAATTTTAACCTTAAGGACATGGATCGCCCCGGTCGCCCAGTTGAGTCCGATGAAGAGCAATTGAACCAGATGCTGCATGAAAACCCGCGTCAATTGACCAGAGAATTGGCTGAGCAATTGAACTGTGATCAGAAGACAGTCGTGAAACACCTTCATGCGATGGGAAAAGTTCAAAAGCTCGGCGCTTGGGTTCCGCACGTTTGGAACGACAACAACAGAAATCAACGCTCCACAATTGCTGCTGGTTTGCTTGCTTCTCACAGGGCTACTCGTGGTCACAAGGAAAGATTTCTCTACCGCATTGTTACTGGCGACGAAAAATGGTGTCTGTACATCAACATGAAGCAGCGAAAAGAATGGCTCAGTCCCACGAAACATGGAATGCAGCGAGCAAAACAAGAGTTGCATCCTCGGAAGATGATGTTGGGTGTCTGGTGGGATTGGCAGGGCACCCTTCACTACCAACTTCTTCGGAACAATGAGATGGTCAACGCGAACCTTTATGGTCAACAACTGCATCGACTCCACGACGCAATGCAACAAAAGCAACCCGATCAGTGATACGATGTTCTGCTGCAACAAGACAACACTAGGCCCCACATCGCCAATATGACCAAAACCACCATTCAAGTGCACAATTGGGAAGTTCTGCCGCACCCGCCCTATTCTCCGGACTTGGCTCCATCCAATTTTCATCTGTTTCGATCGCTTTCCAACAATTTGCGTGGTGTGTTGTTCAATTATGATGTGCAATTGCGGACGTGGTTGAATGACTTCTTCGGGTCATGACCGGTAGATTTCTATCGCTGAGGCATCGAACAACTTGTTGAACGATGGGAAGCAGTTGTAAAAACTAGTGGCGAATACATTATTGATTAAATTGTTATTTTTTGTAGTTGCAAAATAAAGTTTTTCAGTGTTTGAAAAAAACAACATTACTTATTCTTCAATCCAATATATCATAATAAAAAATACATGTTATCCATACATGACTGCAAAGCTCAACAACATATTGTACATTAAGTTATAATCATGTAGTTCACAATAGAGCAAAGTATTTTTAAAGTCCTTATTTGTGTATTTTTTTTTGTTTTTTTTGTTCTAGGTTATGCTGGAAAAACTATCATTGCCTGTCAATCAAAATGGCTATTCTACACTGGTATCTAAAAGTTAAGCATAATCAACTAAAAGTATTAAATTACATAAACGAGAAGACACAATGAAAAAGGTTGTTTACTATATATAGATATCTTAGTGAGGAACTAAATATGCAGTACAAATCACATTAAAAAAAAAATGAACCAGAGAAAAGTATATAGCCTTGAACATGTAAATCCTACATTCCTCATAGCAAAAAATTCCTCATCAGAATCTGCAACAGATGTCATGGTACCACAAAATAAATAATCTGAAATGTGGTCACAGGGTAAGATAATTACTAGGCGTGAAAAACAGAATTTTCCATGTGTAGGTCAAAAAGTTATAAAAAACTTTACCAACTTATATGTTTTCTACCTAAAAAAAAATAAAAATAAAAAAGCCTAGCCTAGGCAACTGCATTAATCACTAGGATCAAGAATACTCTGCCCTCTGAACCTATACTCAGGGCTTGACAAATATGTTCCAGATCTAAGAGCCAGGTGAAATGAAGTCAAATTTCAAAGAATAATGCATAAATAAAGAACATCACTTCTTTTGTATTGTGGTGTCCATTTGTACAAGTAGCTACTGCACAGTTTATCATAATTACCACTTCTCACATAAACACAACTGTTATCTCTTGCAAGAATATTAAAAATATTCTGCATGAAACGGATAATTAAAATCACACAGAAATTCTGCTAAAAGCATCAGATAAACGAAATAACAGACTAAACTCGTCAAAGAAAGCAACACACAGTGACAGCTTGATCTCTGATCTCTGGGAAACTGAACGACCTTTTGTTGGAATTTTTCATGATCATATT
Source organism: Macrothele yani (assembly GCA_039090855.1). NCBI lineage: Eukaryota > Metazoa > Arthropoda > Arachnida > Araneae > Macrothelidae > Macrothele > Macrothele yani. The sequence goes on along the minus strand of CM077005.1, from coordinate 42,278,082 downwards.
TTTCTGGATAAAACAAAAATGAGTCATTACACATTATACATAAAAAGAACAAACTATATTCTTAAAAAAAATAATATTGTAGAAGGAATAAGTGAAAATACCATCTTGAAGATTACAGTCACCTGAAAGAAAAACAAACCTATGCCTTTGTCTCAAAGGATAGGCACCATCCATTTTGTGGCTATTTCACAGGAACACTTCGCTAAATTCTAAAAGTTAACACACACCTAGAGTTCTAAATTATTTCACAATCAATTATCAAATAACAAAAACTGCCATTAAGAAACTGAAAAACTCAACTGAGACGAAGGGCATTGCTTTGCAGAATAACACCTGCTCCTTCCTGCTGATGTGACATTACCAGGCCTTGACAAACATGATTCAGATTAAGGAGCCACCTCCAAAATTTAGGAGCCAGGTTGTGTAGCGGGGAGGGGGGGGTGTCTTTAAAGTTGATAAAATGTCAATAAACAGAAAGGGGAAGACATAAGGTTTATTTTTTTACCTCTTATTTACTCTCAATTTTAAGAAATCTGGGCAGCATAAAAATATATAATCGAGTAGAATGTATTTTACATACCTTTGACAAATAACATGAAACATATCGATAAGAAACATACCTGACGTCTAGGTGCTTGTTGAAATCACAAAGATATTTCAGTTCCAGAACCACAATGTGCAGTAAGTTTGCTGCATGACTCATAATTTCTTTAGAATTATGTCTTTGAATTTATATTTGCCTTTCAATTTACTTATGACAATAAAGCAGGTGATTTTTCACAATTCCTATAATACGGAGACTGTTTATGATATTGCTTTCAATTAAATTATATTAATATTAGCTGATATTGTGGTGCAGCAATTGAAGGATTGAAATGTGGAAACTTTTTTTCAAACAAATGAGATAGAATTAAATTACTGAGTAAAAGCCAAAAAAAAAAAAAAAAAAAAAAAGAGCATTGTAAGAAAACTAAATCCCAGATGCCCTATTATGGCCATGAATATGTCTTGTGGTTTTAGCACCAAAATACCACCTGTCAATAGACTTTGAAGGGTCAAATTCAGATAAGGAGGGGCCATTAAAGTTGATCATCATTAAATCATTTAAGCTCTCCGCTTCCATTGATGATCGAAATTTGTTTTTAATAAGGTTCATCAAGCTGAAACCTCTTTCACAACTTACAGTGGAAACAGGCAATACTGACACTATTGATAAGAGTTTCCCTAAAACTGGAAATCTGTCACGGTTAGACATCACTTTGTTCAACAATTCACTGAGCTTCATCCCTTGTCCAAGCACCTTAAACTCATACCATTCGTTCTGGAAAAGATTTATGCATGTTTTGCTATTCATATCTGGAGATGATAGTTGTTTTTTGAAATGTTGAGCTAGGACTCTTATCTCATCAACTCCAAACCTCCAGATCTTTTCCTGTTGGCCACGTGAAGGTATCAAAAACCCTGCAATGTTGAATGATGTTATGATTGTTCAGAAATCTTTCCTGTAAATATTGTGCTCCGCATTGCACCAGGTTTTTTTGTCAACTTCAAAGGAAGTACTTGAACTGGCATTCAGTCCATGCAGTTGCACTTCTTGATAAATGCCTTTCAGTGTTGTGCTACTGATGAACATGTCTTCATAATGACCAGGAACATCGATCAATGCAGTGAGTGTTGTTACAGTACTTTTTATGTGCAGTTCAACAGCACTCATGAAAAGTTCTTGCCTTTGAAATATGAGAGACAGGTTCTTAAATACAGTAAGATAATCTAACAGAAAGTGTAGCATATGGGCAAACCTGAAATCCTTCAGTTTCTTCAACAGACCCTTTGCAACTGCAGAAGCATCCCCTTTCTCATTAGAAATATCTTCAAGATGTACCACCACACATTTCCAATCTTTTACCAGAGCAGCAAGTGCACCAACTTTACTGGCAACCCATCTTACTTTGTAGAGAAATTGAAATTTTAAAAGTTGGCCCTGCAAAATTTCAGATACCTGCTTCAGTTGACGCATTCTCTTTGGTGATGACCGATAAAATTTGTACAGTTTCTTAAGAACTGTATCAATGTCATCAATGAATTTTACATTTTTTACAGCACTCAACACACTTAAGTTTAATCTGTGTGCAATACAGTGAACACCTACCACATGGCTCAATGTTTGATGAATCTTCTGAACTACACCATTCTCAGCAATCATATTGGCTGCTCCATCAGCCAGTATGATTGCTCCATCTTTCAAGTTCACTATAAATTGCTTTCATGTATCCATCTGCAGTTGCACTTTCAAGTGGAATGATGGATAAAAATACTTCTTTTATTCCTTTGTCTTTCAGATATCTTGCATTATTAAGTTCTTCTACACCTCCTTTGTCTGTTGATCCATCCAGCAATAAACTTACAAAATGCTGATCTTTCAATTCACAAATCAGTTCATTTCTTATCCCTGCTGCAATATAAGACACAAATTCTTTGCATCTTTTGCCATTGTTATATTCTTTTCTGACTTCAATACCTAATTTTTCTGCCAGTAACAATTGCCCTTCCAAGTCGCTAAAAGGTTTATTATTTTTAGCAATGAAATAGGCAATATTAAAAACAGATTTCATGTGCTCAAACATATTTTGATCCATTTTTTTTACACACACTGCAATAGGGGTAGTTTCTGGATGTAATTCTGCATTTTGTGCTACCATGCATTTCTGATGCTGATATGACTTCTCATGTTTTTTAAATGTTTCCAGTTTGAAAGGTCCAACAAAACCCTTTACCACTTTAGAACTGACATCCGCTATCCCAGGAAATGCAGCGCATATTTCGCATTGTGCTATACCTGTTCTTTCATTAAAAGTAAGCCACAGTAAATCCTTTAGCCATGCTGTTTGAAATTTCCTCATTTTTCCACTGTATGCCTGACTCAGTGAAGGGAAATGGAGGTTCAGATCTTCTGTACTAACTTCCACCTCAGTTTCTTCTAATGAAATGGAAGGCTCAGGATCTTTCCTTTTTTGTGGAATCACAAAAAAACTTCTTAAACGGGATTGCTTCCCATTTTCCAAATCTCTGCTTGCAGCTGCTCGTTTCATTTTTTGAAATGAATAAAACACACAAAGCTGAGGTTAAAAAACACAACAGAATCTTGAAACCAAAATAAAATAAAATGCGTAAGCATGCAACTAAAGTTGAACTATCACCACAGAAGGGTTCTTTGTTAATGACAACCAGTTTGCAGGTACGCGACCTTTCGTGACGCTATCTGCCTGCAGGGAGAGTAAGGTAGAAGGGAACAATGAAAGTGGAGCCAGAGAAATAAATGGAATGTTTTCCGCTGCAACTCGCCCCAGGTCAATGGTTAGTCACATGCTTTGTTTTGCCGACTTGCGACACGCGTTAGAGGAAGGGTGCAAAAGAAACCGGACGGACAAAGGTCAAAACCAGGTCGTAGCCAGAGGAGAGCCGCCCGACCTCAATGACCTACCCCCCCCTAATTTCTATGCCTGACTACGGGCCTGGTCAAAACTCTTCCTGCACAACTGAATTTCAGCTAACTTTGAAGCTTAAAAGTTCTGTTGTAACATACAAAATCCAAAGAAAAAAAAATTGATGTAAAATTCAATCCGCTGAACAAAGGCAGTAATTGTCGGCAAGCGTAATTGCCGAAGCTTCAGCCATCAGCCCATTCGCTCCTGATAAGTTACGAGTTCCCACTTCCAAGCGCAGAGTGTGCTTCTCCACTAAAGGAGGAATTGCTTTGAGCACGCACACTTGCTATTATTGATGCGTGCGTCCCACCTGTAGGATCAAGCGGCACGGGAGAAGCAGCTTTCCTTTATTTTTGGATGGCCTTAAAACATTTAACAGAAAAAATTAAAGGCAGTTGCTAGCAGAAAATGGAAAGCCATCTGCAGTTGCACTTTCAAATATTAACTTCCAAGAAAAGGCCTGCGGAATGATTACATCAAAGTACGATCTGACAAGAAATCAGTTTCATGTAAAATAATAAACCACAGAAGTATGGTAATAACTTCTGTGGTTTATTATTTTACACTTATAATGTGGAACATACTCCACTTCAACCTTTCACTAGGCTACATTGAAGGCATCTAGTTGCTAATACAAGCCACTCCGCATGCTTTAATACGAAGCAATTTAAGAAGTACTGAAAATATTATCACAACTATTACTCACAAATAAAGCAGATGTAACAATTATAAAAATCATAGCAAGATATAAAAGTGCATTTAAACAGCTGTTTTTGGAAATGTGGAAATAATAGAAGACAAATAAAAGCCACCTGAGTAATGAATTTATAAGGAGCAAATATAGGAATAATACGGTATAAAGGCAAGTATTTGTACTGTGCAATTTGAGAAATAATATGCATACAAGACCAACAAAAGATTTAAAAAAAAAAAAAAAAAAAACGCGGAACTTTTTAACAGGGTGAAAAATCAAATTTCGCAGCAAGAATGCGAACTACTTTCCGTTTCTTTTGTTGACTGCAGCTGCAGAGCATTCATTCTGTAATTTTTTATTTTTTTTTCTGCTATCATTCTTTCCCGATTTCTTCATTGTCGCTTTTTTTTCTTTTTTCCTACGATGACAATTTCATTTGTCATGCTGAAAACTTTCCTGCACGACTTCATGTTATCAAAGCTTAACAAATACATCATGTAAATGGTGCAACTTTGAGAACATGAATGCTTTTGAACACCATGCATCATTTCTTACAAATTTTCCAACTCGTTCAGTTTCATTTTTGGAAATTTCCCCTCGCTTATAAAGCTTAAATACAACACAAGGGGAATAACATTTAACAACTCAGGAGAGGGGAAACATTGGGGGGGGGTCGTGATTACAGGAGATAACTTTACTCCGCCTGACTTCCGTTTTTGGCAAAATTTTCAAGCTGAAAAACAAATATTTATGGAATGAAATGATATTTAACAACAATACTGGGTACAAGAAACATCGCGAGAAAAAACAAAATTGTTTAACTCCGTTAACTTACGCTTTCGAAACACGAATATACCGTCCCCAAATGGGAAAGACACCCCCTCCCCAAGAAATTCTCTTCAGTTTTGCATCGGTCTGGAAAATGACCCAAATGATGGCAAAAAGCGGAATTCCACGAATGCGTGGAAGAATCTCGTTATGAATATGGGATTCACGACTAGAAATTAATAATAATTGAGCCAGCATCGAAAATAGCATTGAAGGAAATAACACAGTCCCTCTCCGCTAAACCATTACAGAGCAATTGGGGAAAAGTAAAGTTATTACCACTGGTGAATTAATTTCTCTTTCACACAGCCTTATACATGCTAAAAAGATTAAAATAAAATAATCTAGTAGGTATATAAATTATTTCACATGCAGTTGTATAAGTCTGAAGAATTAAATATATTAGAAGCTACATGCGAGTCCCGATTGAAGTGTTTTTAAAGAGAAAAAATATAATTTTAGTTATAGGAGTATACTACAAAGGAAATGGATAATTATTTTTATTCTGACCCTGTGTAGTTGTCATAAAGTACCTTCCTGACATTCTAATAATTTTGATCACAATCATACCAGAATACACGCTCTGTACGTGCTTGCAGTGGCAGATGCCACTAACTCTGCGGGGAGCAAGCTCCTCCTACTTTAGCAGATCACCTCAACCGAAGGTCACGACCTGACCCACAGAGGAGACCTTGATAACAGCTGGTGCCTTGAACGCTTCAGCGCCCTAACTACGGAGCAGCTTTTGTATGCGACAGATACAAACGCGCCGATCTAGTTAGTCACTGGTAAATTGCGGGACTTCCCTCTTCACGCAAAAGCTGTTTGCCATTTTCATCAATTTAATTACAGTAAAAACATTGACAAAGTAGATTTTCCCACTTCAGAATAGGAAAACCACATCTGTTAAATACATAAATTAAACGCAAAAAATTCTTGTCGCCCACATGAAATTTTTAGGCGCCATGGCGACCTGGCGCCCGGGTTTTGTCGAGCCCTGGACATTACAAATACGTGAAATGCAAAAAAGATAAAAATAAACTAAGCCCTAACACCTTTGAACTAAACTATGTCACAGCTCCTGCTCTCTCACCACTCCAAGACAGGCTTAAAGAGCATTGGGCTACCTTCTCTATCTACTTACCTTGGACTCACAGCATCTTTGGGGAACGTAAAAACAATAGCAATCCACATCACACTCCCTCCCTCATTTACAGCTTTATGACCTAACCCAAAATCATTGCAATGTCTTTTCTTCTCTCCTCTCTCTCCCTCCTATGACTGTTTTTAAAGTACACCACCCCCACATTTCTCCAATTGTCAATTTATTGTCTCTGTGTTGCAAATAAGTGCAAGATGCTTTTGATTCATTAAACTTTTCAAATCAAATTTATTTCTAAAACATTATTATTTTGTAAATTTGTCCTACGTAGCAATTTTGTCAGATAAACTGCTAAGCACACAGAAATGGATTCTGAGCAATAATTTCATTGCTTTTCTCTGAGTGGTGAAAGCGGGAATGGTGTTTCCTTAAGAAACTGGTTAAGGGGAATGATGTGTGAACTATACCGGGGAAATTTTGGCTCACAGTTCATTTATATCTATGAATTCTATTTGCAATTTTTGTAAGATTTTTATGTTTGAAAATTTTGTCTCTCATTCTGCAATTTTCAGAGCTTTTGACCTGAGACAATAAATTTTGTCCTTCACACTGTTAGCTAAAAGACCGTTTCAACTGTTTTGCTTTTGTATCATTTAGTATGTTATATTGCAGGGTGGAATGTTGAACCAGTAACAATGTTGCAGGCTTGATTTAGAACAAGGTTAATACAGTCTACAAACCTTGGCTTTAGAATACCAAACTCAAATTCATTCACAGTAACAATTCAGTACATAGCAGCTGACCAAGACCACACTGGCTTCAGGAAGAGATGGCATCCTCTAATTGTTTCAAGTGGTGTCTAACAGCAGTGGTTTCTTTGGTAACTTAAATTTAGAAATGAACATTCTCTGAGGTGTTCCTCTTTGAGTTTAAAGTACAGAGGAGTGTAGTTTTCATCCTTTGGAAACTGCATGATGTTGATGAACTGATTATGTTCATTTATTACCATAATTACTATGTACAATAAGGTAGGAAAACAATTATGAATTCCAAATGTTTTGACTATTTTTCAGCTAACGTGTAACCTGCTCTTTGGGTTATAGACATTTTTAACTGAATTATAAATGTATTAGGGTTCAGTTTTTATTAATTGTGGTATTTTTATTTTTGCATTAAAATAAAACAGACATATAAAATATCAAAGAGAAGTAATCGCTCTTTCCACGTTTATAAGTGAGTCACAGAAAAATTCTCATTGGCCGCCACCGGGAATCGACCCAGGGTCTTCCAGTTACGCGACGGAAATGCTTCCACTGCACCACAGCGGCCTCGAATTCCTCCAGACTCACATACGACTAACTGCCAAGCCACTTTGCAGGTTGCTTCTTGTAGCCCCACACAATTCTGGGGGTTCACCAAAGTTGGTAAGCAGCAACTGAACAAATAACTAGGAGGCGAATAAATGTGGAAAAAGAGATGACTTCTGTTTGATATTTCTTATCCACGTCAAGTGTCTGTATTATTATCATGTAAAATAGGTTTGCATGTGTGTCAGAGAAAGAGAGCAAGAGAGAGAGAGAGATAGATTTTTGGTCATGAATCATCAGGACCCACATGCACAAAATTATGGGCATCATCAGAAAAAAAATGTTTCATCACCAGAAAAAAAATGGAAAGAAATCTTCACTCTAAGTTCCATTTTCAGAAAATTTTGAAGGACGGAAAACTTTCACCCATGATTGGGAGTCTGCAAGAAAGGATTAAACAAGTTTCTGAGGATAAAGTTCTTGTCTGCAGGACAAAAACAAAATCTGAGATGTATATAACCTGTAGCAGCAATTCTGCTATGGAGGCTCAACTTAACAACAATTTTCTTGGAATGTATTAAAACTGTTAAAGACAGTTCAACTGTAGCATGGCTCAGTGAATTCTGCCACTTCCTCCACTGAAATACAAAGAATTCCAATTTTTGTGACAAAAGATAGAAGCTGCCATCAAGTCTAGGTCTTGGTACAACATTTTAATATCAACACATTCCAGCGTTCCCCTTAATTTACAATAAATCAATTGTAACTAAACACACTTTACCAGCACCAGAATACCACCAGAAATTATGCACACTTCTTTATCGAAAGTTTATCACATGAAAAAACAAATCAAAACATGTTCATCTAATATGCCGCAATCAGCCATTCCATGGTGACGGTTGTGACACTTGGACTATTTCTCAAGTGTAATAATAATTTGTATGATAACAAATTTAACTTTGAAATATATTCCAATTATTTACATATGCTCCTCTACTTTATTACTTTGAATTCAAGTCAAAAATAGATGCTTCATCACTTTGGGTTTGTGTTAATTAATTTAATTATTGTCTGTGACGGGTGTGACTTTTCCATGACATAGCTTTCCATAACTGTTCGTTTATTTGAAAAACTCTGTGAATTAAGCAACAATACAGCACTAAAATATTTTTTCCCCGTTTAAGCATAGTTAAGTTAACAAATCTATACTATTTAGCAAACCAATTGCAATACCATAAATTAAATTTTATAATTTAATTTAAAGTTATTGCAATACCATAAATTAAAATTATGAAATTTGTGACGGGTGTGACAATTATGTAACAGGTGTGACATTGTGCACTTCAATATGCATGAAACTTTGTAGGTGATAATTATATGTATGCAAGAGATGCAAAAATGCATTTCTATAGTTCTGCTGCCAATAATATGTACTTGAGCAGAATTAGTGACCAATAAAATATAGAAATTATGTAATATTTGGTTAGTTAGCTAGTTAGTTGATTTTAGTGGTGCAAGGGCCAGGTTTGGCCGAAGAGCGCCAGACACAGAGAGAGAACAGTTAAAGATTTTTAAAAGCGGGGTGAAATAATTAATAGCAGACAATGTAATGTTTACAGTATATATAAAAGTTATACATATATACATACCAAAATGAATGAGAATGTGAGGATATTCATTTAAAAATAATTTACTACTTTCCTAAAATTTAAATTGTTCCCTGTTGTTTGCCAGTGATGGGGGTATGACTTTCTTCACAATCAATGAAAAGCTCCTCACATGAAACCATCTTCTTCCAGCCAAATAATAGGTGCCACTTGGTTGCACATATTTCAAAGTAATTCTTATGATGATCCAGTGGCAATATAGTTACATAGTATATCTTATTCAATTGCTTTTTACTGTTAGAAGACCCTACATGCAATGAAACAAGTACAAAGTTCCCAACAAGATCTTCAGGCTTAAAAGAAGAAACATCCTCATGATCAGTATGAGTATCTGCATGTTCTACAGTCACATTATTACAAGAAATTACTTTTATATTATCTAAGTTGGATGCTGCTGTCTGGCCAAAAAAAGGTGACTATCATCAAAGATTTTAAAGTGATGTTTCGACTGCAACCCGTTGACAGACGTAATAATCGTTCCCACCTCCTGGCGAGTAGCGGTTTTGACTGATTTTTGTCATCAGCAGAAATAAGCAGACTGACTCCCGTAATATGTTTATTTACACATTAGAAAAAATCCTGCAGAGTTGACAATCATCACCTTAGATTTCACTGTCTCTACTTTGCATTTCAGTGTTCCACTCTCCAGTGACTTCAAAGCCCTGCTTCAAATAAAGATTTTACACAGTGAATTGGTTTTTAAATTGAGCTGCACTTCCATCAGAAAAAATTGCTAACTTTTCTATTTCTGGAAATTCTGCCTTTAATGTAGCTATAACAATTTTTAAAAAGGCTCACACAGCATTTTTGTCATGGTTGAGCTCATCACTTATTACAGCTACAGTATGCTTAATATTTCATGCACAACTGATAAATATACAGTAGTTATCTGCTGGTGCTCACCTGGATTTCATCTTGGGAGATAGTACTTTAATTTTCAGCAAAATCAATTTGGAGCACACCTTCATTTGGTGACTGAACTGTTTTTACAAAAGAATGAATTTTATAATAATGTAATTGATTATGAAGCACAGTTATGACATATTCAACAGAACCATCAATCTGAACAACTTTTTGAAAACCATCTATATCTTTCCATTGTTTCCATGTTACAAATGTGTCTATATCTATCTCTTCAACACACATGCAAACATCACTTCTACAGTCTGTGCAAAATCCAATCATGCAGTTCTCATTTTGAATGCTGCAGCACAAAACACTCAAAAGTTCTTTTTCATTTGAAGAAAACTCTGGGAAATTGGAATTTTGCTGACCAAGGATTGTATTAAAAAATGTAAATTTGCATAATATTTGCAAGCACATAATTCCATGGTGTTTAGGAAATTATGTCACATATTCAAGACACAGGTTGTAAAACTTAGTTTTTTGAATTAAAAGGTTCTGATTTTACTTTTTGAACTGTATGAAAGCATCACTTATAGTCATCAGCATGTGTCTCTTTTGTATTAACTTGCATCTCCCTGATAGTGAGTCCTTTATTGATTTCACACCTCTTTCCTGGTGCCTGTCTACTTATTCATTATGGCATAAAAAAACTTATTTTTTTTTCTTTGTGCTATCTGTTATATAACATGAGGTCTTCTTTTTCATTAAACAGAGTTAAGGCAATGTCAAGCATTACCTTAGTATCAAAGTGAGACTTTCAATAATGTCACACCCGTCACATAAATTATGTCACACCCATCATATAAATTATGTTCCACCAGTCACATAAATTATGTTACACCCATCACATAAATTATGTCACACCCATCACTAAAATATGTCACACCTCAGTTGAGGTCCAAGAATTAGTTTTTTCTACATGACTTTTTCTAATCTTGTTCAGACTGCTGACAGCCAAACTTCAACAAAGTTTTACATTTCTACACTAAGGGATACTTTAGTATATACTATCTTTATAGTAATTTCTGTGACGTGTGTGACAAGTCAGCAGAATAATAAAAAAAAAAATGTTATTAAATTTTCACTAATTTTTAAGTGTAAAATATGTTGTTACAAAGTGGTTTGGACTCTGCTACATCTAACAAATACAACTGCAAGTGAAAAACAGTTGTCAAAACATTTCCACAACTGGTATTAGAAATATCTAATTACTAAATGTAAATTCTACCTTTTGTTCTGGATGTTTAAGACTGAAATGCAAGTGGACAATTATTTATACAGCATTTTTTGTAGTGAATTCAAATTCTATGTACTCATACCTTCAATTTGATGTATCATAAGTGATATGATATTTTTTCCCTGTTTGTCCACTTTTTCATGGAATGGCTGTAATGCGATATAAGAGTGAAGATACACACCCAAAGCTTGTCTATTTACATACAGGTCTGCATGAAAAATATTTAAAGCAACAAGCAGATAAAAACAAACCTTTTCTGCATTTTCTTCATCCATCTTCAGTGCTAGGGCATTTATGTCTGCTGCACTGTTATTAACAATTTCCTGCAGTTTTTCTGAAACAACATTCCAGAACTGAACAGCTTTCAACTTTTCTTCTGCTCCCATTCCAGGTACAAGGCCAACAGCATCTTCAATCTGCTAATGACGTCCATCATTACTAAAACTTTCAACTATTCAGGTACAAACTCAAAAATCAACTACACATATGCAAAAATAATTATGCATTTTTTAATGAAATAATTCTGCAACATCTGATGCTTGAACATAATTTACACATAATATTCTTTTCTTAATAGTCCTGAGTTGAGCAATAAATAACTCACCTCAGACTGCATTGGACTAGACGAATGAACACATGTATAACCCTGATGATACTCCACACAGCATGAACTGCACATTTTCACACTAACTTATTAAAAACAATTAAACCCTTAAAACTCATTTTTACACTTTAAAACTCTCGACTATGTAATTACAGTACTTCTTAACTTATTTACCCAAAACAAACTTGCATTCATGATTGGGTAAATTTCTTTTACTACAGATGAATCTTTGAATTTATATATCTCTGTGTTTTATGGAAGGAGGAAATCACATATCAAACTTTAACAAACTGCACTGAAAACATACTCTCATTAACAAAGGTATATTAGTAATACCTGTCATCAGAAGTTGTGCTACAAATAGCTACACATCACTTTTACAAAAAATATACTTGTGGTAGTAGCACACTACAAAATAAAGTAGCTTGTAGAAAAAATTATGTTACAAATATTCCTACATTTTACAAAAGAGAAAAAAATCTTAAAACACACATTTCAAGATTTTCTGAAGTGTTATTGGCTGGAACAGCATCTGAGTATACCCTGGCTATAATTATTGCAACTGATCTTGCATTGTGAGAGCAAGACAAACTAACATATTTTTTAACTTAGTCAACTCCGCTTATAATGAACCTCTGCGGACTCGCATATTTTGTTCACTATGTCAGAGATTCACTAAAACCGAAGTGCCTTCCCTTAACATGAATTCAGTGGAATGATGAGCAAGAAAATATGTACATATGCATCAAAAAATATTTTAAGCACATAGTGTATATTCATTAAATTAAGTAAACAAAATTCCTTTTACATTACCTTATTTAACATGAAAATAGTCTGTTATGTGCTGCTGCTTGCTGCAAACAGTTTTAATAAATATTTTCTTTATATCCTTTTCTAGAGTCTGTGCCTTTTGCTACACTAGATTATACAATTTCCATACTTTCTAGGAACCTTAGCACAGTCCTGACACCCTCCAATGCCTCTTTCACTGTTGGAACACGTTCTTCATTAGTCTTTGTCATCTTCCATGCTGGAACCGCCTTTCACAGCCTCGTCAATAGCTTCATCAGACGCGATTTCTTTAATTAGCCAAACCAGCCCTCCAGAAACAGTTCTGTATAGTGACAGTTGACACACTCTTCCACTCTTTATTTCCAAAACAACAGCATTCACAACATTTATTGATGTGTTCTGCTTTGATTTCAAGGCTTGGATTAAATGAAGTGTTACTTCCCTTCTGTAATAGGTTTTAAAGCTGCAAATTACATCCATGGGTAGGAGGACTGACGTGGTGTTGGCAGGCAGGAACAATAACTTGATGTTGCTGAAATTTTCAACATGAGGATGAGCTGGTTAGTTGTCTACCAGAAGCAGAATTTTTCTTCCATTCACTCTCAGATCTCAATCCCACAGTCGAAGTTCTTGAAAAATGGATGATGTCATCCAGGCTTTATTATTGAACTGATAATTAACCGGGAGTCATTTGACGTTTTTAAAACACCCTGGGTTCTTAAACTTCCCAATTAGCAGCAGGTCTCTCTTCTCTGATCGTGATGTGTTAGCACATATCCACAGCGTTACTCGGTTCTTCGACATTTTACCACCAACACATTTTCCCCTTTTAAACTTCAGCATTTTGTCTGGCGTTAATTGATAGAATAGTCCGGTCTCGTCACTGTTGAATATCATCAGGAGAATAGCTGGTGCAAATTTTTGGCCACTCCAAACTCAACTACTCTGATGTCATTTCTCGATCCACAGACTTTGCTTCACCGCTAATCTTCCCAACCACAATGCTACGCCTTTTCTTCCACGTGTCCAGCAACCCCTACGAACACACAAACTCTTGATTCTTGTCCAGTAACTTGGCTAGCTGCTTAGCTTTGGTCTTCAGCACAGGCCCATTGAGAGCAAACTCGTAAAGACCTCTAAAGAGTAAACCGTTGAAGTAATGCTTGGTCAACATTGTCTCTCGATCGGACAACCAAAGTTTTTTTTATATCAGGCTTGTTTGTATTCAAAGCACTCAGAATTTTGTCCTTGTTTTTCGAGACATTACTCACAGTTGATTTACTTAAACTGTACTTTTGACCCACGTCTGCTTGCAAAAGACAACGTGACGTTCAATGTCTCCGATAATGTTCGACTTATCCTCCAAAGAAAACACTTTACACTTCGACATCCTGTATGTATTCACTGTTCAAAACTTGGAAAAACTGATCAGTGTCCACCTGCAGAGTGTGACTCAGAGAGTTGTGACTCGGCACTTGGAATTTCCCCAGGTTCACTTTTACAAACTGGAAGAGGGGGGGGGGTTAAAGCCATTGGAATTTTGCCAGCATTTACCATCTGGGCATCACCCCTGTTTCCTTTCTCTTCCCGTTCTCTTTTGATGCTTTAATGGGCAAGACTTACGACCTCAGTTCCAGGAAATGACACTTGCCCCACTTTGTCCATGCCGGACACAATAGCCTCTTTTAAAAAAGTCAGAACTAATTTTACCTTTGTCCTTCAATGCACTTAAGGAGTAGTATGCCTACAATATTGAATTCTCAACACGTTCTTTCAAGTTTTTACAAGGTTTGTTTTTAAATAAGTTACAATTTCATGTTACAAGTACATTCTTTTCTTCTAAGTTTTATATTTTAGATTCACTATAACTGAGCTGAGGGTTCACTATAAACGAAACTTTTAATGTACATTTCTTATGTTGCGGGTCGGGGCCAATGATTTAGGTTCATTATAGCCGAATGCTCACTATATCCAGAGTTGACTGTATTTTAATATTTTACCATTTAAAAAAGATTACATAACAAAACAAAATTAGTGAAACCATACCCGCATTATTTGAGGAAATGTGGACACAAATTTTCCTTCTCAATAAATGTGGAGAAAATTTTTCTTCTACCTACAAGCAATGTAATAAAGCATCAGTGTATGCTGATCCTTTATTATGTCACTTGCAGGGAGAGAAAGAAATTACCTTTTCTTTCTCCATTTTGTTCTGCAATATATTTATAATACATACTGCACTTTAAAGAGCAACATCCTTCTAAAAATACCTATCTTTGGAACTTTCAGGTGCATGGCACAATCTTCTGACTAAAGAATAATGGCAAATACCAAGTAGCATTGCATCTGTTACAACTTAATATTCCATGTGCCTTTATTTATCTCTCATTATTAACAAGTATTCACCATGAGATTTCAATTATGTACTTGCTGTACCTTGAATCCTGCTTCCTGTAGAGTTTAGAAATAGCCTCTCTAAGAACAGCAATATCTTGACAGTTCTCAAGTTTATTTAATACCTAATTAACATATTTAAAACCATTGTTAATTCAGTGTATACATGGGCCGTGGGTGGCCTAGGGAGCTATGTTCATGACTGCCACAGAAAGGACCACAGGTTCGATCCCAGGCAAGTACCAACGCTCGATCCACTAAATATCCGCCGTACATCGGATGGGCACATTAAGCCGTCAGACCCCAGGTACTGGCCCCTCGTTAATAAATAAGGGCGTCTTCGTCCCCCTTTCTACTTCACTTCCTTGTCACTTTCCTATCGGGCACTCTAGCCCAAATCTCCTAGCTTCCTATTTCTAAGGGTTGTTTAAGACCTGGGGTCAGACACTCCCTTCCTAAAATCCTCTACATATGATCATGATCAGTGTATACATGATTAGTAAGTTTGTTTTCTCGTTGTAATGTTAAAATATGTTACACATGATGATCAGAGCTAAGAGGTAAGTACAAGGGAAATTGTTAGTGTAATTTGCCTTTGTATTTACTTCTCAATGCCATATGTAAAAAAGTGCATATAAAGATAAAAAAAACTTAAACCTGAATATAAAAAAGTAACTGCTTTTCAGAAAAGTTCTTGCTGTATGTAGCAAGCTACCTTTTCAAGAATGTATTTGTAGCAGTAACTGGTAACTTTTAAAAAGCAGCTTTTCAATCACCAAGTATTACATGAAACCCATATGCTCTCTTCATTTTATGCTAAATGTTATTGCTACCAGTAACAAATGAAACATCGCAAGAAGTTCTCCACAAAAAAAAAATAAAAATTACAAGTTAAATAGTATTTAAAATGTCAACGCACAACAGTGAGGTAATTCTGAGTTATGTTTTTTCACTATAATCGCAGCAAAGCTAAGTGTGTACTTCCACTGCATAATTAGTGTTCTCCCTAGATTTTTTTTTTTTTTTTTTTTACAGCTGGGTAGTAAGAAATTTTAGCTGGATAAATAATCCTTTTCCCAATCAAGAAAGAAAAAATTTGGATGTTGTTTTGCTTAACATTGTTATACTTATTAAACATCTTTAATAGCAGTGTGGTAGGCATTAATGTAACATAACATAATAAACATTAGAAAATTATTCATAAAAGATAAAAAAAAGAGGAGTACTTACTAATAAATCCTATTTGACACATAGTTCAGCCAGTTTTCATTAATATTTATGGGGTATGTGGGAATAAGTTTTCCACTCTTACTATTATGTGTTGTGAAAACATTAATTAAAGGAAATTTAGCTGGGTGGCAGAAAAAAAAAAATTCTGGGTGGGCCACCCAGTAAAAAGGCTCTAGGACAGGGGTGGGGAACTTGTGGCCATAAGGCCACGTGCGACTTCCTAGGACATTAAAGTGCAGCCTTTTGAGTGAATCCAAATTTTGCAGAACAAATTCTTCTATTTTCATTAATATGTTTTTTGTTCATCTTTTATTAATTTTATTTTAACCTTAAAATGACCATATAAAAGATACCAAAGAGTAAACGAAGATTCAACGAAATAATGCTCTCTGCCACGATTAAAACATTAGAAAGTCGTGCTATTTTGATATTTTGACACCTGCTACACTCATGATTTCATTCTATGGCTCCTAAAGAAAACGCTACAGAAGAAATTGATTGAGCTCTCAGAAGATGACATTTTAAAGTCCCTTTTCGATTCTAAGAAAGATCCAGTTGAAATATGGAGAAATGTAATAGAATGCCCATGCCTTTGGCAACATGTACGAAAAATGCTTTCTTCGTTTTCAACCACTTATTGCTGCGAATCTACATTCTCTTACCTAACCCAAATCAAGACGCCCTTAAGGACACAAATGACGGATACCTATATAGAGAATCAGCTGAAAGTGAGGATCTCCATGTTGCAACCAAATATTCAAATGCTTTCCAACAAAAAGCAGTCATGACAAAGTCATTAAAAGGTTAGTTAACTTTAGAATTAAAAAATTTTCTTTCATATTTTGAAGTTAGTTAGTAGGTAGTAAGATTTTTACAAAATATTTTTAATGTACATTTTGAAGTATATCTAAATGAAGTTTCTCGAATGTGACCTTGTTAGATTACAGCTAACTTAATGCCACCTTCCAACATGAAAAAGCTTCCCCACCTCTGCTCTAGGAAGAACACTAATAATATAGTTTCAGTATAAAAGCTCGTATTCGACCTTGGACTGTGACTAAAAAGTGCACAGTTGTTCTAAATATTGTACATATGCCTAGGAGCAGAATTACGTTTAGTGTTCTGCAACATGACTTCTAAAGATTGTAAATGTTCTGCAGGCAGAGCGCGAAATACTTTGACCAAATTTCATAAAAAAAATTAAGTGAATAAATCAGAGTAAAACAAACATTAAAAAATTACCATCAGTTGAAACCCCTTGTTAAATATAACAATCATCCTTTGCAAAACTTCTGAAATTTCTACTAGCCAATGTGGCTAGTGGAATAAAAATTTTACTAGCCAAATGACAAAATCTACTGGCCATACGAAATTAAAAAAATAATAATAATTCAGTAACTTCTCTACTTACATTTCTATGAAATTAAATGGGTGCATGTTTTTTTTCTTTCTAATGAGACACACCTACTCCATTAACTTCATAAAAACAGATGCAGAGCAGTTACTGCATAAGATCATTAGATTGATTGCAAATATTGCATATGCTTTTGTTCCAAAATGATTGATTTCTTGATAATTTATTTTCAGTGCTGTAATATCATTACTCTTACTATCTTATTTACACATACATAATTTATTTTTGAGGCCATTGAATTTAGATGACTGATTTCTTTTAATAATATTTAAAACAAAAGGACAAAAGCTAGGATATATATACATAAAGTGGCACTATTAATGTTGATATAGTTTACCACTGATACGTACTGTGTCTGATCTTCCCATCATAGGTATCTGCCCACCACAATTGAACAGCATTTTGAAGATCAAAATCTTCATTTGAAGTGCCATTACATCTAATGATCATTAAGTCATTTAAAGTGTCACTATTTAGACATGCCCAAATACTGGTTTTTATCAGGTTCAATGCTGATGCTCCACGTCAATGGGCTCGTACGTTGCTGCCGTCGAAGTGCTCGCGCACTGCGCCGCAGCAATTTTCTTTTGCTCCCAATACCTTCTTAGGCGTTCTGCCGTGGACATTGCGGTGTTTATCGAAAGCTGACGAATTGCTCTTCTGCATAGACTACGTTTGATGTATTTCTGCTTGGCTTTTCGATGAGTATATGTCGATATTGTGAACCAACACTGTATTTGATCTCACTTCTAGTGTTTTAAACAGATCTCGAGGTTAGCTTTCATTTGAGACCAATTTCGACGTCGTAGCGCTTTGCAGTGCCCAGTTATACTGATTACAAGTTTGCTTGGTGCAGCACATAGCCCCCCCCTAATTCACTAACAAGTCTTTGTTCCCTTAGCTATCGAATGACACTAGGTTGGTTTGGTTTGCGTTGATACTATAGAAATTGTTAGACTGAACTCGATGCCCATTTTTTTTTAACGCTCAACTTTCTGTACTGGCCACATAGTACTGGTCTGATTTTATAGACGTATTCACGTCAAAAAAAATCTGCTACATACTTCCTATTGTTCCTAAGCTGTGGTGAATTTCCGAGATCCAACGATCCAACACGTGGAACATGTGGCTTCTTAATAGCATCATCGACGCATGGAGGCCCAATAAGAAGCCTGTTTAAATATTGTGTCTGCATCTTGATAGTACCCCTACGATGTCCACGATTACTCGCCTGGCAGGCGAATTTCCGATGAGCAATCCCCCGATGTAGAGTCTGGAACGAGACACCACGAGAAACTACTTCGGAGATGTGTGCATGAGGACCAGCCGATATTCACGTCTCTCAGACTGGAAAAACTGGTTAGAACAACAGTGCTTGGTACGGCTTGGTGGCGCGCAATGGTGATTACAGGCCTGCCAGTCCTCTGGGTTTAGGCCGACAATGCCGGATTTCATTACATTTCCAGAAATTTTGGATTATAAATTAATATTGCCGGATTCCATCATGATTTCCGTAGCGTAAATTAAAAAGTAACGAGGGGAAAAGTTCGAAGTTTTCTGAGGCATCATCGGTTCATTAGCAGAGAAGCGACCTTTCCCCTCTGAGTCAGCAGTTGGCAGCAATGTTTAATCTTCTGTCCGCTAATGATCTCTGGCACTGCAGGCACGGAGCAGGAACAAGCTTGGCGTTGGCCTACGTACTGAAGCAGATTTCTTGTCTGTCAGCGGTATCAGAAGAGTGTTTTGGTTTGTTTGATGTACTTCGTCTGTCTTAACAGGAATTTCTGAGAAATTTTCGTGCACGTGTCTAATAACGCGAAGGCTGGTAGAAAATATCAGTCTGTTTTTAAGAAGTGTTATACGACAGATTATCTGTGTATAATCGAATCAAGGAAGGGCCAACAATTTGCCTTTTGCTCTATTTGTAGATGTGATTTTTCCGT
Source organism: Macrothele yani (assembly GCA_039090855.1). Taxonomy (NCBI): domain Eukaryota; kingdom Metazoa; phylum Arthropoda; class Arachnida; order Araneae; family Macrothelidae; genus Macrothele; species Macrothele yani. The sequence goes on along the minus strand of CM077005.1, from coordinate 42,258,479 downwards.
TGTCCACAAGGGCAAAGGAGATATCGTTAATCACATTAGTATGCAAAAACATGTGGACAATTCTAAGTGCATAGAAAATAACAAAACATTAAATTTTGCTCGAGACAGTTCCTCTTCCGATGCCATTATCCTTGCTGAGTGCTTGTTTACTTCATTCCTACTAGTGTAACATAACTTACCTTTAAGCTGTGCTGACCATGCAAGTGTGATTTTTAAGAAAACGTTCCGAGATAGTAACACTACAAAAAAATATGCATGTGACAGGACATCGTGCGTCGTTGCCGAAATGGGGAAATCTTCAAAAATGGACTTGCATACTTGCCAACTTTTACTAAAATTTATGGATTTTTGCTTAATTTTACTGATTTACAGATAGAGGTTTTTTTTACAGATTTTTTAATATTTCGATTGCTCAATCGAAATATTTTAACCCCTGCAACCATCCACTTAGATTTTCTACCGAACCTTACAAGCACTGTGTCACGCGATGATGTCTTCTTTGACTCGCTGGCTTTGTGACAGCATGCCGTAGCTCTCTCTTTCTCTCCACGGGAATGCTCAAGTGGCGTGTCAACCAGAGTTCGTCAAAATGCGTAATTACGCGTTTAGTAAGCATCCTAATTTTACCAACGCGTAAAAATACGCATCAGGACTTTTTCTCGATGCGTAAAAATATGCGCCGGAAATTTCTCTCCGCGCATAAAACTATGCATCGAATAATTTTACCAATTCGTAAAAATACGCATCGGGACGGCACTTCGTCTTTCAGAAACGGAAGTAAACGAAATAAAGATTTTTTCCGTAATCGTAATTTCTTTTTCCTGTGATGTTGCCTCTGTCTAGTATTGTTGTCTTGTTATATATCATTTTATCCCAAAAATATTTAAATTTCAGTTTAAAAATGGAGGAAAAATTTCCGAAATCGGAAATTCGACGTCGAAAAAATTTCGCTGTAATCTTTAGGCCCGAGAGTGCGACGGCTTCAAGGAATTTCTCCTTTCCGTCATAATTTGGATTATTCTTGAGATCGATGCATAACTGAACAGATTTTTTTGTTAATATTTTTTAACAGAAATGTTTTTAAATTTTTTATATGCCTTAAATGCAACATTAGTGCTTCAAATTATGTCCATTGATATTTCAAACATACGAAATTATGTTTGAAATTCAAGATTGGCAAAAGAAAAGACCAAGAACTGCTCTGATACAACACTGCATAGAAAATCAATCGAAGCTCGACTGGGAGAATATTAGACATTTGACATCACACAAGACTCATAGACAGATCATAACATCAGAAGCGGTAGTCATTGAGAAATTTGGAAATAAATGCTGCAACACTAATTCACCAATTGAATTACCTCATGCCTGGCGATATCTGATCGAATAGGAAAACAATCGATTTCAAAAGGCTAATAAACATAGGTTCAAAGATCACAGGTGTGGAACGGCAAAAGTAGACCAAGAAGAACACAATGCCATAGATGGCGCCACTAACATCTTGTGCAGTGATACGCAGTTGTCCATGGTCTGCGACGACGAAGGCTGAATGCAGAGCGATACAAGACATTACATCAGTCTTTCGAGGATCATCGACAAGGACTTGATGCCCACGTACACCTTAATGTTTCAACTGAAGAAGGCAAAAATTCTTGCCAAAACATGTTTGGAAGTGTGTTGCGGTGGTGAATTAAGTTTGGGTCCATCTTTTATTCCTTTGTGTCCTTTTTATTCATTTGGATTTTTAACATTCATGTTTTAATCATCATTCCTTGCAAACACCTATACAAGGCTATAGAATTTTAACTCGGAATAGTGTGTTTTTTAATCCGTGAATCTTCCGTTCAGGCAGAACTTGGATCTCATCTAAATAAGCAAATGTCCATTCTAGTGAGCAGAAGCTTTGCCACAGTGACTAAAAATGCCGAAATTATTATGAGTAAGGAAACATTTTTTTACCATTAATGTTCGTTTTGTATTCATATCATTATATGGACCTAACTACTCCACCCTGCATACTTAAACAAAATATACATGACAAACAGTATTGTCGCTGCTTTTAATAGCAGTTCTACATTGAAATACGAAAGTATGCTTGCAGGATTTTCATAGAAAATTGCAGGATGTTTCTCTTAAGGTTGACGTCTGCGATTACATGGCGAGCATTTACATCACGGTGGTGATGAATCGTAGTTTCGTCAGTCAAAACAACGATGTTAGTCACACCGGTTTTTCGCGATGTATCGATACATTGCTGAGTCCTAGTGGAGAGGAGTTAGACAAAATAGTTGCTCACTTGGGAGAAAAATCTACTCGCCATCATTGGTTACTATACTAAAAAATTTACTAGCCACTACAAAATATCTGGTCGCCATTTGGCGAGTGGCGACCGACATTCGCGAGGCCTGATAACAATACATAAACCTGTTATTTAAATCACATAAATTTATTTAGAACCAAGGTATGTATTTAGCATTTGAAATTCTGTTAATAACTTTTGAAGATAAATAGTGTGCCGCCACTATTGCACATGGATTATTTACAAAGTGTTTGTGGTGATTTTGTCCATACATTGAAACTAAGGCAGCTTTCAGTATTTTTCGGACTGACTTATGTCCAAACTGTGCTCTGTTTGACATTATAAACAGTTGTTTATCATTTGTTCCAACTATAACATCATCTTCGTCATTAGTATTGGATCTTTTACTTATACAATATGTCAATTGCTGAACCCCAGGATTCACAAATTGGCTCTGAGGCAGGCAGAAAAAGAATAAAAACAGCGTACTTAATAAATTTTGGAATTTCTGCTTTCATTTCATTTAGAGCTTGTTATAAGAGAGCTTTAATCTTGAAAAAAATTTCCACTTGTCCTACTTTCTTGCATATTTCTACAGATCCAAGTGACAAAAACTCAACATACTCAAAGAATAAATCTTTTTTATCTTCAGAGTGTGGAACACAGAAAAACCTTTACAAATTCAATGAAATTGAAAAGATCCTCCAATTCTTTCTTCTGTTCAGAACTGACATGTTCTTGGAAATGTCAATTATTCAAAATTCAATAAAATATCTGCTCTTACAATTATGTCAACAATTTCCTCATTTTCAAAATAATATGTGTTAACAGCTATGTAGCCTATTAACATTTTTAATATAATAATGTTAACAGTTATGTAGCCTGTTAACACTTTATTATTCAATAGATCAGCTATGCAGCCTGTTATCTATTGAATATCACAACACAGGTCGCGGGTGGCCTAGTGGTCAACGTCCGTGACTGCCACGGAGAAGACCTCGAGTTTGATCTCAGGCAGGTACGAACGCTCGAATCACTAAATATCAGCCATGTGTCGGATGGGCACGTTGAGCAGTCGGGCCCAGAGTACTGGCCCCCGGTAATAAATAAGGGCGTATTCCTCCCCCTTTCTACCACGCTTTCGTGTCACTTTCCTATCAGGCACTCTAGCCCAAATCCCCTACCTTCCTATTTCTAAGGGTTGTTTAAGACCTGGGGTCAGACACTCCCCTTCCTAAAATCCTCTACATATATCATCTGATATCACAACATAAGGGAGCTATGTCAGAGTTATTCTGAGTGGAGTGCAGTTTTTTCAAACTCTTCGCTCAGTCTGATTTCCATTTTCGGAAATTTTCCCCCTATTTTGAAGCTGAAACAGAATCACTAATTGAACAAAATCATATTTTACATTAATACTGAACAGAGGGAATCATGAGAAAAAAAAATTACAATCACAGGAGAAATCGTCACTTTGTCTAGGTTCTGTTTTTGGCTTCTGTTTTCAGCCGTAAAACGCAACAACGCACCCCATAGTTTTTTTTTAACTCTTAGCTCAGTCTGATGTCCATTTTCGGAATTGTTTCCTACCTTTTGAAGCTTAAACACATTCATTTATTGAACAAAATCATATTTTACATTATTACTGAATAGAGAAAATCATGAGAAAAAAAATTACGATTACAGGAGAAATCGTCACTCCGTCTAGCTTCCGTTTTTGGAAGACGGAATTCCCTTCACAGCCATCCCAATTATCTTTGCTCTCGCAAATGATGACAACAAAGGCAAAATTTCTCGAATCCGCAAGAGAAATTTGAGCCTAAAGATTACAGGGAAGTTTTTGCTCCATTGAATTTACGTTTTTGGAAAATTGTTGCCTACAGTTTCAAGCTGAAATACAAACATTTATGCAATAGACTGATATTTAGCAAAAATACTGGGCAGAGGCAAGTTTTTAAGTTTTGAAGAATGGAATACTGTTCCCAGATGGGAAACGAACCCTCACACAGAAACACACATATTAATCCTCTGTCCCCAAATTGTCTTTAGTGTTGTATCGATCCCAAATAACGAAAAACGCAGAATTCCATGAAAGAATCTCATGCCTGATTTGTAACAGTTGGCAATATACAAAATGAATTGTCCAGGCCGCTACGTATGGAAGCAGATTCACGTATCCATAAATTGATTATATTCTCAACATGAATGATGTATTCGACTGTAATTTTCGTAACTCGGGGAAGAATTTGTTTTTAAAGTTTGAATTTTGTGAGTGGTCAAAATACGGACCCATATATATATATTTTTTTTTCCTTAACATTTTCTAAGGTGTGAGACCCCTTCCTAGAAACTTTTACTTTGGCAGGAGTTTAAATTTTTGGGTGGGAACCCACATGTTCTGCTGTTGTTGACTTGAGGTAATTTTTTTCCACGGTGGATACCTAACAAACTCTTCCCAGCAATATGTGGTTTAACACAGCTTGGCTCCTCCCACTTTCATAACATACCAGCGGGGAGAAAGGTCTTTCAAAAAGCGTAGGGAGAAACAATCAGCTACCATCCCAAATGGTAGGGGTGGGTGGATGGATGTGTGGGGAAGGGGGATTGTTTGGTGTTCCAGGAAGAAGGGTGCAGAGTGTAGACAAGAGAAGTTTCTAGTTTACTGGCAGATCAGGGAACGCTAGCGAGCGCTGTGCTCGCAAATTTAAGATTAAAAAATGTTCTGCAATGGATTGAAATTTAAGATTTAACAAAATATGTTCTACAAACAAAAATATCCTACAAAGAAACTAAAATCTAAGATAAAAAATATATATTCTGCAAGGCATTGAAATCTAAGATTAAAAAGAAAATGTTCTGCAAGAAGGGACTTTGTTCGGTGACGCACGTCGCAATTTTAAGTACTTTCTGCTCCTGGGTATTTATGCATATTAAAAAAAATGAAAATTTTAGTTTCAGTCATGTTTCTAAAAATACAGATATTCGAGTTATGGTAATATCATTGTCACTTGTATCTGTCAGCCACGTGCATTAGAAAGGCACCCGGAGGATATTTACTGCTGGTGGGAGGTAAGAGGACAGTTTGGGGCAAAGCGTTGCTCTTTTCTCCCTGAAGGGAAAATCACGGAAGCACAATCAGCAGGAAGTTTACCTTTGTTCTGATTCTAATCATGGGAGCACTCCCTTCAGCCATAGTGGCATACACATCTCATTAGTATGGGAAAATACTCAGAGACTATGACATCTTTTTGGTGAAATGGCCTTTTCAGCTTCCAATCCATAGCCAGGTTAAGTTTGCACCATGTATGAAAATATACCACGAAATCGAAAAACAACACAGACTTTATAAGCTTACAAGTTCAATCAGAAGCAATTAACTTGCAATTCAATGTTATTAATGTGTTTTTTAAAAATATATTAAAAACACTTTCTTATTACTGGTAATTACTTCCTGTTTACATACATACTGAGAATAAGCCATCCTTTTCTGAGAACAACACTGCTAAAACAGCAGAAATAGCGTACACAATGAATTCAGATGTCAAATTATTCAGCAGTCTTCATTTTAAGATAACACCCAATATGTTTACAGTTTGCTTAACCCGAAATAAATTTCGTGCATCAGGATATGCCAGACACAATATTAACAGTCTTCCTCATAGGTAGTGTAACAACAAAATTTACTAACAGAAACCACAACAAAATTTGAATACAGGCATACGTTTTAGCAATAATACTATCCAAAAACAAAACAAAAATTGTTTTACTGAACATTTCATAAAGAAAACAAATTACTGACCTTAGATCTGAACAGATACAATAGCGACGTAGCACTTGTAACTGTCATTTTACCAGGATTTTAAGAAAACTGCAAATACAGCCAAAAGGGATATTCAGTTACTTCTTTGCGATTTGTAAACATACACAACACTGATGGCTGAAGTTGTCAAACATTTCGAATTTAGTAATCAAGACATTATTAAATCCTATAGAAACAAAACAGGTTACAATGATTACACTGTTACGAAAACTGTGAGTGATGTACACTTTGTGCACGCATTGTTTAAAAATTAATTATCGCTATAATTTACATCAAACTAAATAACTACTCTATCACTTCACATAGCACTGTAGTAAACACAGTCACGGTTACTACGAGGAATAATTATCTGAACGTCACGATGACGTCTAAAGAACAAACCCTAAATTTTTCCGATAAAAAGGCATTTAAAATTCCTTCAAAATTCATTATTGTAGGATTTAATTTTTTCTGCTAATTGTTCTCTATTTTGTGGAATACAAATTTGTATTTCGAAACTTTTCGTCCGCTAAAAACTTTAACTGTGTAGCTAAGCAACTTTTCTCAGCTTTTATGAGCAAAAATTTAAGCAAATATCGTTTACAAGTCGTAATGAGTTATTTATTTCAAGGAAAAGCAACCCTTTCAGCAAGATTATGCATGTAGACTTGTAGAGGATCTCTCGGAGAGTTTAAAATATATCAAGAAGTGGACATTTTATTCCTCCATTATCAACTACATATAGATGGCAATTTATTCTATTTATATGCTATGACATAACGAAAGAGAGAGAGGGGGGGGGTCGATTCTCCTCAATAATAGACTGATTTAGAAGCTTTCTGAGTTTCCTAAATGCGTGACAACTGATTAAGGTAATATCACATTCAATGTAATTATTCGTCTACTTCCACTCGGTCAAGAAATTTGTTGATAATTAATATTCGCGATATATTTAACGTCAGAAATGCCTATGTAGTTTAGAGTTTAGATTCGACAAGCCGCTCCGGTGACGCAGTGGTCTAAGCGATGGCCTCTGATCATTCGTCCGAACGGGGTCCGGGTTCGAATCCCGGTGAGGCATGGATGTTGTGTTTGTCTTACGGCACTGGCTCTCTCCCTTCCCTGAAACCAGTGACCCTAAATTAGGGACGGGCGACTGCTTATAGCCCATTGAGTTGCTCACGGTGGTCGTTAAACCTCCAATCCAAAAAAAAAAAAAAAAAAGATTCGACAAATAATGGACGTTTGTTGATATTTGTGGCAGCATAAATATTACTGAGAGATAGATTTATTTCTTAGGTTCTGAAGAAAGTGGAAGCAAGTTGTTTTCGTCTGCTTTCGGTAATGCGTAAGGTGTGATGATATACCGTCAAGACGATTTCCAATAAATTTATTGGTTTCAGTTTAATCCACGCTGCATAAACTTTTTTTTTTACCTGCTTACTGACTTTTCAGTTGTTCAGGTGGCCTAAATATGAATACTTAAAGTATTCAAAATGGCCAGCGACAGTACAAATACTGTGAAGCAGATCGCCTTTTGTACTGCACTGTGTGCAGGTTTTGCTTATGTTAGTTACAAAGTGACTGTAAGAATTCTTAAAAAAAGGTCATCACAAGGGAAAGACAGCAGTAAGTTATGAAATTTAGTGTTTGAACATTTCGAAGTTCTTTTATGTGTACAAGTAGAGATTTCACCAACACGTGAAAGGAAAAGGTCGCCCCCACACTGCTCCACACGGTGTCTTAGTGTTGAAGTAATAAATTTTAAGACTGATTATTTTCGAATATATTTTCGTGTTTTTACTGATAGTAGAAACTTAATGGAAGGCCCATTCTGCAAAACCATGTGCATAATTAAAGCTAATTAAGGGCACCAGATGTGTCGCACCGTTTTTTACTTTCATAGAGATTAACGAATAAATTTTCCTAAGTAGGCCTACATGGCACGCGTAAAAGCATATTATTTTTGAATATTATAAAAGACGTATTCCGTCTGATATACACTAAAAACCTGAAAACTATCATTAAACTCTAAAAACCTGAAAACTATCAAACTCTAAAAACCTGAAAACTATCATTTTGGTATGGGAAGTTTTCTGCATGGTAACAGGTGAATTTGGCATTTTTATGCCAAAATATAATTATTTTTTCCAGTGGTGTCATCCAAAAAAATTAACAACGTTCTGTAAACCTGGATAGAAGTATGGAAAGTGTAAGCCTAACAGTGTATTGGAAGGGATGGGGCTGTATAATGTATAACATAACTATTAACAAGAGTTCTATTGTTGCTTATAAGGCTCAGAAATGTCAAAACTTACATAATAGTATCATTTTTGGAGAAGTTATTACATTGTAATTTTACAGATGTATTTCTCACAACATATTCCAAATGGCAATTTAGTTTTTGGAATGTTCTTGATTAGCTCTTTTATTCACTATAGTGTCAGTCACTATGTGATGTTCCTGCCCTAGCCACAATTTCACCAAATGATGTCAGGTCCCACAATGAGATGGGCTTTCCAATAAGCTTGATGGTCATCAGCTTTTAGGCCACCCTGGTGGTGCAGTGGTCTAAGCGCTGGCTTCTGACCTTTCGTCCAAGATGGGTCCAAGTTCAAATCCTGGTGAGGTTGGTTGGTGGATTTTTATGGCACAAAAGCCATGCTTGGCCAAAGAGCACCAGACAATCCTGGTGAGGTATGGATATTGTATTTGTCTTATGGCACTGGCTTTCTTCCTTCCCTGGAGCCAGTGACTAAATTAGAGACAGGCAACCTCTTATAGAACATTAAGTTGCTCACGGTGGTCGTTAAACCTATAAACAACAACAACAAAATACTTTTTGGTAGAATTTTGGATGGTAAATCTCTTTAGTTAGTTCCCTAAAATCATTAATTGGAATGGGAAGGCAAATAAACACTGTGTCTTGTTTCCCTTGGAAAAAGAAAGCAATGAAAGGGAAAGAAGATGCATTGACAGATGTGACAGAGCAAGATAGCCAAAGAGGGAGGCAGTATAAATTAGTCCTTTTTCTCAGCTATAAAACAAAGTAAGTCTATAGGAGCCCCAAAAATACACTGGTGTCCAAAACGTAAGGACGGACTGCATTTTTACCTATATAAAAAAAACAGTACATAAACGCAGCCAAAAGAGGAATAATTATATTGCCACCATATGAACACATGAGAAGACCAAAAAATAAAATTTTTTATAAATGATGCACATATATCATTGTAGTTAGTATTTACACAAAAGTTATAAATTTTCGAAGAACAGTTGGAAATTCGATGTACAGTGCTTACCAATAACCAGGTGGAGACACATTTCAGTATGGAATATGTCCTCTCCGAACTGCAATGCAGCTCTCACAACGTCTGGCATGCTGAGCAGCATCAAGTGATCCAAGAGTTCCCGAGACAAATTGGCCCACTCATCTCTCAAAGCACGCATGAGATCTTGCTTGTTTTTTTTTTTTTTTTTTGGAAGGAGGTTTTGAGTACCAATGTGTCTCCCCATTGCATTCTAGATGTGTTCAATGGGGTTGCATACCTGCCAACTACTACGGAATGTCCGTAGTTTCTACGGATTTAGTTGTCTGACTATGGAACTACGGATTCTACGAATTTTTGTTTGGTTTAGTTTTTTTTCATTTTTCTAGTATTTCATGATATACATGTGATTCGTAAGCGGATTCGCAGCATTCCGCTTTTTTTAGGTCATCATGTAGATCGTCCTCGAAAGCGGTATTTAGAGTTTTAAAATTTTTTGAAACAGTAGTTAAACGGAGTGAAAATTTTTGCCGTAATCACATTTTTTTTTCTCTCGATGTTGCCTTTGTGTCCACTTTTCTTGCATAAATGTCTGTATTTCAGCTTGAAACTGCAGGCAACAATTTGTGAAAACGGAACTTACAATGCCGCGAAAATTTCCCTGTAATCTTTAGGCATGAGATTCTTCCGCGAATTCGAGGAATTCCGCTCTTTCGTTATTATTTTGGTCATTTATGAGATCGATACACAAGTGAAAAGAATTTCGGAGAACGGAATTCCATCTTTACGAAACTTTCAAAAACGGAAGGTCGATGGAATTCAGATATTTTCTGTAATCGGAATTTCTTTTTTCTCGCAATGCTGCCTCTGTCCAGTATCATTGCTAAATATCATTTTACTGCATAAATATTTGTATTTCAGCTTGAAAATTTATGGAAAATTTCCAAAACTGGAAGTCGTACGGAGCAAAGATTTTCGGCGTAATTGCAAGGCGCGATGTTTCCACTCTTCTGCATTGTTAAATATCCCCCAATCCCATAAGTTTTTGCATTTTAGCTTGATAAGGGAGGGGTAAATTCCTTAAAATGGAAGTGACAAAGCAAAGTTGGAAAATTTGTAAAAAATTATGCATAGTGTTCAAAAGTGTTATCCTCAAAGTTACAACACCATTTATCTAAAATAGTTGAAGCTTTGATATCATGCGCTCATGGTCCTCAGGCTGAAAGTTTTTTCAGCATGCTAGAAGAAATTATTGTTATCAGAAGGAATAAAAAAAGAAAAGAAATAGGGAGAGAAAGATATCAGCAGAAAAAAAATAAGCAATGAATGCTGCGCAGCTGTAAGGTCAATAAAAAACAAACTAACAGTGGTCCGCAGTCTTGCTGTATGTTTTGATTTTTCACTCAGTTAAAAGCATCCAGTTTTTTTTTCCCCTTTTTTGGTTTATCTTGTCATAAACTGCAATTTTAGAGGCAGTATGATCATATAATGGGTGAAGGTTTGCACGCTGCACATTCACTTGCTTGGATTTCCCATCTGTCAAGTGTTGTGGAATTTCTTAACGCATCTGACTGATTTTTATTGGTGGAAGTTTAGAACTTAAATCTCGCAATGTTACCTATCATGCCCTTGCCAGCAGCGGAATCAACTTTGCCTTTCATGTGAGTTTAGTTTGTTTCATTAGAGTCCTTGTTTGTTGTAATGTTTTGTTGTAGTGCGTATTTCTTTTTCACAAAGAGATGAATCGTTTCATAAAAAAGTCTATGTATGCCGCGCAATAATACTAATTACTATTGACAAGGCTCTACCCAATGTTGGCAGGTATGGGGTTGAGATCTGGGGAGCGTGCTGGCCAGCCAATGCGATGAATATCCTCAATCTCTAGAAGTGTCTGGTCTACACTGCTCTTGTAAAATGAGGTGTCGCATTGTCGTCCATGAACATAAAGTTTTCGCCTACAGCACCATGGCATAATCAAAAATGATGTACAACTTTGTTGGAATATCGTTCACCCATCATAGTCCCATTTTCCAGCACCTGTAGTTGGCGCAGCCATTAATTATGATGCTGCTCCACACCATGACCCTGGAACTGCTGTATCTATTCCTTTCCTGCACATTCTCACGAAGCATGCAGATCCACTTTCACGCCAGATCAGCTGATGTCTAGAATCCGAGGACAGACTGAAACAATTTTCAGCTGGAAAGAGTGCATTGACCCATTGATGATGTGTCCAATTTCTGTGGATACTACACCACTGAAAACAAGCGCTATATTGAGCTCTGAATTGAGGGATGCCAACTTCAGGCATAAGGCCCTATATGTCAGAGGTTTTGCCACAGGATGTTCGTGTGCTAAAATGGAGGCGACTCGCAAGGTGACAGGCTGTGGTGCTGTGATTACATTTTGCTGTTACAACTAAAAATCTGTCTTCATGAATTGTAGTAGAGTGATGGCTACCTCCTAGCACGTGTCAGAAACACATTCTATTGGTTTGAAACACTGCCCAAAGCTTTGATACCATACTAATATTTCGTTTTAATTATAACCCATAAAATTTCCTTTTTTCAAGTAATTTGCACTATAATACTGCAACTAGCATTGGCATTGAAGCTGACAATAGCTTATAGAAACATATGGGAAGCAAATCTCTGGACTGTATTTAAGTACAAGAAAAATAAGAAAATCAAGTACCATATAAAAATATCAAGCACCATATTTATTCCCCCACGTAATCTGTTGACCGTGAAATTCTGGAAAAGAAAAAAAATCCTTTGTATAATCTCTGGTATCTCATAATCCAGTATCAGCAATGTGGATCCCAAACTGTTATTTCGTACAGAAAAGTCAGGATTCCACGAGATGACCCAGCTATCAAAAGAAATGGGAAACAAGATGATTTATAAAAAAATGACTGTCATTTTCAAATGCTTTCCTGTTATTTTCAAGTGAATAAAGAAAAAAATTATGAGTTATTTTAGCATTGTCATTCCATTGTAAGACCTTGCTGTTTTGTAGTTTGATGTCATAGTATGCTGTCCTGTAGTTAGACTTGAGGCACCCTCAAATGTGTGATGCTGAACTTCCCATGACATATGATTGTCCACAAGAGTAGATAATATCACCTTCATTGCGTAATATTTTCTGTCGATATGCTCAGAAGAAAACAAAAACCTTCCCAATTGCTTGCAGACCTCTATCTTTGTATGCATTGCATTTTCCTGTTATGAATACATATCTGGTAATTTTCAAAAATAGCATCTCTTGAAAACTACGATGCAATTTGTTTTTAAAATTGAAGTGTTGCAAAAACATTTTTTTTTTTTCGCTTCTGCAAAACCTTCATTTATAACTTTTTCATGGTTTGTGTATGCTCCTTGAAAACCTTGAAAAGTCCTTGAATAAAAAAGTTAATTTTTAAGTCCTTGAAAGTACTTGGAAAAGTTTAAGGCTCAGTAAATAGTACTTGGGAAAAAAATTGTTTTGTTTGTTAAGTAATGATATGAAAAAACATGTGTAAAATAATTGTTTGTGTTAAAAGTTGTATAGGAGGTTTCTGTGTATAGTTTCAATAAAAACACCAAGCTGATCAAACAGTGCAGAACTTGCATTCAACCCATGGGAGTGTGTGAACAGCTGGTGCCTTGGCTATGATATCATTACAGAGTAAAGCATCAGCCACATGAGTGGAATGATGTACTCACAAATTGTGATGGTCATCTGTTTATTGTTTTCAACCCAGGAGAGTGTGTGAACAGCTGGTGCCTTGGCTATGATATCATTACAGAGTAAAGCATCAGCCACTTGAGGGGAATGATGTATTCACAAATTGTGATTGGCATCTGTTTATTGGGGTTAGGGACACGTTCTTGCCGGAGGGTGGAACTTCCAGGAATTGCTTGTACTTCATCATGGACCCTTAGTCTCCTGACTGCATCAAAAGTATGCATCAAAAATAAAAGGTTAATGCAAACAAATAAGTATTATACTAGCAAATGAATATGAAAATAATGTACCCTTTCAAAATATTCCACAAGATAAAATGATTTCAAAAAATACCAAAACAGAAGGGCAAGTCAAAGTTAATAAAATAAACGAACTGTGGGCAAGGGGTAATGGCAGGTCATTGAAGGTGTGCCCGCCCCAGCTAAAATTAATGGTTTGAATTTACTAAAATACCTACCTACTGACTGACCAACAGTACACACATATGATAATTTGGGTTTAAAAAGTCCTTGAAAAGTGCTTGAATTTATATTGCTTGGAAGTGTATGAACCTTGTTTTTAAACAGATAATCCACAGATGAGATGATAAAAAAATATGGTACTAACATGAAAGGCATGTATGTATAATTGTAGGCATATAGATGTGATACATTTTTACTGTTTCTTGTGCAGCCATTCTTTAGAAAACTTGAAAATTACATCACCGTGGCATGGGAACAAAATCTGTATTCCCAATTTACATTTAAGCTTGCTACTTTTACATCACCCAAGACAACGAAATTCCAAATAACTGAAGCTAAGCAGATGTGGCTTAGGAATTGTTGCTGCCTGTGATGAAATGGGAATTGCTTTGACTAGTGCCTATCTGGAAAATTGTCTGGATTCCTAAACCATTGTATCTGTGTAGCTTCAGTTTGGAACTTTGTTGTCCCAAGTGGTGTAATAGTAGCAGGGCTTAAAAAATATCTGAAAAGTTACATGCCCAGCTGGGCATGTGCAAAAAATATTTACTTGCCCAGAAGTAAAATCTACATGCCCAGAAAAATTTATCTTTTAAGATAACAAAATGGAAGCCTTATTTTTTTAAAGTTAAAAATTATGATAAACTTTTTATGCATCTTTTGCATTACCATTTTAAAGTGTCTGTATTCAAAATGCACAAAAGCATATATCTCAAGTTTTAAAAAAGGTAATCGATGGCATTTGAGAAATTTAGTGATGATACCATGTTCAAGAATTTTTAATATATGTCCTGTGCTTTACAAAAAAAATAAATAATCATAGTTAACTGTATAGCAGTTTAATTAGTTTTTAACAACAATTTTGAAAGTAAAATTTATTTACCGTTTTCTCTTGTTGTGCAGACAGAAGTGATTTTTCATCATAAAATATCCCAAGAATTGTTTCGAAACAAAGGCAATCCATATGTCTCCCACTGTTGTATGCACTTACAGTTATTAAACGTGTATCATCACCTGACACCCCACATTCCTTAAAAAATTGCTGGTGGTATCGACAATTTTAGGAAGGTTTTTGCAAACAGTGCACCACATAATAGTCTTGTCATTTAACTCTAGCCAATTAAACGTTTTTGTTTTTATCCAAGATTCCTCAACTGTGTGACAGCTTTTTTTTTTTTTTTTTTTTTGCACGCATTATTGTTGTCTGCTTGCGTAAGTTTCCGTTTTGCCACGATGTAGACTCCGATTCTGAAATTACGTCATTCAACAATTCGAAAGACAAATTTGTAACTACCGCTGACAGATCGGGAATTTCACATAATTGCTTACTATGAGATACACTCTCATTGCTGGATTTTTTTCCAAAAAACATCGTATATCCATTACTAAATACAACTTATATCCGCAGCTAACGCAAACTACTGTTCTCTCAGATAAACTATGTTATCTGCGTCAGTAATTTTCACCCTTCTCCCAGTTAAGTGGAACGCATTGCACAGGCTCATTCTTAAATGAAACTTAGCTTTTGTTTCAGTAGTACCGCTGTCAGATCACGTGTGTGTGGGTGGGCGTGCACGTGGGCTGATGCTTCCTCGTTTTTTGTTGTTTTTTTTATTGAAGGTTTAATGGCCATCGTGAGTAATTTAACGGGCTATAAGCAGTCGCCCATCCCTAATTTGGGGCCACTGCTTCCAGTGAAGGGAAAGAGCCAGTGCCATAAGACAAACACAACATCCATGCCTCACCGGGATTCGAACCCGGGCCCATCGATTAGACCACTGCGCCACCGGGGCGGCCTTCCACTTTCCTCTTCCTCACTCACATAAGTTATATCAGAGACCTAACCCCACCTGGGGCTGTGCAATAAATATTATGTTGTCACTCCGTCCCAAAGGTGCTCCCTTTCACCATAAAGCACAGCTTCTTTGCTCATCAGTCTGCGTCCGCCTGTTTCATGGCAGTTTACGCATTTTGTCACTAAACACCGTAGGGGTAATTCCATGCGTGACTTACACTACATTTGATAATTTTAAGTACATTGTAAGCTTTAAAAAAAGCATTTGGTACTTTAAAAAGAACATTGTAAGCCAATGGCATACTTGACCCATATACAATTTTTTGGCAGTATGAAATTTGTCAATTTGTTTTTCTTAAATTTTTGAAAATTAAAAATATCACAATGTGACTTACACTACATGAAAGGAAGCCATTATTTGGACAACATTTTAACATGAGTTTTCTTCCTCATGCTTTTTCAAAAAAATTCTGTTGGCACAGTTATGTCATACAGTCTTTGAAGTTCAACCAGTAAACAGAAAATAGTTCAAGATGTTTTCAAACTTTTTTTTTAATTACTTTGTGTGACTTACACTACAACTGAATTGTGACTTACACTACCGTCAGAATATATATCCAGTGTAATATGAAACAAAACAAAATTAACCCATAACATATCTTGAGAAATTGAAATTGGGAAATGTCAAATGTAATCGGCAATCAAAATTTGGCTCAGGTAATTTTTTTGCATTTTGATCAATTTCAACATCCGCGGAATCTCCTTTTGCTGGCCAAAGAAAATTGTTTCCTTTAAATTTCAGAAATTTCACTTTTATTGATGATGCATCTTTTGAAATGATTTGTCCAGCAAAATATTTCACGATTCTTTGGCCTGAAAATGGGACTAATAGCCAGTTTCCTATATTCAGTTCGGTATCAGGGTTTTTGTTGTCTCTTTCTGTAACCATTTTTCCACCTCATCTGATCCATTTACAAGATCCACTACTTTGAATTCTTTAGGACGCGGAGAAATATTTGCTGCCTTGAGCTTGTAAGGGACGATTTTTACAAAGCAATGCATTTTCCTGGTTTCAGGAATGAAAAAAATGTCCTTTCCTGATGGCGAACACAAGTTATCATTTTTTTCTTTATCTGGTATTAACTAAGCTCTCTGAAATATAGAGCATGGTTATTTTAGGACAGGTATCTTTTGCGCAGTGGAAATATTCCTCTGCAGAATGAGGATCTAATCTTCTTGATAGTGTGGCCTCTCGTACCCTCTGTTTTACTATGCCTCCCACTCCATCAATTGGCCCCTTTCCATGGCTGGTAGCAGAAAAATACCACTCCTCATCTTCTGGTTGTAGCATAGCTATGCAGATGAAGTACTTCTGTTTTAAGTGCTGCCCTGTTCTATCCGATTGATAAATGATTCTGGAAATTGATAGCTCCTGATAATCATCTTTAATTTTTTTAATTATGGCATCATTAAATGTAACTACTGCATATTTATCATGATGCAGGTAATTGGAAACAACAACTATTGGTATACATTAATGTTCTTCTCCATGAACAAAATAAGCCATTGCAGTATAAAGTGTGCAAGATGTCGATACCCAATGGGCTGATTGAATTTCATCTTGGTAAGTGAAACTGTAATTTTCACTGAAGTCAAAGTGTAAAATCAGTGTGTTTGCTGGCATATCTTCTTTTAGCTTTTCAAAAAAGGATTCTTGTTGATTGACGCTTGACAAAAACTTTCTGCAAAAACTGTGGCAATTTTTGTTCTAATTTTTCAATAGCTTCTTGCAGTGTTGCAGAAAATGTGTGCCGTGTTTTTTTGTTTTTTTTTTCCTCGTCAGTAACGCATCATTGAGAGAATTTGATTTCCTCTTCTAAACTGCTTTCCGATACATTTTGTGTGATTTCATGAAATTTCTTTTTAAGTCTCCATAATTTATGCATTTCTGATAACAGCAATCCTCGGAGCTATTATTATCACAGGGTATCATTTTTATTAAATCTTTGGCATAATTTGGAAGAAAACCCATTGCTTCCAATAATAATCTAATATTCTCATGATAGATATATAAAAACAAATTTGGTGGTGTTTCACGACGCAAACAAACGTGAATTGGTCGTAATTCGCAGAACTTCGAACGGCCAATTTTCACGTCAGGGTTTTCTTTTTAAAGCTTTCATATGTTTCTCCTAGAGTCATAAATATCGCTTCTGAATTTTTGTCTTTTTGCCCTCTTCTCTAGTAATCACAAAATCTTTCACACCAGGTGCCTCGTAGGATATGCTATCCATTTCAAAAAATACTTTTACCTGTGATTTTACTTCATCACTTAATTTCGTGACTCTTGACTGTTTGGCAGGTAGTTGTATTATGTTTCACAGAAGTTGGTGAGCTAATTGTTTCACCACTGCCTTGCACTTCTTTGGGCTTTGTGGAAGATAATTTTCTTTACTTTAGCAATGGCTTTTCCAAATGAGTCACGACTTTTAAAAGCCTTCATTGGAGAATCAGCATTTGGATGAAAAGTACTTGAATGGGGCTCATTTACACCAGCTTTTAAAGCTTTCTTTTCCCTATATCTCCTCATTTCATCGCTCTTCTTTGATTTCAAAGTCTCCATTTCATCATAGAACATTGTATCTTTCCTTTTTTTCATCACTCTTTTACTTTTCTTTTTCTGATTCATTATCTTTGAAAGCTTGAAATTTCCCATTTGCTTTCAATCTCTCTCTTTGTTCCCTCTTTCTTTCTGCTGCTGTTTTCCCCATCTACAGGAAAAGGTGAGAAAATATCAGAAAGTGACAAGCTTTTTAAGCTAAAATACATCTACCAACACACCATGTGCTTGTGACTTAAATGCACTGTGACTTACACTACAGAATTGAACTAAGCGATATTCAGTGAAAATCTTTATTACTTCCGAATTTAAAACCAAGGCCTAAAAGAGATTGATACAGAGAAGGAAATAGCTGAAAATGTTAAAGATATATTGCAGTTCAAATATTTTAGAGAAACTTTTGTTGTTGTTTTTGTGACTTATACTACCATTGAAAGCTCAGTATTTCATTTGCTTACTAAACAAGAAATTAAACCACAAAACTCTTAATAAAGAAGTTAAGTAATAACGCAGTTGCTATATTTCAATAATTGCTAAAAAATTCCTAGAATTTAACTTTTCTTCTGTAGAAATCAGCTAGGAAAATGGCCACAAATTCAAGTAGCTTCTCTTTCATAACATGGCAGCCATTTTGAAATCATGCTGTTGCCACAAAACAAAATCAAAATTATTGTTCATGCAAAATTTAATTACTTCAGTTATCCTTCTAGCACTTGTAAAAATTTGAACTCTGTAAAAAAATATTTCTTTAATTCCCTTCTGGGATACATTTGTATGAAATCAGCCCGACGTAGGCTAGTTTCATCTGAGGCATCCATCCCATCTTTAACCGTGAACGACATCTGGAGCAAAACTATGTATGGCCCCAATTTCTGGACATAGATCATAATATAATTGAAGAAGCGCTATTCTCTTGGCCTCGGCACTCATTCTGTAACAATAATACAACTTCTGGTGATTTGCAGTAAAATGAAAAGCTCACACTGACCATCTTTTTTGTTTCCTAGAGTAGAAAATTCTCCATTCCAAACTTTTTTTCTTTCTTTAAAATCTAGTTGCCCGGTCGGGCAACTAAATTTTATTTTTACTTGCCCAGGTCAATAATTTACATGCCTCGGGCATCTTGGGCATGGTATTTTTCAAGCCCTGAGTAGCATGCTCAAATGTAAATCAGGTGATGCTGATTCATTTCCCATTCCAGGACAATGCAATTTTCAAGTTTTGTGTAGATGCTTACATGGGAAATAGTAAAAATGTATGGCATTTATATTCCAACAATTATACACATATAACAATAGGTTATTGAGTGACTTCTCTAATTACTTTAGTTTTCGGAATACAAAAAAAAAAAAAGTTGAATCTGTTCTACGAAAAATATGTAGACCTTCTGTGTGCTTCATTAATTTTGTAAGTACAAATTTTGAAGCTGCTAAACACCTTAAAAAATTTTAAGAATTTAATTGTTTGACATGAAACCTTTACTTGCAGTAAATGGCTGTATTTTAATTTCTATTAATGGTACACCTGCTACCAAGAATGGAAGAATGATGGCATGGATTCCAGGGTGCAGCGTGCATGAAGTTTTAGCCTTCAGATCGTTTGTCATTGAATGTTCTGCTTAACATTTAATTTTGAATTAATAACATGTTCTCATCGTCAAGAAATTTCAGGAACTCGAACCTACGCAAAGTATT
The DNA here is from genome assembly GCA_039090855.1 of Macrothele yani. Lineage (NCBI taxonomy): Eukaryota > Metazoa > Arthropoda > Arachnida > Araneae > Macrothelidae > Macrothele > Macrothele yani. Next base: position 42,238,816 of record CM077005.1, on the reverse strand, counting down.
TTCCATAAACTTAGTAGCAGCTTGTGGTAAGCTCAGACTGGAAATTGGGGGCAATGTATCCCAGTTATGTAGATATCATTTTGAAACCTAAATCATTGTAAACCTGTCTAAGATTTTTCATTGCTGAAATAGGGTCAACTATATGAGGTACAGCTATGAGATAATGAGACTGTGCTTGTGGCAGATGAAATATGTAATTCAAGTCAAAAGTAAGTGGGAGGCAATTTGCCTTGAACTGTCCATAACTGGAAAAGCAAAGTTGACCTCACTGTCTGCATTAGTTCGGTAATACGTGTCTAATGAAAGTAGACACATTGTTTGCAGCGCATCGGGTAGATTCTGAGTTCAAGAGTTGAACCACATATAAACATGAAATTTCTGGTGAAATTAAAGAAAACACTGACCAAATCTTTTCGTATGTTCAGTGAGACATGTATGGGAAAGAATGCATGTCACGTTCGCATGTGTTTATGTGTCATAAGAGGTTCAGTGAAGCTGGGAGGGCCGCCCCGGTGGCGCGGTGGTCTAAGCGATGGTCTAAGCGATGGCCTCTGATCATTCGTCCGAACGGATTCCGGGTTCGAATCCCAGTGAGGCATGGATGTTGTGTTTGTCTTACGGCACTGGCTCTCTCCCTTCCCTGGAACCAGTGACCCTAAATTAGGGACGGGCGACTACTTATAGCCCATTGAGTTGCTCACGGTGGTCGTTAAACCTCCAATCAAAAAAAAAAAAAAGAAAAAAGAAGCTGGGAGGACATTGAAGGTAATGAAAGTCAGGGATGTGGAAGTACTTCAAAAAAAGAAGACGATGTTCACAAATTCTATGCAGTTGTTTGAAATGATCGGCGACTGAGTTTTAGAATGACAGATATCAAATAAAGAGACTGTTAGGCAAATTTTACATGAAAATCTGAACGGGACGAAAAATTTTGCCGCGATGTTTCCAAAGCTTCTCACTTCTGAACAAAAAGAAAATCACAGACAGATTTGTGCTGATATTCTGGAGCAAACTCAAGCAAACCCCACCCTTTTCGAAAATGTTATCACTTGTAATGAAATGTAGATCTTCCAATAAGAAATAAAAAAACAGCCAATGCATTGGAAAACAGCAATGTCATCAAGGATGAAGGAAGCACAGCAAAACAAGTCCAAGGCCTTGTTAATTGTTTTCTTTGACATTAAGTGTGTAATTTTTGGCAGAGGGCTCCAGATGGAGTAACAGTAAACCTGCATTATTGCAAACAGGTTTTGGTACCTTTGAGAGAGCTAGTTAGAAGAAAGAGACAAGAATTATGGGAAAATGGCTTCATCTTGTTCACCAGGATAATGTGCCAGCTCATTAGCTCTCTCAGTGGAGTAGTTTTTAGCTGCAGAACACATCACAGTGCTTGAACATGCTGCCTATTCACCAAATTTGGTCCCATGCAACTTTTTTTCCTGAAGTTAAATCTGTACTGAAGGGTCAGTTACATTTTGAGTCAGTTACTGTGGTGAAGAAGAGAACGACCAACCTTCCCAATGGAATCGTGCCAGATGAGCTACTGCACTGTTTAGCCTAGTGGAGGATCAGAGGTAACGCTGTGTTAATGCAGAAGGGGAGTATATTGAAGATGAGTTAAAAATTATGTAAGTCTTATTTAACTAAAGGTATAGCATCAGCTTTGTTATTTAATAGCCATACTTTGTGTACAATGAAGTGTTTTACTAGATTTGTGATGTGAGGGGGTTGAACAAACAAAATCATGACATATGAAATTCAAGCTCTTAAAAAAGTGCCAGTATTGCTTTATTCCATAGAACCACCCTTTTCCTTTACTTTCCTTTTGCTGAATTGTGCTCAGCACAATCTGAGTACACCTTTTAAGATGCAATCTGTATGTACTGCAGTGAATGATTGCATTGTAAGCCCCCCCCCCCACACACACACACCTTCTAAACATGAAAAATATTTGTTTTGTATGCACTCTATGTGTGCACAGTATCTTTGAGATATGTTGCACACATAGAGTGCAGTATCTGTTAACAGTCCACTGATATCTTTCAGCAATGGCGTACCCATGTGGGGTGCAAAGGGCCATATGCAATCCCCAAAATAAATTTGCCTAGTATTAAAAATTGTCGGTGACATTATTTTGGTAGTGCTGCCATTCCGGTCTTCCTTAAATTGCCGTTAGTTAGTTCTTTATTTGGAATGGTCAGACGAGGTTCATTTAGAATCGTCAGACCCCCTTTGCACATTTCCCACTTGTATGCTGCTAAAGAAAGAAGAGAATGAACTGGTGGTGTAATGGCCAGGCTAATTAATGCTGGGGGGGGGGGTTAAGCCTTTTATCTGGAGTACCAAGTACATACCTTAGCAGGAATTGTGATGTACTACAGAGGTGCAAACATGTGTCAAGACGACAAATCTGCAGTGAAACATTCTGTCCGTGTAGCTCAGTTGGGGAGAGTGACTTACTTCAGAGTGAGGGGACATGGGTTCAATGCCATTGCGGACAAATTTGTGTTTTCACATTGCCACCTGTCCACTGGCCGTTGGGTTCTTCGAAAAATGTGTGGTTTGTTCCACACATTGTTTGGAATCAATGAAAAATTCCTACTTCGCTTCAAAGAAAAAAATTAAGAGGGAGATTATGTGATGTACTACAGTGGTGAAAACGTGTCAAGATGACAAATCTGCAGCGAGACATTCTGTCTGTGTAGCTCAGTTGGGAGAGCGACTTACTCCAGACACGGGTCCGATGCTCGTTGTGAACAAACTTATTTTCACAGAATCTGTCCCCCGTGTTATTGAGGAGACACTGTCACTATGCTCAGTATAAGCGAAAAGCGCTATTGGCTGTTTTCCATCTTAGGGTTGTAGTCTGCCTTTTGTTTTTTGAATGGTTTTAAATATGAGGCTCTGTTTTTTTTTTTTTTGACACAAGCACAACCGTTGTCTCATCTTTTTATTCGACTATTCTAGCTTTTAGTGTTGGTAAAGATTTTTGCTTTAACGTCAGTCTTTTTTATTTATTCTTAATTATTGTTAGTTTTCTTATGATCAAGCAGACGGAGTCACATAGAGAACCTGGATCGGTCCAGATTATAACATAAACCATATTCATAGTGAATTAAGAAGATTAAAAGATTCGGTGAAACTTTTGATGCAATTTACAACAAGAAACCAAGTATGTAGTTCATTTTTTTTTCTTCGTGTGATTTAAAGCTTTTTTTTTTTATTTGTGTTTCTTGAATGTTTAAAAATGAGTAAGAGGAAACAACAGTCTGTATTAAATTATTTTAACAATAACAATTGTCACGAATCGTAATCTGAAAAGCAAGTTCAAGCAAAGAAGTGTTTGTACATTAAGTGATATTGAGAGACAACTCTAGAATGAGAAGAATCAACAACAAGCTGAAACTCTGATGCAAAGTTCCACAATTGCTTTTGAATCATATTCAGATACCTGCACAATCACTCCAGTTGAAATTAAAACCACACTCCAAGGTGAAAAATATGATACGTCGAATTTTGTAAATCGTAAGTTGAGTGACGAGGGAAAAATTGATTTTCTTGAAAATACTTGGACTCCAACAGTAACGTATGTGTTACCTAGCTCTTCGTTTGGTAATGAACAAGTAAATAGGAAATTTAAATACACCTTATTATTTGTATACCCATGGCTTGTTTATTCCAAAACTAAAGATGGAGTATACTGTAAATATTGTGTAATGTTCGCTAAGGGATATGCCGGTCAACCAAAAAGTCAAGCCTTGGGACAACTTCAATATAGAACTGCTATATTAAGCAGCGATAATACTGTTCGTGACGTATATTTTGTTTAAGTATGCAGGGTGGAGTAGCTAGGTCCATATAATGCTATGAAATACAAAAAACAAACTCTAATGGTAAAAAATCTTTTACTTACTCATAGTAATTTTGGCATTTTTGTCACTGTTTCAATTCCTCTGCTCGTAGAACGGACATTTGCTTATTTTGATGAGCTACTAGATCTGCCTGAACGGAAGATTCACGGATTAAAAGTACTATTTCAAGTTAAAATTCTATACCTTTGTATAGGTGTTTGCAAGGAATGATGATTAAAAAATGAAAGTTAAAAACCCAAATGAGGAATAAAAGCCAAATGAGGAAAGTTAAAACCCAAAGGAACAAAAGATGGACCTAAACTCAACCCACCACCGCAACATTCTTCCAAACATGTTTCGACAAGAATTTTGCCTTCTTCAGTGGAACATCAAGTTATACGTGGGCACCAAGTCCTTGTCGACGAATCTTGAAAGACTGATGTAATGTCTTGTATCGCTCTGCCTTCAACCCTCGTCGTCGCAGACCAACTGTGTATCACTGCGCAAGCTGTTAGTGGCGGCATCTATGGCATTGTGTTCACCTCGGTCTACTTTTGCCATTCCGCTCCTGTGATCTTTGAACCTATGTCTATTAGCCTTTTGTAATCGATTATTTTCCTGTTCTATCAGATATCGCCAGGCATAAGGTAACTCAACTGGTGAATTAGTGTTGCAGCATTCATCTCCGAATTTTTCAATGACCACCGCTTCCGATGTTATGATTTGTCTATGACTGTTGTGTGATGTTATATGTTTAATATTCTCCCAATCAGGCTTCGATTGATTTTCCATGCAGTATTGTATCAGAGCTGTCCTTGGTCTTTTCTTTTGCCAATCTTGGATATGTTCTTTTAATCTCGTAATCATACGCCTTTTTGTACTTCCGATGTAAATAGAATCTTGTTGATTGTTGTCTGTCCTGGTTGGAATGGCATATACTCCTGCTCTATCTAGGATGGATTTTTTGTTATTACCAGAAGTTAGTAATGAGCCATTATCAGTGATGGTTTCTGCAAGATTTAATTCGTTCGAAACACATTCTTTCTTTAATATGTTACTTAAGGGTTTTAAGTATGGAAAAGAGATGTAGGATTTTTATATGTTCTTTTGTTTCTTCTGATTTTGATTATTCTTAAGATTGTTGTATATTGAATTAATCAGACATTTATTGTACCCAAAATGTTCAGCTATATTTTCGATCCATTGTATTTCTGCAAGTTCAAACTCTGCCGTAGAGGAATGCGTTATAGCTCTGTTAATGTAATATCGGAATGCAGCTGTCTTATATCTCCATGGGTATGTGGAATCCGATGGTATTAATGCAGGCACGAAACATGGTTTTTGATAAACAGCGTAATCTATGGAATCATGTCTTCTAAATAAATTAAGGTCTAAATAATGAAGATTTTTTGTTCATCTCTTCTTCAAGCGTTGTCTTTATGGTTGGGTAAGTATTATTGAAGGTTTGTATGAACAACTGTTGAACGAGCCTTTTTCCGCAACTGGAGGAAATCTAACGAAATATTCTGTGATCACCAAGAGAAGAAATATCATAAACATCGATTGTTGACTTGACGTCATATAAAACTTTATTCACTGATGCATAATACAGATGCAACTTGATGTAAATGTTATGTATAATGCTTGAACAGTCTAATGTAATTGCAAAAGTGATTCTTCAATCAAATTTAATTTTTAAATAGCGATAATTCAGATTTCAAAATTTTGCATTCGTGGTTTTGACATTGCGGCGATATACACCCCCAAAATTGATTTCTGGGTATGCCACTGTCTTTCAGATACATGGATACAGAACAAATCTCAGTTTGTAACACCTCTTTATAAGCTGCATTAATCATCTTTCCATTGCTGAATTGTTTATTTGCTGTGCCTTTTTTTCCCCTCTTCTGTTGCCATAGCTCTAACTGCAGCCATGAGTTTCCTCTTTCTGAAGAAATGTAAACGATAATTGCGGTTGGACTCTTCCAACTGAGTGGCAGCAACTACTCCAGTGACGTAGTCCTGATGATGAACTAGGCTTTAGTTCGAAAATTTAACCACCAACTTTTATGAATAATAACCTCTATAAGACCCGTAAAAAAGTTAATTCCACAGTACACTATGAATAGAGGTGCCATAAATTCATTTACAACTAGAAGAAAATTGAGTTTAACAAAAACACACAGTGCTTAATTTTTTATGAACCATAGGTAAAATAATTGACTTTAACTTGAGGCCGGTAGTGAAACACTGCATGCTTCGTGAGAGTGACATACACTTGTCACCACCAACGATTGTGATTATTGATGGAATAGCAACACCCAATTAAAGGAACCTGTTTTGCTTCTTGCAGTGCATGTGACAGAAACATTTTAATGTTGGTTGTCAACAGTGTACCCACATTCAAAGTCACATGCATTCTCAGCTGTCTCTTTGGGTCCCTTAGAAATATCACAATAAGTATTTTTGCTTCTGTTATGCCCCCCTTCCCCTACCCATACCTTTGACTTGAAACTGACATTTGCAACTTGGAAGGCAATTATATTATACATTGTGCCAAATTTTGGAGCATCTGCCACAATTTAGCAATGCCCACACAGAGACATTCTGTTTAATTATGGTTATTACTGTTTGAAAACAAATTCAGTTTTTGTTTTAAAACCATGACTGTAATTTATTGTAGAAAATTTAATTTTTAAAGTTTACCATGTCTTCATAAATTTTCTAAATAATGAAAGCTGCATTTATAAAAGTCTTTGGTTTGAATGGAATGTTCTTATTTGGTGTTTTTTGCATGAAAATATGAAAAAGATGTTGGCTGGCTGGGGTTCATTAAGGAATTAAGTACCTAAACCAATATGTGCAGCCTGTTTTGAAAAAAAAAATGAAAATAAAATGTATGAAATGGAGTAACTTGAATGATTCCTGATAAATAACAATTTCCATAAGCTAGAAAACAAAAAAAATTATCTGTTAGTGAGCAAAAATCAATTTTATGCAAATATTTTTGTGCAGAAATTAGTTTTATTTTGTTTTGTTTGCATTCATTACCGAACTGTATTCTTAATCACGATTTATTCACATGCGCATTTTGACTAAGGTAATGTAACCAAAACTTTTCACAAAAATCATGGCAATGGAAGTTTTGTTATTATGAAGCATGGATATTTTCTGGTTTTATGGGAGTCATATCACTGTTTGAAATATTTAATATTTTGCACATTCAATAAAGGCAAGACAAAACCAAATGCTGAAAAAAAGAAAAAGAAAAAAAGCAGCATGAAACTATCAAATTATACATTCAGCATTACTCCTTTTGTTTTTTTAATTGATTTCACCATTTTATTTCATATTCGGCAGCACAGGAATTGTATTTATCCACAGAGTAATGCAGTAATGTATTCCAGCTATTTCACTGGCTGTTATTCTGGAGACAACTCAGATCTGCCATGCGAGTCAGCTGGGGTTGTCATCAAAAAGAACGTAAGGGAGGTTTCATTTCATGGAAACTAAACCATGTAGCAATAGGCTGAGATTCCCATATTAGTTGATTTCACTACACCAGGGCTGCAATCAGTTTAACTCACAGTACATAGGAGACTGTGGCGACAATAGATTGTTATGCAGGAAAAAATCCGAGTTGTGTTTGTAAAACTTCAGTATGGCATGAAGAAATGCAACTGCTTTGGGCAGGAAGTGGGGGCACTGCAGCACCATAACACCAGTTACCACTGCACAAACCCTAGAAAATAAAAGTTCATCGATTTGTAGAAACATTTATTTTCCAGAAAAACTTGACACCTGCTAGCTCCACACCCTCCACGGCTATGGCCCTACTTTCGAAGTTTCTCTTCAGCCATTAATCAATGTCTATCACAGAGTGTTTTTAGTGTTCTCCTCCAGATATTTCATTCCACCTAGCACACTATTGGTTTCACCTTTCACAACTCCACTTTCTCCAATACAGAAGCAAGTTATGATCTTGCACATAGCTTTTTTTCTTATAAATAAATTATCACTGTTCTGTTTAACCATTAGATTGGATGATTACTCCATACCCTTGCTTATGTATTCAGTAGTGTATTGTGAGTCCCATGTTTGTTAATTAAATATGATATGTAGTTCTTGAATGTGTTTTTCATTTTTTTTTTTTTTTTTTTTTTTTGTTCTTGAACATGAAAGTTTTTGGTACCTGTACTAGTACTATTAAAAGGTTATATATTTTTTTCCAGCAAATTTTTTCCCATTCTAGAAACTGTTCAGATATAATTCTATAAATCTATTTATGTATTTTTTGTGTTGTTTTTTGAAAAGTGGTGTTAATCTAGAATTTTTTTTTCCCCTTATTTATCATCATCTCATAACAACATTCCAACCTAGTATTCAGTTAGCATAATTTTGTGTCATAAACATTCAGTCTATATAATTTTCTTTCCTTTTGTTTTAATTTTATTGCAGATCAGGGTGTTTTGTTGAGCATAGACAAATCTATTCAGACTGATACCAAATGTAATTGTGAAACCTCATCTAAAGGCACCACTTATGATGTCACCAAAACAGTCAGGGAAAGAATAAAAGAACTAAATTTGCATGCACAGCAATACAGAAGTGGTGGCTTACAGTTTTCTCCAGAATTCAAACCAAGGAGTCCAGTCACTAGTCCATGGAGTTCACCTAGGATAATCGGCTGTGCAAAATATCTCAGCTACTCTGCTGAGAACATTAGCAACACCTCACCCCTGGCTTCTCCCGAGCGTAAAAGAAGCAAGTCCCCTGTAACTCAGGGAATGCTCAGGAGGGATGGTCTGCCTAGGCTAAGGAAATCATCTTATGACTACACAGGAATCTATGATAGCGTACAAGTTCGTAATCCTGAACTCTCGTTAAAAACTCTGAACAGCCTAAATAAAATACCAAGAGAGATGACCTTGTTTGAGGTACGAAATGTCGTCTCTCTCTTGTTCACACATGATGAAAACCTTTTAATAAAAACTCTAACAACTGTATCCAACTGTGCTGCATTTAAAACTAACCAGGTAAGTCGGATTTTTTATATATACAGTATGGGACCCGGAATTCAGAAAGCTTGGGACCAAACAATTTCTGGATTTTGGGTCCTCGTGCATCAAAGTACTGTATGTACATACATATGTATATGTTGTAGCTGCTGCCCTTTATGGCATGTGTGAAAAATTGAATTAACAACCAAGGTTAAAACAATCATTAAGACACTTACCACCTTAAGAAGCTAATCAGTCATTGCCAGCATTTAGAAGAAAGAAAGTTGGAAGTGGTAAGAAACAGGACTTTTTGTTTTCCCTGCTCAGGGACCAAATTCACTGCGAGTGCTTGTGGGAGGGTGGAGCTAAGTATGTATGCTACTATAATTTGACTTGAGGCATCTTAATGGTGGAAGGAGGAACAAGTTGGACAGGAGAAAACAGGAAGAGGTTTTGTAGTGTGACACCTCCTTCCCCCAGCAGAATCAGGGAATTTAAGAAAGAAAGGGAGATAACACAGTAGAGTTCCCCTTTTCCCTACCTGAGATGGATCCAGTCTTTGCTGCTGACTACAAAAAGACACACACAGGCTATAAGCAGGAGGGTTTGGTCGCAGCCCTCGTAGGTGGCCTAGTGGTCAACGTTCGTGATTGCCATGGGGAAGACCTCGGATTCGATCCCAGGCAGGTACAAACTCTCGAGCCACTAAATATCCGCCATGTGTCGGATGGACACATTAAGCCGTCTGGCTCCGGCTACTGCCCCCCCCCCCCCAATAAATTAGGGTGTTTTCCTCCTCCTTTCTACCTCACATTTGTGTCACTTTCCTATCGGGCATTCTAGCCCAAAATCTCCTAGCTTCCTATTTCTAAGGGTTGTTTAAGACCTTGGGTCAGACACTCCCTTCCTAAAATCCTCTACATCTGATCTGAAGTAGGAGGGAGATTTTCACCTTTTAAGCTATTTTTTTTTTCCTTTCAAATAAACATGATGGTTTACTGACTTCCTTCACAGCTGGAAGCTAGAAGGACTTTTAACACTGGCACCAGTCTTCAGAAAGAATAACCCTTGCTGACTTCCCATATTAAGGGAACAATACATATTTACACAAGATTGCTTTAAAGCATTTCATTTCTAGTATACAGTAGGTATTCCAATGTCACGATAATCTGGGATTTGTGGTTGCATGTGAACAGATTTGGGATGCAATTTTTTTTTTTTTGTTAAAACAGCGAATGTAAATAAACAAAAATGCTAAAAACCGTAAAATATGTGTCTAAAAAATACAGTATTAAAAAAGTCCCCCCCCCCCCCCCCAAAAAAAAAAAAGAATCGGGGGGAAAAAATTGTTAGAAAAACATTCCGGATTTTGGGTCCTTCTGGATTTCAGGATTCCAGATTGTGGGTCCAGTACTGTATAAAAATGTAAAGTGGTTTTTTTTTTATTTGGTTATTCTGTATACTGAGTGCTCACTGAATTACAGCCACCTACCTAATATTTCTTGGGCCCTCTTTTTGCCCATAGAATGGCCACTAGTCACCACCCTGTGTGGCATCTACTCCACTAATTGTACTTATATATACCAGTATCAGAATCAAAAATAAATCTACAGGCCCAGTGTACCACTCAAATTTCCAAATCACTAGTCCTTGATAAAAAACAAAAACAACTTGCAAGCACATTTACAATGTATGTAGAAAATGAAATGTATCATTTCACTGGAGCTGTTTGTATATTGCAAGTTTAGAACAGAATGTGCACATGTACTCATGCAAATAGTACTAATAAGTAAACAATGGTAGAAATAAAAAAAAAGAAAAGAAAAACTTCACTGGTCTGCAGAACGAGTGTATACCAAAAGTTGTTAGTTCACTCATTTTTACGGTTCAAAAATGGCACAAATATTAATATATGTTGTATGCACATGGTGATAGTATCTAGGGTGGTCATTTGGTTATAAGAGCACTGATCTGAAGCACTTACAATACACGAAAAGCCACCATCATGGAATACCTTGCTTCAGTGTGAAAGGCAGGAAGTTTCCCCACGTGGACAGAAAGTAAGATGGGCAAAAGCCAGAGCATAAATGGTTCTTCAACCTCCCATTAAAAAACATTATAAAAGACCTGTACTCTGAGGTTCACTACTTGTGCAAAAAAGTGACGCTGTCTTAATTGAAATATTTTGGCTCATACACCTCGGTTTCTTGTGGTCCAAAATTTTCATCAAATTTAAATATAGTTTGCAATTTCAATATTCAGTTTTTGAGTAGTAAATATCTGAACTTCCAAAAATCCATAGTGAATGAAACCTGGATTATTTCAAAAACTGCCATAGCAAAACCTGTATTATTTCATATAACTGCCATAATGAAACCTGGATATTTTGAAATCTGGTTCCATTCTTTATGAACTTACAAATTCCAAAACAAACTTAAAAAAAAAAAAAAATAAAAAAAAATACTGGTCATCCGAGCCAGTAACATAAATTTTTCAGTGGTCCGATGGAATTTTTACTAGCCAATGGTCAGCAGACCAGCGGGTAATTCGAGTGCTGTATACGATTGTGCAAGGATCTTCAACCAAGCTGTTTGCCTTGAAACTGTGGACTGCAAGGTCGTGTGTCTTAACTGCCACCTTGCATTCCATAACATCCCACATGTATTTGATTGGGTTGAAATAAGTAAAGTTTGTGGGCTATTCAAGATGTATCATATCAGCACTGTGTTAATTGAACCATACCTGCACAATGCATACCTGATGACATGAAGCATTATCACCTTTTGGGTGGAGTTACGAAACTGTAGGGTCTACATGGTCCACAAGCAGTCCTTGGTAGTATCTGCAAAAACCACACTATACCGGTATATGTGTGTATGGTATGTACACTTGTGAATCTTCTATACGTATTTGTGGTAGTTAACAAGACACATACCTGATTAACTTAGTTGTTTATTATCTATTCAACATAAGGCACTACATATTTACATACAGGACTACAACCAACTTCTTATGGCCACATTGTTCCACATTTCTCCATCTACCATGTTGCCAGTTCACTAGCTCTAAGAATATTATCATATGTTGCCAGATATTACATTTTTTAAAAACTTGTCAACATAACTAAATTAAATTCTGTATCAAAATTAAGTTCTGCATCTAGCCAGTTTCCTTACAAGTCTGCCACTTTGAGTCCTGTATTTGTTCTTATCATCTGATGAAGCATCAGTGTCTGTTGTTGAAGAATACTCCATCTCACTGTTAGTATGAACAGCAAGTTCCTGATGCTCATGTCCATCTCTTTGGTCAAATTCTTCAGATTTAGAGTTTTCCACTCTTTGTGACAGTTCTTGATTCACCCCAAATTGTTCTGTAGTTGACTTAAAGTCCTTTCTGTCTCTTCCGTATAAGTTATTACCTGCTCTCATAACATATGAATTTGAAAATGTATGAACTTTTTCCACAACTGCAAGTCTTCAATGGCTATCTTGTTTCACTCTAATAAACTTTTCTTCTTGCAGCTTGTTTAGTTCTTTTGTATATCAGTCATAATAGAACTTTTGTGCATGTTTTCTTTCTAAGATGTTTCTCAACATTATCTATTATTTTAGGTTTAAAGCTCATTTGTGGTTGGCAGAATTGTTCTTGTTCTTCTGCTCATTAGTCTTTGTACTGGAGACCCTAATGAATCAGCAGTTGAAGTGTTCTTGTAAGCCAAGAGAGCTAGTAAGACAGTCACTTCTATCACATTTGGCTTTCTTTAGTATATTTTTTGCGGTAAGTACAGACCTTTCAGCTAGTCCATTTGACTTTGGATACCCTAGGGCTACTGGTAACATGACTGAATTGGTATGTTTTAGCAAAATATGCAATAATTTCCATATTGTGGACCATTATCCAAAATTAATTCATATGGTATGCCATATCTAGCAATATGTATTTATTTAATTTATCACTGTTGAGCTTTTTGTATCAGGTAACTTGGATATTTCAAAGAAACCAGAGTAGTAATCCACTAATAGTAGATAGCAGTGGCGGCTCATCTTAAGGAGCACGTGCTCTACCCATAAGATAGCATGGAATAATTGATTCATTAATACCCACAACACGTAAGGGAAATATTGGTTTACTTAAAAAAAATGTCAAATCTATAATCAAAAAATAGATCCGAAATAAATTTTAATTCAGTTGAAAATGTCAAATCTATAATCGAAAAATAGATCCAAAATAAATTTTAATTCAGTTAGCTGCGAACTTTATGCCAAGCAGCTGTTCAGATCGCCATCATTGTTTCATCTCTGTGGGCACAATTTTCCTTGGCTCATCGACAACACAGCTCAAAAGTTGCTTGCGCATGCGCGTTATAGATCTACTGAAGCCATTTTGCAAAGCAGAAAAAGTAGCATTGGAGCACATGGAAAACTGGCTCTGCGCGTTGAGTCGTTGATTGTTGTAACCTCCTCGGTTAAACAAACAAGTAGGGAAGCAACCCTGCACTCCGTTTTACGTTTCTTTTCTGTCAAGATTTTTGTGGCTGTCTTGGTGTGGTCTGCAGTTTCATTTTGCTTATACCTTACAGGATAAAGTGATAAGTATTTATTTATGCACATCAATGAAATATAAAGTGTTACAATGTTCTCTTTTTAAACATGAATACTGTTGATTATTTACTGAAACATCCGTTTGCCTCTCATTCATTGGAGCAAAAACTGGAAAGTAAAAGGTTGGGTAGGCCCATGCTGGATCTTAAATTACAACAAACTTGTAAAGATAAAAATGCAGAACGGATTAGAAAGTTTAACTGTGAGACATGTAATAAGAATGAATGGATATGCGGCTGTGATATAAAAATGCTGTATTTTGCTTCCTGTGCTTATTGTTTACTGGTGAAACTTCATGGGCCAAAACTGGTGTTAAAGATTTATACCATTTAGCAGACAAAATTCAGAAGCATGACATGTCTTCTGTACACAAAAATAATGTAATGAATTTGGCTGTACTAGGAAGAGGGAATATAAGATCCCAACTAGATTCCTGTTACAGGCAGCAGATTCAACTTCAAAATGAAAAAGTAAAAAAAAAAATAGAGAGGTACTATCGCTTCTCATAAATTGTATCAGATTCTGTGGTGGGTTTGAACTTGCTCTGCGAGGACATGGTGAATCGAACTCTGCTTCCAATCCTGCAATATTTCGTGGTCTGGTCGATTTTAGCGCACAGTTGAGCGATGCTTTAAAAACTCATTTAGACAAAGCTACAGTATTCTAGGGTACTTCGAAAACAATTCAGAATGAACTTCTGGACTGCATGCTTGAAATCTGCCACGAAGAGATTTCTAAAGAAATAATAGCTTCTGATTTTGTGGCTGTCATTGCAGATAAAACAACAGGCATTTCCAATGTTTTTCAAATGGTACTGGTTTACCGCTATATAGTTCTCGACAAGGTTGTGGAAAGGTTTTGGCGTTATGTAAATCCTTCTAAACACGATGCGGCATCGTTGTCTTCTTGTATTCTGAAAGAGCTAGATGAACATTTGGAGAACACTCCAAACAAATTAATTGCTCAGTTACGTTGGAGCATCGGTCATGAGTGGGAAAGGAAAAGGAGTGCAGACTCATGTCAGGGAACACTACCCTTTTGCTTCTTATGTGCATTGTCATGCTCATCAGCTGAACTTAGCAATGTCAAATGCTGCGTCCATAAATCATAACGTTCATATATTCTTCGCCAATCTGGGAGCAGTGTGCACATTTTTCTCCAAATCACCTCAACGAACCGAAATAATGAAATAGTTGGTCGTCGTTTGCCAAGAACATCAGACACTAGGTGGAATTTTCAAGCCAGAGCAGTCAACATTGTGTATGAGAATCGTGAAGAACTAGTTGAATGCGTGGAAGCAATAGAAACAAGAGATGGTATAAAGCAGCAGTCTACAATTGCTCAAGCCAGTGGTTTAAAGCATATATTAAAGGACGAGGACTTCATCTTCTGGCTTACTATTTTTCATCAAATAATGCCTCATGTCGACATGCTATACAACCAAATTCAAAAAAGGCAATTGATCCAGCTCAGATTAAATGTCATATTAACGGCTTCCAGTCGAGCATGGAGCAAATCAGAGAAAACATTGAGACTGTGACCTCAGAATCAGAAACTCAACTAACTCGGAAGAGAAAACATCAAACTAATCATGAAAGCAGAATAAGAGAAGCCAAAGAAGTATGTGATGTCATCCTTATGCAAACGAAAGAACGATTTGACTTCATAGGTCATCTATCTGCCGCTAATTTGTTTCTTTCAGACAAGTTTCCCGAATACGATAAAGAATTTCCTGTTGAATATCTGACATCAACAATTAAAGCTTACCCTTTTTTGGACAGAAAGAAATTGGAAACGGAACTCCAGTTAATTTATCGAAGAAATGAATTTAGGACAGTATCAGGAGCCATTCCATTATTGTCATTTTTTATTGACACAAATCTTGTCACTAATTTCTCTGTAAGTGTATTACTGCTTAAAATTATTGTTACTATTCCCATGTCAACTTCTGAAGCAGAACGTTGCTGTTCAACTTTAAAAAGAATAAAAACTTTCTTGTGCAACACAATGCTCTAAGACAGACTATCTGCTCTTGCCATGCTATCTATAGAAAGAGACTTTATCATGGATATTCCTGACTTTAACAATAAGGTCACTGATAAATTTTCTCAGAGAAAAGAACGAATAATGGACTTCGCCTACAAAACTTACTAATTTTTGCATTTAGGATATCAAGGGCAGTTTCTGTTTAAATGCTTTTTCCTTTTGTCTACTTTAACTGCCCTTCTGTGCTGCATGTTTGTATAGCAAAATTATGATATATACAGTATGTCGCAAAAATAAAAAAGCTGCCTGTTTGTAAACAGAAAAAGCGCTTTCTGTTTTTTTATGTTTTTAAACAGAAACTTCTCTTTGTTGTCGAGGAAATTTCCCTTTTTTTTTTTCCCAGATAACTTTGAAACAGTAATTTTTTGTTTGATAACAAAGGAGTGTTTCTGTTTGTACACAAGCAGGCTGTTTTCTGTTTGTTTTTTGTTTTTTTTTAATATCTAAATATATTATTTCATTAAGTTTGGTGGTGTGTAATACGTAATCATTGTGTTGCAACCCATATTAAGCACTGGTTTGTTATGTGCCCTGCCTGCTTACCAAACCACGAGCCGCCACTGGTAGATAGACATCATTATGAATTTCAAATAAGTCAGTTGCGATTTTTGACCATGGCAAATTAGGTATATCATAGGTTCATTCTGATTTTGCTTTCTGTATTTGTTACAGGTTGGGCATTTTGAGACTTTATCTTCTATTTCCTTGTTCATTCCTGGCAAAAATAATACATCTCTTACTCTTCGTTTACATTTCTCAATGCCAAAGTGACCTTCATGAATGATATTCAGCATTATATGTAATTTATGACTACAGAACTTGTGGTGTTAAGATAAAATAAAAATACAACGTTTTCCACAATCAAAGGTTTATTATACCTCATCGTCTTCAAGTATAATAAACCTTTAATTAATACAAACCTCATCGTGCCTGTATTAATTAAAGGTTTATTATACATCCGACTGTAGTTTTGCAGAGTGTTTGGCTCGGCATCATCAGGACGAATGGAGTGTAAACATTCAAATCATTGTGACATCATCAGAGTTCTGATGGTCATGGTTTTTGGTGAGTTGTTTCCATGCGCTTGAAAGAATTGGAGTTGATGTCATGTCGTTGATAAGCCGTGAAGAGTTCCTGTATATGTGGAAAGCTTCTAATACATTAAGCTTGATAGTCAAATCAGGTTTATCAATGAGCGTAGTGTTTCCAAACAAAAATTTATGGTTATTTTTGCAACAATGTTGGGCTGTAGATGGCCTCTTCAGTCCATAGTTCCGTACGTAGTTCATGTGTTCCTTCACACGGAAACTTAAAGCCCTGTGGGTCTGTCCTATATATGCAAGTCCACATTCACAAGGTATCTGATAAATTCCCCAGGAATTTGTCTTCACCATAGTCTTTTGATGTGTAAAAATTATATATATTCAGCATTACTTTCTGCAATGATGATGGAACTATCACTTTTTCTGCTTTAAATATAAGACCATTTTCGACTGAAATTTCATCCATGTAATTCCAAAACATTCTGACATCTGGATGCACTGACTGTTTATTATCTGGCCAATCCGTTAGTACATAGTTCACCAAACCTTTTAATATTTTATCTCTTTTGATCTCCACTTTAAGCTCTGTCAGTTTGCTTTCTGATACTGTAAGAAGAGTCAATACTTCTATATCCTCATTAGGGTTTTCTTTTGGGCCTTGCAGATGAGCTCTACTCAATGTATCAGCAACAACTAAGTTTTTTCCTGGTTTATACTATATATCTATGTCATACTTTTGCAGATTTAATAACATTTTCTGCAGTCTCTGTGGTGCTTTAAACAGTGATTTCTGGGAAATTGATCCCAGAGGTTTATGATATGTTTGCAATTATGTTCTTCCCATATATATGTATTGGTGGAACTTTTTTGCTGCCAAATAGAATAGCTAGTAGCTTTTTTTAAGTTTGTTCATAGTTCTTTTGACACTGAGTAAGAGATCTAGAAGCATATGCTACTGGTTTATTCTCTTGCAATAAAACAGCTCCTAGTACTTCTGAACTAGCATCTACTGAAACTGTTACCTCTTCACTAATACCGAAATGCTTCAGAACAGTTGCTTTAACCATAAGTTCTTTTAGCTAATTAAAAACCTCTTGGTGAAATTTTATTCCAATGCCAAATGATATCCTTTTCTAGCAATTGTCTCAAGTGAGCACTGATAGTCGGTAAACCAGGTATAAATTTTGCTAGACATTCCTAAGAATCTTTGTAAGGCACTAAAAATGTGACCTATGTATGTGACATATTTGACTGTAATTTTACATTTTTCTTTATTACTAGGGGCTGTGCCTCTAGGCTCGCTACGCTCGTTTCCAGAGTAGCGATCGGGCCCTGCAGCCCGATCTCCGAGTATTCACATGAAATAAAAACTGGAAAATTCATATAAATTTCAATTTGTATTGCATGTCTAAGCAAATAAGGCTTGTTATTCCGAAGTTTCAGAGTTTTTTTACTGTCATTAATTTTTGGAAGGTCGGACTTTTGTCGTTTGAACTTATAGCACTTACTAAATTTACCACTAAGGAAAACAAAAGCGGTCCAAAAAGCATTTCCGTAAACCGTTATGCTAAACCATTAAGGTGGATGTCAAGTAATTTTGCTTCCTATACTTCCAATGGAAAAAGTTTTGAACACATTTCCTTCACAATGAGTGTGTTTCCAAGGATGAAAATTTGAACATCGATTAAAATAACTTCATATTATAACTTGGAATACTTAATATTTTCTAAAACATAACCATAATTATATTAAAAATCAATAACTTCTTCTTTGGTGGTGTTGGAACCAGAAAAAGGATGGCACAACCTGTACTTTGACAACGTCAGTAGGCAAACAAATGTTGGATTGCTTACTTATGGTTATGTTTTAGAACATATTAAGTTTTCCAAGTTATAAAATGAAGCTATTTTAATCGATTTTCAAATTTTCATCCTTGGGAACGCCATTAATTGTCCAGAAAAGATGGCGCAACCTGTACTTTGATGACGTCAGTAGACAAACAAATGTTGGATTGCATAATTATGGTTATGTTTTAGAAAATATTAAGTATTCCAAGTTATAAAATGAAGCTATTTTAATCGATGTTCAAATTTTCATCCTTGGGAATGCATTAATTGTGAAGAAAATGTGTACAGAAGTTTTTCCATTGGAAGTAGAGAAAGCAAAATTACTAGATGCCCACCTTAAACTACTGAGATAGCTTTATAAATGTACAATAAATTTCGAATAATGGAGATAATATAAATGTACGATGCCATCTCTCTGTCCACGTTATTTTATAAACAACAAATAGCAACTGAAAAATTTTTCATCGACACCGCTGGGATCGAACCCCAGATCTCTCGATAACTAGCCGAGTGCGTTCGCTTTACGCTACGGTGCCAACAATTCACAGCACTATTCGTGGTTTATCAGTCAGCATCTGACTACACAAATCCATGTTGATGGGCTCAGCAACTGATGTGTCGCCATCTAGTGGTATTCAACAGAGCAAGCTGTTTAATTACAGCTGATAAATCCAAATAGCTTTACCAACAAAGCATATGCATAACAAATTATCTACGTCACCATGGCAGCAGGTTACGGGGCCAGAACGTTCCTCTGGTTATCGTGAAGACAGATGAGCCATTCGTTTCTTTCCTTTGCATCTTTAAAAAATGCTTAAAAATCAGAAAATGACTTTTTTTTTTTTTTTTTGTCAAAAAGGGATGATAGTTGAAAGTTTATGCTGTAAAAATTGCAATGCGTTATGATTTATAGTTTGCCATATATCCGGGTTTTTTTTCATAGATCGCATCGCGAAATAGAGAATTTTATGAAATTTAGAAATTTAATTTCTCGTAAACTAAATTGAGATTCAAAAAAAGGGTGACGAGGTGCAAAACTTCGGTCATGGCACTACATGCCTACAAAGTTTCGTGGTTCTGTTGCTGTTAGTGTGTCAGGAACGCTACCTGATACACTTTTTTGCTTACCTTAATTTTGAAATACAATAGCTCTTGAAGTATCACTAGAATCGAAAAACGTTTTTTTTTTCAGCGTGTTCTCCAAACAATTCTCTACAAACGATGTAAATTTCATATTTTTGTGTTCAGTACGTTTTGCGCTGCGAGCTAGGAAAGCAAGAGTATCGCGAAATTTCTAAAACAGATGGCAGCAGCGGCGGCAGTTACTTTTTTTTAGAATAGAAAGAAACTGCAGGTTATTCTCTTGAACCCTTTTCAGTACACTTTCCAGTCTGTTATGTTCCTCCACAGTTTCACCTCATGCTAGTTATATCATTGACTATGTATGCAACTCCTTCAATGCTTTCTACCATATGACTCAATCTTCTTTGAAAAATTCAATGTTCTCGTAAAACTTTCAGCAATAAGCTTTAATAGCAGGTTAAGAAAGTCAGAAATTGAAATTGGCAACACAGTAAAAGTTACTGGAAGTAAATATATCTAATATATACTGTATACAAGTTAAAAGCACGGGAAGATCCAAAAGCCTATTTTGGGGAAGCGGGGGTGGGGTTGTTGGGGATGGGGGTGATTCTATGGTCTAAAAAAGAGAGGGAGAGAAAAAGAGAAACTTTGTGGAGAACTTTTTTAAACATTTTCCATTAAAATAATTGTTCAAAATTTTAAAATCAAAAACTGCGAGCAGGAATTAAAAAATCGGCACTATTTTCAGGGTGTTCAATTGCCTGCTTTCTGAGGAAACCTACTTGATGCTTTTTAAATCTGACGTATGTATAAAATCTTTCAAGATAAAGTTTGATCCCTTTTATTCAGATCCTGGGTTAACATTTAATTAGACAGATTTCCAACTTGAAATTTTTTTATTTATGGCCCAATCAAGGTACTTTGCCCTGTCCCCCACACTATCTCGCACATGTGCTCCGAAGTCTACCTCACAAGGTGACTTTCCCTTCTTCCAATTACTAATGATACCAGGTAACACTATAAAACAGAACAAAGCACACTCATTAATTTCTTTTCATGACTAATCTCTTTTCACTTCTACCCACAGGTTTTTCTGTTTTAAATCTAGTTAGTTTGTGTTGAAACTAGAGACATTTTACCTCTGAATTTACAGCAAATTTTAGTTCTTATGAAAACTTATAAAAATCTGTAAATTTATTTCTGTTAGTTTAGAAAAATAAATTCATTAATTATTTATGACATTGGCCATTTAAAAAGGAAAAACATGCTTGGGGGGATTACCCCAGTTGCCCCCCACTGGACCTACCACCAGTTAAAAGAATTGAGAGATGTGGAAAAGAAAACGATAATTTGTTAGATTCCACTGACATACAAAAAAATCAACATATTGGACAGACAGCTCAGAAATAGAAATGAAGAAATAATGTGCATTCTGTAGCTGATGAAAAGGAAACTGCAAATTACATTATGAATGTTTGTGCTGCACCATGTGGAATCAAAAGCACAGATATTGGATTATAAACCTATTCTTAACAAATGAAACGTTTTTTCTTCTCAAATCATGTTATGTCATTGAATCTTCCAAACCTGTTAATTCTGTTTCTAATAAGCTGTTCAGATGAGAAGTGATATAGGGACAGAGCATTTTCTGCATTCACCGTGCCATGAAAAAACTCAGATTTTTGAATGGTGAGTTTAAGGATCTAGTAAAAGACTTATTGTTTTGCTTTCTGTTTTTAAAGTTGTTATGTGTAGCATTGAAGGCAGTCGTTGATGAACAAAGAGTCGCAAAATGTTTAAGTAAAATAGTGTAAATGTAGTGAACAGGGCTCGATTTTGACTGGTAGTTAGTAGCAAATTGCTAGTAAGCAAATGCATTTTGCTAATGATAAAAAGTGGTTCTAGCATAAGTTCCACTGCATTGAAGCGCCACTGCATTGCGCGTGTGGAATATTTTAGACACATACAAAAAGGAACAACTGCTTTCTGGAAATGAATGTTTCTTGAAAAGTACGAACATTATAAAAACATTTTGGCAATAGTAGAAATATTCAGTATATTCCCCTTATCTACTTCTGCATGTGAGGTTGGGTTTGGTTTCATGAAGGGAATCCAGGGTGATTTGAGGTGCAGTTTAAACTTATGAACATTGAATGCTCTCGTGAGTATTGAGCTTGAAGGCCCGTCCAAAGAAAAGTTTGACCCTAGACCTGCTGTTTTAAAGTGGTATGATGGAAAAGATCCGAAACCCAGATCATAAACCACACAGAAAATAACTTAAGATTTTGAATAGTGTTCTTAAATTTTGTGAATAAAGTTAAATAATTTTTTTAAATATTTGCATTCAAATTAAATTGTTAGAATTAATCTGTCAGGTCATGAAAAGGTGAGTTATATCTAAATATTTGTAATCTTTTCAGCATTACAATGTGACAGTTACAGGAGTAAAATCAAAATTTGTCGTGATTGACTAATGGAGGGGGACGTGTTACAGTTTCTTTTGTATAATGTTAATAAACTTTTGCTAGTAGATCATGCAATTTGCTAGTAAAAATTAAGGCCACTAGCAAGTGTTGCTACTGCTAAAAAAAAAAAAAAAGGAATCAAGTCCTGGTAGTGAGTGAGTCTCTTGTAGGTTGTCAGTCCATTTGTAGAATATTTTTTAATACAGTTTGGTGTGTAACATTTTTTTCTTACTGCTTCCATTCACCTAATCAGATATGTACAGTAGATTCCGGTTCATTGGGCCATCGCTTAATCTGGTACAGTTCTTGAAGGAAATGCCAAATTAGCTCTTTGGGATAAAGCTTTGCATAATTGGGGCAGCTGCTTAATTGGGCCAAAGTGCTCTAACCCTTATATGTCCCAATTAACCTAAATCTACTGTGTACCACTTAGTATTTCAGCAGCTTTTTGTATGTTATGTACTTTTATTTTTCTTTTCAACCTGGTAGATTTAAAGAAATTACTACTATGGTAAAATGCACAGAAGGAATTCACAAAATTACTGTGAATGTGGATCAGGGAGTGCAAATAAGAAGTAATGTATTGCTCAATTTCAAATGTAGCTTATTGGCAACGTTTTTATGTTGTGGTTTTTCATTGAAATATGATATATGTATAGCCAACTTCTAATTTGTATAGCATTTGTATCTGTTTCTAATAGCCAGTATGGTATAAAATGTTTCCCATCACTACATGAATTGTATTTAAATTTCCTCTGGATAATTGTAGCACTTTGCATGCTGCAGTAATAAGACTAGGTGTGCATTAAATGTATGTAGTTGTGCAGCAAAATTTTGTAGTTAATGTCATTGTAATATAAGGTTTTAAGTTTTTCAAGCATATATATGTATATATATTTCTCAGGATGTCTTAATTGTTTTGTAGGAATATCTCTGTGATGCTGGGTGTACTGATGTCCTAGAAGAGCTCTTACATCACCATTCTGATCCAGTGAAAGTTGCAGCTGTACAAGTAATCTCCAATTTGGCAGTGATAGAAAAAAGCCATAAATTTTTCAGGGTAATTTCCACATCTTCAATTTGCAGAAGGAATAAGTTAAATTTTGATTATATATACACTGAAGTGCTAGAAAAACTGGTACAGACGAGTTTATGCGAAATACGTAGCAACATCACCTATGCGCGTACTTGGTTGCACCCGCCAGTGCGTATATAAAGCGATAGACATCCTTGCGAGCTGTCGGAGCTGTTTTCGGCATGAGAATGATAAGTAACAACAATTTAAGTAATTTTCAACGCAGTGTCATAGTTGGCGCTCGTGAGATGGGCCATAGTATTTCGGAGGTAGAAACGAAGTTCGGATTATCACGGACGACCATTGCAAGGGTGTACCGTGACTACAGGAATTGTGACTACAAAACCTCCAACCTATGATACCAGTGTGGCCATAAAAAAACATTGGGTGAACGGTACCATCATCGGCTGTCAAGAATCATTTCACACAATAGGGGTGCAACACTCTCGCAGGTATCATCGGAATTCAATGCTGGAGCCTCAACAAGCATCAGTGTCCGGACTGTGCAACGTACCCTGCACAATATGGGCTTTGGGAGCCGACGCCTAACTCGAGTCCCCTTGATGGGTGCACGACGCAAAGCTATGCGCCTTGCTTGGGCACGGCAACACTGCCACTAGACACTTGATGACTGGAAACAAGTAACCTGGTCTGATGAGTCGCGTTTCCAACTGTATTGGGCAGGTGGAAGGATTCGTGTGTGGCGCAAACCCCATGAAGCCATGGATCCCGCCTGTCAACAGGGAACTGTACCGGCTGGTGGGGGTCCGTAATGGTATGGGGTGTATTTAGCTGGACTTCACTGGGACCCCTGGTACGTCTACAAATGTCTGTGACCAGCCAACGCTATGTGTGCATCCTTTCTGACGAGGTACACTTGTTCATGTCCTGCATTCGTGCTGATGGGTTGGGCCTGTTCCAACAGGACAATGCACCTCCACACAAGTGTGGGGACGCCACATTATGGTTAGAAGAGCATTCATCTGAGTTTGGGGTGTTGCCATTCCCACACAAGTCCCCAGATCTGAACGTGATAGAACACATTTTTATGTCTACCATTGCCTTGAGAAAGCCTCCCAGTGGAGTGCGAAAGCTTGGCGAATCTTTATACTTACTACGCCGCAAAAATAAATGGATTTGCGTCTCTATTTGCGTCTCTTGAGTATTCACAGTGTGGTGTATTTATAATTACATCACATTTGGGATGCCATGCGACACGCTATCGTACACAGGAATCCAAGATCTTGGAATACACCTGAATTGTGGAACGCTCTGCTGGAAGTATGGTGTGCATTGTCTACAGCATATTTCCAGAAGCTAGTGGAGTCCATGCCCTGTCGTATTTCTGCAGTCCTGCGCTCCTGTGGGGGACCTACCAAGTATTAGACTGGTGTACCAGTTTTTCTCACTTCAGTGTATATGTATCATATTAAATTTTTTGAAGATAGTTGATTCTGATCAAATACAGTTGAGTTAATTATCAGCAGAAGAGCAAATATGCAGGGTGTCTCACTTGCTACTTTACCCAAGTTTTTATTAATAACATTGTGAATAATCACAGTAATTGAATATTTGGTAAAAACATACCTTCATCAATGGAAAACAGAACCATGTCATAAGACATGTTGAAAGTGTCAGCCCTTTTTATCGAGACAGGCTTGAACACGAGATTGTATTTCAAAAAATTCATGCCCGTTGCTCCAGCGTAATCATTGCCACTGCATCGCATGGATTCACTTATCGGGAATCAGGATGCACAGAACATGTGTATGTGGACAGCGACAAATCCACACGCATTAATCGAGAAAGCACTTCATGCACAGAAAATTGGAGTGTGGTGCGCACTGCCATGTCGGCGGATTATTGAGTCCATCTTCTTTAAGGATAGGGTTACAACAGCCATCTACATGGAAATTTTTTCAGGCATTTGTCAACCAACTGCTTCCTAAAGAGCTGACCATTGGATATTTTCAACAAGATGGGGCAACTTGCCATGCATCACATGTGAGTATGGCTGAAATTGAGTCATTCTTTGGAGATCGCTTGATTTCTAAAGGAATGTGGCCACCTCAATCTCCTGACCTAATGCCTAGTTTTTTTCTCTGGTGGTATGTCAAATCATTGGTGTTTCAAAACAATCTGATAACCCTTGAGACATTGAAGAACAACATCTGCGAGGCAATGGCAGGGATTATTACGCCAGAACAACTGGTGCAACCTTTCTGAAATGTGGAGTATCGTGTTCAAGCCTGTCTCAATGAACAGGGCTGACGCTTTCAACATCTCTTATCAGGTCATGAAAAATACCATGCGCAAGATGCCCGGGGCATGTAAATTATTGACCTTGGCAGGTAAATAAAAAATCAAGTGGCCCAGTCCGGGCAACGAAATTTACAGAAGTCTCGAACAGAATTTTCTACTACAAGAAAAATGACAGGCATCACATGTCTTGTTTCATTTCACTGCCATCACTGGGAGTTATATTATTGTTATGGAGTGCTGACAGAAGATTATCACTTCTTTAATTACATTAACTAGTCTCCGATGTTTAGTGACAAAGGGCTAAAACTTTAATGAAAGGAGCATGACAGAATCACTAAATTTCTCAAATACCAATTTCATCATGATACCATTTCATACCAATTTCAGAATCGTCATCTTAAAACTTGAGATGCATGCATTTGTGCATTGCACATTTTGAATACAGACCTTTAAAATGGAAATGCAAAACATGTAAAAAATTTAAGCATACTTTTTAACTTAAAAAAAAATGAAGGTTCTGATTTATTATCTTAAAAAATAAATTTTCCTGGGCATCCAGCTTCTACAACCTGAGCTGATAAATAATTTCTGCACATGCCCAGCTGGTCATGTAACTTTTCAGATACTTTTCAAGCCCTGCTTATGATATGTTTCTATTTTCCACGGATGAAGGCATGTTTTTACCAAATATCATTCAATTACTGTAATCATTCATGATGTTATTAATAAGAACTTGGGTAAAGTGGCGAGTGGGACACCCTGTATGTACCTGCGGGCAGATCAATAAGTAACTTCCAATGATTAGAGATTATGTAAATCTGTGTCTCCCAGCATCCTTATGTTCTCCTGACTAGAAGGAATTTTTTGGCACAGCGGTTTGGATAAAGAGACAGTGGAAAATGGATTCCAGTGAAAATGGCAATTCACCTGGAAACATGGTCTAATGTAGAGGTACATGCTGTGATTAAGTAATGCTTACTTGACAAAGGTCCTTCTTTGAGGAGCTGACCTCTGAATCTCAGAGAACAGCTTAATGATATGGTGTATGTATGCATGAACGCACGCACAACCATTTTGGGGGATTTCACAGGAATAATGGGCTCCCAAGAAACTCCTGAATGGCTGTGTATGAAAGCGTAATTGTTCCTACTCTGATGTATGGCAGTGAAACCTGGGTACTACAGAAGAAACATGGGAGTTGTTTGTATACTGGAGAGATGCGTTACAATATGGGGTTTGTGGCAAGACATGCTCTGGTCTTGTGAGGAACGAAGATGTGTTGCAGATGTGTAATGTGAGGCAAAATGTTGTTAGTAAGGTGGAGACTAATACAGTGTAACTTGTCTAATTTGAACGTTTTTAGTTCAAATTCTTGGTTAATTTGAATTTTTCATTTGGTCCCATGAATGTTGGGTATAAATAATGTTAAAAAAACACACCTTTTTTTCAAACTTTTTTTGTTTAATTCGAGGAAAACCCCATTTTTGTAATCTCATATTTTCAACAATTGCCTTTCAAAATGGGTATGTACTGTTCTGGATGAAGTTCAGAGTGTTGTTACAAGGTCGAGGTCACAAGCGCCAATTCTGCCCGCTCTAGGTTTACCTGAAAGCTGTTGTCATGCAGCTGGTGGTGAGTGGTGGGAAGGGTCAAGGTCACGACACTTCCGCTGTAGGCTGTAACCGTAGATGTTTAGTTTGTTTGCATTTACGCGAGGTGAACGATGTTTGTTTGCCTGCTCCGGTTGTTTTAATGTCTGTTTGTGTTGATGAGTAGTGCTGTAACCTGCTGTACATAAGTTTTCATCATGTCTTTGTGAAGACCAGCCCATGGTGAGTACAAAACATTGACTTTAGCTCAAAAGGCGGAAGTGATTCATAAAATGGAAAAGGATTAAAAAAAAAAAGCTCAGATTGCAAAGAACTTTGGCATTTTCCCCAATACGTTATCCACTTATCTAAAAAATAAGGATAAAATTTTGAATGCTCTTGGGACTCAGCGTAGTGGTGGAGAAAGGAAAAGGGTAAGAGGACCGGACAATCCTGATGTTGAGGAGAGCGTGTTGAAGTGGTTTAAGCAGGCACGTGGCAAAAGCATTCCACTAAGTGGCACCCTGATTAGAGCTAAAGCTGAAGAATTTGCCACTAAATTGGGGGAAAATGATTTTAAGGCCGGTACTGGCTGGCTTGATGGATTTAAAGAAAGAAATGGCATTTCTTTTAAATCTATTTGTGGGGAAAGTGCAGATGTTAACCTAGAAGCAGCTAATGAATGGAAGGAAGAACTGTTAGAAATGATTGGGAACACAGCCCCTAAAGACATTTTCAATGTCGACGAAACAGGTTTATTTTTCAAATGTACCCCAGACAAAACATTAGTCTTGAAAGATGAACGCTGCAGCGGTGGAAAACATAGCAAGGAGCGGGTAACGATTTTAGTTGGAGCTAATATGGGTGGATCGGAGAAACTTCCTTTATTAATGATTGACAAATCAGCTAACCCACGCTGCTTTAAAAATGTAAAAACTAAGCCAGTTGAATATGAAGCAAATAAAAAAAGCGTGGATGACGAGTGACATCTTTGAAAAATGGCTTCTAAAAATAAATAAAAATGTTCAGAAAGAAAACAGAACGGTCGTGTTGTTTATTGACAGCTGTAAAGCACATAACACCGTACCTCTGCTGGAAAATGTAAAGGTTTTATTCTTTCCGCCGAATATGACCAGTAGTTCAACCCATGGATCAGGGTGTGATTAAGAACTTAAAACACTTCTACCGACGCCATGTATTCCAGACAATTCTATCAGGTATTGATACACAAGATCGCTTTAAAATCGACCTTCTACTAGCTGGTCGTATGACTCGCAGTGCATGGCAGCAAGTTAAACCTGAAACTATAGCCAACTGTTTTCGAAAAGCAGGCTTCCAGCACCCCGATGATGAGTCTCTCAACTATATCAAGACAATGGTGGTGAGAAGATCATACCCACTGTGGAGTACTGTATGAGGCTTTTGTGAGCGTTGATGACAATTGTAGCTGTTTATGGTGAGCTCACAGATGATGAGATCTTGGCTGATGTTTTGAATAAGAAGACCTACTGCCGCCCCGGTGGCGCAGTGGTCTAAGCGATGGCCTCTCTGATCATTCGTCCGTAAGGAGTCCGGGTTCGAATCCCGGTGAGGCATGGATGTTGTGTTTGTCTTACGGCACTGGCTCTCTCCCTTCCCTGGAACCAGTGACCCTAAATTAGGGACGGGCGACTGCTTATAGCCCATTGAGTTGCTCACGGTGGTCATTAAACCTCCAATCAAAAAAAAAAAAAAAAGACCTACTGTGTATCTTCAGATGAAGAACTGGAACGGCCAGAAGTTTCTGAAAAGCGTCTTCCAAATTCAGTAGAGGTCTTGGTTCACCTCCAACAGTTAAGGAAGTTCGTTGAGGGACAGCAGAATGTAAGTGACTCTCTATTTCATTCACTCGATAAACTGGAGGAATTTACACTTACCCATAACATAAAATCTAAGAAGCAGGCCAAAATTTCACTTTTTTTACAAAAAATATGTAAATTTACTGTACTGTATTTTTTTTTTTGTATGTTATGAATAAATATGTTGGTTTTTACAGTACTTGAAGTGATTTTTGAATGTGCCCATATTCAAACTTGCCTAATTCGAATTTGTCGATAATTCAAATTATTTTTGTGGTCCCTTCAGCTTCGAATTATCCAAGTTACATTGTATTATATAGGTGGTTTTGCCATGTTAAAAGAATGAGTGATGAGATGCTTACTAAGAGAATTTTTTCAGCCCAAGTGGCAGGAAAGAAAGGTAGAGGAAAGCCAAAGAAATCATGGAAGGACCAGTGCCTGTATGAGAAAAAGATTATGAGTATGAAGTACAGAAAGTCTTGTGTGCGACATGTGATGGATGTCAGTGAAGCTCAAGCTGTTTGCCAAGATCGCTGTGAATGGAGACGTTTGATACAGCAACAGTAAGTAAATTTTAGTTCCATCAGTTAAACATTTATTTGGCAGATTGTCTTTCTTTGAGGAGCTAACCTCTGAATCTCGGAGAACAGCTTAATGATATGTATGTATGTATTGTAATTTGTTTATTGCTTCTCACCCCACATGCTTGAGCAAGATGGCAAAGAGGCTCATTGTTCACTTGGAAAGGCAGATTTTAAAAAAATATGATAAACTAAACAAAAAGTTAAAGTCAAACCCTGATTTTGGTTTTCCCAAGTATTTTACATCATCAAATAGAAGTTTATGGTTATTTCCCAAACAGTGTTGTGCTGTGGAAGATTTATTCACATTACATTTTTTCACTCATGGTCAGTGTTCTTTCAGCTGGGATCTTAAAACAGTTTGGGTCTGACTGGTGTTATGATAGCTGCACTAACTCTGGATGTGACAGATTCTCAGAGTTTTTGTTGCGTTAACATGAGATATAAAATGAACAGTAGTTATCACTAGAAATAAACACATCACTGTCTTGCCAAAATTGAACCTAGGTTTCAGCAGAACTATAGTAGGCACAAAATACTCCATTAATTTTATCTATATATGTTGATTGTTCTTAATAAAATATATGTACAGTAAAACTTCTGAATAGCGGACATTGGAGGGAAAAGAAAAACTGTCTGTTATTTAGAAGTGTCCTCTATTGGGAAAATCATGCTTTATGACAGTATACATGTACTATGTTTATAACGTACAAGCAGTTTAAATGATAAGTAAATATAAGTATGCAAATTCAATGCATAGAGCAAACTTGTACTAACCTTTATATATTAAAAAATATCCATCAAAACCTAAGAAGCAAAATAATCAAGTATTGTTTGTCTATTACATTCTTGTGAAATTTTGTTTTCTAAATGAATTTCTAGCCAGCCACCTGAAGCTTTGAATTTTGTGAATCCTAATTCATTTGCGATCTCTATAGCTTTTTGGCGTATTTAAGTCCCTGATGAAGGAATGTTGTTGGCTCTAGCGCGGCAAAACCATTCATAGGTGAGAGTGTCCACAGCTAAACAATCAGTTTTAGGGAAAGCTCTTTTATTTTTCTGGTTGCCATTACAATCATGCCAAGACTTCAAGATTTCACTCACTTGCATTTTTCCATGCCCAGTTTATCTTCTAAAATGTGCACGCTTAATCTTTCCTTTTCACTCAGCTCCACTATTTCAACTTTTTCTTTCAAAGTCAAGAGCTTACGTTTGTGCAACATTTTAAAACCGATGTTTCATAAATCTTTGCTTCACAGCTCACTTATGAGAAAAACCTACATGATTATTGCAAACATATGTGACTTCTAGTAATCTGGACTTGAAATTTATCCCTGTGCACTGACCTTGACCTTACCAAACAACAAAAGGTGAGTCCCTCCCACCCACACCTGAATTGTGTTTGCATGTGTTTCAATCCGATTACCATTCTTGAATTTGCTGGCCTTGGGTGCTGGTCCCCATTTCTGAGGTCTCACCCCATTGGTAGCACCTGAAGAGCTAGGAGACAGTTTCTCCTGGTCAGATGTACTTATGCAAAGAAAGGGTCGGACTGTCTGGCAAGCACGAACGCTAATCCTTTTTCCAGCGATTTCGGCCACTTACCCGCGGTACATTAGCACTTAGCACATTAATTTACTAGGCCTTGGGAACAAAACGGTTAAGATAGAGAATGAGGAAGGGTAAAATAACAAAAAGGAAAACTTAAATCACACCCCTAGGAATTCCAAGAATCGAAAGCAAATTGTGTGTTATATTGTACTTTAAATGTGTCCGCGTCCATTATTTAGAATGTCCACTATTAAGAAGTGAATGCCCCATAAGAAGCCATGCATTTCTGCCTGGGAATAAAAAATGGTCCGTTATAGAGAGATGTCCGCTATTAAGAAGTGTCAGTTAATGGAAGTTTCACTTTATGTGCAATGTTCACCCTTCAAGAATGAAATTCTGAATCTGTATCCTGGAAATTGTCCCTTGTGTTCAAAATAGTGTTTAATATGAGCAACATGTTCAAAACAGTGCTTGGTTTGAGTAACATAGCAGACTTGTGTATAGGTAAACATAGAAGTGTGATCACAGTGACAGCTAAGCTATGACATTTCAGTAACCACAACATCCAATTGCATGATTTTGTACCTCTAAGAAACTAGTGGGTAACAAAGTGGTACAAGGAATCTTCTCTTGCATGTATAGAGAGGGAAAGGATTGTTTCTCTAACTGTAGGTATTTTGCCATGTAGTTTGGACTAGTGATCTGAAAATTTTGAGTCACATTCAATTTATTTTGTTGTTAAGCTTTTTGTCACTTTTCATTATCCTATATATGTGATTTTAGATATTATGACATGAACTGTCAAATTATCTGTTCATTACGTTTTATTTGACCTTTGTCGGAGGAGCCACACAGGTTTTTTGTTAGTTCTTATTGCTCTTGTGTTATTGTTTTAAATAAAGAAATGCATTTACCTTGAGTCTTTCTTCTTGTTGTTTTTAGTTTCTTCCATATGTCATCAATTCGTTGAGATGTTATACATTTTCGTTGAAGGGCACATCTTTCGTACGTACGTTATTAATTACATGAAAAAATAGCAGAATATTTATAAAGAAAAGAAGAATACTGAGCTCCAACCATATGCAATAACCATGAATACCAACTCAACAGCAACATGCATGTACATACAACTGACAATAGCAACTATAGAGTAAAAAAAAATTTAGGAGTCATTACGTTTTTCTCATAGTGCAAATTTTAAGGTAAAACTTTTTAACTTTCTTTTAATTTTAAAAAAGCTCTTAATGGTGACTAAACATAAGTTTTTGTAAAGTTTTTCTAGAGGAGACAGACTACACCTTTTCATTAACATCGACAGACGAAGCTGTGTAACTGTGAGGTGTTTTTAACTACAACATTTAAACTGGATCTTTTTTCACGAAGTGAATTTGACGAAACACTTTTCTTTATAAATATTCTGCTATTTTTTCATGTAATTAATAACGTACGTACGAAAGATGTGCCCTTCAATGAAAAATGTATAACATCTTGACGAATTGATGAGATATGGAAGAAACTAAAAACAACAAGAAGCAAAACTCAAGGTAAATGCATTTCTTTATTTAAAACAATAACACAAGAGCAATAAGAACTAACAAAAAAACCTGTTTGGCTCCTCCGACGAAGGTCAAATAAAACGTGATGAACAGAAAATTTGACAGTTTATGTCATAATATCTAAAACCTATTTACCACGTAATAGAAATACTTGATGAGTTTAACGAATGAGCAACTCTCATAGGGTTATATACATTTATGTATGTGATGTTTGAATCCTAATAGTTCTTTTTTTTGTTGTTGTTTTCCAGTCACATATTCCAATTTTGCTGAATTACGCTATTAATGGAGGTGAACTCTTAAAGACTTTGTCTTTAACAGCACTTGCTAATTTGGCCTTAGACAATTTTACTCACAAGCTGATGTTAGAAAAAAGTGGGTAATGTGTTGCTGTTAGTTGAAAATGGAAGCAGCATGGTCCAGTTGCAGGCCCTACGACTACTGGTTAATTTGTCCTGCAATAAAGATGTTATCCCTTTCTTGTTGATTTGTAAGGTATGTTCATATTTTTGTTATACTGTGCGTGAAGTTATTATGCTTTTCAATGTAAAGTTTGGTATGATTAAGTTGGTAAATGTGGAATGATTGTTACCCATACTCACAAAGTTCTGGCACTTTTACAGATGCAGTGGGACATAAGTTAGATTTTATCTTTGGGGTATGGATGAAGTATTAGGTTAAGACACACTTTCTTCACATTTCCCTCCTTACCTAGCACGACAGGAGGGACTCCTGCATCCGAGCACAACTGGCAGCGAAAAGTGGTTTTGTAGTCCAATGGTAGACTTGTAAAGAGAATTAAAGGAAAAAAGCTATTTATGCCTGAAGGTGCTCATCGAGTTATATGGGTGCAAGATTTGGTACAATAGTAAGTGATCAGCACAGTGGTTGGATATCATGGAGTGACCTAAACACTATCCAAAGCCACCTCTACACCCACAGAAGGTTCTGGTTCTTGTATGGTGGTCTGCTGTCAGCTTGATCCATCATTCATTTTTCCAACCAGAGGAGGCCATCAGTGTAGACCACTACTCTGCTAAAATGCAGTGGATGCACATAAAGCCCTTACCAAGCATCCAGTTTTGGTCAACAGGCATTGGTTCCTTCTATTGTATGGCAATACTTGCCCACATCTTCCAAAGGATGACAAGTCTACCATTTGGACTACAAAACCAGACCCTGCATATTCCCCAGAACTTGCTCCTATGGGTTATCACCTCTTGCAGCATCTGGACCATTTCCTGGGGAGACCTTCCCAAATGACCAAGATGCATGTCAGACTGTTGCCACTTTCTTCACCTTACAGGCTCTGGAGTTTTATTGCCATTGGATCTACAGCCTTATAACTTCTGACAGAACTGTGTCAATGAGGAGCTACTTTGACTAGGAGGGTAGGTGCTTCCTGTTTTTGTGAAGGTGACACTCTCATTTTAGACATTTCATTTGCACCATCCCAATAATTTCCTCTGAATGCTTAAAACATTTTCCTGTTTGTACTGTAAGAGAAATCTGTTGAATTTCAATTCTCTGTTGAACTAATAACTATTTTTTCCCCCTATAAAACCACAGAAAAATAATTAGTATAGCAACATGAATTTTACCTTGTTTCTTTACGACAGAGCTGTGTACTAACTAATTTTTCTGACAGGTAAGGTCAGGGTTCTATGTTATGTCAGGGGTGGTATTTTATCCATAACCTTTTTTGTTCTGTTTCCATCTCAGAAGTGAATGATGTCAGGCTGACCAGGGAATCTAGAAAAGTCAGAGATTTTCATCCAACAGGAAAAATCAGGGAAGGTGTTGGTCGGACCCTCCACCAGCCAAGAATGTTTTAAGTTGGAAATATCTGCATACATAAGATCCTTCGGCAGATTCGCGGAATTTGTTTTTTTATCGTCATTTAGATCATTCTTGAGATCAATGCAAAACTGAAGAGAATTGAGGGTAAGGGTATCTTGCTTTCCATCTAGAGATGGTGTTTCGTAACTTTCAAAAACAGAAATTAAACGGACTGAAAATCTTTACCGTTCTCGTAATTTTTTTCTCGCAACATTGCCTTTGTCCAGTATTGTTAAACATCATTTTATTCCATAAATGTATTGTATTTAAGCATAAAATTGTAGGCAACCATTTGCAAAAATGAAGCTAGATGGGACAAAAGTTTTCTTGCGATCTTCAGGCATGAGATTCTTCCGTGAATTTGAGGAATTCCACCATTTTCGTTATCAATTTTTGTCATTCACAAGATCAATGCCCAACAGAACAGAAATTTTGTGGGGGTTGGTTGTGGTGACAGAAGGGGGTCAGAGGAGGATGGAATTTGATCTTTTCGAAAAAAATTTAAAACAGAAGGTCAACAAAGTTTAGATTTTTTCTGTAATTGTAATTTTTTTTCTTGTATTGGGGGAAAATTTCCAAAACCAGAAGTGAGATGGAGCAAAGATTTCTCTCGTAATCGCAATCTCCCCCCCCTAATGTCCCCAGTCTCCTGTGTTGTTAAATGCCCCCCCCCCCCCACACACACACACACACACTCACACAAGTTTTTTTTTTTTTGTTGATTGGAGGTTTAAACAACCACCGTGAGCAACTCAATGGGCTATAAGCAGTCGCCCGTCCCTAATTTAGGGTCACTGGTTCTAGGGAAGGGAGAGAGCCAGTGCCGTAAGATAAACATAACATCCATGCCTCAACGGGATTCGAACCCGGACCCCTTTCGGACGAATGATCAGAGGCCATCGCTTAGACCACTGCGCCACTGGGGCGGCCAAGTGTTTTCATTTAAGCTTGATAAGTTATCTGAAAAAAGTTCAGAGCTCCCAAGTCATTTATTCTAAATTTAAGTTGTTTTTTTACTCAAACTGCCTTCTTAAAATTAGGGTGTGTAATATACGCCAATAAATACAGTATTTTAAAACTGAAAAGCTTTGAAACTGTTTGTTAAGAACTCTCAAATGCTCACCATGTTTTGACTCTGAATGTGTTTCCCTTCAAAATCTCCCTCATGCTGTGATGGCTTTCATTCTAAAATAATTAATGCTGTTATTTGTCTGTATTTTTTTCATCTTTATTTATTAAAATCTTTAATTAAATCATTAGTTTTTCTTGCTTGTGACATTTTTTTTTTTTTAGTTGTTTTTTCATTCAGCTATAGTGCTTCCCTTTCAAACCATGAGTTCCAAGATCAGGGAAATGTAAAATTCAAATGGGAAATCATTTTCCTTAAATTCGTAAATTTCATTGCATTTAAAAACTTCATAATGCATTTCAGATTATTCCAATTTGTGTTCATCTTAAGGTGACACTGTTAGAGACGTTAGCTGTTTTAGTTGCAAATAACACATTCACTTCAGAGCTGTACATCTTTAAAATGCTTCCTTCTGTACTGAAGCATAGTATGTGTTGATTCTGTTTTCCACATTCATCATTATGCCTGTAGTTTTGGCTCATCGATGGCCATTTCTCCAAGGTATCTTAAGCCTTCTAGATGAATGTACATTCAGCTTAATTCTTGTTTCGTTGTGGATAGCCACTGCTGTATCTCCCGGCAGTTGGCTCTGGTAAGTATCCCTGGCCTCCGTGATCTCCATTGCTCTTCCCCTGATAAACATGGTGTCAACCAGATAGGGAAAATCCCTAATCCAAAAATCTCTTCGACTATTGTCCTCTCTGTGATCTCTAGCAAGAATTCCTTCTGTGAGCAAAGTTTCCTTCATCTGAACATTCTGAAATTGACCACCCGATGTGAGTGGGAAATTCACCACCTTTTTCTCAGTTCAGTACCTTTCCTTTTAGATTTTTAAAGGGTGTTTATATTGGCATACATAGAGGAGCCAAAGTTTCCTCACAATTCATTGTAATTGCTGCAAGCTTTTAAATTCATGGCTGAAAAATTTCGTCTTCTGCAAAAACTAGGTAACTTGATCAATTTTCTGTTATAAGGGAGTTGATTTATAGGTGTTTTCACTGCATTAATGGGTTCAACAAAAGGGGTCCCAAGTGCCACCCATGTAGTTACCCCAGTTTAGAACAAAGATTTCTGAAACCAATTTCATGCTAATTTCCATATCATGGGAATGATATATCGAGATTCTGAATTGCAGTTATTGAAAGAAAGGTCAAGTTCTAAGCTTTCACAGTAGTGAAGAGCATAAGAACCATAAAATGGTGCAATTTTCTTTGAATCCTTCCAACAGAGTTTAGCTAGTGAAGGATTCAAAGCAAATTGTGCCATTTTTCTGGTTCCTATGCTCTTCACTACCGTGAAAGCTTGGATTTATCTTTCTCCCAATAACTGCAGTTTGGATCTCCATGTATCATCCCTATGATCTAAAAATCTATACTCTTTCAAAATGAATACAACATTTCTGAATCTGGCAACCATTTACAAGAACTCAATGATGAAGATTTAGCAACAACCTTGGCAGTTTCCATCCAAACTCTGGCTGAAGAAAAACTAAAGACACAGTTTGAAAGCTTCCATGCAAAAATGTATCTTGTATGTAACTTAAGTGTGTTCCTCTGTTTTCTTCACATTCTTTATTTCAGTTATGTGCTGATGCCCAATTCTCTCAAAATTAAATATATGTTAATTATTTATAATATTGGCCGTTTGAAAAGGAAAACCTGTTTTAGGGGTTGATCGCCTCAGGCACCCCCACTGGATCTGCTACTTGTGTCAACACGCTGTGTGTAAGGAGTGGATAAGGTAGTGATTAAGATGAATAAATGGGTCTCACATGAGTTAATGGAACAACACAAAGCACGAAGATTTTATGTTTGCTCTTCTCTGCTTATCTGCTACCAAACAGAAGACATTCTGAGATGACTCATCATGTGTGATGAGAAATGGATGCTGTATGACAGTTATCGATGCTCTACTGCTGTGAAGCTCCAAAACATATTCCAAAGCCGATACCCCATCTGAAGAAGACAGTGGTCAGTGTTTTCCAGTCTACAGCTAGTGTGGTCCTCTACTTCATTTCACAACTAGGCCAAACCATCACGATGTACAGAAAACTGTCCAGTAAACAGCTGGTCAATTGCCATGGGCCCATATTTTCCCATGATAACACATGACCTTGCATTGCATGCCAGATGATCCAGAAGCTGCACTGGTTGAGGTACCAAATTTTACCTCACCTGACTTATTTACCTGATCTGTCCCCTATGGACTATCACTTATTAGATCACCTGGAGACCTTTCTAAGGGCAAATCGCTTTCCAAATGAAACATCAGTTGAAACTGCAAACCATGAGTTTTTCATAGACTAATCTTAATGACATTAAGACTGGGACAAGACAAAAAGAATGTTGGTGCTCATAGATCAGGAACATATCTGGTAAACATAATCTTATGTTTATAATTACTGACTCAAATTGTGAATTCAATAATATCACCAAATACTGCTCATTTATTTGGCCGTTTATTCCTTATAACAGCAAATATACATGAGAAATAGAATAATAAAAGTATGCAAAGACTTATCTAAAAAAAAATGAGTTTTTTTCATCCTGAAGCTCGACATTTTTCTGTACGGAATAGAAAAGCTTGTATCTCTTTGGCAAAAGTGTGTTGCTTCTAGAGGTGTTAATTTTGATTAATAAATTTTGTTTTGCACTATGTTTTGGATATTTGAAGTTTCCATCAATATTTTGGCATTTCATCTGCAAGAACCAAATGCATTGAGTGTCATGGAACTTGGTGTTTGCTGCCCAAGTTGTGCTGTGATGTAAGCTCTGGCTTCTGATCATTCGTCCAAGATGGGTCTGGGTTCGAATCACGGTGAGGTATGGATGTTGTGTTTGTCTTATGCCACTGGCTCCCTCCCTCCCTCCCTTTCCTGGAACCAGTGACCCTAAATTAGAGACAGGCAACTGCTTATAACCCATTGAGTTGCTCACAGTGGCAATTAAACCTCCAATCTAAAAAAAAAAAAAAAAAAAAAAAACCTTGGTATTTGCCATAATAAAAAATTGTTCTGGAAGTAAATAAAATGTTGCAGAATTATGAATATACTAGGTCAAAGCCCATCAATAATGATGGGAGAAAATAAAATTTATGATACAGAAATTATTGACATTTATTTATTGTGTTTTTGAGTTCCATGTCAATAGATGGCGACGTTGGCTCACAGCTTTCTGAAAATTTCCTGAGCAGTCAATTATGGAATTTGACACGACGGGATGTCTGTTTGTTATGTGTTTTGTATAAAACCTTTAGTCCTTATTTCGTCAACACTTCCTGGTACACAACATTTTTCGTGTACACTGACTGTGAACCCTATATCAATTTCCCCTGTTCGTTTCCATGAACTATTTTTATCTTGACATCGTCAGATCGTCGTACTCTTAACGTTGCCACATACAGATGGCTAAACACCGGTTCAGGTAGTGAACCAAAATTTCTGATGTAAAGTTTTCGTGTCTCTAAAGAACAAGGAGGTTAGAATAAGATATCTGGAGATGCCCTTGTTAATGGAGCAGTACCACTTTGTGTGAAGCCTATAACCGCGTGAGACGGTCGTCAAAGTGTGGGAAAGCTGATGGTTTTCAAGGCTATTGCAATGCATTATGTGTTGGCCGAATCGCCTTCTTTCGTCGCAAATGTTTTCAATTTAGCATCGTAACTTGCTGCCAATGTGTGAGAAAATGTTGAATTTACACTGAAGAGCAATAGAATTAGAGATAGCTGGCGTTATGCAAATGTGGCGCTGTGGGCGGCCCTGTAAACAGAAACGACATGACGTATACAGCGATCCGACAGTATAAGGAGTGATGCAACGGGAATCAGTAAGAGTCGGACGCAATATGGGTAAGACGAAGGATCTAAGCGCATTTGTTTGTGGGCAGATTGTCGGGGCCTGATGAATGGAATGGGTCACTCCATCTCGGAAGTCGTGCAGGCACTGGGATTTTCACGAGCCACTGTGTCACAGGTGCACCGTGAGTACATCGAATCCGGTAAAACCATCCGTGCAAGGGCCAACTGCCGTGGACAACAGCGTGTGGATGAGCGGAGTCGTCGTTGGCTAGCTCGCATTGTAACAGCGGATAGACGGGCCACAGTGCAATAAATCACTCGGGAATTTAATGCTGATGCACAAAAACATGTAAGCAGCCACACCATCCAGAACCATCTCCTCGCTATAAGGTACAGAAGCCATTGTCCCAC
Organism: Macrothele yani; assembly: GCA_039090855.1. Taxonomy (NCBI): domain Eukaryota; kingdom Metazoa; phylum Arthropoda; class Arachnida; order Araneae; family Macrothelidae; genus Macrothele; species Macrothele yani. The sequence goes on along the minus strand of CM077005.1, from coordinate 42,199,254 downwards.
GAGGATACCACCGCTGACCGTACATCACAGGGTTCAAAGATTAGCATGGGCGCGGGAACATCGCCACTGGACCCTAGAAATGTGGAAAAATGTTGCCTGGACTGATGAGTCGAGATTCACGTTGGTACATGCGGATGGCAGGATATGAGTATGGCGCAAACCACTTGAAGCGATGGATCCTTCTTGCCAGCAGGGGTACTCTTCAAGCTGGTGTGGGTGGTATTCTCGTCTGGGGACTGTTTACGTGGACTGAAACGGGACCCTTGGTACGTGTGACATCGTCCCACACAGGTCAACGTTACCGGGATATCCTGGACGACCATTTGCTCCCATTTGTGCGTCTTCAACATCCCACTGGGGACCTCATCCTGCACCAAGACAATGCACCGTGCCATCGCTTCCGAATTGTATCTGAATGGTTGGATGAACACTCCACCGACGTGACCTCGCTTCCTTGGCCAGCTAGGTCACCTGACCTCAATCCCATCGAGCACATCTGGGATGCCATTGAGAGAGATGTTCGAGGCTCTGACCCCCTCCATCAAATCTTCGTGAACTGTGGGAGCTTGTTCAGAGGTCGTGGATCCGTATGGCTTCCCAACGCTTTCGGTGTCTTGTCGAGTCCATGACGAGACAAATTGCCGCCGTCATCAGGGCGAAAGGTGGTGCTACACATTACTAGACAGGTATCTCTAATTCAATTGCTCTTCAGTGTATAAAATCCTTAGTTATTTTGAGGATTCTTCCCATTCTTATTTTAAAACAAAATACATGAACATTAGTGCGAATTCTAAACAAAACATAACTTTAAAATTGAAAACTTCACTCGTATAACACGGTTTCTGCAACCCCAAACCACGCCTATTTCAAAATACACACAGTTGAAATTACATAGGTGTAATGTACACAACGTCAAATTCCCACAGTTTGCTGCTTCACGGTTAAGAGACTCAGGGCATCTCCAGAAGTATTATTCTAACTTCCTTGCTAAAGAGTTGACTGTGTGACGTAACAAATTTCTGACGTCATGTGAGAATGATTTGGATTAGATGACGTCACACCAGCAGCTGTGTTCTTTGTTGCTATGACAACAAAACAAAGTGATTTTCCACTTAATCTGTGTGCGTGTAGGTGATGACGTCACCTACACGAAAAGCTAAGTGTGAAGTCACAAACATTTGTTTCTCGGTTGTTGCTATGACGACTTAAAAAGTGGCACGGAGGAGGACTCCAGCAAATTATATATTAGGATGTTGTTAGATGCAGAGGTGGTGAAGCAATTATTTCTTTAATTTACAAGACATAGAAAATTGAGGTGAACTATGTTATGCAGATGGAGCTTATAGTGAAAATAATGTTGTTGTTTTTTATGTGAGATCTCAGGATTCAAGATTTGAGCAAATCGGGGAAAGAATTCTTACAATTTGGAGATATCTTTGTAAATTGCAGAAGTACCAATGACTGAGACAAATAGTTTTTCTTATACTTTTTTGTTTGTTTTGTTTTCCTCATTAAAAGAAATTATTCGGGCAATTTCTTGTACATAAAAATAATTCTTTCATTGTCGTCAAATGTTTTTTGTCATGATAACCTTTGTCTATTATAAAATAGAGATATGCTACTTTATTTAAACAAATTTTATGTTTACCAGTAATTTAATTTTCACATTGCTGCATTTCTGTGCCAATAAAAGTTCCTTTATACATTATTTTACATTTTTGTTTTGTTCTTTTGTGTATGAAAACCTCAACTGGGAAGTTTCAAACAACATAGTTTATTAAAATTTGCCGAGGAACAAAAAATTTTACTTAACAGTCTTTGTTTATTTTATTTAAAAAATAAGGTTGGAACCTGCAGTGCTTTTAAGTGAAATTTTTTAATGAACTCCTATATGTATATATAACTTTTTTTTCTTTTTGTAGGTTTCTTCTGGTGTTTTTAGCATGGAAAACATTCCTTCAGATAGGGAAATTGCATTAAGACTTCTCACATTTCTTGCAAATATTGTAACATTTGCTGCACAAGATTTTCATATTTCATCTGGAAGTTCTCACACACTAGTTGCACTGATTTATAATCTGAAAAATAGGACAGATCTCACAAACATTGCCACATCTTATGGTGATGATGAAGATATACATTTGCAACTAAAACGATTGCATGATGCATTAGAAAACAAGTGGTCCTAGATTTTTACATTTTACTTCCAACAGTGTTTACAAATGTTTTCTTAGATATAAAAGCATATTTGGCAAATATTTTATGTTTGTTTTTGCTCAGTGAAAGTAGTCAGCCAGTGGCTTTTAAATAAACCTGCCTTTAATATGCCTTCCAAAGCTTCCTCTCAGTGTTCGCATTAATTATTTAGGAAGGAAATGTTTCACACATTTTACTAAACACTAAATCCTTCCTTTAGAATTTTTCTTTCTTTAGGAGCCTTCCACAGTAAAGCAAGAAATGCAATGTACATGCTTTTATAAGTGCCTGTGTACACATAGGTGTTCTTAACAGAAGTTTGTAATAGTGGCACAAAAATTAAAGAGCATGATTAACTGATATATTGCTGATTGAGAAACCTGCTTCCAGTGGAAATACCAATATAGACTTTTACATATTTTAGATTTTGTCATTACAGACTTCATTAAAACATGTGAATGGACATTTAGTGTTACCTGTGATACTGAAATATCTAGAACTGACTGGTTTATCCTAGTCATTTAGCACAACGATAAATCAGCATTATACGACTTGTTTAAATCAAAATTTCAGCTGAATTTGTCTAATAAACTTGGCATTTATGTTGGTTTATGGGAAGCTAAATGTACATTGCATGTTGTTAAATTGTGTTATTTATTTTTATTGTGTAGAAGATAACTAAAACTTGTTATTGCATACAGTGCCAAGTTGAAAGAGGAAAGCTGAGTATCCAGAAAAGTAACCCTGGCCATTTAAATACGATTTTGTGTATATAACATAATTTCTATCTATATGAATCATAAAGGACAAATAATTAAATGGAATTATAATTAGTCACCAAGGTGTATATTGTGGGCTAAGAAAAAAAATATTTTCTACTTGCAGTATGGTGGATATATAATATTGCATCATGTCTTAAATTTTGTCTTTACTTCCAGTAATAACAGTAATAGTTTCAGTTTAATTAAAATAGTTTCTACACTGCTGGCCACCCAAAATGCAACACCAAGAAGGACACAAGATAGCAAAGCCAGATTTACTGGACACATAACAACAGATACAAAGATGAAACGATTGAGCTTACAATCCCGTGCGACTTGCGGAACATGCAAACATCAGTAGTTCGTGTGGCCCCCATGGCTGGCAATAAGGGCTGCTACACGCAGTGGCATCAAACGAAAGAGGCTTTGGATGTGGGCTTGGTGTATGTCGGTCCAGGCTACTTCCACACGTTGCCGCAATTCATCAGACGTAGCCGCGGGTAGTGCTTGCCGGGCCACTCGGTTGCCGATCAGCGTCCAGACTTGTTCGATGGGCGACATCGGGAGAACAGGCAAGCCACAGCAGCAGTGACACCTGGTGGGCCGTGAAGAATTGTTGCACGATGCGTGCTACATGCGGGTGCACATTGTCCTGTAAAAACGTGGCCGCTGGCAGGTCCTGCAGGTAAGGGAGGACTACAGGCTCCAAAACGTCGGAGATGTAGTGGTGGCTGTTGAGTGTACTGGCGATGCGTACCAGAGGGTGCGGCTGTCATATCCAATTGCGCCCCAAACCATAACGCCAGGCGACGAACCGGTATGGCGATGCATAATGCAGGCGTCATGCAGTCTCTTGCCGCGCTGCCGCCACATGCAGATCTGACCATCGTGGTGTTGCAGGCAGAAGTGGGATTCGTCGGAGAAGACAGTGTCGTGCCATTCCGTAGTCCAGGTGCAGTGTTCAACTGCCCACTGCCGCCACACTCGCCGGTGGTGTAACGTCAATGGTAATCAGAGCAATGGCCGCCGTGTGACAAGTCCCCGCTCCTGCAGACGACGTTGAACAGTACGTGCTGACAGGTTGCTGTGCAACACACCTTAATTCCTACGCTAACGTTCGTGATGTGGTGGTGCAAGCCGTCAATGCCTGCAGCACAACATGCCGGTCCTCTCGTTCAATGGTGTGCCGCGGCTGCAGCAATCGCTCACGTCGTTCGGTCGGTCCGTCCCTCCTGCACCCACCGAATACATACTCTCCTCACTGTGACTGGATGTTGTCCAACACGGGCGCTGATGTCTCAGTACGATAAACCGCTGTCGCGATAAGCCACTATTCGTCCTCTGTCGAACTGCGAAACGTGCTGGAATTACTGCCGTATTCTGCGACGAGGCATCAGGAAGCTTCCCACGCACAGGTCCGGCAGCACAACACACTTCCACTGCTTACACCCCGCCTTCTGTGCACCCATCTTATAGTGCATCTCGGTGGCATGCCAGGCACACATGATTTGCATATGCCCTGCAATGCTAATCGTTTGCATGTCCTATCGTGGGCGACGCATGCTGCCAAATTTAGGTCAATCGGATGCTTTCTTCTTGGTGTTGCATTTTGGGTGGCCAGCAGTGTATTTTAAACTGTATCTTACTTTTAAACAACAAGTTTTCAAAACAGTACTGAAGTGAATATTCTATGAGGTAGTAGTGAAAATCCCTGTGGTAAGTAGCTGTTTCTAATTACACAAAAGGAATGGTTGTTATTCAAGTATTGTAGTGAAGATTGCTTCATTATGAGTTTTGTTTTTCATATGAATACTTCTTTCAAGTGGAGGAGTAGCGTTTGATAGGATGGTGATCATCTTTTACATGTGCATGTGACTAAACAATTCAAATATGTAGCAAACAAATCTAAACATATGCTTTGCTTGTTTGTATGGGGCATTTAATAGAGATCCATATTCAGATAGAAGAAATGATAGTACAACATTCTGTTTTTTTTTGTTTTTGTTTTTTGCAGCATAGAGTCAATAAGCTATGTAGTAGTGCACAATGTATGTTAAGATTATGATGACTGATTTTTTTGTTACAGATGGTAGAGCTAAGTGCAGAGTAAGTATAGACAAGGTTGAGTATAGAGTCATGGTCTATTTCTTATTTCTCCAAGGCAAAACTCCAAAGATTATTAAGGAGGAAATGAGTGCGGTATATAGGGCTGAGTACCTATGCAATTGTGTTGTAGGCCACAGATGGCCTAGTGGTCAACGTTCATGACTGTCACAGAAAAGTCTCAGGATAGATCCCAGGTAGGTACGAATGCTCGAACCATTAAATAATCCCCATGCTTTGGATGGGCACATTAAGCTGCTAGACCCCAGATACTGGCCCCCCAACTATAAATAAGGGCATCTCCCCCCCCCATTTTACCTCACTTCTGTGTGACTTTCCTGTATCGCACTCTAGTCCAAATCTCCTAGCTTCCTACTTCTAAGGGTCATTTAAGACTAAGACTTGGGGTCAGACACTGCCTTCCTAAAATCCTCTGCATAAATCTCTTTAGTGTTGTAGTGAAATGGTATAGACAATTCACATGTAAACGAGCCTGCTCCAGACAAAGAAGTTCTGCCCAAACAAAACAACTGATGTGGTAGAGGAGTCTACACACTACAGTGGTGCAACCAACGGGGGTGGCCGATCCCCCCCCCCCGGCTGACAGAGCGAAAAATTATTATGTCGAAGTTTGAGGCAAAAAATCACGATATGCAATCTGCATATACTTCTTAATACTGTCCTGTACAATTATAACATACAATAATTATAAGGGAGTAGTTCTGTTAAATAAATTTAGAAAAATCTTTACTGCTTCTTCTAATCATTTAACTTTCTTGTACTGTAACATTACTAGTAACTGGATAAGAATAAATGTACTAAAGTCAACCTCCTTCTTAATTGTTATGGCATCTGACTATTTTTCCTGGTAAATTTAGAGGGGTTACCACTACCATGGGAAAATTCTGTGTGTCAGCCCCCCCACCCCCACCCCCACCCCGGAAATTTCTGGGTGCATTGCTGGGTGCTAATAACAGAAGATTGACATATATGTAGAAAATATTCACAAACACTTGCACATGAGTAAAGTAGCAGCCAGATGGATCCCACATCCTCTCACACCTTTGCAGAAGATACAGAGTGAAGTGTTTACAGTAACTTGTGGCATGACAAACAGTGATGTCTTCTTTTCCTGATTAGTGACAATGGTGGAAAGATGGGTTCATCATTTTGACCCAGAAACAAAGAAAAGCTCCAAACAATGGAAGCACACAGTCACTGCGTCCTGAAAAAGCACGAGTCTGAAAATCTACTGGTAAAGTGATGCTCAGTGCTTTTTTGTGGTTCAGCAAGGTGTAATCCTTACTGATTACTAGGACCCGGACTTTGATGACCAAAAAATTCCTTATAAATACATTTCAAAGTAACAGAAAATGCCCTTAAAAATTGCAAAAAATGCCCTTAAAATGTTTTTAAGAAAACCTACCTAGAACATTATTATATTTGCACTTTTAAGGTATTAAAACCCTGCAAAGTGCGCATAGTTTACGTGCAATTCATAAATGAAATACTATTAAAAAGCATCAATCACTTACCCTAAAGATCATGGTAATTTCCATCGACTACACACTTCCAGCACGTCAATTATCGTAATGTTGTTGGCCTTCAAAGGTTTACAGACATCTTGCTTACGATTCCTTCTTCCGGGGATGAAACAGCGTTTTTTTTTTTTTGTTGTTGTTGTTGTTGTTTTTTGAAAGACAGACATCTGCTTACAATTCCTTCTTCCGGGAATTTTTTTTTTTCTTCTTCCGTATTTTTTTTATTTTTTTTTATTAAAGGAATCGTAAGCAAGATGTCTGTAAACCTTTGAAGGCCAACAACATTACAATAATTGAAGTGCTGGAAGTGTGTAGTCGATGGAAATTACCATGATCTTTAGGGTAAGTGATTGGTGCTTTTTAATAGTATTTCTACCTAGAACAGTTCTTACAGTAAATTTTGCCAAAAAATGTTGTATTGTCTTAAAATAATTGATAAATTACATTTCTTTTTTTTTAATAAATATTAATCTTAAAAAAAAGTAACTAGTAACTGATGAGAAAAAGAAAGAACAGTACATACCAATCCCATATGAATTTTATATGCTTGTACACTGAAAGCCTTTCTTCATATAAGTGCATCATAATTTCACTGAATTATAAGGTGCATCTTAATGCTTTTGAAGGTAAATGAACGTCTTTACCTTCAAAAACAAGTAGGTTTTATATCTCGAGAAGCTTCTGTCGACATCAACGTATGTGACAGGGGCATACTTGAAAAATACAGCTTCACTTACAGCTAGTTCTTCTATTTCAAAACTGTGTGTTTCTCCAGTTAATATATGTGAGATTTTCTTCAAAGTCTAGAATCCAACATTTTTTTCCAGAACATTGTTTAATTTGGCAAAGATAGATTGTCCAACCTTGCCTTTGGCTTCTTTAAGAACTTGGCTTGCTTTTTCAACGTAACTGATTGCATCGATGAGTTCCATACCCTGTTTTTCTAAACACGTAATCGTCGAGGCCAAAATGCCAAAGTTTGATTTAATGTATGCAGATTTCCTTCAATTTTATCTTCCGAGAACACGTGTTGCGCAATTTGAATTGAAGCGTCATCACCAGTTTGAAAACCATTTACTATAAACTTCACAGACTGGAAATTGTCACTGTAATATATGCATTCATTCAGCCATATCCCCCAAGGTGTTATTACTGGCTGTGGTGGTAAGGCTAGACTAGGAGCTTGAGATTTGAAACATTGTATGCGATATGGGGTTTTTAGGAATATTTTTTTTACATTGGATAAGAGTCGATTAATATTGGGATAATTTGCACAGATTTCTTCGGCAGTGCGATGTAAAGCATGGGCAAGGCAAGTGACATGCACCAACATGGAATAAAATCCTTTAATTGATTTTCCTGCTTTAATCATATACGGGACATCATCAGTTAAAATCAGAAGGATATCATCATGTTGTATACCACCAGGCCATAAAAGAAATAAGGATTTGTCAAATAATTGACAGATCGCTGAGTGATTCACTTTCTCTATGATCTCCGTATTCAGCAAAAATATTTTGTCAGGGCAATCTGGCTCAAGTGTCCCTATTATGGCATTGGCAACAGGACGACCCTGAGCATAATTTGTTTCATCAATAGACACAAACATTTTTTTCCCTTTTACACTGTCCCTAATTTTGTTCATTGTTTCTGTGTAACACTCACGTATGTAGTTCTTTCGTATTGTAGACTCTTCAGGTATGACATGACCAGTGTGTTTTTCCAGAAACTGGTGAAATTTAGGATGATTTAACTTTTCCAGTGGAATATTCGCAGAAATGAAAACTTCACACAACTCTTTGCAAAATGGTGACTTCTTGGATGGTGTCGATGACCAACTTTCCATAAGTAAACGTTGAGGTACCTGCGATTTTTTTCTTTGCAAGTTGAACAGCTCGAATATGCTTTTCTCATCTAATATGCTGCACGACGGTAAATCGCTTTTGTACTGCAACTTTTGTTTCACATAGTTTGCAAAATAGAATTACTTCATCAGTAATAAAAAACATTCATTTTCTCGGAACTCCGAAACAAACTTGCGTAAATAGCAAGATTGAAAAGGTTTGCATTTAGGCATCTTTGGAAATAAACTGCTACTTTTCCTTTCAGACTGGAAATAATGACTGGAGTATGTACTAACAGCTTCCATACAATTCCAGATGCTTGAAGTGTAACCCCTCAACCACTCAGAACAGGTTCTGCCTGGTACCAGAAGGTTGAAGGGCAATGGAAAAACATCCTACCTAACCCTTTCACGAACAGTGTCCAAAAATCTTAGGCACAAATATTTCTATTCCATTTCCTTTCCTTCTGAAGACCCAACAAAATGAGGATTGCACTCAAATGTCCCTGTGGAGAGTGACACCTAATTCCAAGTAATGCTTCCTATAATTTGAGCTACCTGTTTCTTATGGGAAATCTTTTACTTCCTGAGGGAGAAAGTTGAGTATGTGTGGGCATTGCTTCAGGGATGAAAGACCACCTAAGGTACACAGGCCAAATCACTCACATCCAAGCGCCGATTTGTTATCTCTCTCTCCCATCTTTGCGACTCGGGGGTTGCCGGGGACATGTCCAAAGCCAGTGGCTCTTTTTTTGAGGTGGCCAGACATCTGTATTCTTTTGAGGAGGACACGCAGCTTTGAAGTCTTATCAGCACAATGAACTATGTATGACCTTCCCAAAGTCTCGAGGAGTAAAGAAATGTGCAACCGTTTGATTGAAGGGCCGTGTCGGCAGTTTCTGGACTGTACATAAAAAAAGAAAGAAAATGCAGAAAAGTGATAAAAAATGTACTAAATTGCAAAAATCCTCCTATAAGGCCAAAATAATTTTGTAAAAGGCTGCAAAATGCCCTAAAAACACCTAAAAATGTATTAAAGAGGCAAAAAGCCCTAAAAATGCAAAAAAATGCAAAAGTCATCAAAGTCTGGGCTCTACTGATTACCTTCCAACAAGTTTTGTCATCACTATAACGTATTACACTAGCCTTCTTGGCAAATTGCATAAAAATGTAAATAAATACTGACGAGGGATGATAACCAAAGTTGTCTCGCTGTTCATGTACAACACACCAGCTCATAACTTAGTTGCTGCTACTACTACAAAAGACCATGAATGTGGCTTTAATATTATGCCCCATCCTTCCTACTCATCTGAGCATGCACCTTTTGATTTCTTTCTTTTCCATCCTTAAAAGCATTCCAACAGAGCAAGCATTTTCCTGATGATAGCACTGTCATTTCTGTGACAAAGTTGTGGTTCAAAGAGCAGTCTGAGACTTTCTACAAAGTATACATTCACAAGTGTATTCATCACTGGGAAAAGTATTTATTTGGGTGGTGACTATGCAGAACAGGATTAATCAACTAAAAGAATTTGAGCTTTCCAGCGCCATTGTACATGGGTGAGTATAGGGATCTTTATTGCCCCCCCCCCCCGTTGTATCTTTACTTTTTGATTTACTGTTTTAATGTGCTTGGTTTTATCTAATGCATGATAGTTTCTCGTTGGTTATGTGTCTATTTAAAAAAAAAAGCTTGTGATTGATATAGTAACTTTGACGTCACATACAGCAACTATTAAGTCTTTTGAAATTCCATTTGTTGTCTCCTATTGTTCCTTGCTCATTTCAAGTACAGTAGAACTCCAATTATCCGGATTAACTCAGACCATAGCACATCCAAATATATGGAAAATCCGCATAATTGGGTTGTCTTTTTTCTGTAGGCCAAATACGTATTTTTTAATTCAAGTGAGGAAATTTACCATATTTATTGGCGTATAACACGCACCCTAATTTTAAAAAGGAAGTTTGAGTAAAAAAAAACAACCTTAAATTTAAAATAAATTATTTGGGAGCTCTGAACTTTTTTTAGATAACTCAACACACATTTATTAATATTTATACCACTTATAAGACAAATAATATGAAAGGAAAAGCATCTGTTTGAACAAAAAAAACTTGGACATTAGACCTGTTGCAAAAATTTTAATCAGAATCACTGCTATCTTAGAAAGTGATAAGACAGACTAAAAAATAAAAAAAAGTCAGAAGTCTGGGTTTTTTAAACCGACGCCGTTTGCCGATAATGCATGGTCATTGTCACGAGAAATGATGCCTTCAAACCTGCACGAAAAGACCATGCATACACTAATGATTTTTGTCACCAACAATTAGCCATGGAGTTCGGACATTTTGTCATATTTTCCCCGAGCAGCTACTGCTTGGCAGCTCGCGTTCACTGCTGAAGCAAGTGAGGTTACTTTCGGGCACTTAAAAAAGGTAAATCAGGAGTATGTCTCAAATTTTTGTTTGCGAATCTTCTTTCCAAAGAACTGAAGATTTGTATTGATACCACTTTTAACAAGATCCATCAGAAAACAAAAGAGATATGCATTAGAGAAGTGTCTGCAGTTAGAGCAAAGTGATACCAAACCGTTAACATTTGGCAACATCGGGATGCATTGCACTCTGTAGCAGTATTCATTTTACCTAAGTTTAAATTTTAAAAACGTATTATACGCACATAACATGCAGGTAGAAAGTGGTTTTTCGTTCAATATTTTTTTAATAAAATCAAAATTTCTTCATAAATCTAATGGCATATGTCTGACTGTACATTAAATTCTCTTTGACCACTTTTCGTTGTTCTTTCCTAATGAAAAAAACAAACAAACATTGTTGCAGTGATTAGAAAACTTTAGTCACAAATTGTTTATCAGCGATTTATAGATAATTCAGGTTGAAATCAACTGATATGTGTTGTAAAGATATTGCTATAAGCTTGAGCATTCATTTTCTTTCCTGAGGAATATATGAGATTGAAAAAGAAAAAACAACAACATAATTTTAGCTCCTGTCTGCAATTATAATGAAAAATGAATGGAAACATTGCAACTAAAATTCAGCCTTTTATAAGGCAGCTATCAGCAGCTACCAAAAAGGCAACAACGAGCAGAGATACTAAAGTCGATGCTTTACTTACTTGGTGTTTACAAGAGGAAAAGCATCTCTTTGTTAGAAGATTTTCTCTGATAAAATTTCCAAAGAGCTATTGTACAAAGGTTGACACACTTAGCTTTAAGCAGTATGGACTCTTCTGAGAGGAACTGGTGAAGGGAAGAAGGGGATCGGGTTATAACAAACTTCTGGAGAGAAGTCTTAAAAAAATTACTATGCCAAAAAACATTTATTTGAAGATCCCTCTTTAATGTTTCATACTCTTCATCAAGTTTTCCATCTCTTAGCATACCTCTTTTTTTATTTTGCTGTTTTCATAATTTCCTTGAAAGCAACTACAGTCCTCAATGACAAATGACATTTAAATTAATTATCAAAATTATTCACAGTTTCTTTATGTAGACATGTAATGGTGCAAGCTTTATTTAGATTTTTACTGTTAATTTTTATTTAAATTGTTAGTTATGTTTCTAAAGAACAGTACAAAACTTAGATTACTGTTTTGTGCTACTGGCATATTAGACTCATAGAATGTTTAGAAATCAGTTTTAAAATTATTAAAAAAAACTTTTTGATAAAAGTTTTGTTACTTGCATCTACACCTTTTTTGTTTTATGTGTGTGTGAATTGTGCAGTTAGTTATCCAGTGCGAGTGTTTTTACGTTTTTTTTTTCACAAGTATGATTTATACACAAGCTTTGTGCCATACAATTTCCACTAGTGCTGTTTTAAATTTTCTTATGTAAAATTAAGGGAGCCACTAAAGTAAAAATGCTAAAAAAAAAAAGTGATAGTAAGAGGAACAGTAGTTTTTGTGGATCATTTGCAGAAAAGAACTGGCTGATAATTTGAAACACAGTATTTTCAGATTGTAGGTTATAAGTAATGCATATGGATTTTATGTTTCTGATAACTCTTTCATACATTTTAAAATAAATTATTCTGTCATGTGGTGTGTCCCATCTTACCTGATGTGAAATGAATTGTGTTTATGACTCAAGCATTCAATTTTGTAATTTTGTTTATGTTATGAGCAAACTGGCATCAGACTAGTTTTGCAAATAGCTCTGGTGATATTCTATACTACTGGCATCTGCTTTTGTTTATTAGTGTAGTTGTATTTTGTGTTAATTTGTATTTTAAATATTCACTCAATTTTGTAGGAAGAAAAGTAGTTTTAACATGTTCTTCTTGGTACCGTGGTGGATTCCTGGTTCTGAAACATCAGCCAAAAATAAACTGCGGCACTCTGCTACTGTATTTTGAAAAATGTAAACCTTAGATTAGCTATGTATATTTGTGAGCGATCACTGTGATCAGTGATTTATGTTGTGTTGTATTTATTTATGTCTGAGATTTTTTAATGTGTTAGATGTAGACATTTGCTAGAAACCAAAAGAAAAAAAAAACGGAAGGAAAGAAAGAACAAAAACATACCTTGACCAAAAAAAATTACATGAAGGCACAAAACCACTAGAGCAAAAGAATCATAGGTAATTTAAGATCTTAGCTGCTATAATATGTTTGAATATATTGTGAAAAAAGTTAAACCTTAGATGTAAACTATTTTTTATGATTTCTTTGAAGGAAGAACAACTTTTGAATCTTTATTTTCTTCTGAAAGGCTTCTGGAAATTTTAGTTGTTACTAAAGTATAAACATTTTAAAGATATGTACAGTGTAATTAATTAATCAAGATATCAGAGCTATATTGTTTTGTTAAAATTTTTCACTTCAAACTTTTATTCATGGGTTTGTTCTTGATGTCAACACATTCCATAAAAGTAGTTGCATTCAGTCATTATTACTTCGTGCACTCAGAGAGAGTGTATGTGTACATGTGAGGGGAGAGAGAGGGAAAATCTTCGTAATGTTGCATATTCACCTACTGCTTAATGTGTTCTTATTAGATTAGTAAAGTTCATTGTTTCCATTTGATTAAGCTTTTTCCCATTGTTTTCATGTTCAGTTATGGTTCTAAAGTGTTTTTTGTTGTTGTTTTTTAAGTATCAGCTATGTTTTCTGTTCAATGTAACAGAATATTCTACCCAGTGGAGCAGTATTTTGCATCTCTCAAGAGTCTTTTCTTATCACCATTCAACCTGGATAACTATTCAGAGAATGGTTTCAGTTTTTAAAAAGCACTCCAAAACAGGGAGAGATTGTGAAAAGGAAAGGTAGAGAGGAAGTGTGAAGTTATTTTATGTGAATTAATAGTTTCTTATTTACTGGAGTATGCTTGGAAATGAGCAATTCAAAAGAAACTTGTAACCAAATGCATTGTTTTAATATCAGTGGCGTCAGAATTTTCGTAGTGAAATGCAGTAGAATGCCTTGTAAAGCATCTTCAGCATTTATTTGTGTGAAATGAATTTGCCTTGTAAAGCATCTTTAGCATTTATTTGTGTGAAATGAATTTGTGATGTGTAAAGGCCTTATTGTTAAAGAAGACAATCAAAATGATTTTTATCACTGTCTAGTTAAATGTTTGTTCTCAATAAACCACTGTCTTTTTGTTTGTTACGCTGTGGTGAAGACATTTAATGATGATAAAAACTCGTGCGTGCTATTGTGTACACTGATTCGTTGAGTGTTGTGCAATCTTTGTCATCTTTGGATTTCACTGGCCACCCACTTCTTTTTACCGTTCGGAGACTTCTTCGTTCTTTGCTCGAGGCTGATGTCCAGATTCGGTTCTGCTGGATTCCTGGGCATGTTGGGATCCCAGGGACCAAGTCTGCTGATGCTGCTGCTAGATCTGCCTCCTCTTTGGTCGTCACACCCTTGCCACTGTTCCACCGTGATTTTCGCTTTCTTGTTCACGATCATATCAGACGAACGTGGCGGCATCTGTGGGACCAACAGGTGGAGAATAAACTGCACCGTGTTGAACCTATCCTTGGAGTCTGGAAATCGTGTCGCAGGAACCGTAGGGAGGAAGTTGTTCTTGCGCGTCTCCGCATTGGGCATTGTCGCTTCACGCATAGCTTTTTGCTCTGTGGCGACACTTCCCCGGTGTGTGAGACATGCGACTGTTTACTCACCGTCTCTCATGTTTTGTGCAGTTGTGTTCGTTTTCGTAATCATCGGTTTCACTATTTTCAGTCTCATCTGCTGGGCGAAGGCGCAGCTACGCTTCAAAAGCTTTTGGGTGACCACTGCGACACTTTCGCAGTATTTTCCTTTTTAAAACAGATTAACGTTTTAAAACTTATTTAAAAAAAAAAAAAAAAAGAAAGAAAAAGGTTATAATAATTATAATAGTAAATTAATAAATTTATATATAAACCTAATTAACTAACTAGTCTTCACAACTTTTATCATTCTCCTTTCTAACTTTTACCAAGCCTGTCTGCTCTTAATCATTTCACCCCGCTTTTAAAAATCTTTAGCTAATAGTTCTGTGTCTGGCGCTCTTTGGTCAAGCCTGGCCCTTGCGCCACTAAAATCAATTAACTAACTAACTAAAAACTGCGAGGCGCCAGGGTAATCAAATTGAGAAGTGTCATTTATTGTAATAAATTCTTATTTTAAGTGCACACTCAGTTGTTCGAATGTTGAGTAGTTAGGTTCATCATCATCAATCTTTTTTTTTTTTAAATCCACAACTGAACAAAGGTCTCCCTGAATGTTTGATGCAGCTCTGGGGCCGCGGGTGGCCTAGTGGGCAATGTTCGTGACTGCCACGGAAAGGACCTCAGGTTCGATCCACTAAATACCCGCCGTGCGTCGGATGGGCACGTTAAGCCATCGGACCCCGGGTACTGGCCCCCGGTAATAAATAAGGGCGTTTTCCTCCCCCTTTCTACTTCGCTTCCGTGTCATTTTTCTATCGGGCACTCTAGCCCAAATCTCCTCACTTCCTATTTCTAAGGGTTGTTTAAGACCTGGGGTCAGACACTCCCTTCCTAAAATCCTCTACATATGATCTTTTGATGCAGCTCTGTCGTAAGTTGTCCTTTTCCGCAAGGTCCTGGCATGCCTTTTATATTAGGTGTATGCATAAGTTTCTAGTACTCCACATAGTGAGCTATAAAAATGAAATGAGTGAATTTTTATCAGAAGTTCATGCTGTGGGGGTAAGGTGACAGCACTGCATTGAACACCATGTTAGCCCACATGTGTGATTAGTTAAGCTAGGACATTGGGACTGACAAGGTAAATATTCATCACCATCTGTTCATATTTAATCTCGGGGGGGACTGCTGTGAGAGAGTGGATTTATTTGGCATACTAGAAGAAAGCTGTAAGTGGAAGCACATGTCGTGTGTGGTTTGTGAAGTTCAGAAGTGGTGATCGTAGCTTAAAGAACAAGCAGTGTAGGGAGTGGCTTAAGGAAATTCAGAGTGCAGATTTGCATCTCCTTCAGCTGGACAGAGTGCAGACATACTTTGAGGATTAAATACGACCTGCTTGTGTAAGTATGATTTCTATTCGATCATAAAATGTTGGAAACTTATGCATAGACCCACTAATTTTATTAGTGATCCCACATGGGGTTTTTTAGCATCTTTGCTGGCATTTTAGTTGAGTCTCATTTTGCTACTGTCTAGCATTATTCTGTTAAGTAACAATTCCATCCCTTTACAACTTTTTTTGCATTAAGATGCCCATAACTCATGTCTTCCTTTATCAATATGTTCTTTCCCAGCATTTTCTGATTACAATAACTCATTTTTCCAGGTGTCTTTGAGTATCTATGTATCATTCTTATTGTCAATATTTGCATTTTGTAAATGAGTACTAGTAGGCACTAATTGTTGATGCATATTATTCTCCAAAAATCATGTTTATCTAAAATCTACATCAGCCAGGTTTTGCGTATTCGGTAGCGCCTGCTTGGTGCTAGTGTAGTAAAAATTGAACATGCACCAGACTTTGTAAAATTAAATGTTTAGGTTAAGTAGAGTCCTTTGCCACCCTGTGTTGGTTGCTGTATATTTACATGGCACCTTTTTGGCCAATATTGACATGAAAGTCGATCCTGTTCAGTCTTTTTCACTATGGTGAATTTTAAATCTCCATTACTTAGTAATGTGGTAAATGTGTGCATTCTGTTCTGTAGTTTCTTTTATCCCTGAACTTCTTGCTAATACATGTAAATTCATGAATTATGACCTGCAATTCTGAAGTGTCATTTACAGAAATAACATTACCATCAGTTAACAAACAAAAGTTTAAATAGTTTCATTTAAAATTTATCCCTTTACCCTTTCAGCTCATGGATTTATTTTTTTCATGGTAGCATTTCCTGCCTATGTGCAGCAGGTGGTTCACCAATTGTGACCTCATGGCTTGAACGATTATTTTGCTTGATGCTAGTGACCGAATCTAAGCCTTGTGCTATAAAACTACAAAGCAACTAACCAGAGTAGCATTGGAAAAGCTTAATATTGTCTTTTATGATCTCTCTTCCAATTTCTGTAATGTTCAAAATCAGTTCTAGTAAAATGTGGATATAATTCTATATCCTGGTTGCCAATAAATGGATTTATGTGCTTTGTTATGCTTGTAGGTTTGTGCCCATGTTGAAAGGAGAACACAGTGGTGTTTGATGCACAGTTTTTCTTTTCTTTCATCAGAGAACAAAGTAATGTGGTTTGAAGGTGGTACATATTGAGTACATAGTGATAGCAAAAATGGGTGAATCTTGGTTGCCACAGTGGTCTAAGCACTGGCTTAGGACCATTTGTCTGAGATGGGTCTGGGTTCGAATCCTGGGTGAGGCATGGATGTTGTGCTCATCTTGCGGCATTGGCTCTCTTCGTTTCCTGGAACCAGTAACTTAAATTCGGGACGGGTGACTGCTTATAGCCTATCAAGTTGCTTGTGATGGTTGTTAAACCCCCAAACAGAAGAAAATGTTACTCCTTCCCAGATGTATCCAAATTGAATTTGAGTGTCCAAAGGTGATGTTTCTATTTACTGTGGTTTAATTCTATCATTAACTGCTGTAGTTTTATATTTCTTAATTTCAAACACAGCTAGCTCCTTGTTCTTTTTACACATTTAAATTTTATTTGTTTGTTTGTTTCTAGTAAAAACAGCATGTACTCCAATTAAAATTATATCATTTGTGTGCAACAATCAGAATACAAGTCAGATTATAAAGAAAACTAATCTTGCAATAGAATTAAGCTATAAGGAATTGTGTCATCTCTTTGGCTCTTTTGCAAAATCATAGTCACATCAGAGTTCTTTACTCCCCCCCCCCCCCCCCCCGTTTTAATGAATAAGGCTCTGATAATCATTAATGTGGCTACCTGACTT